>CM021100.1:285624091-285963011 GCA_007115665.2 Sequoiadendron giganteum | reverse complement strand
CACCAAGGCACCAACAGTCACAAAAGGCAATCCTTCTGGTGGAGATGACTAGGCAAAGAAGAAAGCAAAGACTGACAAACCAGGTATGTCAGTACAAGCAGTTGAAAAAGCTTTGGTTAAGGATGGAAATCTAAAACCACTTTGCAAATGGTATGAGTTTTGATGAATTTGACAAAAGAATTCTTGAAGAAGCAATGATAAAACATATGAATACTTTCAATAAAGTATTGATTGAAATAATGCCAAATCTGCCTAAAATTTTATATGACATACTAGAAATGAGGAGAGCTAATGCTAGAACTGAAGAAGAACGGATGAGAGAAGGAATCCTAGTAGAACTATGTCCAGTAATGTCTATAGAAGATATGAATGTGTTCTTGAAAAGAGCTAATAGAGAATTCAAGAGTAAACAAGCTCATGATTGGTCAAACAGATGAAGTCATCAAAGAAACTAAGTAAATCTTTAGAAAGATCTTGCTAAATGAGAGAATTAATGTTGTTGAAGAAACACATGTTGAAGTTGCTCCATCTGGTCCAGAAAGAGAAGCTGAAAAAGAAAATGTTGAAAACATTGTAGCTAATCTTGAAAATGAAAAGATAAATGATGATATGATTGAGGATACTCAAATTTCTCCTGCAGAATTCAACATAGAAATTCCTATGGAAGTTGAGGAAATGGAAATCAATGAAGGTAAACCAAACCCTTTCATTGAGGAAGTAACAATTGAAGCAAAGAAAGATGATGTAAAGCCAATCCCAGTTGAGGCAAGAGACACTATTGAGGCAGTGAAGAAATTTTTGGTTGAACAGAAAGAAGAATTGGATCCAGAATTGATTGAAGGTCTTATTGACCTATCTACCTTAAGCCCAATCCAGAAAATGAAAGTAGCTTCGTTTTCTCAAGCACAAGCTAGAGAAGGGCTACTGAAGTCATACATTGAAGATAGTGAACTGCTAAATCTTGCATCCAGAGTATTGGAGAAGATAATGCCTTCTTATGTGAAAGATCCAACTGGTTCCTCTTCCAGTGAATTGAAAAAGCTTATCAACTTGGTCAGTACTCACTTTGAGTCACTAGAAAAAATTTCTACAATGAAAGTACAAAAATAATTTGATGTCAAAAGGTTTGGTGGATTGAAGATATTGATTGCTAAAGATAAAACTGTTTTAGCCACATGCATAAAGAATGTACAAAATTCTTTATCATAAGGTGGTAAGATCTACAAAACATGTTTGTCTTTTTCAAATTTTACTGAAGCTAATGAGAAGAAGATCAAAGATCTGGAAAAAAAGTTAAGCACTATTTATGAAGGATTTGATCCTCTATTTGGTGGTATTGGGAAAACAAAAGGTGAAGTGATGTCTATGCTTAACAATATAAAAGGATTGAAGAATGAGAATGATAAGATTTTTGCTAGAGCATATGAACTCAGAGGCATAATTGGTCTGAAAATTGACATATTGTCAAGTGCTCTGAAGGAAGGAGAAGAATCTATGGCACTTGGTGATCCAGCCAACTTGGAATCTGTAGAGACACAATCTTACCTGATCGGTGGCCATATCACAATCATGGAGAGTCTCAAAAGAGTTGGGATGCTAATTTGATCCAGTTGAAGAAATATTTTGCAAACATTTTTCACTTTTTGTAAGTTAAAGAGGCATTTTTGCCTAACAGTTTTGATTGATCCAATTTTGGTGTGTGATCCCTGCCTTTGCCATTGATGTCAAAGGGGGAGAAGAGTGGAGTGAAAAATGCTTAATCATCTCAGGGGGAGAATTGTATTTTTGGAATTTTGGAGTAGGCAGTATAGTTTATCTTGGTACTCATTCGACACTTAGTCATTTCTCACTAAGTGTTGCCATCAATGCCAAAGGGGGAGATTGTTGGCAAAAGAAATTGTAGTATCACTTTATGTTGTCATTGATGGCAACTCTAATCGATGATCAAATACACACACTATCATTCGATCACACTGATAGATAGATTGAAGATTAATCAGGAAGAATAGACTATCCAGTAGCACGGTGTTCATCGATCTGTATGAAGATTTCATGCTATTACTTTGTATTGTGCATCTCAAGAAATGTTTTTTGGCATATTATCTCTTTTATTACTGAAGCGCAGTGGCTCGTATCAATTCGTGTGGAAGTTAGAAGATTTGGTTGGCTTATTCTCAGCCTTTCTTGTATTGGAGCCGACTTCATGAAAGTATTATGTCGTGGATGTATGAGAAGAAATTGGTTAAGTATTCTTATGTTTGTACATCTTTGTTTGGGTCCCTTCTATGTCTTAACTAGCTTTGGAGGATGTGCATAAAGATTTAATTAAGGATTTAGCCAACGGTGGTAATTATTTTTGTGTTCTATTGAAGCCGACAAAGTGTAATTGAATTCTATGTTGTGGATATATATATATAAGATCGTTTGCATCATTTTGATGATGTAAAAAAGTGTGTATTGGTGCAAATTGTGAATAAGAGCAGAGCAGAAGAGCAATAATGCGCAGTTTCACTTGCACATAGAATATTTGTGTTGTGTGTATGAGCATAACAAAGAAGTACAAAATCAGTCTGTAAGGCAGCAGATCTATTATTGAGTTTAACCGGAATTGTAATCAGACATTTGTAGATGCTAATTTTCTCAATTCAAACTCTCAAATGGTTTTAATCCAATTTTATTTGTAAGGCAGTGAGAGTCTTCCCTTTGAGCAGTGAGCTCTAAGCAATGCACCTGAATGCAAGTGCATTCCCCTTTTTGTAATCTTCATTTGAGTATACTCAGATCATAATTGTGGATTGGCCATCCATCGTGGTTTTTCCCCTAACAGGATTTCCATGCAAAAATCTTGCTGTTATGGCGTTGTGTTTATTTTCCTGTTTATGCATTATGGTTGAATATTGTTAATGCTTTGAAGTTAAAGGTAATAAAGTTAATTTTTGCACAACACTGATTCACCCCGTCCGCCTCCCTCCGCCTGACCCCCTCTCAGTGTAGCTTTTTTCCAACAGGAAAAAAAAATGGTAAGTTCCTGAAGACAAAACATGATCCAATGTTGACAAATAACTTGTCTCCCTTTCAGAAGAAACAAAACCAAATACAAATGTAGGAATGCTTCCCATTCTAGATAGGAATTGAAAGAAAGAAGCATAAACATGTATGATGATGTCTCTAAAATATGCCCATGTGTCGCCTTGCCCATGGTAGATGATGATGCCACAATACAATCAAGTGCATGCCCAATCAAAGAAAACAGTGACAAATCAGGACTATGTGGAAATTAATGTTGAACAAGATCCAAGGACAATGATGGTTTGACAACAATTATGTAATGTCATCAAAGAGGAGAGACAACCCCTCAAATGTGTCCTCCAAATCTGAAATGTGAGATTCCACAAACAAAGATGCAATGTCTAATAAATAGGAATCCCAATCAAGAAGACAATGAGATACTTGTTGGAATGAATCACCAACAAAGATGAATGGTCCTTTTGAACATGAATGATGGGAGCCTTAATCAATGACTTTGCACAAGGAAAAAATAAAGTTGAAGGTACAAAAATTGTCTCTAAAGGAAAAGAATAAGAATATGAACAAACCTCGTCCTCATATTTTGAAGATTCAAAGTACTCCAAATAATCAAAATCCCAAATAGTATCATAGTCATAGGGTATCCTATCTGAAAAATGACGAGGCACAAGACAATCTGAAACATGACATCTATGAATGACTAAGTATTAGGATCTCCATATATCTCCCAAATTTTAGTCCAAAGAGCATGAAGACACTCAAAATGAGCAATAGCATTCAAAATGTCATCTACATGCATAGCAATAACTCCTAAGATATGATCCTTTTTGTAATTCTAATCAAATTTCTTACTTTTAGTACCAAGAGGGGGAATAAGACCAGAGAAATGTGGCAACATATGAAGCCAATGGAGATGTTTTATGATGTCATCTCTCCATTGTTTATAGTTTCCCCTTTTCAAGATGATCCGAAAATGATGAAATGAAAAACTCATAATGAACTATGAGAGATATCCAAAACTACTAATACATTAACCTTCAACAACAATTAGAAATCCCCAAACATGATGTGTATTCCAAATGAATCCTTCCCAAAAAGACATAACCTCTCCAAGAGTGAATATGTCCACAGCTAAAATGCAAATATGTCAAATTTTGAATAAATGATACTTGAAGCTTAAAATATAAAAAGTGCATGTGCATAATGATAGAGCTCCTCAATTCCTTTTTGATGCCACAAAAATCATGAAAATTTGAAATCTAAGCAAAAACTCATGAACTTAGAGGTCTATAAGGGAAATTTAACTTCAAACAACTATTAAATTTACCTGCAAAAAAATATGGAAAAATGACCTACACTATTGTGAAGCGTGTGGAACTAGCTTTCCATCGATTTCTCGTTTGTGAAAAATTGACTCCTGGTTTGCAGGATATGGCTCAAAAAAAACAACCCAATTAGGGGCTCTTGGGGCAAAAAAATGGCCCCTTGGGGGTTGTATCTTGGTCACCACATGACTATCCACTGAAGGAAAGGGAGCTACAGCTTTTAAAAAATCACACATTGTTGTACGAGTGATGGGATTCGATGGAGGTGATGGTGTCTGAAGGTGTCACCTACACTGGGCAATAGGTGCCTACGTCACTCACTGGGCTTTGAGCTTCAGAGGTGAACACAAGACCATGGGGTTAAAACCCTGTGTCCAGGTGCCAAAAATTAATTGTAGGTAAAAAACAATTTTTAATAATTAAAAAATTTGTAGCGTACCAATTTGTACTCTGACCAATGTGCCAGGTACAACAAGATCAATCGATGCAAGAGCTAATGATTGCAAAAACTAACCATGGAATATTCCACAAATGTCTTTAATATTCTCTATACTTTTATGACTTGTGATTGTTGATCTGTCACTACCATACTGTATGGATTCCGTATAACTATACAAACAAAAATGATGATGGTACAACAAAAAAAACTTTTGAGGACTTAGGCAAAAGTCTTCGATTTTGACAATTTGGTAGGTGATTTTCGGATTTTTGGGCCTTTTAGACAAAATGGCAAAGTTTTTTTTGGCCCAAAGTGCTCCAAAAAATCAGTGACCTCTTGGATTTGGTAACCACCTCCCTACTTCAAACCCTTACAGATCTAGCAAAATATGTCAAATTTTGATGAAACAAAAGTTAATATTGACATTTTCAAACACTTGGACTTAATGGAGAGACCATATTACCTCCAACACATGCAAAAGTTAACCTATAATAGAAACCCACAAAGAAGAAACCCAAAAACTAATTTTTTTCAAGTTATTTTTATTCCCTAGATATATGGTACAAGAGAAGAGCATACTCAACCTTACTAAAATCCACCAAGATATCTCATTAAAAATAACTCTACCCTCAAATGTGAGAAGGAATTTGCATGGCCATGGCTTTAATATCATTTAGGAGTTGAAGATTAGCTAAATACCCAAGACCACTTGTAGAAATAATGAAAACCTTCCACAAGAGAGTATGCAAGAAATTAGTTTGCTTAATATTAAGACCTATCAAATATGATGATGAGGTATATTACAAAAGTGAATTGAAAAACAAGCTCCGCATACCCTAAGGCCAAAAACTAACTTCTCAAGAGGGACATTGCCACTTGTGTTTAATCGTCTTTGATTCTATCCATTGATGACTAGATATTGATAAATTTCACAATAATTAATGTTTTTTTTTAGTTTTTCGATCTTGGAGTTTAGGAATTCATTTGGAATGTTGGGAATCAAAATCTCATCATCCACTTCCAAATTCACATTACTAACCACAAACCTCTGAACTTTAGGCTTTGTCAAATGAGCCACCAGAATTATCCCAAACATCACCTTTTTTTCCTTTTCTCTATAATCATTGAGAAGCCTTAAAGCTCGAGTAGAGCAACTTCTTTCCCTTGCTTCCTCTCATTATGTCTATCCTTTCCTCCTTTTGCACAGTTCACATGTTTGTAGCAACCTTCACTCATTTTCACATATCTAAAAAATTATCGTAATTCAACACACAACTAATATATATTATATATTTAAAAAATATAAGAAATAAAATTAAAACAAAAAATCCAAACATAGCAAAAAATGTAAATAAAATAATTCCAAACTAAATGGTCTCCCCCCTAAATAAATTTGATAAAACTATCTTAGAACTAAATTATAATTAAAATTACATCTACAGGTTAATTTATCTCCTTCAAGTAATAAACTTCTTGTTTTTTTGATGAAGTAAGTAGCATTTAAAGGGTGTTGTACCCTTTACACAAAGAGCCCAAAGGGCCAAAAAAAGGAGACAAGGACTATGCAACCCCAGAATTTGAGGGGACTAATCTAACACCCTTAACCCTAGGTTGCGAAGTAGCGACAAATCGAAGGAGTCCCTTCTTCTTCCTCAACACCACAAACCAGGAAGACTCGGAATCCAAGTCCACCGAGCAAGGCGAGAGGAGCGAATCAACAGAAGCCACCAAGGAAAAAGAGCCACCACACAACGAGGGAGACGACAGCGCAGGGGTGGAGACAAGAATCGTCAAAGGACTAGCAGAGGCATTAAACGATGTTCGAGCAAGCACAGTCATAATAGCGTCAACAGAACTAACCAACAGTGGCTCCACAGAAGGAATAGTCAAAAGAGGAGCAGAAACATGTTCCTAAGAAGACACAATAGGGTCAACCTCTGCAGAAGAAACTCTCAAAGGAGGAGAACCCACTATGAGATGGTTAGAGAGAGCATCCTTCCACCAAGTCACAACGCCCTTACGATGGGCATGAGGGCAAGCAGAGGCCAAATGACCCACCGAAAAGCATCTCCTACACCGAAAAAGAGGAGCAAAAACATGTTCCTAAGAAGACACAATAGGGTCAACCTCCGCAGAAGAAACTCTGAAAGGAGGAGAACCCATTGTGAGATGGTTAGAGAGAGCATCCTTCCACCAAGTCGCAACGCCCTTGTGACAGGCATGAGGGCAAGCAGAGGCCAAATGACCCATCGAAAAGCATCTCCTACACCGAAAGGGGAGACCCTCATAGTCCAAGAGTTGCTTCCAAGGTCTGTCCTCCACTAGTAAGACTACATCACCATGGAGAGGTTTGGAGATGTCCAAATCAATTAACAACTTAGCTACCATAGTATGCCCAAGCTCCCTCGTTGTAGAGTCCACCATTAAGAAGCATCCAATGGTGTTGCCAATAGCTTCATAACATGTTTCCTCCCAAAACTAGAGAGGAGGATTTGGCAGACGGACCCAAACTAGTTTGATCTTCAACAACTTCGTAAGGGGATTGAAAGAACAAGACCAGGGCCTGATGGACAGAGAATGAATACCCCACATCCACCTCTGTCTAGCACACAGTTTCGCTCTGTGGAGGAGGCAAAGGTAGCAATAAAAAAAACCCCTAGCGCTAGGGTAGAGCTCAATCTCCCCAAAAACCAATGACTTTCAGGAAAGAAGGCCAAAGGCCATTAAACCTGCAGACCACGCCTTGCTTCAAATAATAATCCTAGTTTTCAACTACCTCATAACCACAGACCACAACAGGGGAATCCCAGGCACAAGGTAGAGACTAACGAACTTGAGCAGGAGGCTGAGCACCCACCTTAGTAGCCTCAAAGAAGGACATCACCCAACCCAAAGAACCGCCAGCAATAGGGAGAGGTGGGACATCCATCCCAGGAACAAAGCCCACAAAGGCAACTACAGTTGAAAAAGCAGCAACAAGAAGGACATCTCGCATAACACTTGCAAAAGAAGCAATAGGAGAGGGAGGGCCCCTACAAGCTCGCACTTCACAATCCATTGGATCCAAAGACACGTCGTCACTGCACAGAGGGAGATCCGCGCAAGGAGGCACATCTAGCAAAGGGCATCCAACGGGAGAAGGGCGCCCACCGGCCAAAACACCACCCCCAATAGACTGCAAACCCATCGTCGCGTCCAAGCCAAGCTCACCAACGCCAATCGAATGCAGACCCACCTTCGTGCCCAAGCCATTCTCGTCGGCACCTTTCGAATGCAAAACAAGTCATTTTTTCCCGCTCAACGTTATCATTTTTTTAACTTCTTGTTGTTATCCATTAGAATGTTCCTAATTAAAATTTGGCCTCTCACCCAACACTCGAACATGAGTTTGTGGAAGTGATGTAGGAAGACCTTTCTTCCTCCTCACAACTATTTAGGAGACATTAGCATCCAAATTCTCAAAATGAGGGGAAGCAAAGGGATTCCCCCACGAAGAGCCCATCTACACATGAGAGAACCATAAAACATTGAGCTGAAGAATGGCCATCCACCACATGAGTAGTTTGAAGTTGGTCTGAAACCAAGGGTAGATCGAGTTGTGAGGTCAGAGTAGGAGGATCCTCAATAGGGTCTGAGAGACACAATAGAGCTACGCAAACAACAATGTACTCATCCTCATCCTCTTCTTGAGAGGAGTCATGTGATTAAGAATCAAGAGCATGAATAGTTATCTTCGTTAGGAATATGATTGTTTAAGTTAGCTTTTTGACTCATTTACCTAGACAATAGAATTAATATTACATTTTTTATGGTTATAATCTCATTTCATCTATGTTTTATACAATTAAAAGAAGACACTCAATGAAACGCCTGATACAATCCATTATCTAAATTAATCATAAGATTCTATTAAGCTTAATAGATTTAATATTTGAAATTAGAGCATTCATCCAAAATATGAAAGCATTCTTGGAATTAATGCATTCAACTAAAAGATGAGACATTCTTGGAATCATGGACCCCTAAACTCAAGATGAATTCTAAATTAGAAAAATATGTTATGAACATTCTATATAGAAATGAACCATGGAATATCCTTTAGAGATACTAGATCTTTATAGCTATAACTATTGGAAGTCATGAAGGGAAAAGAATGGACTACAAACATAAATAGCGCAACTTGTTGGAAATTTAAATCCTGGCCTTGACTTTCTATTTGATTTGAAGGAAAAAAATAAGTTGGATATTTTCCTACAAACATATTTGGTGAATCTCAAAAGACATTTCATAGACCAAAGATATGTGAACCTATGCTAGAGAGCCTAGACACTTACCTTTCCAACAAAGATTTTGTCAAGTTTGAAAACTCAACTACACAAAATAGAGATAATCATCATGAAGAAGCAAAATCAACTAACGAAAAGAAACTACTCAGTTATACCATCATTACTATTTTAGGATGTAGTTTTTATAGTGTTTGGCAGCCACATGGCATATATATATTTCTTGTAAAAAAATATTGTACAATGAGGTTCTCTGAGATCTATTAGTGTATTCCAATCTCTTTAAATTAAATCTACGCTTTTCAAAAATGGAAATTTGAGCACCTCTAGAGAACACTTAGGATATATCTATGTGTGTTTGATTGTGTGTGGGGAAGAGACTTTTATTATATTATATGGAGTCACCTAATATTTCTCCTATTTGCAAGGCTAACAATTAAATTTTAGGGGAGATGGTGTAATTTACATGATTACATGAACTATCACCTAATATTTTTCCTCTTGCAATATTGATAGTTGGATAGTCAATGTATTTTTTGGTTAAACTTCCACTACACATTCCTCAACCAGCTTGGGAATCGACAACTACTACATATAAGAATTATGGATACTAAACATTTTGCATCCAAGAACTAGTAAATATATATTTATTATTTTACAATCCAAACTAGGTCAATTAAATAAATAAAAATAATATTTACTATAATGACTTTCTCTCTGTCAATGGGGTTGTGCTAACTTGCCATTGGGTTCTCAAGATGGAGATCCATGTTTGAATCCCCAAAGTGACATCTTAAGTTGGAATTCCAAGTGGTGGCTCGTGGACTTCCATTGTGACTTATTAGTTGACTAAAGTTGAATAAGTGGTTCTAAGTGGAGTATGTTGATGTGGAGGAGGTCCCCCCTTGTGGCCTCCATTGGTGTTGGACCAATCTAAATAATCCTTCCTGACCGACCTAAGAATAGAACATTAAAAAAAAAAATGACTTTCTCTCTAAAATTACAAAAAAATTATTAAGTAACAAATCTAATCTCTAAACATTTTATATAATGTTATTTAATCAAAAGTGAAAAATGACCAAGTGTGATATTTTATCTATATAACAATATGGCCTACATACTCCACGAATGTGATTGTGGATTGAGCAAGGAACTTGTGAATGGAGAAACATACAAGACATGGGAAGTTTCTTGTTTTGAATCTATTGACAATGATCTTTATCATTTTTTACAAGATGTTACGTTAATAAACATGGACATACTAGTTATGCTCACATTCTCATAGATATCGATAACTATAAGGATCTGTTTGGTGACAGTGTCCAACTTGTTGAGGATAGATCATGGACTCAAACACTTGACTATGAGGGTATCCCCTTTTGCTACAAGAGATGCTTTACTATCGGACACTTGACTTCAGATTGCCCTAACTCTTGCTACAAGAAAGGTGAATCGACAATGGAAAAAGGTTGAACATGAGCATTTGACAACTAGTGATTTTGCTGACTTTGAGGATGAGGTGTTGGAGGACTTGGCCATAGGAGGTGACTTTAGAGACTCTTGACGAATTGTCTACTTTGGGCCTTGTTTTGGCCAATCCACCTTGGTAAGGCACACAACTATTTCATCACCTGTTGGGGTAGCAAAATATAGCACTCCGCTATCCCATCAATCTGTCTTGTATGGGTTGTAGGCTGCTTTACAACTATTTCATCACTTGTTGGGGTAGCAAAAGATAGCACTCCGCTCTCCCATCAATCTGTCTTATATGGATTGTTGGCTGCTTTTGATTTTTGACAACGTGGCTAATGTTTTGAGATAATTTTATATTTTTTTTTGCTACTTTTTTGATATGTTCCAATTGTATTTGATATTTTTTTTGTTATAAAGAGTTTCAGCTAACCTTCAAAACCTGCTTTTCCCTTAATAAAAAGCATACAAGACATATGGGAAGGTTATAAGTGCCTAAGTTTACAAAGGCTTTTTTATTTTTATTTATAATTGACTAAATTTTTTTAATTATAGAGATATGAGCATGTATATGCCTCAACTTATTCTGAAATAAAGTGCATAAATAAAGATTTGGTGGTTGTGAACCCTACAAGTGGTTTCTTAAACCTAACATTATAGTCCTCTTAACCAAACCTTCAAACTCAAACATATAAACAGCTAACTCTAATATATGAGAGATAAAGCATTATTTGTTACCAAATAAGAATCCAGGCAATTTGGGTGATCTGAATAATGAAACTCATATGCCCTAACCTATACAAGGAAAGAGGCTTCCTTCTGTCCAATGGAGGGTTCCATGGAAACACGTCAACCACCAAAATGCTTTCATGAAATTTTATACAAAACCATTGTTCTATGATCCCAAATTGTAAACCACGACTGTTTCAAAGATATATCGTTATTTTTCATTTGTTACCAATATATGTTAGTCATGACTCATAAAAGAATCCCTAGAATTTAAAGTATATTTTTCCATACTAAAACCAAAACAAGTCAAAAATTTCATATACAAATGCGTATAAAATTTTACCACTGTTACCATACAAACCTCTTCAACCTAACATGGGGATTTCTGTTACTTTGACATTGGAATCAACAAACACCCTTAATACGATTTGTGTCATAATCGATTTGTGTCATAATCGCATGTCATCATGGACATTCCAAAGAGTATCACAACAATTATTGTGAGGTTTCACGAAAGTAACTGCAGTGTAAAATACTATATATATATATATATATGCAGCTTAGAAAATAAATAATTCAAGCAGCTCTAGGTAACGAATTTGTAGAATTACATTGTTTGACATGAACCTCTCTACGTGTACACATTCAGGATAATTGGATAAAAAATTATGCAGGAATTTGGTGTCTAAATTGGTATATATTTTTATATGTATACAGAGATGTATCACATGCCAACATGGCACATTGACTATAACAACCCACATTCCTCTAACTTTTCTTCTCAGTCCTTTGCAAAAGTTGGAACTTAAATTCTCCATTCAATGACCAAGGCCATGAAATTACATGTAACTGGGTCTCCAAGGATCAATAAAATAATCCTCATGAAAGCAAATTTGTTCTCTTTGGAATGAAATTTCAATGCAGCCATTGATAATTCTCATGCTACCACAATCACTGGATTAGCAGTGACTAGTACCTAACAAGTGCAACGACAGATTCAAAAATTGTGTGTGCTTTATATATAATATCTAATTGGCCATAATTTTAGTCAAGTATCTAAATTATGAATTCCTTGCCTGTACAACTATAATTTCTGTAAAGGAGTTTTTTTATACATATATATATGACCAGAGCTCCAGGCACATTCCTCGGTCAGTGTAGAAATCTGAAAAATACAAAAATGCACTCAAGAAGCAACTTGAAGATTGCACTGATTATGATTGGGATGGAGAAAAATATTGTCAGTATTACCTTGTGATATGTATAGTTTCAATAACAATGAAAGACACTATTTGGTAGATCAACACTACTAAACACTCCTTACTGTCTCTTAGCATTCAACACTACAGATACAGATTATTTGATTAAGAATATGATTGTTTAAGTTAGGTTGTAGGCAGCTTTATCCAGAGAATAGATTTGATATTGTAGAACTTTTTAAGGCCAGTCTCATTTCATCTGTGTTTGACATGATTAAAAGAATAATCCATTCAATGGAATACCCGATATAATCCATTCAATAAGATGATCAAAAGATTCTTTCAAGCTTTAAGCAATGATGGGAAAGGTATGAAAACTATATCTTCGAATCAGTGTTTTCAACCAACATATGAGTGCATTCATGGGATGAGGGCATTCAACCAAAATATGAAGAAATTCTTGTAATCATGGAACCCTAAACTCTGGCAAATTCTTGATTACGAAACATATTATCAAGATTCTATATAGAACTGAACCATGGTTTATCATTTAGAGCAGCTACAGCTTCCAGAAGCCATTAAGGGAAGAAACATGGACAGCAAGTAGACACTACACAACCTGATGGGCATTTATATGTTAGCCTTCGACTTTATATTTGATTTAGGGAAACAAAAAATAGGTTGCAGATTTTCTACCGACATATTGGTGAGTCTCAGGAGAGTAAAGTACACCAAACATATCTAGACAAGATATTTGAATCTTTACTCGAGAGCCTAGACATTCCTTTCCTCTTATATAATGCTACAACATGAATGTGTGCTATAAACACAAAAATCTAAATTACAAACTAAAATAAGAAAGACCACGACACGAACAACCAACATGGATAACCCAGTTTAAGCTCAAAATCACTAACATAATAACAAGCAGAAGAGCATGAATGTGGAACAATATCTCAATACAAGGATATGCTAATATCAAAAACCGTAAATACATTATGAACATCACCTCTTGAACACAATTTTTGTACCAATGTAAAACTCAAACAACACTCATCAGGCCTAACACTGAATATGCCCTCAAGTTACAAATTTAAATTTTAAAGCTAATGACTAAGAACTCCCAATTTAATCATAGAACTGGAAACAGAAAATGTTGTTGTGCCTGTAACAACATAAAACTCAAACATCACCCACCAGTTCTCACACTGGCAATCCCCTTGATATAGTACAACTCACAAACATTACAGAGAAAATGATACAGAAATCCAAGTTTAAGGTCAAACCCCAAACAATACACAGTCTTTGTATCAACCCTATAAACTTATACACAGAATTGAAAATCGCAAAAATAAAATCCAAGCTGCACTCAATAAAATGAAAAATTTGATGAACTTCTATTCTTGAATAAGTGTTAGCTCATCACTTGAACAAGTGTCCCCTTGTAACACTCAGAAATTTTCTCATACCTCTCCATGTCGTCATCATCAGGTTCATGATTGAAGATGGTGCCACCAAGTTATTTTTAAGTTTGGTGAAATTATATTATAGAGAAGAATACTAGACAAAAAATTAAAACAAGCCTACATCTAAAAAAGAACAGACAACTGCCTAGACTCATGACCGAATCCTTGTGCAACTAAAAAGTCTCCATGACAAAACCCTTGTTTCCTCCGACAACGATGCCATTATCCTATCACTTGTCATTCATAAACCTTACAGATGCAAATGTGAAATTAAACCTTTTAAGCTTGGGCTCAAAAAGAACGCATATAGAACCTCAATGTAGGGTTCAATGCAAAGGAAAGAGTTGTGTATGGACCTTAAAATTGTTCAATTGTCGAAAATAATGGCTCAAAAAGAATGCATATAGAACCTCAATGTAGGGTTCAATGCAAAGGAAAGAGTTGTGTATGGACCTTAAAATTGTTCAATTGTCGAAAATAAGTGATGAGCATGCAACCCACATTACTTAATAAAATAACCTTTGAAAATTTGGCTAAACTTCTCAGCATAGTAGTAGCTGAATGAATTTGAGATCCCCAAACAGTACTTATCCACATCTTCTGGTAATGGTGTGGAGTAGATCCCAGCTTCCAACCTACAACTTTACTGCAATCGACAGAAAGATTAATTTACGCCAAAGGCGTATCCAATTTGAAAGAGAGCTACCTGAATTTCTCAATCCACGGTTGCCCTCTGTCTAGAGAACTGGCCAGCGATTGAAATGTTTCTGACCGTTGATTTCCCTTGACTACTTTTCCACGCAGTCAACCTATGCGAGCATCCTCCCTCGTTCTGCCAAAATGGGAGCTTTGGAATAGGTTATATGAAAACCTGTCAAATCAGTGTACATGTTTCGTACTAAACACCAACTTGCTGCTGCCAGAACCTGCCTAAGATGCAAGTTGCATTTCAGTATGATAGGCGTGTGATACAACACAGAGTGCAGTCAAAGCCCAGTAATAGAGCTGGTAATATTGACGTCAACCTACTTCTAGCATTGTAAGAACATGGTTTATGGATACTTTTATTATATAAAATTTAAGCTTTGTTTTATGAATCACCGTGCTCGTTTACACCGAAGGCGTATCCAGTATGAAGAACAATCTAACTTTTGAAATCAACGCTCACCCTTTTCGATAAAGCAGGTGCCAACGATCAGAGCGATCGTGGACGTTTATTCCGTCGGTCTTCTTTTTTGCCCAGTTTTATCTTTTAATACAGTAATATCTTCTGAGCGAAAATCAATCTGCAACTTGCATTTTACACCGCCTTTCTAGCAGTTTCTTGTTCATTACGAAATGGTCATTGCAGGCAAAATTGTACGTTGATGTTGCAAATATATTTCTACTCCTACCGCGCCTTCAATAATACCTGCAAATTGGTACGAATGCCCAGAACTAGCTCGCATTTTTCTTCTAGGGTTTATGTGAGGAAAATTAACGCCGGTAGCAGCAGTCACAACATTTGCTGTACAGGGTATGGACATCCACCAAAGCACAACAGATAGAGGGATTTTTCAGATGTAGTTACAACTGCCTTGATAGACATATATGCAAAAATGTGGAAGCATAGACAAGGCACGCAAAGTTTTTGACAAGATGCCTCAAAGAGATGTGGTCTCACAGAAGGCTGTTCACTGCTTCGCTCAAACAGAGAATCCCTCAAAATTCAGACACTAGCTTTCTCTTCCTGTCGTCCTTGTATTTCCTTCGTGTTTTCTTGTAATACCTTCTGGTATACTTTTTTTCAGAGAAAAAATTCTTAGTTAAGACATCAATCCTTCTGATATAACTTTTCATAAATCTTCTCATCTAAATTGTGTGTAAATAAAAACTGCACGGTTTTGTCAAATGAAATCAAAATTTGATTAGTATTCAGTTAATTTTCTTTGTTTTTCTTCTAATTTTTTAATTTTAGCTTTGTGGGTTTGTTTCTCTTGAATTGCGAATAAAATGCATATTGAAATGCTGTTTATACTTAGGTTTCCCTTCGATTTCAGAAGCACTCTGAATTCTGGTTATCCAATAAAACTCATTTTATTTAGGTTGTTGTTCCAATGAAACTGGACCATTCAAGGAAGTTTACCTACAGAATAAGCTGTCTTCTCTCAAATTCATGTCACCTGTTCCAGGACCTGTGTATAGATCAAGATTTTGTTTTAACCATGCACGAGAACTCTCTGCACCAGATACCCCTACTGGATTCATCATGTACTGTCTTACATTTGAAAATGAGGGTGGCCCTGAAGTAACTATTTGAGGGGACATTGCAGGAAAACATCTAAGTCCTACCAAATTTGGATAGGATGGTGATCCTTCTGAGAATGATGCTGAGGTAAGAGGGAAATTTGATCCAAAAGGAAATCCAGGAAACGAATATGCAGGTGCTGTGGTGTTTGAAAATGAAGCACTTGGATGTGATGAAAGTGGTATCTTCCCTCTATATATATCCCCACCGCCAAAAAAAATAGGACCACCTAATGAATTAAAATTAGAATGAACAGCAACAGCTTGATGTTCTGCCCTGGCTGATGAATATGAAGCCATTGCAAGTGCCTGAACACTATTTCTGGGAGACAATAATGACAAATTTAATCCTTCACCACTCATTCTCATACCGAAATTAGATGTGAGACAAGAGCTATAAGTGCCCTTGCCAATTGAGTTGTGTGCCATCAGTTGATCCTCTGTG
This sequence comes from Sequoiadendron giganteum, assembly GCA_007115665.2. NCBI lineage: Eukaryota > Viridiplantae > Streptophyta > Pinopsida > Cupressales > Cupressaceae > Sequoiadendron > Sequoiadendron giganteum. Next base: position 285,946,342 of record CM021100.1, on the reverse strand, counting down.
TCTTCAAGAGATGGCCCATCATTCAAGTCAAAATTTCTCAGAACGCATGAAGCTGAATGAGGCAATCCATTAGTGACAAGATTTGAAGTAGATGGGAAACTTTCAACACTTTTTTCAAGTGTCATCTTGATCAATCGATTCTCAAGACTTTCACCAGTGCAATTCAAGTCTAAATATGGCTTTACAGGACTACAAGAAAGGCCATTAGAAGTGGTTGACTCACTTGTATTCAGGGCCACAAAAACCTAACCATTAATATCTCTATGTTGAGAACTTGTCATAGGTAGACACTGCTCAGAAGATGGAAGCATTGGTGTTCCCTCCTCTTTCAGTGTTCCTTCATCAGCCACATTAAGATCAATATCTAAAGGAGCTCTGTTTCTATTTCCAGTTGCACTAACAGCATCTATATGCACCGAGTCCGACAGAAGATGCTGCTGATCAGAAGTTTTTCCGGGCTCTGCTGGTCAAAAAGCACTTGTAGCTGCAGATCCTCTCCACCCTAATTCTCCTATGCTATGCACTGTATTGACAGTGGGAAAAACAAAGTCCTTTTGATGCAGCAACCATAGCTATTGGTGTTGCTAAGCCACTGATAGATGCAGTACAAATAACAGAAGCATTAGCACAGGGCACAACTGATAGAGAAGTTTCTGGGATTAATTTCATTACCTCATATTGAGCTGCTCCATTGAGGTCAATAGTTTCGCTCAAGTCAAAATCAGGCCTTTATGCTGTATCACTGATTCCATTATTCTTTGCAGCAAGAACCTCTGTAGTCATAGCTTGTTTAGAAGAAGTCAGTTCACTTGAGCATGTGCTCTTTGTCACTAGTGTAACCACAAGACCACCTTGATGTCTCCACTCACAAAACTCGTCGTTGCTCTTCCCCAAAGTCGTGAGAACAAAATAATCTCTACCATAATGCCAACAAAATTACTTCACTCCTTCACATACCTGCTGCCTCACTTCTCTTCTAACACAATTGATTTATGACTAAAATTCACTAATATTTTGGTGTGCCCATGCTCAATAAATGTATTGAGCTAAAAATAGTAAGTAATCCCTCATAAAGGAGGCTAGAATAAAGATTTTTTCGCCACTTTGCATGGCTTAACCAAACAATTTTACATTCATCACACCACGAATCTTCATGAACTCTACCACTAACTTTATATGCTCATTGATACAAGTTGTAGATGCAAATAATAATGCTTTCATTTATGGTTTTAAACTGCCACTCATACACAACTTTTAGAGGCTATTAGAAGGCATTTAAAAACTGTTCAAACTGACACTTAGTAGTGGCCTTTAACATTCGGTTGGACTGTGGCTAAGATAATGGCTTTTAATGTCATTAAAAAACTCGGCCCTCTTCACCCCTACTCAAACCCAGCGACTATTGACAAATTGAAAACCAGTCAGTGAATGCACACTTGCAGCATCACATCTCCAAACAAGTGCTTACTTTCCATGCTCAGTTTTAGAGCATTGCAATGATTGCATTTCCAAACGAATGTTTGCTATCCGTGTTCTGTTTTAGGGAGAACATTAGAGCATCTGAATCTGCCAGTTTTCCTAGAACATTGTGAGACAGGTGGTGTACGGTTCAATAAATCTGTTAATGGGACAATGCACTCCTTGCTGACAATCTGTGCACTGATAACTGGGTTATGCTTAATCTGTTTTCGGATTTCATTGCAACTTGTCGACATTTAGAAAGATGTATTAAATGTTTACATTTCGGGAACTTTTGAAACAATTTTTGTTCTACAGGTGATGCTGGTCATCACTAACTCAAGCGTGTCTGAGACTTTTTTCGTCCCAACTTTTTCAATTAGCTAATAATGATTTAACCAGGGTTATAAATCTTGTCATGCCAAGAATGTCCACCCCATGAGAAATTTTGTCAAATGTCAACACTACTCGTGTATTGAAGTATCCATCGATGAATCTTCAGTGACCAATATCTCATCTCTGCAAAAGTTACTGCAATCTAACTCAGCCCCACCACAATGTTCGCCGCAGTTGGAAACCCTACTACAACCGCAAAATATTTCGTCCATAGTTGGAAAGAAGAGGGAAACCAGTCGGCTGATCATTGCTCTGGTCTATTTTGTTGCTGCTCTTGGGTTCACAGAAATTGTTTGCGTAGCTCTGGGACAAGGGTTTTTCATTAAAGCCTTTGACGAGGTCAATGCCTAGATAATCGACAAGTGTAAGTGGATGCATAGTTGATTTGAAGCAATCACTTCTCCATTAAGACCTTTGTTGCACAAACAACATCATTTTCTAAATGGGCTACCAACTGGACCCATTTACTACAAAAATGTATGCAAGTAATAGACCAAAAAAATCCTAATTAACCTTGCACATCTCTTCAGTGTACCCATTGCACATCAAGGTAAATAGGGGAATTAACACTAAAAAGCTTACAATCCTCTATGTCAACCTTCATTTTATCATAACAAATATCAACAACAGTCTCACACCCTGTTTCTCTAGTATTATTTTTCTTGTGAACAATTCCAGATTCATTGCTTTCTTGATGCACATTTTGATTTTCTGCAGATGCCACTATTTGCTCTAATTCATTGTATTTTCTCTTCATAGTAATTGTTTCTTGAATTTCATCTAAACCTGAAGGTTTCTAGTAACATAATTATGTCTTGTGGATAATTATGCCCTGACAGAAGGTTTCCAGAGGAAATGGGCTTTAGTCATCACAAATATAGGAAGAACTATCTAGACAAAATTATGTTTTCTAACTTACTTGATAACATGAAAGCCATGCAACATTGGGCTTTTTCTTAGTAGCATTGGATACTTGTTTCTTTAGGCAATTGTAATTGTCTTTAATCTGGAGAAGCAGACAGTGTTGTATAAGCAATTCATGCACATGAAATCAATATATTTCTTGAGAGGGCCAAGGAAACTTTCATCTGTTGTAGTAGAAAAATAAAGAAGACATCCTTCTCCAAGGAAGAATAAGCTTTGAAGTTTCTTGTAAGGAACAACATTGGTTACAACAACATACTCAAACCCTTTGTTAAATTATTTTCTAGACTATTAAATGCAATTATCACTTGGAAATTAATCCCGACGTTATTAATTATATCAACACTATATAATTATGTTTCTCATGATAAAATCTTTTAATATATTTACTGTTTACATTGATAATAATATTGTATTTCTGAAGGGATGGATCCCTTCCAAGTTGATTGTTATTGTACTGTAAATTAAATTTTGTATCTTTGACTTCATCTTATTGGGCTATCTTTATTTAGGCCATCCTTCAGATTTTGTATTCTCTTGTGATCTAGCCATGATCCTTTTGGTTTTGGTATCTCTATGCTCGTAAGCTTTTCTTTATTTTCCATTGTATAACTATAGAAATCTATTTTTTGTTATTGAAGCAATCTCTCCAAAGTGCATGATGTAATTTGATTCTAAATTTCTAGAAGTATTGTTGCAATCTCTGTTAATGTCAAATTTAAACATTATAGAATTATAAATAGAACATAGATTTATAAAGTCCTTAAACCAGTTGAGGGAAACTGAACATAGATATATGTATGTTGAAGTGTTTTTCATATTACAACTAAGCCTAGCTCTAATGATGACTATTCTTTTCCAGTAGCTCTAATGAAGCGAATAATAATGAAAGACATGTTATCTTATATTAGACTAATATGGCTTATAAGTTATTACTCTACATAACCCTTAATCGACACACACCAAAAGAAAAAATGTGTTTTTTTTTTTAAATTCTACTGATTATTTTTAATTTTTCATTGATGTTTCTATAACTAATTTATCCCTTTGTCCTCTCTCTTTACCTCTCCCTCTCCTCTCCACATTTAAGCTACACTGGCTTTGGATCAAAATAAGAGATTTCAAAGCAATGAATCCTATGAATAAGCGATTATATGCTAAATTGGAGTATGTTGAATTGGTCACCTCTGAGGGAGAATATGCTGAGTTTCTTCACACAACCATTCCCATTAGCTATCATATACCATCTCAAGAAATATAAAAATACATTGAAGGTTTTGAGATCAGAATGTATGTTGATGTAGTTTGGCTTTAGCCATCGTGTGTAAGCTTGTACTGCACTTAAAATACATCCAAGTAGCTTATGATAACTGATGATGGTTATAAATATAGATTTGTAGCTTGTATGGAAGCTATTCAGATATGCTTATAGAAGAAACCCTCCCAATAGAGAAACCAATAAAGTTACATAAACAAAATTATAGATAATGTTTGTGGATATGACATTAAAAACATGCAATTAAATTTATATTTACAACATTCTATATATAATTTACGTTTACATAATAATCTATATTTACAACATTCTATATATATCCAAAATGTATGTCTAGACAAATTCATATTTTTATATCAAATGAATTGAAGTTTCCTATCATTTATTTAATCATTTCCTCTTATGACACATTGTTCAATTTCAACCAATTTGCCTACACAACCATTGCATTTGTAATTATGAAGTTATACTTATGGGAAAATCTTAATTATAAAAATGTAATTTTTTTTCAATCTAGGACACATTTTCAAATTTGGACAAAATGCATACACAACTTTAAATTTCTCATACAACTATTCGGCGTACCCATTGCACACAAAAGTGCAATTGCTAGTTTCTAGCAATTAGGATTCCATATTCCAAGGATATATGACGCTTATCACTTGTGGCTGTGAGAAACCTGAGTTAATTATGTAGGTTTGTATGGTTTGCAGGATAGATTTTAGTACCCTGGGTACTTAAGTGAGGAGCTAATTTGATGATTTACATTGAGATAATCTCTCAGACAATACGATGGGAGAGAAACAACACCAACGATAAAAGAAGATCAGATGAAGATAATATGCAAGAACTAGGATTGAGCCCTTTATCGAACCCTGAGAATCTCATCATATGAAGCTTTTAAGATGATTAATAATCTTGATGGTTCAGAGCTCACTGTTTAAGAATACTAAAGATCTCAAGGATAATATATACTATATGTAGATACAAATCTTTTAGCAGTGTAAATGGTTACGAAGAAGAATTGAATGGATTATGGCAGCAATTATGGTGATGACACAGCGGACTCTCTTAATAAGTTGGGAGTCAGACCAGTCAATGTGAAAAGTAACATAATAGGCACACCGAAATTCCCATCTTGTACCATACGGCACAATTTTTAGTGATTTGGGGGCTAAGTTACGAAATATCTAAGGTGTCCATTAAATCTCTATTAGAGGGGTAGGGCCACCACTAAATGGGAGAAAACATAAACCTTGACCTTTATTGTTTAATTGTTCACTTTTAATTTTTGGATTGGTTGTCAACTGCATGTATTCCAAATTTCACTCGCCAGATACTACACGTTTACTGAGAGCTACACCATGTTTCATTGAAAGGGTAATTGGTGGTCCACTATCTCTGATAGAGCTAATTTTAGCAATCCCATTGGAATATCAGCAGCAAACAAGCAAAGCATCGAGATAGGAAATGCCTTGATTTTCCTTTCCCCAAGCCAGAGAAATTTAACATGGTCAGGGATAATGGAATCCCCTCTCCCCAGGAACTGTTGCAGAAATTCTGGCTTTAAAGAAGCAAACAGCAGCTTCAGTAGCTCTTTTGCTTCTGTCTCCAATTTTATGAGAATTTTTTTCGAACCAGCTGGAAAGAGAAGATGGCCAAATGCCTCCTTCACTAATATTGTTTGCTTTCATTCTATTTTTTGGGTGTTCACCATTTATTTTATTTTTGGTAGGTCACTGCAACTTCGAAATAGTCTTAAACGACCCTATTTGTAGAGGATTTTGTAGAGTTATTTTATCTAATCTCAATTTTGTGATTCTAAATGCATATATTTGTATATATGGTGGTTGCAGAACCTTAGTAGTTTTGCATATATTTATTTTATCTTGTCGATGAAGGAAGAGAAAAGGTACGAGTTAATTAAAGATTCTTCCAAGGCACAGAAATTTTGAGTTGATGCCAAATATACAATTGGAAATCAGGTGGATTTCTTTTACAGCTTCATATTGTACATTCTCAGTAGAAAACTGGCTCAAATTGTTCAAATATGATAGAATATACAACTAGCTTAAGTCTGCAGTAATTCTCATGCACTTACCAAAGCATTGTCAATCAAAATGTGCTATAACAAATGCGGATTTTTCTGTCTGAATAAATTAGTTTAATATATAGCTGAAATGAGCTTGAATTAGGTGGTCTGGTTACTAGCTCTAGCGTGGTCTAGCAAACCTACAGTGCCATCCCAACAAAGGCCAGAGAAGCCAAAGAGTCATGCTATCTGTACAAATACCATCAAATATGAGAAGCCAAAATTGTCACGCCCAATGGATGAAACAGACATTTGTTAAAATTCAAGATTTGTGAGAAAAATCCTCATTTGTTGTTGTCAACAAAAAATTATGAGAAAAATCATTTGAGAAAGATGGATTGGCCAAGTTCAGAGAATAAAATCAGTTGGAGGATTGTTGGGAGAAATGTGAGAATAAATCATTTGAAAAAAGTGGTAGTGCGCAAGAAAGAAATCACTAGGCATCGACTGTATTCTTAAATTTCAGAGATACAAAGTCCTACAAGATTATTCTCAGGGCCATACCAAAATGAAAAGAAATAAAAGAAGTCTTTTAGAATTTATCTAGGTTAAATAATTAATTAAGAAGTCAAGATATAAGAGAATTATATTAAGTCTTTGAGTTTTAAAAATACTAAAATTTAGAAATAAATTCCCATGATTATAAAAATATTTCTTTTAAAATAATTCATCAGCATCCGAAACAGGTTAATTCCCTGCATTGACCTTAAACCTATTTTTCAGGTGAACCTTGACAGAACAGAGAAACAAGTGCTCTCCAATTGCAACCTTCAATCTTGCCCAAACAGGTTAAAACTAAAAATATTGAAAATATTGAAAGAAGGTATCCAAAGATTGAGAGATGAAAAAAATAAAACTTTAAAAGACAAAGTTCTGGAAAATTACAGAGAGATTACAGAGTAGGCCATGGCCAGACAATTTTTTGACTCTTCTAGAAACAGGACCTTTGAGAAAGTCGGACAGGCTAGAAGCTCCTGGGCCATATACAATTCTGTCAAAAGGCAAAGTTATTGAGCCAACAAAAAAATCGACGTGTTCATGAAATAAAACATTGGAGCATAACGACCCGGTGCATCAGTGATGAAGTAAAGCATTTGAACACAAGAATTTATAGAATTTGATAAATGGATATTTTTAGAATCAAATTAGATTAGATATGCAATTGCTTTCACATTGATGGGAATAGATATTTTATTTTTAAATCAAATCAGATCAGATATGCCACCTGAGTAGATTTTAAATGATTTAAATATGCCAGATTTATTAAAGTGCACTATGAGAATTCTGGGTGAATAGAAAAAGTAGACAACTGAAAACCAAAAAATTATTTCGCAGTTTAACAGTAACCCAGTAGCTGTTTCACACTATATGTAGCCTATCGGCTAATTATGAAATAATGAAACAGAAACCACTCTTAAACTCTCAAAAAACTACAAGACATTGTTTGAGCATCATGTGAAATTCAAACAGCGTCCATTCCCTCCACATAATATATCTTAAGCACTTTATGTAGGAAGCAAATGATGCATAACCCCAAAATCTCAACTAAAAACCCAAACTACACAGCTTTTGCATCACTGTACAATTCAAACACTATCCACCAGCCCTTGATCCCCACTATAGAGCATAACTTAACAAACTGAAACTAGAAAGTTATTGATATAAAAAACCCAGTTAAAGTCAATATCAAACTAGACTTCGACCAGTAACCAAGTGCTGAAAATTCCCTCCACATGGCATAATTTACAAACATAAACCATAAATCTAATGATACAGAAACCCCAACCTAATCGCAAAACACAAACTAGACCCTGATTTTGCAAGAATGTAATATTCAAACAGGAAGCACAAAACCTAATATGAAAATCCCTTCAATATAATTTGCTGGGTTATAATACTGAACAATTTTCAAAGCCAGGTAAAAGGCACATAAAAGCTTTGACAAAATTGAAAACAAGTGAGCACAAGAATAATAAGTATTCACAGCAAAAAAATGCTGAAAATGCTGTATACATCTTTAACCCACACTTATGCCAATACTTGCAGTTTTCATTGTTGTGGAGTATTTTTAGTAGCATTTCCTCCTGCACTGAGGTAGTGTTTGCGGTATTGTTTCCAACACCAACAAATTGGACTGTTAAACCTCTTTCTTATTTGCAAAACTCAATCCCGTTTCAATTAGCTTTCCTAAAATGAAGCCCACGAGTAAAGGGCAGATGAAGGCCACATGCATCACCTCCCACATATTGTTATGGTGGAAATGTGGGAATCAAGACACAACACCCCCATAATGTAACACTGGTGCACACCAAATAATCCCCGTAAGTGCTGCGATTCCGTTTTGAAATAGATGGCCATAATAATGTAAGTATGCAGCCGTAGTGCATGCATTGAAGTAAAAAACATGGAAAGGATTCCTTTCTTCATGTTGGCTTGTTACATGGAAAAGGGAGAATGAAAGTACTGGGCATTATTGGAAGAGAAAAATCTTTTAGACATAATTAGTTTGATGGGTTGCAAGATCTGGCTACTGCCATTTCTGCCACTCCTATCGTACATTTCAAACGTGTGCACAGTTTAGTGCCCACATCTATGGTATTTATGGACCTCAAGTATCTCATCCAATCAAAATAAAAGCTAAAATATAGTACCCAGTAAGATTGTTAATAATTACTTTTTCAACTAATTTCATGAATAAATAAATAATTTGCATCTTTACTCAAGAAAATATAAAAATTTATTAAATAGAAACAAATATTCAAACTTCTAATTTGTCAAAAAAAATTATTAATAATTAGTTAAACAAAATTTGTCGAACGGCAAGTACTTATAAACAGCACCTCACGCTGCAGACTTCAAAAAAATCATACATGTTTCCACTTAAAACTATTAACCAAATGTTAAAAATTGATTACATGAGAAAATTCTCCTAGCAAAACTGTAGCAGTACCTACAACTACAGAAAACGCAAGAAATTTTCAAAAGCGAAGTTTTGTAAAGAACCATCGGTTTTTTCCAGTCTTAAATCTCTCTTGAAACGCATCTTTTACTCCCTGCCAGTAACACATTAAAATTAGTAGTCTGCATTGTCAATTAATAATGCTTTTGGTATCTACCATCATATAGAAGGAAAGTAGAAACTACAGAAAAAAATGTCACAAAATGAAAAAATGAAAAAACAATAAAAAAATAGGCATCAAGATACTACTATGGAACATAGAAACAAAATGCAGCATCTTTTACAAATATCAATCTAAAGAAACTTTACAAGGCTAAAGGCCAATTCTGGACAATGGAATGCCAAGCCCTGAATTAGGTAGCTCTACAAATGCAAGGAATAATTGTCGAGGTGTAAAAATAGAGACTGAATAAAAAATTTGCTCAAATTATGCTTTGGTTGCTACGTTCTCTTAAGCTCTAGGATTAATCACAATCAAGGTTCTCTCTAAATTTACATAGAATTTTGGCTTATTAAATATTTTTATCATATTAGTTACTAATGCATGTTAACAAGTTTTAATATGTTTCTCTTTCTATAAGATGTTAAATATCATTTTCATGAAACATTACAAGTGGCAGCAAATAATGTTATGGGAATTTCTGGTACACTGGCCTAATTAATCATAAACCAAATTAAATGAATAAAGAAATCCACAAAGTCTGCAGCAAAAAGAATCAGCCCATATGTCAGTGTCATGTTGAACACAAAACAAATGTTGATTGGAGGTTATGCAGTCACACAGGTCGAAGAGGTAAAACCTGTTCTATGATGGCTGCTCATTTGGATAGCTTCTTTGATGTACAGAGTTATTTTTGCACGATCTTCAATATTCTTTACAAAATAAGGCAGCACAATGGACAGAAGGATAATAGGAGACATCAAAATAGCCGCAAGCTTTCATGCAGAACCTTATTACAATATCTATTCTAGTGCTATTGCCTGTGTATGATCGAACACCTGCTTCTCATTAGAGAAGGTGAACAAAAATCAAGAGATCAAAGACAAGAGACCAACCTTTAAAGCTGTAACCTTTTTATCATTTGTCTCGAGTTTATCAAAGGTTACTAACGCCTTTAGATCCACATCTAATGTGTACCTGTAATAGAACCAGATGCCCATATGATCAACAACCACCAACAAGCATAAATTTAGGAGGAAAAAGCAACAAGGAAGCAGACACAAAGAAACAACCAAATCCTAATCGAAGAAAACTGACTTAAAGCAAAGGGTTAGAAAGAAATTATCAAGCAAACCTTGTCGGCATTATGTGGTTGTAGTTTACAACCTTAATGAAGGCTTTCAACCTTGATTTCTTCGCTGTCTTCTTAGCAGAATCTTTCCGAATTACCTGAATTGCATGACACATACAGATGGATCAAGAACAATACAAAAAAGCTTGAAAAACAGCAATGAATAGATTTTGTACAAAGTCAACCTACAAATTTCTAGGGGTTTCTGGGAAGGAACTGCAGGTGCATGGATGGCAAGAAATGTGTTGTGTATGAGCAATAGTTTTCAGCTGTAGCTTTGTTGTGCTTGAATTCTTATGTGGATACCAGTTTCTACTTGCATGTATGCCCATTGAAGTGACTGCAAATATTTGAACAAATTTTGTTGACAATCCTTAGATTGTAGTCATCAAAATCTTTGATTAGAAACTCCTTTAAGTTTTCAATGTAGAACCTTCCAACTTGCTAGGTTTTCAACTTTTCAGCAATTAATAAGAATGGGAGAATACATTCTTCGGTAGATTATATAGGTGAACTTTTGTATCATCGAGAATTAATACTACTGAGTTTGTTGACCCTAACACAAGCAACCATATCAAACTTCAAAGTATTTTACATTGCATGTCCATTTTCCATTACAGTCGTCAAAGTTAATCCTACCGAGTACACATCTCAGGTGAGAGTAGCGTAGGTCCTTGCATGTTTGAGGTGATCAATTGTCAGCTTAATCTCACATTGTACAGATATCAATGAGGCGGGGAATTCAGGTTTCCATATGATGCTTACTGAAAATATTATAGACAGCAAAAAAGGTAACAATAATTCTCCTTAAAAGCAAGACACAGTTAATCTAGGTTCATACAAAAATCTGTAGGGCTGAGAACAAGAAAACCATCCATTGAAATTTTAAAGATTCCCATTATGTGTTCCTTGATCAAAATCAAGATAAACAGTTGCACTAGCTTTGGAGTGGGCCATATCTTTGCGATAATACAACCAAGGTGAAAGTAGAATGTATCCTCGCAGTTTTAACCTGAGGATTTCTCACCTTAATGTCAGATATCATGAAATTTTATCTGATGTTAGGAAGCTTGGTTCGGTTATAGCATCTTTAAAAAACATGCAATATGCAAAAATCTAATGATAAAAAGGTGCTATTTTCTCAACCATGTATTGAACTCCTTCCACAGAATTAGTTTAAGTCGAAGGCGTATCCAATGTGAAGATGACCAACCTTTTTAGGGTATTTCGCTATCCCTGCGACCAGACAGTGGCCGTATGGCCGTCCAGTCGTGCCCTCGTCAAAGTTTTTGACAATGACGCCTTTTCGGCCTGCGAATCGGCCCTGCAGAAGAATGACCACCTTATTCTGCTTCAAAAATTTCACCATCTTCTCTGCTTCTCGCCCACCCTGAGCCGCTCCGCTTCGCCCTTAGCTCCAAATTTGCAAAACCTTTATTTGTTGGGTTTATTTGAAACCCTAATTACGCTATTGTTAAATCGACGGTTGAAAGTGGAACCCCACGAAAAATGCAAATGGGACGGTGTAGCAACAGGTAAATGTAGTTTTCGTTTTATTATCCTCCCCACAATCTTTTGGCCCACGATGAAAAACAAAATGTGCGTACTTTTCCTAATATAATAAATAAATAAAATAATAATATATTTCACTCACCCTTTAAACTATTTCAACACCCGATAAATATAAATAATAATAAATTAAAGTACGTGAATGTCTATGACTAGAAAAGGTAAACAGGATTCGGAAATAATGGCTAATTACGATGATGAACCTAATGCTCCAAACTTTTGAATATCACGGTAGAGGATAAATTTAGTTTTTTTCAATTAGAATAAAAATATTTATCGATCTTAAAACTTTTATTTTATATTCAAAATATTTATATTTATTAGAATATTTTTTAGAGTACTATAATTTTGAATTTATATTTATTGTGAATTTTTTTTAGAAGTATGCAAAGAGAGAAATATATTATAGCTTATCGTAGCATAATACTATTGTAATGAAATTTTTTTATAGTTAATTAGTTATTAATAATTTAGTTTTCAACCAATCAATAAAATAAAATAATTTATGTAATAAATAATAATTTATGTAATAAATTAAAAAAATAGTAATTTATATAATAATGATTTATTTATAAAATAAGTTATTTATATAAAATTTATATAATAATAATTTATGTCTTCTCCAGCAAGGACATCGATCTCTCAAACAAATTTGTTGGACTTCATATCCCTCTCGTTACAAGTAATTTAAAGGCCCCTCAAAAGGCAGAAACCAAGCGTGGTACAATTTGGCAACATTTGCAACCCGGGTGGATAAAGATAAATTTTGATGGCGCCTCTCTGGGTAACCCAGGAGCCGTTGGTATTGGTTGTGTGGCTCGGGATTGTGGGGGTAGAGTGTTAGCTCAAGAAGCAAAAAGTATAGGTCAAGCTTCAAACAATTTGGCAGAAATAAGAGGGGCTCTGTGTGGCATCGAATTAGGTAAAAAGCTCGGAGCTTCAAAAGTACATCTCGAGGGTGACTCACTAAATATAGTAAATGCTAAGAAGCAACTTTACCCCAAATTGGATACTAAGAAGATGGCTATACCCAATTCGAGCTATGTCTTTATCATTCATGGAATTTCGTGTCAGTCACATATACCGTGAAGGTAACTCCGTGGCTGATTCACTAGCTAAGCAGGCGGCCTCGGAGTCACAGTTCGGTTTGGCAGGAGCCAACTAAGTTCCCATGTGGAAAAGGTCTCATCCCCAATAATGATAATTTAAGGTGGTGTTTTCAATAACTATTGTGGCAAGCTAAGCTCGCTTGGGGAGGTGTGTGATCATCAGAATCGTCAACAAGATCGTCCCTTCAAATCTGGCAACTCATCTCAAGGCGCATATTAGTCACTTCAGGTGGTTGGCCTCGAGAAATTAGAACATGATATGGCTTTTCCGTGTGTAGCCCAGTAACCTAGATGGCAGGCTGGTAAATGTTCTCAGTTGGCTATAAGTAGTGTGAGCTGCAAGATAAAATGTACCACACGGATTGCGCTCAGAGAAGTTAGTTTCAAGGCTGGCAAGAAGCTATGGATACCTCGGTGTGTCTGGAAACTACAACTACCATGGTTCCCTTCCAAGGAGAAGTAACGGGTATTAGGCTTCGAGGAATCCTTACAATGAAGGATAAGTATGTAATTCATGTTATGAAAGTGGTGCTGAGGCATGAGTTCATCTGGTCATACCACAAACACCGCCTCAACTTGGATATATCGAAAATGTTTCTGGCTATTGCTATCCATCAAGGAATGCCGAAGGCCAGGGTTAAAAATCTTTGTCAGCGCGTCTTCAAGAATGCCTACCTGGGGGAAATTGACACAGTATTGGACAATATCGATGAGCATGGTCAAATTCCAATGCCGCAGCACTACTACTTGCTTAAGCAAAGTGGTGGAAGGCCTGTTCCAAAGTTCCCTATCCTGAGTACGGTGGAACCTGAGGCTTTGGCTGAGCGTGGCGAAGACATTGATAGGAATCTTCAATTCCTCCTGATGGCGGCAAGACTCATGGAGTCGATGGCAAATGAGGAGATGGGGATGTATCTGGCTAGAGAAGGCTTTGATGTGGACATTGACGATGAGGAGCTCTCCGGTCTGGTTCTCCCATCTCTTCCAGAGTCTGGGGAAGATTGGATTGAGGATGACGGTAGGGACGTGGAGGATATAGCTAATGGCCCGGCCCACAAAAAGTGCAAATTAGATTACCCAGTAAAGAATCAAGTAGCTCACGCCAAACAAATGCGCAAGGAAGCTTCTGCCCAGGGTCTTGGTTATGATGCTAACAGCCCTTTGTTCATTGCAATTTGTGGGCCTTGGAATCCAAAAGGAAGAAGATCCAAGTAGGCGTGGTTTTGGGAATTTTAGTAGTAAATTTGTCAGCTTCTAGTATATAAGTTAGGTGGTAGGGTAGGAGCAGCATAGTATTGCTTCTAGTATGTAAGTAGTGTTGAAGTATGTATGGTTCTGTAAACCTTTGATGTAGACCTTTTTTGGAAATCAATATATATGGTGTTGGCCCTACCAGTTATTAATCTATCAAAAAAAATAAAAATTGTAATAAATAAAAAATAATAATTGATATAATAAATAAAATACAATAAAATAATTTATATAATAAATAAAATAAAAAAGATTCTTTAAATAAAATTAAAATTTGTTTGTGTTATAAAATCCAAACAATAAACAAATAGAAAAATGAAAAACTAAACCTGAATAGGAAGTGTTGTTTTTGGAATGAATTGGAGAGGAGGGTAAAGAAGTAGAGAGGGAAGGATAGAGAAAGAGAGAGAGAGGAGGGAAAAGGGGAAGGATAGAGAAAGAGAGAGAGAGGGGGAGGGAAAAGAAGTAGAGAGGGAAGGATAAAGAAAGAGAGAAGAGAGGAGGGAAAAGGGACAAAGGGAGGTAGAGAGGGATAAGTGAGATAGAGATAGGGAGGGAGAGAGAGGTGGGATAGAAAGAAGTAGAGAAGGAAAGAGAGAGCCAAAAAGAGCGAGAGAGAGAGAGAGAGGGAGGGAGGGAGAGGTAGAGAGGGATAGGGGAGTTATAGAGAATTAGACGGGGAAGGAGAGAGAGGTGGAGAGGAATAAGTGAGAGAGGGAGAGAAGTAAAGAGGGAAGGAGAGAGTGAGAGAGAAATAGGTGGGATGGAGGGAGGGATAGGTAGAGAGGGATATGTGATATAGAGAGAAACAGAGAGGGAAGGAGAGAGCAAGAGGGAGAGAGAGAAGGGGGAGGGAGCGAGGGAGAGGTAGAGAGGGATAGGTGAGATAGATCACTGCTTTCTTCACGCTGTCCACTGCTTTTCACGATCGTAAATAATGTGGGCTCAACCTATCGATGTAAGTATTGCACCTTATTGGGGTGCAAATGCTAGTTTATATACAATGGAAGAGCTTGTTGGACCCGACTATATTTTCATTTATTCCTGACTCTGTCCTACTAGCCCTCGTCAAAAGTCACCTTCTGTAAATAATATCACCGTTTTTTTATTTATTAATTTTGTATGCTATTATGTGGAGGGGGCTTAAATAATGGCTTGTCCTTTATTTTAAATTTTGTTTATATTTAATAATATGTTATATAGAATATAATATAATAGTGGATAGATATATATTTTAAATTTAATAAATGATTAAATAATAAAAATAATAAATATATGTAACATATTTAATGTAAATATATATTTTTACAATAATCTAATATTTTTAAAATATATTTAATAATTCATATTATATAAAATTTAAATATAATATTATATTATTATTTAATATCATTATATATTTTTAAAATATTTTAACAATTTATATTATATAAAATTCAAGTATAATAAATAATAAACACTATATTTTTATATTATATTAATTGTTATTACACGCGTAGTTATATTATTTATATATTTTTATTTGTATTATATAATATTATATTATATTAATTTATTTATTTGATAGGTGAACACTTTTGACTAGAGCTATGAACCAATGAGACCACATTCGAGGGACCTCATCCCAACATTCTCTGGATGTCGCCTTTTGTCTCCTCTTTTCTTTCTTGCCTCCTACTTCCTTTCCGCCTCCTTATCTCCTCCTTTCCTCTCGTCTCCTCCTTCACGCCTGCACACCTCCTCCTCTCCCACCACCTCCTTTCATCCTCCTCACTTCTTCCTTCCTTATTCCTCCAAACCATCAACACCGCCAACCCCCTATCGTTGACACTCTTTCCCTGACCTTCTCCACCTCTCCTCCATCTCCTCTTTCACACCTAAACCTACTTCATTACCACCTCCTCCTTCCTTCCCTATTCCTCCTTTCATCATCCTTCCTTATTCCTCCATCACTCCTTCCTCAACCTTTGTTCCTCCACTACCACTCTTCCAATCATTTTCTCTTTGCAACTTTTTTCGAGACCACCTCCTTTGTCGCCTTTACTCCTGCCTTTGATCCGACAACATTTCATGGCTACCACCTTTGTCACCTTTTTTAACTCCACCTTCGACCATTGTCAATGCTCTATCACCACTGTTATCTTCAATCTTCACCTTTCTTGCTCCTTTGTTTGTCCCACCTCCCACTCAACTTTGTGGGATTTGAACAATTGTGGCAGTATTACCATTGCCTTGCAACTTGTTGTTCTACTATGGGGTCATCCACTAATATTATATTATATTATTTATATATTATTTATTATATTTATATATTTATATTGTTTATTACATATACTATATTATATATTACACTATATAATATATAAATAAAATTATATATTATGTTATTTACTATTTATATATTATATAGTCTAATATAATATAAATATATAAATACTTTAATATATTATATTATATAATATAAATATACTAAATAATATATAATCATTAACACAATCTTGTTGTTTTTTAAGCCTAGGGTTTCATGTAGGAGTCCATTTGTGATCCATCTATTTCATCCTCGCTTACGATGTTTTTACCATAGCCTTGCTCCATGTTGTTTCACTCATTAAGCCTTTAGATTTACCTTCTACCAAATGTATCATCCACCAAAGAAACTAAACACCAGTAATTTTGCAACTTCAAGGTTTCAAATGTTTGTCTCTTCGACTCTATCAACCCAATCCAAACTACAAACTTGTGTTGCAACTTGGAACACACACATAGGGAACATCAATTGGCATGAAAATAGAGATAAGATATAGAGAAGCAAAGGGAGAAAAAAATGAAGAGAGAGATAGAGAGGGGGTAAATGAGACAAGGGAGGAGAAAGATATGTATATAGATAGAGAGAGATATATAGAGGGAAACAAAGATATCTAAATGGAGGGGGAGAGAGAGAGAGAGAGAGAAACATAGATAAATATAGAGGGACAAAGATCCCTCTCTCCTTATTGCAAACATAGCATTTCCTATTGGTAATGGAGCTTGATTATCTTCCTAATTCAAATGCTTTGTTTTAGTTGTGTTTGGATTCCTGCAAGTGGATGCATATTCAATTTGAAGCTATCACTTCTCCATTGAGACCTTTGATACACAAACAACATAATGTGATAAATGGCCTACCAATTGACCTCATGTACTACACAAATGTATGCAAAAAATAAACCAGAATTTTCCTTAATTTACCGTTCACACCTCTTTGGCATACCCATTAAACACCAAAGAGAGAATGGACAGATATAGTGATAGGGAGATACAAAAAGAGCAAGGAGAGAGAAATAGAGAAATAGAGAGGGAGACAAAGAGATATAGAGGTAGAGGTATAGAGGAATAAAGAGGGAGAGAGAAAGAGCAAAGATTGTAAGAGAGATAAATAAATAAAGAGAGAAGAGGAGAGATGTAGATAGATATAGAGAGAGTGAGATCAAGAGATAGACAGATCAAGAGAAGTAGGAGACAAAGATATACATGTATAGAGGTAGAGAGATAATGGGAGAAGGGAAGATAAGTATAAAGAGAAATAGGGGAGATCGAGGAAGATAGATTAAGAGATAATGAGAAACAAAGAGATAGAGAAAGAGAGAGAAACAAAGACATGAAGACCTCTCTCTCTCTCTCTCTCTATATATATATATATATATATATATCTACTTCTATCTTCCTCTCTCCCCGTCTATCTCTAGACATGTCTTCCTCTCTTTGTCCATCCATCTCTCTATCTCCCTCTCCCTCTTTCTAGACCTCTATATCTATATCTATTTTCCTCTCTGTATCTATCTTGTTATCTTTACCTCTCTCTACTCCTATATCTCACCCTCTATCTACCTCTCTCTATATATATCACTTTCTATCTCTATAATTATCTTTTTATATCTCCCTCTCTCATTCTCTCTCTCTATATATTATCTATTCCATCTCTATATATCCCTCTCTCCTCTCTCTTTATCTCCCTCCTCTCCATGTCCCTATAAGTCAATGCATAGTTGATTTGAATCTATCACTAATTCATTGACATATTTGTTATACAAACATCATTTACTAATTGACCTTCCAAACCTCTTCGGTGTACCCATTGCACACTAAGGTGTGATTGCTAGTATATTTGTTACAAAAGTAAAAAGTGAAACACAATGTTGGTAAAACAAATTTAATATAATACATTGTTATTCTCACCATTCATAGTATGAGGTAAAACATTGGAATAATAAAAATGAATAAAATTTTATCTTCAAAAATCGATATTAGATTTTTTTTATTTAATTATTATATGTTATGTTATTTCAATATAATTTTAGCGAGTCTTCATTTACATTAATGAATTTGATATTTATATATTGGTTTTAATAATTAAAAAACAAGTAATTTAATTGAGGTCATTAAATTATAACTTTTTTTATTAAAATGATATTTTAAGTTTATTTTTTGGTAAATTATTGTATAAGAATTTTTTGATAGATTGTTGTATAATTTATTTTTTTGTTAATATAAAAATTATATGTTATATTTTATGTAATGCAATTTTTTTTTAAATATTAATGTGACATGAATTATTTTTATTTGATACATATTTAAAACTTTTGGTGCGGGACTAAAGTTCAATTTTGTCAAAGGATAAAAAGTGAAATTATAGAGATTTAAGCAAAGTAAGATTGTGTATAAATATTTTATTGTAAAAATATAGCTACCGTTGAATGAATTGTTCTTGGACTTATTTATGTTGTATATTCTATAATATATAAACAAGGTCATGTTGTTGTGAAGTTCTTGCCAAATGTTGGCAGGGCAGTTTTGTTCTTTGAAGTGAAGAAAAATTGAGAGTAGTTGTGGTTTTGTTTTATTTTTCTAACAATGATGAGGATAGATGACTAAAATTTTATTGTCAAACATGAAAACCCTTTGATCACCTATGTATAACTATTTTTTTGTCTTTTTTCTATATAAACAATTATTCTCCTTTATATCAGTAGACCTATTAATAGCAAACCTTTTTGTTTCTTGAACAACAATATTTATTCTTTCTAGGTTATGATTTAATTAGGCTAAAATTTTGAGTTTAGTTATGGTTGCTATTTAGCTATGGTTAAGGTCAAGGTTCAATTAAGATTACAATTTAATTAGGGTTCAAGCTTAAGGTTAGAGTTCAATTAAGGTTATGGTTCAATAAATGGTCAATTAGAATTAGGGTTAGGGTTAGGACTTTATTAGGGATAGGGTTACAATTATATTAGGATTAGGGTTCAATTTGGGTTATGGTTTAATAAGGGTTGGAGTTTAACTAGGATAAAATTTTGGGTTCAATTAGGGTTACTTTTCACTTGGGATGGGATTAGGGTTAGGATTGGAGATTAAAAAGGGTTAGGGTAAGGGTAAGGATTAAAGTTTAATTAAGGGTGTGATTCAATTTAAATTCAATTAGGATTATTATTAAGGTTACAATTTATATTGTAAAAAAGTGTATATGCTTACACTTTTACATTGTGTTTTTGGCCCCCTAATTTATTGGACTTAATTAAGCTTGCAATTTGCTAAATTATGCATTCTAAAGCCTATTTTTTGCTATTTTTCAAAATAGATCCAATATTAAACAAATGCAATCAATCATTATATTGCCCCAGATCAAGTGTGTCCTATAAAATTGGGCCAAGACTCATTCACCCATGGGTCCCCCTCCTTAGCCAGGACCCAAATTTGAATATGTTCTTAGTGGCATTTTAATATCCAAAATTCAAATATGAAGTATTGGCTTTTGGAATATATTTTTTGGGAAATTAGATAAACACCTATAAATACCTAGTCTTTTGATCATTTGAAATCTAACAATTAAGAAGCAACATTGAGGACACACAATTGAGAAAATATTATAGTCACTTGAGCATTCAAGAGCAACATATTAGAGCATCATTGCAATAATTCAAGATCCAACATCATGTCAAATGTTATGTGTGTTTATGTTCATGCTATGTAAAGGCTAACATTATTATAGGTCTCCAAGAATTCAATCATTCAAGCATTCAAGCAAGTCAAGCAAACAAGATCCAAGATCCTTGAAGAGATGTGTATGTCTTTAGTCCTTTAAGGAAGCCATTGAAGGGTGGCAAGTTGTAGCATTGTGTTCATTCATTATCTCCTTCCTTTCCATTCAAGGTTTTACCATTGACATTTCCATTATGGAAGTGGAAACACTAACACAATGTTTGATTGAGGCAAGCCCCTATATGGCACAACATTTCCCCTCTTTGTGAATGTGCAAGTTGTAGGTTTGAAATGGATTAAAGAGAGCTTGAAGGTCCATTTTGCATTGTTGAATTTGTTGGCATCAACCTTGTCAAGACATGAAAAATCCCCTACATAATTTATTTATGACTTTTTGATTGTGGGACAAGCATACAAATAGAAGCTCAAATCCCACATTAGAGAACCCCAAAAGTTGAGCAAGACACCCCTATAAGGACTCAACGACCATTGATTGACCCTATCCTTGTATGCCTAATAGGACCATTTTTTTTGGGTAGGTAAACATTAGTCTGCACCTCCCAAATATATTGAAACTTGACTGTTTTTGTTTATTAGTTATCAGATAATTGTATTTATTGCATTAGGTCATATAATTTAATTAGGGAAATCAATTACAATCATTTCCAAATCATTCCTATCCTCGAAAGGATGCATATCTAGGTTTGATTGGCTCGCCATTGAGATTGATAGTCAATCTATTCACCTTGTTGATTTGCATCCCAATGAAACATATGAAAATAATAAAATATGCCCTAGATTCGGTACATTCAATTTAGGGTGCATCAAATTTTTATGTTTCATTTTGGTGAACCCAACGTTTGACATCATAAATTTTTGATGTGGTAGTCTTTAAAACCCTAAATCTAGGTTTTGCATCATTATATTGTCTTGAATTTTTCATTTATGGTTGCATATTGCATCATAAAAATGTATAAACATTCAAAATATTGCATTCATATTGCATCATAGCTTGCATTATGGTGTGTTTTCAGTCATTTAGATCATATTCTTATTTCAAAATTGCATTAAAAAAGTGTCATTTTGTTCCAAAATTGTCATACATTTGTATTTGCATTTCATTGGAAAAATCTGGAAAAGAAATCACTATGCAACCTATTCGCGGATAGGAATAGTCATCTTAAATATCAGTCTAAACAATCAAATTTTAAATTTTCAAACCCCTGTACAAAGACCCAATAGCCATTGGGTGACCCAGTCCTTGTATAGGTATCTCAACAAAATTTTCCACACCGTTATGTCTTTGTCTACCCAGTTGTACTATACTTGCATATCTCTATTTTGAAATTAGTAATTGCATGTTTTTGAACATTTTTGCATCTACTTCATTTGATGAAAGAAAGTGCATTATGTGGGATCAAAATTTGTATTCAAAAGTTATTATTTTCAGTTTCCCACATCTTACATTAGTCAAATATTTCATTTTAGGTCTACAAGTTGCATTAAATCTTGTTCAAAGATTTTCAACATTGCTATATATCTACATTATGCTTCAAATTGAGAAAACATTAAGCAAATTCTAGAAATTTGATTACTATTTCAATTGTCCGCAAGTAGAATCGGGATCCTTGAGTAGTTTAGTTCACAATCAAACTTTAATTTTTTTAAACCCTTGTCCAGGACCCAGTCACCATTGGGTGCTCCTTTCCTACTTGTCTTGGCTAAACAAAAAAAATGAGACCTTTGTTGTTGTGTTTACTAGATTTGTTCCCACTCGTTGATTCTTGTTTCTAAGTGTTTTCTATCTTTATTTAATAGTCTATTGGTGTTCATCTTGGGTGCACTTATGGTGTTGTGAAACTTGCACAAGTTTCATAAGCTAGTGTCATATTGCCAATATTCTAGTGAGTAGTGGGAATGAGTTTCATGGCATCTCGTGTAGCTAGTACATCCACTATGGATCTTGAGTTCTCTAACCCTTTCATGCTAAGTGTTGTCAATACTCAACCCATTTTGGATTCCATCCATGATGCCACAATTCCATGATCTTACCATCAACGACTACCACTAATGTTGAAACCATGGTAGCGCATGTTCCCCAAGAGAAACTAAAACAATTAGACAAAGCCTTAGAAAAAAATCAAGATTATTTGAGCATGGAATATATCGTTGGCACAATAGTTCCTATCATATATGACATGAGGAAAATGCTCGATGATTAAGGATTAGAGGTAGTGTGTAGTCTAGCCCACATTATAGACAATCATGTCCCTACAATGGCTAGTTGCACTCAAGATTGGGGATATACTCAAAGCTAGGGAGGAAGTCAAGTTTCTCTTCCTACAACCATTGCCTCTTTCCACATATGAAAATCCCACTATTACCACAATGATGCAACCAAGCAACATCATAGCTCCAAATTTGGGTATTTCTATTGGGAATCCTTATAATTTTGTGAACTCAAACATCATATCTCCAAACCCATCACCCCTCACAAATTTGAAATATAGTTCTCCACCTAACACTTACACACTTCCACCATATTCAACTTATTCCCAAAACACAAAAAGAAATTATTTCATCATAAAACAACTCTTGCAAAATGTGACATCCCTTCAACAACTAATATCAACATTGAACCAAACTCAAAATGGACAACCATCACAATACATTGCTAAGTGCCCATTATCATTGGAGATATTGAAATAACAAATCCCAAAAAACATATAGATACCCTACTTTGAGAAATACAATGGTAAACGTGATCCTAGCAACCATATAACAACATATAGTACCATGTGTAGTGACTTTAATTTTGAGGATAAGTTGTTAGCTAAAAATTTTCCGAGGTCATTGAAAGAGATGGCCTTGGAATTGTTTTGCTCATTTACCAATAATTTAATTCACTCATTCAAAGAGCTTGTTGATGCCTTCCTCAACCATTTCTAAATGCAAATTGGTCCCAAGATCAACATAATTGTTTTAATGAGATGCAAACAACAACAAGGTGAAAAGGTTACATATTTCATAACCCGCTATTGTGAATGCAACTTTGTACCTATGCTAAACATGATCAAACACACAAGAATTAGTCATATTAGCATATATAAATCGCATTCCCTATGAAATACTTGAAATCACAAAGCATGAAACAAACACTATAAAAACATGAAAGAGCATGAAATATGTGAATGAAACTAAACTAAGTAACCCCAAACCTCATCCCATAGGGAGATTGGTGTCAATTTGATGTGGAAAGTGGCCCTTTTCCAATCCCTTAGTGGAGAAGCTCCATGATTTGTGGATAAGTGTGGTGTTTTTTATGCCAAATGGTGATAAATTTAAGCCAAAATGATGAAGAAAGTATGTGATTGTGGATGAAAATTTGTAGCATAACCTTGCATGAGATGATGGATCCATTCTTCATAAAAGAGCATTCTATTTATAGGACTCAAAGGTTAGAAGAAGAGGTGAAATTAGGTAATGTGGGACTAAAATGAGCATCGATAGCCTTGTGGCAAGTGTCACAAGGCTAAGAGAAGCAAATAGGGATATGTGCCTCACACAAGTGTGTGCACGTCTTGGCAAGAGAGATGTAAGAGGAAGTTAAGGCATAGGTGGCTTGTGTAAGAGGGATGTAAGAGGCTATTTAAGGAATGTGGGTGAGAATGTAAGAGACGAGATGGCATGTAAGAGGCCATTTAAAGCCTTTTGTAAGAGAAAGGTGGCTCTTGTAAGAGCATTAAAGGATTTTGTAGGAGGCTTTTAATATTTGGGAGGGAATGTCAAATGGAGTAGTTATTGAGAGAATATTTCAAGAGAATATCTTTTTGTGAGGGTCAATAGCCCATTTAATTAATTTGAAGAAATTAATTTTATGTGCAAGTTGGAAAGGGAAAGAATATTCCTTAGGAATTTTCCTTTGCGAGGAAAATAGGTAATTAATTAATTTGAGAAAAATAATTACTGGTGCAAGTGGGCTTAACAAACCATATGTGTATTTAACCTAGGTGGGGTTAAAAGCTAGAGGATTGGCTAATGAAGATTAGGAGGTCATTTAAGGTTAATTAATCTTAGGTGGGTTAGGGATTTAGGAAGAATATGACATTTTTATTAAATAATTAGATTTATTTAATCAAATGAGAAGACATAGGGGTTTTAATTAAATAATTTGCATTACTAAATTAATTTGATAAAATTAATGATTTGATTAATAAGAGAAAATGACGAGTTTAACTAAATAATATAGATTATTTAATTAAATTGTTAGTCAGAGGTGATTTAGGAAAAAATGATGTTAATAATCAAATTTAGATGCATAATATTGACCAAGACTATTTAAGTGTCTACTTTTTGCCCCTCTTTGAAGTGAGGTACTTGTTACATTGGTTCAAAGATTGATGCTTCTTAAGATCAATGATGTTTCCAAGATCAAAATTCAAAAATTTCCCAATTTTTTCAATGCCCCACTATTGCCCCAATAGAATGAATTATGTTGCTATATTGCCCCCTCGAGATATCAAGTGGAAATCTCAATTTTCTGATCAAGATTGTGATAAAATAATGAGAGGAGTGGTTCTACTGGTCAAAGGACAAAATATAATTCTTTAGAAAGATCAGTTATTTGATGTAGATAATTTTATGATGTATAGATAGTTATCGACCATGGGTAGCCTCATGTATATTTTAAAATATTGCACAGATTTGATACCTGGATAGAAATGTTAGTAAAGATAGAAGAATAAGATGGATGGATTAACCATTGATTGCAAGATTGATGAACATAAGTCCAACAAGTCTATGATTCCTCGAGACTTTATAATAGATATGGTGATGAGTGATGATTTTCTTATCTAGGGATTGGGACACAAACGACATAATATTCATTATGTTTGATAAATATATATAGATATGATGCATCAAGGTATGGACAACCAGGATGGCGTTGTATCTAGTGTGATGGACTTCGACTCAACAAACAAATAGGAGTATTCTTGTTCACACTTGACATACAAAAACCTCACTGGGATGTATTTCAAAAGTTTTGAAAATCTTAGATCAAAACATAGAAAGGTGTAACCTATCTATGCAATGGTCAACAAGCTATCCAAAACACCTTCCATACACACCTAACAAAGCAAGTATTCACCAAGGTTATATTGCAAGAACATCCCACAAGCACAAAAAATGAAAGATAATGATCAATGCCCTATTCCTTTCTCTCTAAATCATTTTGATTGACATCATCAAGATGTCATTGGATTGGGCGCAATAAGATAAATCACAAGAAAAGATAAAGTGAACAAACAAGTCAATGTTCTTCATACCTCTAGCCAAAGTGATGTGTTTTATTTAGGATAAGTATCCAAAGTGATTGCCAAAGATAATGCCCATTGTAGGAAGGATGCATCCTAGTACATGTTAGTGGATGGTGGAAAGTTGATAGGTTGTTTGAAACCTGACCGTTGATATAAGGTTCGATTGACATGTTTGAGAATGATCAAGAGTTCGATTTTTACGTTTAAAGGTTTTAATTTTGTTGATTGTTGTACTTACTTTTGCTGATTGTTGTACTTTTTTTCTGTTTGTGTCACCAAAGGGTGAGTGTGACAATTAGTTTATTATGGATGAGAATTTATTGTGATTGAAAGTGAAATGGTATGGGTGGTTTTGGATTTTTTGGAATATTTCAATGTTTTTGGTATTTTTGAAATGTTACAAGGTTGTTTTTGGATTTTAGGTTATTTTAAAAATGTTTTGATTTTCAAGTTTTCAAATGTTTTTGTGTTTTCTAATATTTTGACCAAGAACCAAACCTGAAAGACTATCCTAGGGGCCTCGAGGGCTTATCAAAGATTAGCCTTGCCTACGTTATACACATAGAGACCACGTAATTCGACTAACACAGGCATGTTTATTGATGTAGTATGAACATTGATGGATTATTAGATAGACTCCTAAGGACTGACCTAATACCTCAGGGGTGCATCGATGATGGCCTTGCCTATGTTCAAGCTCAAAGATAACATAGTTCGACAACCATGTTTTTGAATTTTTCTGATTTTGACCTATTTTGGGTATTTTGATATGTTTTGGATGTTTTTGGCTTTTTAAGGATTTCAATTTTTTGAATGCTTTTGGATTTTCTGATTTTATGAATGTTTTTGGATTTCTGATGTTATGAAAGACTTTAAAGAATATACACAAACCCAATCTGATGCAAGGATAGGAAAATGCCCTCAGTGTGATGTGATAGACTACCTCGATATAGGTAGGACAAACTGACCGTATGCCAAGTAGTACTAAAGGGGAATATGATACTTACACAATATCCAACTATGATATGGATGCAGATGGGAGATGGAATGGATAATAGGATGAGGGATGAATGTGATGGAAAGCGATACATGATAAGACAATAGAGCCAATGGTGGATGGAGAGTGCTTATTTATGTGAAGCGCCTGATTGCCAAGTTTTCACCAAGGTATTTGCCCAAAGCGCCATCAAAGTGGTTTTTGCTAGAGGACGATTTTTTTTCTTTACTATTTTCAATCCTTTTTCTTTTCTTTTTTTGGATTTTGTTATTTTTTATTTTTTTTTGTATTTTTGGATTTATACCTTGTAAGGCTAGGCATCAAACTTTTTGAGATGAGAGTTGTTGATAGGCTCCTGCAAGGGTTCACCTTTAGATGTTGACAACTGATATGCTCTTGAATTGTAACTTGCTATGATGATGAGTCCCAACCAATTGAGTTCAAACTTTCCCTTGCTTTCTGGATTAGGTACATTATTTTGATTCTCCTTTAGCACGAGCTCTCCTACTTGGAAGGACCAAATTTTTATTTTCATGTTGTAGCTCCTCTTGAGGTAGTTTTGATAAACCTTTAATTGATTCAAAGCATCTAGGTGATGTTCATCTAGTAGCTCCAACTCATTCAACTGTGACACCCTGTATTCTTCATTGGTGATAAGATTTTGCAAAGATATTTGCAGGGATGGGAGCTCGACCTCAACAAGTAGGATAGCCTCGGATCCATATATTAGGGAATATGGTGTAGCACATGTAGACATGCGAATACTGGTTATGTAGGCCCATAAGGCAGGGTTTAGTTACAAATGTCAGTTGTGACCAACTTCATTGACCATCTTTTTAAGGATTTTCAAGATGGTTTTATTGGAAGCCTCAACTTGGTTGTTACCCTAGGGGTAATAGGGGTGGAGAACCGATGTTGGATATTGAATCTTTGGAAAAACTCACAAAGATCCTAGTTCTTAAAAAAGTGTCCCATTATCTGAGATAAGGGAATGTGGAGCACCATAATGACAAATAAGGTAGTTTAGGATGAACTTGGAGATCTGCTTTCTGATGATATAGGTCATAAGAATTGCCTCAACCCACTTCGTAAAGTACTCTGTGGTGATAATGATGAACTTGTGGTCATTGGATGAGGTTGGTGTGATCTTTCTTATGAGGTCAAGTCCCCATTGTGAAAAATGCCAAGGTGTTATGATGGGTTAATTTTCTTGAGTTGACGCATGGATGAGGCCCCCATGCTATTGGCACTACAAAAATTTATCGACATACTCAGGAGCTTCTCTCTCCATGGTGGGCCAATAGTACCCCATCCTAAATAGTTTCTTTTCCATGGTCATAACACTTGAATGTGATCCACAAATACCTTTGTGTACTTTTGTTAAAGCAGTCAAGGCTTCCTTAGGGTTAAGGAATCGTAATAGTGTTCCCTTGATACTTCTACGGTAAAGGATCTCTCCTAGGATAACAAAATAGGATGACTTTTTGACAAAGGTTTTCTTTAGGTTTGAGGTGATGTCATCAGGGAGGATTCCTCTTTTTAGGTATGTGAATATGTCATGATACCAAGGATCATTGGGACCAATGATTTCACACACAAGCTTGGATTATGGTACCTTGAATGTTGGGATGAGAAACAACTCAACAATGAACTTTCATTTATGGGTGTTCTTTGGTATATCTAGAAAGGACCCAATTGTTGCCATAACATCCATTGCTCTATTATTCATTTGGTGTATCTATTCAAATGTTATATCAATGAAGAAATCCTTGAGATCTTCTACCAGCTTCTTGTAAGGAGTAAGCTTATCGTCTTTGGTTTGGTACTCATCATTGACCTGATTGATGATTAGTTATGATTCCCCATAGACTTTTAGTGCCAAGATCTACCTTTGTATCACTATTTTGAGCCCTATGATAAGAGCCTCATATTTTGCAATATTACTGGCACATGGGAAGGACGACCAATATGGTTTCAGAATGCAATCCCCTTGCGAGGTGATAAAAAGGACACCTGCTTCTTATCCATGTTGCATGTAGGAACCATCAAAATACATTTTCTAATGATCTATTGCATTTATGAGGAAGATATAAGGATTTTAATTAAATGAGAAGACATAGGGATTTTAATTAAATGAGGAAGACATAAGACTTGTGTAAGAGGGATGTAAGAGGCTATTTAAGGAATGTGGGTGATAATGTAAGAGACAAGATGGCATGTAAGAGGCCATTTAAAGCTTTTTGTAAGAGAAAGGTGGCTCTTGTAAGAGCATTAAAGGACTTTGTAAGAGGCTTTAAATATTTGGGAGGGAAAGCCAAATGGAGGAGTTATTGAGAGAATATTCTAAGAGAATATATTTTTGTGAGGGTAAATAGCCCATTTATTTAATTTAAAGAAATTAATTTTATGTGAAAGTTGGAAAGGGAAAGAATATTCCTTTGTGAGGAAAATAGGTAATTAATTAATTTTTTAAAAATAATTATTGGTGCAAGTGGACTTAATAAACCATAGGTTTATTTAACCTAGATGGGATTAAAAGCTAGAGGATTGGCTAATGAAGATTAGGAGATGATTTAAGGTTAATTAATCTAGAATTAATTAATCTTAGGTGGGTTAGGGATTTTGGAAGAATATGACATTTTAATTAAATAATTAGATTTATTTAATCAAATGAGAAGACATAGGGATTTTAATTAAATGATTTGCATTAGTTAATTAAATGAGATGATAATTAGTAAGAAAGGGGGTTAATTAATTCGATAAAATTAATTATTTGATTAATAGGAGAAAATAATGAATTTAATTAAAAAATATAGATTATTTAATTAAATAGTTAGTCAGAGGTGATTTAGGAAGAATGATGTTAATAATCAGATTCAAATGCGTAATATCGATCAAGACTATTTAAGTGTCTACAACTACCAGTTGATATTATCCCAAATCAATCTAACTCTTACTGATGTGGAAATCCAAAGAATGTTCACTGATAACTTGCAAAAGGAACTAAGATAAAAAAATCCTCTTTCAAAAATTTCCATCATTTATAAGCTTGTGCACGATGCTTCATGATTATCAGAAATCGATTAATAAGTATGAGGTGTCTTCATCTAAATATATTGAGAAGTTTGAGCCCACACATAAAAACAATTATCAACAATTCAGGAAACCAAACAAGAGCTTTTTAAAGATCAATACATCTCAAAAAAACCATGTTGAGCCTTAAGTTACTACAACAAGTCCAACACCCTACAAATTATGAGCAAGAGATAGATAGTTTACCTTTTTGCCTAGTTCCCTCCATTCAATTTTGTTAAAACTTTTGAATAAGAACCTCATTCGATTATTGTTGGAACACAATATCTACTAAGAAGGGGGTGAATCAGTAGATTGAATTCAAACTAGTTCTTTAATACTTTTAAAGCAAGATAAAAGTAAATGCAAAAATACACACAAGCACCCACTATACCAGATGTACGTGGAAAACCCAATATGGGAAAAACCACGGTGAGAATAGTTGTTAGGATCTACTATCCTAATCCAACCTCACAATATGAACCTCACTAGTTAAAATTTTTAGGGGCACCAACCCTAAGGAGACACC
The DNA here is from genome assembly GCA_007115665.2 of Sequoiadendron giganteum. Lineage (NCBI taxonomy): Eukaryota > Viridiplantae > Streptophyta > Pinopsida > Cupressales > Cupressaceae > Sequoiadendron > Sequoiadendron giganteum. Next base: position 285,916,085 of record CM021100.1, on the reverse strand, counting down.
AATCCCCTAATTTAAGAGCACCAACTCTAAGGAAGCACCTACTCCCTAACTGAGCACCAATTCAACTATCTGATGGCACCAATGAATTGGATTTACAATGAAATTATGGAGCTAAAACTCCTTGATTGCATATGACTCAAAATGAATCCAATTCAATATTATAGACTTATTTTTCAATTGCTCATTTTTTGCTTTGCTTCTCTGCAAGCATTCCTCTCTTCTCTTTTCTTCTCCCCTTTTTTACTCTATCTCCCAACTCTACACATAGAATGCATATCCAAGATGATATTCTATGTATTCGATCTAGGTCTTCCTACTCAAACAAATCACATATAGTCATACTCTCTATTTTTTTTAATTTTGTGTGACTTATCTCATCTTTCTTCATCGATGATTCTATTTTTCTCAAGCCATGCACCACTAGCACATCACCTCTATAATTTGCTAATTTTAGCATTTGTCAGAACTGTTGAATGCACAAGACAACTGAGAGGAAGGGTGAATCAATTGTACCTTAAAGCTTCAAAACCATCACAAACATTCAGATCGATATTCATTCAATTAACCCTTAATCTATTATAATAATATTTCATGAAAAGAAAATAATAGAAACTGAATCAAATCAACACCATGCACAAGAGAACACTATATTTATGTGGAAAACCCAAGATGGGAAAAACCACAGTGAGGATTAGCTTACAATATAAAATAATATCAACATTGAATACAAAGGACTCATTTCCAAAGGCTCACTACTAGAATAGGAAAGAAGATAGAGAAGAATGTTACGTAGAGAAATCCATCTTAATGCAACAGAGAAATCCACCACAATATCACCAACACCTTCGCATCTTGACCAAAGAATTGTACACACCTTCTTCTCATTGCATCCAACAATCTAACACATGAAAGCTCACACTAAACTTCTCAAATTCACACTTTATCACTCTGAAATTCACATCATTCACATCATACTTGTCTATCTTTGCATCCCTTAACAACTCAACTCATATTTATATCACCTTCAACCTTGAAATCATTTTCCAAGGTTGGCTATACACCTCAATTATGCAAATTCAAATTAGGTTGACACTAAAACACTTTAATGACAAGTAAAAATGAAGGTGGACCACACCAATCCTTATTTGGGACCGAAATCTATAACACCACACTACAACACGCTTCTAAAAACAATAAACATCCATGACAATTAGTGTAAACACCAAGGTCAGTCATTACCTATGTAAACACCTTTATTATTTGAAGTGCATGATTCATTTGATTCAACAACAACTCAGAGACAACAAATGTCATCTAAATATAATCTAGAATATTCCACAAATACCCTAATAACCAATAAATTCCTTCACAACATCTTTCACTTGAAGAATTTGCACACCTGATACACTTAGATAGTTCTACCATACATTGTAACTTAAGAAATTGATTTTTGAAGCACCAAACCTTGAACAATGTCGACTGAAGAAAGATACCAACATTACCAACACACCTGCAGATTCACAAGACTTGAAACCAAATTGCAGAGAAATGAAAAGGAAAAACATTTCTCCTAAACACCTTTATAATACATCGTTCACACACTGGTGAACACAACTTCTTTTGCACAATGATCTATCACACCAAATTCTAAATACAACACTTCTGATCAACATATCAGAAACACATAGGAAAATCTTCAACCTAGAAGAAATGCAGAGTGATACTAGAATACTACTCTTCAACCCAAAACACACTGTAACTCATTGTTTCTTCTTTTTATCATTTTTTCTCAAAAGAACTTGGAAACCAAGCACCAAGAATATATCCTCATCATCTCTATCACTTCCTCAACCATAGATAGAAGCTTATCAAAGCAACACTAGAGGTTGACACTAGTAGTTTACTAATGACAACATAATGCAACTAATCAAAGCATCATCAATGCAACAACATAGACAATACCAACAACTACACATACTCTTGCAACAATATTATTCTCATACAATTGAGACCAATGAAAAAACATGCTTATTGACATCAATGACAACACCAAATGCTTATAATTACAAAAATCTCCCCCTTTTTCATTAATGGCAACACATGATGTGAAAAACCATCAACAAAAACAACTTTTCTCCATACCTATTTCCTTTTCTCTTTTCTCATTACTCACTCTCCCCCTTTCAACTTATTTTTTTTACATGATCTTCATTCTCCAACTATATTGTTCTCCCTCCCTTTCTCAACTAACAACTGAACATTTTTCACATGATTCTTTCTCCCCCTTTGACAATGCTAAAGGACAAAAGATTTACATCACTTATGTTTATCCTTTGACATCAATCAACCTTCTAACAATTGCTTTGCAACTTCTATTTCTTTACTGCTCAGTATACTCCCCCTTAGGAGCACACACCATACTACACCAATCAATAACCATTGCATAGTGACAACACACACTCCCCTTGATTGCAACAACCAACGATGTTACTACCTACTCCCCTTGAGAGGTAGCCACCAACATCAATCCAAATCAAAGAATGAATCTTGAAATCCACTACACTAATGCATCTCCTTATGCATCTAGTTCAAATAAGGAGAGGCAATAACCCCAACTTCTCCTGGAGATACTCAAATCTATCCTTAGGAAGTGCCTTAGTGAATATATCAACAACCTGATCCTTTGTAGGCACATAGTCAAGCTTAACTTCATTTTATACAACCTTCACTCTTAGAAAGTGATACTAGATTGAGATATGTTTTATCCTTTAATGAATTAAAAGATTCTTTGAAATATTGATATTACTTGTATTATCATAGAAGATGGAAATTGGTTCATCATATACCACCCTAATATCCTTCAATGTTTGCTTCATCCATAACACTTTTGTGCAACAAGATGTTGTTGTAATGTATTCTACCTCTATAGTAGATAAAGACATTGAATCGTGTTTCTTGCTTAGCCATGACACCAATCTGCATCCAAGAAATAATGCACCACCACTTGTACTTTTTGTGTCATCTACACAATTAGCCCAATTTACATCTGTGTAAGCAATCAGAGTAAAATCAGTATCCTTTGGATACCGCAAACCATGATCCAGAGTGCCCTTCAAGTATTTGAATATCCTCTTCACTGCTACAACATGTGACTCTCTAGGATCTTCTTGAAATCTAGCCACAAGAGAAATTGTATGCATGATATTTGGGCTAGTAGTAGTTAGATATAGCAGTCCACCAATCATTGATCTATACTTGCTCTGATCAACCTTAGGAGATTCACAGTTCTTGCTCAACTTGCAACCAGTAACCATAGGAGTACACACTAGTTTAGAATCTTTCGTTCCAAACTTTTTCAACATTTCCTTAACATATTTTGATTGTGAAATGAAAATACCTTTTTATATCTGATTTATTTATAATCCAAGGAAGAAATTCGTCTCCCCAAACATAGACATTTCAAACTTTTTCTGCATTTCCTCTGCAAACTTCTTACACATTGCCTCCAAAGATTATGTCATCAACATATACAACCACAATCAAAATTTGATCTTTTTCAACTTTAAAGTAAAGATTGCTATCTGTGGTACCTTTATTGAATCCTTTCTATATAAATACCTATCCAAACTTGCATACCAAGCTCTAAAAGCTTTCTTCAATCCATTTAATTCCTTCTTCAATCTACAGACCATATCCAATTTATTTGGTAATTGAAATCCTTCTAATTGTTCTATATATACATCTTCCAATTCTCCATTCAAGAAAGTAGACTTCGCATCCATTTGATAAAATCTAAAATCCTTATATGTTGCGAAGGCCAAAAACATCCCGATAGCTTCCATTCTTGTCATCGGAGCAAATGTCTCCTCAAAATCTATTCCTTCAACTTGTGAGTAGCCTTTACACACAAGCCTTGCCTTGTTCCTTACCACTTTTCCATTCTCATTTAGTTTATTTCTGAATACCCACTTAGTTCCAATTACATTTTTGTTTGCTCCGACAAGTTCCCAAGCCCAATTCTTCTTAATCTATAACCGTTCTTTTTCCATATCTTCGATCCAATATTCATCCTTGCATGCCTCTATGATTGTAATCATAGTATGAGCTAAATACACCATATCCATATAAATTTAAGTCATACTTAATGCCCTAATCTACAATCCCAATGAGATGTTTGAAAGCTTCAAAAAACCAAGAAATCATTAAACTAAGCATGAAATAAACATGAAAGCTTAAAAGAAACCTAATCTATAACTCCAAACCTCATCCCATTGGGGGAGTAGTGTCGTATTGATATGGAATAACGACCCTTTCCCAAACCCTTGGATAAAATGAGCATCTAATCGAATTCCATTGTTGAAAAACTAAGCTAAAATTGATGAAACTATGCTAAGGGTGGATGAAAGGGATGAAAAAGTTTGATAATGGTTGCAAGGATGAATAAATATAATATTCAAATGAGCAACATAAATTTGATTCAATGGAAGTGGATCCATTTCTCTCAAAATGTGAGGTATTTATAGGAGAGAATATGAAGAATCAAGGGTCAAGATGAAAAGGACCAATCAATGGTCAAGATGGAACCAAGGGTGAAGACATGGATCAAGGATTCTCATCAATGGATGAGAATCAAATATCACATGGATCAAAGAATCAATCAATGGCTCACAATGATTCAAACAAACACACTTTCAAAGTTGTTAGAAAGTTTGTTAGAGAGTTTGTTAGGAAAGAATATTCCCTATGCAAGTGGATGGGTGGAAAAAATTAGTAATTAGTTAATTAAAACAAAGTTTTAATTATGCAAGTTGAGGAATATTAGGATCATCATTAAATAATTAGTTTATTTAATGAAAAGAGGGTTCAAATGACATTTAATCAAATAATTTAGGATTATTCAATTAAATGAGAAGACATAAGGTATTTCAATTAAATAATTTGATTTATTCAATTAAATAGGATGAAAGGTGAATGTGAAAGGGGGTGAATTAACCTAATTAAATTAATTAGACTAATAGATGAAAATGATGCATTTAATTAAATAACTAGGCTTATTTAATCAAATAGGTGAAAAGAGGATGAATTTCAACATGAACTGATGTTAGTGATCAAATTCAAGTGTTTAATACCATTCAAGATAATTTTAAGTGTCTAAATTTTTCCCCTCTTTGGAGTGAGGTACTTGTTACGTTGGTTCAAAGACTAATGATTTTTTGATTAATGTCGTTGCTCAGATAAAAAATAAATAAATAAATTTGTGGATGCCTTATTGTTGCCCCAATGGAAGGAATTAAGTTGGTACCCTGCCCCCTCGAGAGATTGGGTACAAATTTGGAATTTCGGGGTGATTTCGCGACAAAGGTTCAAGATCAATTTAGCTCAAAGAGGACTAGAAAGTTCAAATGTTTGATGTAGATAGATTTGATGATGTATAGATAGTCATTGACCATGGGTAGCCTCATGTATATTTTGATATATCACACATATTCAATACTTGGATAGAAATGCTAGTAAAGATAGGAGAATAAGAAGAATAAGATGGATGGATTAACCATTTATTTCGAGATTGATTCAGAAGTCCAACAAGTCTATGATCATTCGAGACTTTATCAGATATGGTGATAAGAGAGATAATATACTCATTTAAGGGATAGGGATACTTCATCATTCCTTATGTTTGATATAACACATAGACACGATGCATCAAGGTATCAATAACCAGGATGGCATTGTATCTAGTGTGATGGAATTTGACTTTGTAAAAAGATAGGATAATCCTTGTTCACACCTTGACATACATAAACCTCATTGGAATGTAGTTTAGAATTTTAGAATATTTTGGACCAAAGAATACACAATAGTCAATAATCTATTCAAAATGACCTCCCTACACACAATAAAGCAAGTATGCACCAAGATTATTTTACAAGAACATCCCACACACACAAAAATTGAAAGATAATGATCGATTCCCCATTCCTTTCTCTCTAAATCATTTTGATAGACATCATTGAGAGGTCCTTGGAATGGGTCAACACGATAAATCATAAGACAAGATCACAATGAACAAATAATCAATGTTATTTATATCTCTTGCTTAAGGTGTAATGTGTTTTGAGGATAAGTATCCAAAATGATTGCCAATGATAATGCACATCATAGGAAGGATGCATCCTAGGACATGTTAGTGGATAGTAGCAAGTTGATAGGTTGTTTGAAAGGTTTTTGATATAAGGTTTGATTGACATGTTTGATAATGATCAAGAGTTTGATTGTTGCATTTAAAGGTGCCACTTTTGCTGATTATTGTACTTGTTTTTCATTTGTTTTACCAAAGGGTGAGTGTGACAGTTGATTTATTATGGATGAATGTTTATTGTGAGTTAAAGCAAAATGGGATGGGCAGTTTTGGATTTTTTTGGAATATTTCAATGTTTTTGGTACTTTACAATGTTTTGAGGCTATTTTTTATTTTTTGAATATTTATGTTTCTAGGTTATTTGAGGATATTTAGGATTTTTGAATGTTTTTCAATTTTTTGAGTTTTCAAAATTTCCAATGTTTTTGTGTTTTATGAGTTTTCAAATGTTTTTGGGTTTTGAATTTTTCAAATATTTTTGTGTTTTTCTAAATTTTGACCAAGATCTGAGAGGGACTAACCTAAGGCCTCGGGGGCTTATCAAAGATTAGCCTTGCCTATGTTATACACGCAGAGAACACATAGCTTGACTGACTTTGACCAGTTATTGATGAGATATGAACACTTGGTGGATTGTTAGTTTATTATGATGGACTTCTAAAGGACTAACCTAGGGTGTCTTGGGGCACATCAGTGATGGCTTTGCCTACATTCAAGCTCAGAGACAACGTAGTTTGACATGGTAATGTTTTGATTTTTTGATATTTTAACCTATTTAGGGATTTTGATGTGCTTTGGATGTTTTTGGATTTTAACTTTACAACTTTTTGAATGTTTTTAGATTTTGGCTATACAAGATTTTGATGATATTTTCAAATGTTTTGGGATTTTCGAGAGACTTTGAGGTAAACGATACCTAGATCATAATGTCGATTTCACGTTGTGAGATGGATTGATGCAAGAAGTTGGGTCCACAAAAATCTCAAAAAGTGGAAGTGTTTTTGTTTTTTTATTTTTATTTTCACACTTGGACTAAAAATTTGAGGCACTTACACAATGAATTTTAAAAAAAGTCAGTACTATGAAATTTATCATTTTGAATCTAGTTTCCAAATATGTAAATTATTCAAATACTCAGATTGAAGAAATTAAATTTTGATAGGGATCTATAAAAACCACTTTTTAAAAGTCATTTTTTACCATACCATGCACGTGTACGGACACCACTTTTTGACCCAAATAAAAGTATTTTGCTAATTACTTTTGGAGAAAGAGAGCTAACAACATGAATATTGATGAGGATTTTTTTTGTAATTTTTTGTTGAATATTTTTTTTATTGAATTTTTATTGGCCTTAATTGTCGTTTTTAAAAATCAACGTGTACGGACAACATAATTTGACCTAAACTAAACATTTTTTTAATCTTTATTTTTTCATTGTGTAGAGAATTGTTTGAATATTGATGCCATATTTTTTTTTTACGAGAAACTTAACCAAAAAGAAATTATTAGAAAAAAAAAAAGAAGCCTGATATTTCAAGTTTAAGGACTAGTTTGCTTAGAAATTAATTAAAAAATAACAAACATAATCCAATCTTAATAAAAATTATATATTTGGAAACTAGACATCGTGTTCTCTAATGGGTTTTAATTTTATAGATTGATTCAGAAAAAAAGTCCATCAACCATATTGCCAAGTTGGACATTCTTCTTCAATCTACCTTAGTTTTTTAGTTGTAGGTCAAAGGCTATGGCTCAGATTGCCAAGCCTTTCCCGAGCCTAAAACCAAGGCTACATGTGGGTTGGGAATTCATTTTTTAAATAACGCATATGTGTTACTAAAATGCATTAGCATTATTTAAATGAAACGCATACGCGTTATGTTTTTACCCGTTGGGTAAAGGTAACGTGTACCCGTTATGAAATGCATGTGTTCTATTTTTAGAATGTGTACGCGTTTCATAACGCATACACTTTTCTTATATGATCATTTTTCCCTAATTTAAAAAATTATGATAAAACACATTTTTCTTGCAACATTTTTTTTTTGCAGTATGGTCTGAAAGCGCCATTTTCTGCATTTTTTATTGCAAATTTGTCTTGTGCAGGGCATATTCTATTGCAAATTGTTGGAAGAGACAAGTGAAAGTTGAATTTTCTAAAGTGGAATCAAGTACAAGAATATTTTACAAGAAGATTTAAAAAAAGAGCTTATGGATGTATTCATGATGTTTTTGTACTTCAAAGTTTATAGAAGAAAGGATCTTTATAGTACATAGTTTTATTTGAAAATATGTTACAAGTGAATCATTTGTTTTTTCATCAAAGAGGGTTTGGTAACCATGGGATCAAAGCAAAGACAAAGAAAAAAGTGTAGAAAGTCAATGACACCCAAAGAAATTCAAGCAAATAAAGATATGGAGGCAAAAAGACAAAGGGATAGAAGAGAAAGGATTCTTCAAATGAAAAATTTGGAAGCATCTAGTTCCATGAATGATGAAATGAATGTAGATGATGCAAATGTGGAGATGGTGAATATGGAAGAAAATGCAATTATGGAGACAAACCCAACTATGCCTTCAACTTCAACTTTGAATGATATGGAAATAGTACCTATGCAAACAACTTCAGGTATGTCTTCAAATCCACCTCTCAATGATATGGAAAATGCATCTATTCAAATAGTCTCTCCAGGTATGTTTTCAAACCCAAGTCTTGATAATATCAATTTTGCTTGTTTAGATGAAGCTGGATACACCACTGATGATATCAATAATTATAGGGTTGAAACAATGAAAAAACAAAAAATGATGAAATTATATCTTGTGAGAATTCAAATCATAATCAAATCCCTCATATTGATGAAAATGATAATGAAATCCCTTTTACATTTGAAAATGAAATTGGAACCCCTTGTGTGAATGAAAATGAAACCCCTTGTATGGATGAAGGTGAAAATGTTTTTTTTTTAAATTGAAAAAGATGTGCTAGATAACCAAATTATGTATTACATTTGTGGTATTAATATGCCACCTAAAAGAATCAAAGATTTTATAGTAGGTTTGTTTTGCGAACCCTTTAATGGAAACTTATTTTATTTAAAAACATGTATTTTTGGAGAATGCGATAGATGTGCTAACTTTTCATTATTAGGAGAATGTATGCATGAAAATAGTTTAGATGAATTTGGACAACAATTAGTGGATGTAAAAAAATTAAAAAATGTTGAGTATTCTTTAAAAGATGGAAAAATTGGAAAACGTTGTGAGATAACTATGGAAAAATTTAGTGTGCATGCATTTATTAAAGAATTTAAAGATAAGATTGTACCTAAATATGTTCAACACTCTTAGTATGCTCATTGGATTGATAATCAATTTCATTTATGTAAAAACACATTCCCAATTGGAACTATATTGTCAGTTGTTGATTTTGTTGAAAATTATACTCTTGCTCCACAAGAAGAAATTCAATCACAGTATTATAATTCAGTGCAAGTAGCTATATTTGTTCATGTTGTTTATAGAAATGCAGATGATAGTAGAGAAGATAATATAATTTTTTTGAGAGAGTACCATTTTTATGTAAGTGATAATTGATTACATTCATCCGAGTTTGTTCAATATTGTTTTGATATATTTTACAAAAAAATTAAAAGAAAGAGGAATTCAAATGCTAGAACATCTCGTATGGTCGGACAATTGCATGGGTCAATTAAATAATGCTAGAATGTTTTATTGGTTATGTAGAGTTCATAAGGAAAATAATATCCAACAAACATGGAGTTTTTTTGAAGCCAGTCATGGTAAGGGAGAACACAATGGAACAGGTGCATGTGTGAAAAGAGCTCTTGCTAGAGAGCAACTAAAATCTGAGGATGTTGTGAAATTTAGAGATGCACATGCAATTGTAGATTGGTGCAATACAAAATTATCTACAAGAACAAGTGAGCTCAATAATTTGACACTTCTTTTGGTTAGTTGAAGAAAATGATATTTTTTCTCGACAAGATTGTGAAAAAATTAATGGATCTACAAAATGGCATTTGTTTAAGAGTTCAAATGCAAACACATGGACAATATGGACAAGGGAGTTGGCATTCTTTTGTCAAAATTTTATTGCAACAAAGAGCCTTAACACCTACATCGACACATGTTCAACATGGAACGACAATTGAAGATAATCAAGTGTTCGCATCAAATGATTATGATCGTGTTTCTGATCTTGTACAAGAAGGTACATTATTTATCGAGTTGAATTTTATATGTATGCATGTTTATATGTGAGTTAAATATAAGTCACTCTTTATTTTATTTTTTATCTATTTTTGAAGGACATGTGTATGTTGTTGTTGCACTTGAGGGGAATGAAGAGGAGATGAAGTACTAGTTGGCTAGATGTGTTGAGAGAAAACATAATTTGGTACATATTAGAGTGGATGATGAAAACTTTGAGTTTCCAACTGGTTCAAAGGTTGTTGTTGACAGCTGGCTTCAAAAACATTTGATAAGAAAGAATGGCTTGCCTCCATTTTAAGATTATGGAAGACATAAGAAGATTATACATTATTCACATTTGATTTTGGAAACCAATATAAAACTAGTTAGATATCAAGGGAAGCCTAATAATAAATTTTTATGGACACTTTCAATGGATGATCATGAGACAATCATAGATGCATTAAAAAAAAGAGAGGATGCAGATGGTACAACAGAGTAAATAAATATTGGTAAGAATATCTAGTTGTACATATATTTAATCGATATATATATTTGTCTTTAGTCATTTCCTAATTAAAGTTTTATATCATTTTTTGTTTCAGGTCTCCCTTGAAACTATATTCTTTACAAAAAAGAGAGGAGATGCACTCTTATTACAATGGAATTTGAATCTAGAGACAAGTAACTATATATATTTCTAGATACATTTAGTTGAGAGTATAAATATAAAACTAAATTTAATTCATTATCATTTTATAAAAATGTTTATAATTGATTTCATATCCCCTTAATCCATTCTCTTAAAACCCCTTAAGCCATCCTCTTATGTACCATTAATTCATCCTCTTGCATCCCCTTTAAGTCTCTTTATTAATTCCCCTTAAGCCATTCTATTAGGACCCCTTAATCCATATCCTTGTACGTCTACCCTTAATCCATCATCTTGCATCCCCTTCAGTCACTCTCTCAACACCCCTTAAGCCATCCCCTTATGTACCATTAATCCATCCTCTTGCATCCCCTTAAGTCTCTCTATTAATTCCCCTTAAGCCATTCTATTAGGACCCCTTAATCCATATCCTTGTATATCTACCCTTAACCCATCCTCTTGCATCCCCTTAAGTCACTCTCTCAACACCCCTTAATCCATCCCCTTATGTACCATTAATCCATCCTCTTGCATCCCCTTAGGTCTCTATTAATTCCCCTTAAGAGATTCTATTAGGACCCCTTAATCCATCCTCTTGCATCCCCTTAAGTCACTCTCTCAACACCCCTTAAGCCATCCTCTTAGGACCCCTTAATCCATATCCTCGTATATCTGCCCTTCATCTCCTAGGATTTAGGTCCTATTTTTTAGGGTTTAGGGTTTCTAGGGTTCATGAGATGCTTAGAATAACAAATCTATATGGGTTTTAAGGGTTTATGGTTCATATCCTAGTATTTAGGTCATATGGCTTAGGGTTTAGGGTTTGTAGGGTTCATGAGATGCTTAGAATACAAAATATATGTGGGTTTTAAGCATTTAGGGTTCATTTCCTAGTCTTAGGTCCTATGGTTTAGGGTTTAGGGTTTGTAGGGTTCAAGAGATGCTTATGGGTTAATGGTTTAGGGTTGATCTCCTAGTATTTAGGTCACATGGTTTAGGGTTTGGGGTTTCTAGGATTCATGAGATGCTTAGAATAACAAATCTATATGGGTTTTAAGGGTTTAGGGTTCATCTCCTAGGATTCAGGTACTATGGCTTAGGGTTTAGGGTTTCTAGGGTTCATGAGATGCTTAGAATAACAAATCTATATGGGTTTTAAGGGTTTAGGGTTCATATCCTAGTCTTTAGGTCCTATGGTTTAGGGTTTAGGGTTTGTAGGGTTCATGAGATGCTTAGAATAACTAATCTATATGGGTTAATGGTTTAGGGTTGATCTCCTAATCTTTAGGTCACATGGTTTAGGGTTTAGGGTTTCTAGGATTCATGAGATGCTTAGGATAATAAATTTAAATGGGTTTTAAGGGTTTAGGGTTCATCTCCTAAGATTTAGGTACTATGGATTAGGGTTTAGGGTTTCTAGGGTTCATGAGATGCTTAGAATAATAAATCTATATGGGTTTTAAGGGTTTAGGGTTCATCTCTTAGTCTTTAGGTCATATGGCTTAGGGTTTAGGGTTTGTAGGGTTCATGAGATGCGTAAAATAACAAATCTATATGGGTTTTAAGTGTTTAGGGTTCATCTCCTAGTCTTAGGTCCTATGGTTTAGGGTTAGGGTTTGTAGGGTTCTTGAGATGCTTAAAATAACTAATCTATATGGGTTAATGGTTTAGGGTTGGTCTCCCAGTCTTTAGGTCACATGGTTTAGGGTTTAGGGTTTCTATGATTCATGAGATGCTTAGAATAACAAATCTATATGGGTTTTAAGGGTTTAGGGTTCATCTCCTAAGATTTAGGTACTATGGCTTAGGGTTTAGGGTTTCTAAGGTTCATGAGATGCTTAGAATAACAAATCTATATGGGTTTTAAGGGTTTAGGGTTCATCTCCTAGTATTTAGGTCATATGGCTTAGGGTATAGGGTTTGTAGGGTTCATGAGATGCTTAGAATAACTAATCTATATGGGTTTTAAGGGTTTAGGATTCATCTCCTAGTCTTTAGGTCATATGGTTTAAGGTTTAGGGTTATAGGGTTTCTAGGGTTCATTCTATCAACTCCCCTTGAGTCAAATCATTCTATGACCCTTAAGGTTCTAGAGTTTCTAGGGTTTATACAGTTCTCGAGTTTCTAGGGTTCCACCCTCTTACATCCCTTGATGTCATTTTATCAAATCCTCCTAATCCACCTCTTTCATCCCTTGAAGTCATTCTATAAACTCCCCTTAGTCCACCCTCTTGCATCCCCTTAAGCCATCCTCTTAAAGGACCCTTCAGTCAAATCCTCTTACATACCCTTAATCCACAATCTTGCATCCCTTAAGTCACTCTCATAATTCCCCTTAAGCCATCCTCTTAGGACTTGTTAAGGCATATACTAGGGTTCATGACATGCATCCCCTTAATCCACCCTCTTACATCCCTTTAAGTCATTCTATCAACTCCCCTTAATCCACCCTCTTGCATCCCCTTAAGCCATCCTCTTAACTCCCCTTAAGGCATTCTCTTAGGAGCCCCCTTAAGTTATATCCTCTTAGGTCCCTTTAATCCATCCTATGGCAAACATCATTTGAATTTGTATGGAATTTATAAGATCCATTTTTCTAACTTTTACTATATATTGTTCTTTTCTCACATGAATTATTTACTTAAATGACTCATAAAAATTATAGTTACTTTACTTACATTAATTATTTTTGTAGGTTCTCATCAAGTCGTTCTACCATGTGATTGTCGCTGAAAAATTATTTTATCAAGAGACTATGTAAATATCAATTTTTGGTCTTCACCTAAAAGTTGATAAGCTTTAATTATATATACATGTGTTAGTGTAATTAATATTTAATTACACTTGCATAACTTTACTTAGGTAATAATTAATTTAATTAATTAATAAGTAATAAAGTAATTCTCTGATTGTAATATCTTAATTATTGAATATATCAATTTGCACATTTCATGCAAAGCTTTGTTTTTTTTCTGATTTTCTCTTTTGTGGAAGGTATTCTGGCTTGCATGTCTGATCTTGGTTTCTAACATGGTATCAGAGCTCCAGATCTACAGTTGCTTGTTTGCGATTTGAAGATATTTTCTCACAGTGTTTTTTTTATGTGCAAGGGTTTCAAGCCAGGTTGACTTTTTGTGCATCTGGGGGTAGGCGATTTTTATATGCATTTTTGGGCCAAATGGACATTGCCATCACGTTCAGAGTGCCCAAAAACCCCTAAATCGACTGTCAAATTGTTGAAATTGGACATAGTGACTCCGAGAGGCATTTTTTTTTCATTTCTGGGTCGTACAACCTAGTACAACACGCAATCCGAGAAAAAGAAAATTAAAAATCACAGAGTTAATGGGCGCCGCTGTCAATTAACCGCAAGCGGTTAGCCTAACCACCAGACTTAATCCTCACACCTTTTTGGAGCAATTTTGGTATTTTCGCCATAACTTTTGCATACGAACTCCTTTTTTCGAAAACGAAATATCGTCGGAAAGCTGATTCGACATTCTTTGCAGTGGTGGAGGTTAGAATTTTTTATTTTTCTGTTTTGGTGCCTTTTTTGCCTGTCAAAGACAGAAGTTGTTGTTTTCACTCCGGGAGGCGTAACTTTTGCGTTTGGACTCCATTTTGTGAAAAAAATAGGCGTCGAAAAGTTGATTCAATGCTCTACATAGATCTCATACCTATTTTTCTAGAAGTTTTTACTAGGTATCTGATATTACTGTTTGATTTCAGCCTTTAGTTTTTTAATTATTTTCTTGGGAAGCGTGCAATAAGGCTATTTTTTTGAGATCAGCGAGTATTGTTTTTTATTTGAGAGTATATATTTTTGTTTTATGTCATGGATACACATAATATTGCACCCCTTACTCCATTCAACTATTTTGGTTGGAAAAAACAAATGGAGATTCACTTGAAACACAAAGGGTTGTACAGGGTAACCATGGGTACAAAAATTGAACCTACAGGTGCTGCTGAAAAGAGAAAGTGGTTTAATAGGTGTGATGAAGCTTATGGTACATTATGTCTATCTCTTTCTTCTGACCTTCTTTTTCACCTTGAGTCTTGCACTACACCCCATGCGGTTTGGACTACTTTGCAGTCTTTGTTTGGGAAGTAGGATATTATGAGAGGGTTTCAGTTAGAGAATGAGCTTATTGGCTTAAATCCTAGGGATTTTGATAGCATCCAGGATTTTTTCACCAAACTCAAGTCTCTTAGATTGTAGTTGTCATAGTGTGGTGTTCAGAAGGAAGACTCTCAGTTGATATTGTCCATTCTTTCTAAGCTTGGACCTGATTATTCAGTTTTTGTTTCTACCTTTTATGCTACTAGGGATGCACTTGGTACTAGATTTACTATGCCTTCTTTTGATGATTTTGCATCTTCTCTCACTCAAGAGCAGGTCAAGTTGGCCAATATGGGCAAGTTGAAGCCCTCTTCATCACAGGCACTTATTGCATCACAGGAGCCCAGAGATCAGAAGGCTTCTACAGGAAAAGGAGAGAAACATAAACAAAAGGATTCCAGATCTCATGAGCAGCAGAAGGAGTCCTTAGATTCTTCATCCTCTTCTAAGGGGAAATCATTTAGGAAGGAGAAGGGCCCATGTGCATATTGCAAGAGAGAAGGACATGCATAACATAATTGCTACAAGAAGGACATTGATGAGCTGAAGAATATTCTTCAGAAACATCAGATTGATTTGCCTTCTAGGATGTCTGCATCATCTCCTTCTCCTCCTCCTTCTTCTTCTTCAGTTCAGCATGACAGGGGCACAACTGGTTTACATACTTCATCAACTATGAAGGGGCATGCTCTTTGTGCTTCTTTGAGTCTTGGATCAGGGAGATGGCTTCTAGATTCAGGAGCATCTCATCATATGGCTTCTACATAGACTATGTTCACTTCCTTTGAGTCTCACACTATGTCTCCTATTTTGATGAGAAATAATACATACATGAGTGTTATAGGGAAGGGGTCTATTAGTTTTTGGGACAACACTTTTTAGGATGTCTTGTGTGTTCCTCATTTGATGAACAACCTTCTTTCTATCTATCAGATCACACATGGAGGCAATGGGAGGTCTGTGGAGTTCACACCTGATTTAGTTATCATCAGAGACTTGGAGAGTAGAGTGGTTATTGCTACTGGGGTGGTGGATCACTCATCTCATTTGTATTCCTTTGCAGGTTTTGCTATTGATGGTGCTTCTGTTCCTATCACTGTTCATCACACTTCTAGTGTGAATCATCATTCAGAGGAGAAATTTGGATTCTTGAACATTGGAGTTCTCACTTCAGATCCTGCTCTTGAGCCATCCATTCCATCTCCTCCACCTACTATTGCAGTTGTTGATACTTCTATGACTACAGATGTGGTTTCTTTCGTTTCAGTGCAACAGGATCCAGTTGATCATCCATCTTTGGAGGTTCCTATTCAGTCTTCACCCACTTTGACTTCTTCATTTGTTGAGGTCACACCTGCTTCTGTGGAGACATCATGGGCTACACCTACTTCACCTTCAAAGATTGCTTTCATTCGGCCTCTTCCCTCTCACTTCTTTCAGGAGATGTAGTTTCTTCAGTTATTTTGGGGCTACTTCATTCTGGGGGGGATCTGTGGTCTCTTTCTTCCTCGCTTCTGGGGGGGGTTCTTTCATGTATCTTTGTGATGGATGGTGTTCTTGGGGGGTCTTATGGAGTCCTCCATCTTTCATCACTTAGTTTCTCTTTGCATTCTATTTTGGGGAGGAGTTTTTTTCCCACTGGGTTTTCTCCTTTACCCCGGTTAGTTTAGTTTGCATTGCATTTGTACTTGGGTACCTGATCAGGCCTTTGTTGCTAGGACCCACCTTTGCTTTCATGCATCTTTTTTCTAGTGTTTTAGCTACTCCCTATGTTCATCTTAAGGGGGGGTGTTAGAGTAATAAGTTATTATACTTAATTAATTTAATCATATTGGTTAATTAATTAAGTCACTTATTCCTTTAGGTTGCTTAAGCTAAACTTAGGTACATCAATAATTATTTATTAATTATTAAGTGTGCACACTATGGTTTCCTAATTTTAGTTTTTCTTGATCTCCTCATAAGGATTGATCACATTGTAATTATCAAATCATTCAATAATTATATTCTGGTTTAGCTTGCACATATTTTCTCAAAGGGTTTACAGAACATCCTCTTGTTTGTTTTGAATATCTGTTGCATGTGATTGGTGATTGCTTGCAGGTGATTCTTGGGGACTGTGAGGTTGAGTTTTATCAACTTCTACATGGTATCAGAGCCTTGACATGCAACCCCTTCTAAAATTCTGGAGAAAATTATGTAGAGTTCGTTCGGGGTTCCTCGATGATTTTTTGCCTTGACTTCATTTATGCAGCGTATTGGATCAGATCGAGCACCACTATTGGATTCAGAGCACTGGAAAAAGTCAGGTTTGACTTTCATTTTGCAGATTTTGGTAATCATTTGCTAGATCTGTGAGGGTTTCATGTTTGTTGATTTTTTGGAAGCTCTAGAGGAAGCCTATTTTTCGGAGCATCTTGGAGCAAAATAGACATTGTCATCGCGTTCGCAATGCCTCAAAACCCTAAGATCGCCCTTTGTTTCATCGATTTTGGTGAAGTTGGTTCGGAGGGCAAATTTTTTTTGCCAGGGAGGCCCCGTACGGCCTCCCCAACACGCATTTCGAGGTAGGTTTATTCACGAAAATAAAAAAAATAATATTAAAAAATATATTTTCTCAATTCTCGGGTTGATGCCTCCAGTGCAAAAGGGGTCCGCCACCGAGCGGCGCTCAGCCAACCCACTGCCAGGTCCGCCCAGCCCCCACGGGCCCATTTTGCTTCGGCCCCGGTCACATGGGGGACCGGACGCTATGCGACTAGCCCCCGGTCGACCCCTCAGCCCCAGCGCAGGTCACATGGGTGACCAGGGGCTCCACCCTAGCCCCTTGTCTGCCAGCCTCTGGTCGCGCACAGGACCAGGTGTCGAAATATTTTTAGCTCCCTGGGCTGCCTGTAGGCCAAATTGGCCATTCTGGAGCACTTTCACCAAATCAGGCATAAATTTTGCGTAAAGAGTCAGTTTTTTGCAAACGAGATATTGTTGGAAAGATGGTTCTGAGCCTGTTTTGTTAGTGTAGGTTATTTTTCCTGATTATTTTCCAATTTAATGTTTCAGGTCCTTGAACTCAAATGTTGTTGTTTTCACTCTGGAGGGCATATCTTTTGACTCGGTGATCCTTTTCTCGCCATTCTTGTGGCATTGGAAAGCTGGTTCAATCCTCTACACAGAGCTGAGGTCTTTTTTAATTTTTTATTTATGCCTATTTAGGAATTCTCTCCTTTTGCAATCATTGGGTATTGTAATAAATGAACTGATATAAAGTTCCATCGGGGGGGTTTCTTGCATAATAATCTGATTAGAGTGTGCATGCAATTTGATCTCATCTTGTTTTGATGACATCTCGCATGGGTTGTAATTTGGTTTCTTAGTTTCTTTTGGCCATATTTTGTCTTAAGCTTGAAACATATCAGATTCATATCGGATCCATCTCAGTTTGAGGGCCACTACATTTGTGGTTAATGTTCCTGAGTCTTTATGGTACTTGTTCCCATGGAAGAGTTTTAGTTTCAGTTTGGCATCGACATCGAGATTCACGACTTCTAGATTCTGTCATCATTCATATCATTTACTGTTGCTTCATGGATTCTAGGGTTGTTCCAGTTTGGAGTTTTCGAGTGTTCCGTGGCATCGGGTCTGTTGTTGCATCATTATGATTCCGATATGGTTTCTTGTACATAGAAGTATCTTTCCTTGCTTGTCAGATTGCGGTTCCACTGTTACTCTACAATGTTCTTCCAATGCTTCTTTGCAACAGTTATCTCATTGTAGGGGGGTTGTCCCACTGGGTTTTCCTTCTCTACCTTATTATTGCATTTGTACATGGGTACCTAATTAGGCCTTGTTGTCGGGACCCATTCCTACTTTCTTGCATTCATCTTAGTTCTAGGTGCATGTTTATTTAGTCTCCCTAAGTTGCACTTATGGGGGGGTGTTAGTGTAATCAATATTTAATTACACTTGCATAACTTTACTTAGGTTTTGCTTAGGTAATAATTAATTTACTTAATTAATAAGTAAGCTTTATTTAGTTGAGCTATTTTTAGGTCAACATTAGGGTTGCATACATTGCTTTTATAAAGAAATTCTCTCATTGTAATAGCTTAATTCCTGAATATATCAATTTGCACATTTCATGCAAAGCTTTGCTTTTTTCTAATTTTCTCTTTTGTGGAAGGTATTCTGGCTTGCATGTCTGATCTTGGTTTCTAAGAACATGTGCACATACATGTTTCATCATGTTATATAGTTGTATTAAACATCAATATACAATGTATATGTTTGTTCGATGTATGAACTTCAATGAACTTATTAGTCACTTTTTAAATATCTTTTTCCAATTTTATAGATTATACATTTCATGTCTTGTATTTACCACATTTTATATAATTGTTCAATTTTATAGATTATACATTTTATTCATACAAGGAGATAGATTTTTGTTTATTGATTCAAATATTTGCTACAATTGGAAAATAGTAAAAATTACATGCCCTTAATTTACTATGAATATAATCTAAACTATTTAAGGAATGTTTTAATTTTTCACTTAACCATGTGATAAATTATATATATGAAATTTGATTCTAGATAAGAATTTATATAGTGCATTTATTACTTGAAAATTAGATAAAATTTCTATACATACATGAGTGCATATAATCATCAAAATGAACATAACACAATCATAATTGACTGCATATATAATCATCATATTAAAGTCAACTGATATAAATAAACACAAATATGATAATATTAATCGATATAATGTATGTGAAATGGTTTATGAAATAACATGTTCAAAATGTATATGTCAAGTCCAATACATATATTTAAATAAAACTAGAGATCTATAGTCCATTTAAAATTTAAAACCATCTGACTATTAGGTCGATCAGTCAAATCAAGTCTCCTCTTTGTTCCATGTCGATTAGATGTACCCGCATCATGCTGTAAAAGAGTACATGAAACTTGAAATTAGATTTAAAGTTATTTAGAAATTTTGATATAATTAAACATATTTAAACTTGAAAATATAAACTTTTAGATAAAAATATAAATTTAATTAAATATCTAGTAAATACAATAAAAATGATTTTTAGTATGCATAAATTACCATATGATCATGCGAATCTACTGGCACATTTTGTTCAATGGGTAGCATAACTATCACTTGAGAAGATCCAAATGCTTGATCTACTATAACCTGCATATTCATATAAAGCAAACAATATGTTAAAACCTCAAATATATATATATATATATATATATATATATATATATATATATATATTTAAAAGATTCATAAAAAATGTTTAGGATATTTAGTAAAGTTTACAACCTCAAATGATATGACCTCATGATCACGCACTTGAGATTGCCCATGCATAAATGTTGACGATGTCTTAGGTGCACCTACGATGGGTATCTCATGAAATCCCTGCATATAGATGTACAATAGTTTGTATAGATCATTCATGCATGTGTATGTAAATGAAAAAATTAAATTAGATCTATGATGTGTATTTAATTCAAACTTAACAAACTTTTGAAAGCACACACCTGAGTTGATGATGGCTCAGGAGCGCTCACCACAACTTGTGGTTGGTCATACTAGGTATCATATGACCTCCCTGCATCTAGATATAATATATCATTTCACACATGTGTACACATTCAAAATAAATTAGATATATCCACACAAAATATTTAATATATATTGGTTCAAGTACCTGACCAAAAGGTGAGCCCAGATCTACAACACTCGACATATAGACATGATCATTTTGAGTTTTAGGCATTGTGTGATCATGCATCTACATCGAACACTTATTGAATTAATATTGTATTATATATATAATTTGATGTTATTATTTACATGAATTTTGCACATTTCAAAAAAAAAAAAAAAAGTTCAAAAGATGAACATACCTGTGTAGGATGATGCTCAAAATATAGTAAATCCATATATGACTCTGTCCCAGATGCATGTGGGTCACCTGAAGTGGATGCCTGAGTATTCCTATTCTCGAGCCTCCATGCTCTCTATTGACCACTTCAGTCGCCACGTGTGTAGTCTGATGAGTGAGATGTCCTGAAAGCGAACTCAATGCTCCTAATGTCGATAACATGGTTTGCTGCTGAAATGCAACAGGAACACCAAGAGAAGGAGGAGGAACAATAGGAGCAATCAAATCACATCGCTGAGGATCAACACATGCTCCTAATCTATGTTGGGGCATGCCAGCCCAACTCCCTGAAATGACCTCATATCAAAATAGTTGGGTTTTAAACCCAACTCAAACTCAACCCATAACTTTCTCAAAAAGTATAGGGGCACCTCAAAATTTCCATGTGGTGGACTATCAAACACCATCCACCATCTATCCCAAAAATGTGCAACTATCTGGGGGTGCCTACACCAT
Organism: Sequoiadendron giganteum; assembly: GCA_007115665.2. Lineage (NCBI taxonomy): Eukaryota > Viridiplantae > Streptophyta > Pinopsida > Cupressales > Cupressaceae > Sequoiadendron > Sequoiadendron giganteum. Next base: position 285,894,528 of record CM021100.1, on the reverse strand, counting down.
AAAATTGAAATTCATTTTTTGGTGGGTGGAATTGGTTGGTTTGTTTGGGGGTTAAAAAAATATTGGCACATGGCTTGTTTGGTAATTTTAAGGTCATTAATTTCTTTATAAGACAATCCATCTGCATAGAATTGTCTCCTCTCTTCTCTCCATTGATGGAACCTATCTAGGTCCACATCAATAGATCAAACAAAATCGACAATAGTTTGCATTGTAGATGCAAACCGTGCGAGATGGGGGGATTCTAGGCTCATTTTTTATCAGATCTATATTTCCTTGAATCACAATAAGATTTTCCCTAATGCTCTCTCTCAATTGATCCTGATCTACTACGAGGGGTGGGGGGTTAGGAGGTGGAGAGTTTGGAGGTGTGGGGTTTTGTTGTGGTGGTGGGTTTGGATCTATGGGATCTACAGGAATTTGTGGTTCAAGCATAAAATCCTCTATGTTAAATCTGGATCCATGTGAATGTAACCAAATGGCAACTGCATGTTAAACAATTAAAAAATATATATCAACAAACTAATTAAATAATGCACACAATTTGAAAGTTATTTAAAAATTACATTGAAGGTGCACAAATTCAAAATACATTTCATTTGAAGACCATTCAATTTATAACATTAAAAAATCCATAACATTAAAAATCCATAGCATGTACACATTAAATTGAATCCATAAACTTATTTTTAGCTAGATATCACTTGATAATTAAACTATAGCTAAATTTGATGATGTGCATTAATTGATTTATTTAAAATAAATAAAACCACATGGATTAAGGTAAAGACTTAAGATTTATTTAAATAAATCACCATCAACATTTAAACTAGGAGTTGGATAAAATGTATCAAGAATTGAGAGCTCACAAAAGGCTACAATATCAACAATGAGGCTTCTTTGAATCATTATTGGAAAAATTAAATAAGAAGATTAGAAATAGAGACTGTGAACATGAGGTGAGGAACCATTTAATTTCTATAGGTAAAGGACTAAAGAATGAAAAATAAGACACATGTAGATATATAACTTTAATTTCTCAAATTGGGTGTTAATAGGAGGTTAGGGGTTGCTTAGAGTGTCTTCTATTACATATATAAAGGTGTAAAAAGAGAAGGAAAGGTCCCCAAGATAATTTAGGTTATGAACAACTCAAGAATGAGTGTCAAAATGGGTAAATGATGAAAACCATGTAGTTTAATTCAAGTAAAAATTATACTAGATTCTATTTATATTAAAGGATTATTGTTAGACAAGGGTGCTCAATGGAGCTCATAAATATCAAGCCTATCATTAACTAACTAATTCATCAATAAGTAATTTATTCTTCTAAGTTTTTATGGGTCTCTAAAGCTTTATCTTTTGGGGCGAGGGGATGTTTACTCATAGGTGTGGTTGTTTCCCAACAAGAGTATATCTATAGAGCTAAGGTATATTGATTGTGAATACATGTGTATTTATCAAGTATGACATAGAATTTAATTAAATCCGATGACATAAATTGATTTATCTAAATTTTTAAATTTCATGATAAGAGACACAAGTTCTCTATAGTGGGACAAAGTAGTTAAGAAGAAATTATAAGTTTAACACTAACATTAATTTATAATCTCATTGATTATTTTCAAATCATACTATTTAGATACAAATAAAAAATTAATAGAAGACATTCAAAGGGACACATAGATATATGCTAACTTGGTAATTGTAATACATACAAAATAAACAAAGATGAGCTTGAGGTCTATTGACATATTGAAAATGGCTTCTTTAAGTACACAAAGACTTCACTAAATTTAAATTTAGTTGTACAATGAAATCATATTTACACATGTGAATTGGTGTGCATAATTTATCATGCAAAAATGGAACAAATTAGATCTTTACTATAAATTATTTAGAGATTTGATGACATGAAAACATATCTATGTCAAATAAAAAATGTAAGAAACCTCCAAGGAGGGATACTTCTAAAATTATGTGAAGTGAAAGTTAAGAACCAATGACAAGGAGGATGCAAAATAAAGCAAGGAAGGAGGGAAATTTCCAAATTGAAATTACTCAATTTGAGCAAGAGCAACATGATAATTCCTAATGAGATTGAAACTTGTAACCATACTAAAAAATGAGAAAGTTCAAACTATATAGTTGAGTATGGAAATGGTGTAACATCTAGTTTATGTTTAGGGTTTAGGTTGAGTATGGAATGTTTTAGGGTAAATAGGGTTCTAGTTTATGTTTTAGGGTTTAGGTCCAAGGATTAACCTGGGTAAATTAGTTTTTAAGGACCTATGTTTTTTAGAACCTAGGGTTTAGGGTTTTGAAATTTCTAAATTAAATGTGTCGAATTTAGATTTATTTTTTATGGTTTTCGATTTAGAATTTAACATTGTATGTTTCATTGATGCTTTCAGTTAATTAAATGTAATTTAAAAACTATTAAATATTGAACTAAAACAAACTAAACAAACAAAAACTAAATAACAATTATAAAATAAAAATGCAAGATATAAAGCAAAAAATGGTAGAATTCAACCAACCTGGAGGTCGTTGAGGTTGGTTGTGTCGACGGGAGGAGGTGGCAGTGAATTTTTTCTTGAATCAGGCCCTTCGAAATGCGGATGGGATCTTCCTTCTCCTTCTCTGGCACGACTCAAACTGTTAGTGAAAATGAAATCACAGTCGCTTATTTAAAAAAATAAATAGCTTTAAGAAACACGTACGTATTTCAAAATGTGTATGCATTTCATAATGCGTATACATTTCATAACACGTACATGTTTTAGGTTCATGTATTTGAATCATAACACATACATGTTTTGGATTTAGGCTCGGGTACCCGATCCATAACGCGTACGCGTTTCATGTGATTTTTTTTGTTTTGGCTGAAACTTCCCCTCTTTGTGGACCCAACTTCTTGCTTTTATCCAGATATAAGACATGGACCAAGATTTATTTGAAAACAAGAGTGCAATAATCTACCCCTAGTGTCTAGCAATGTTTCATAGTTTAATAGACAAAACAAGATAGGTAATGTATGTGTGAAGATTTTAACAAAGTTTTTATCATGCTAGATATGGGCTATGGGACTTCATGAGATGAAATGGTAAAGAGCCTGCTAGGATTTTTCTATGAGTAGAGTTGAAGTATACGATGAATCTTTGTCAAGATCAAGATAAACTGAAATATCTGGATAAAGTTGCATTGGATGGATGGAGGGAACATTGGGTTTATCATGACAAGGATGAGATACTTCTATTTGAAAAGGATCACATAGATACTTGATTCTACTCATGACACTTGTTTTCTAGGCTTTCATCATAGTACTTACCCAAAGCGCCATCGTAGTGGTTTTCACTAGAGGACGATTTTTTATTTTTACTATTTTCTTGATTTTTTAATTATTTTGATTTTTTGAAAATTTTACCCTCATGTTGAACCACTTGGTGGTACTGATGTAGAAGCCACTTTCATAATGTGCCAATGATGTCCTTCTTGAAGAAGCTTCTTTGCTAAATATGAGCACTTGAATGTAACTTTTGAGAAATCTGATCTGTCTTGTTGGTATTGAAATCAATCTTGTTTATGTACACACATTGCAATAAAGTGCCTTCAGAATCCTTATGTTGAAGGGTAGTTTCCAACACATGGTTAATGTGACAATTGGATATCATGAATAGAATGGAAAGTGACATGCATGAAGGAATATGATATGTATTGGTTAATGGTTTGGAATCTTTGACTCTCCAAACTTGGGAATATGAGTGATGATGGGTGGGAACAAAGGTTTTCATGGAATTAGGACCAACCACTGGATATAATTCATTCCTTACTTGAGAAGCTTGCTTTTTTATTTGAGGATGCTTTTGATGGATACATTTCCCTTTTGAACTTTTCCTTAATATGGTTTCTTTAACTAATAGAGTTTTGGAGGGATCATTTTCTTTATTTTGCTTTGGTATCTGTAATGACGGAAAAAGGTCCCCTTAACTTGGCCTTGATTTAGTGTTTTAATATGCCTAACATATTCACATTAGGTCTTGGGCCCTTGTGAACTAATGGATTTAAATGGTACCTTGCTAAAGTGTTGTGAAGTGTTGTAACACACTTTCACACTTTTCTAAGGTTTTATTAATTAACTAAGCTTAATGAACCTCTTTTTAATCAAAATAAACTTTAACCTTGCCTTATTTAAAGTGTTGTAACACACTTTCACACTTTTCTAGGCTTGTCATTAGTAATTGGGCTTTCTTATGCTTTAATTGGCCCTATTTTACATCCACAAATCTCATTTATGGCATCTTTTCAAGAATACTCTCAACATCAATCATTAACCAATCATAATTCAAGCGTTTCTAGCTTGTGTGACCCAAATTTAGTTATCTGGGACTCATTTTCCACCTTCGGTGAATGGGTCCCACCTAGGTTTTTGGGTCCCCAACTGGTTTTCACACATTTCTAAGCACTTTTGGTTTTTGGTCCCATACATTATGCCTCATGGGACTCATTTTCCACCTTCGGTGAATGAGTCTCGTGTGACCCATAATCAAATTTAATTCAAATTTTTAGCAGGATTTTATTCTCTTAGATCTAATGTTGGCTTGTAGTGCTATAATTTAAGGAATTCTTGCATAACTGAGTATAAATACAAGGTTCTTTCACTCATATTCTCACCTAACATTCAAGAGAGTTCACAAGAGATCATTAAGCATTCACAAGAGCATTCAAGGGTAGATTATCAAGCATTTTAGAGCAGCATTCAAGTGTCAATCATCATGTCAAGGATTTTATATATCATGTTTGTTATTGTGCTAACAATTATGGTGTAGGGTTTATGATTCAAGCAAGTGTTTCATGCAAGATCAACATCATTCAAGCAAGAGTAAAGAACCACATCCATTTTAGCCATTTCAAGCATATTTACAACACCTTATTGCTAGGGTTTGGTGAGTTGCAACATTGCTATTTGTTCATTCATCATTCTTTATTCATATTTTCTTTCATTTCTAGGTCTAATTACCAACAAGGGGTTTGACCAAGGCAAAACCCTATCCACTAACCCAACAAAATTTTCCCCTCTCCTTTGTGTGTGATTTGCAAGTTTAGGTTGTATATTTCATAAGGAACAAGATTGGAGAAAAGTTGTAAATCACTCAAAGTTGTCAAAGTTGTAATCAAGACTTGGAGAACATTGGAGATCACCTACAGGGTGCAAATTGGAGTTTCAGATCCAGAAACCAATTAGGAAGGACAAAGAAAATAGAGAAGAGTAGAATCAACTTTTGAAGTTGAAAAAAATCCCAAATGGACTAATTCACCACTTCTAACGAATGAGTCCCAATTCCAGCCAATTTTTCAAGATTTTGAAGATTTGGATACCCTTTTGGCAGATTTCCTTTCTTGCACAGTTTCCCCGAAACTGAACTAATTCACCTAGCTTGGAAAATGAGTCCCAATCAACAGTAAAATTAGATTTTCAAGAATTCAAGACCTTCATTCTACCTTCTCTAGATTTCTAGGTGGATACATTCTATTTTACAGTTTTCTGTTCTGTTTCACTCACTTTTCTAGGTCATTTAGTGTTAGTTTACATTTAATTAGGGTTTTGAATTTCATCTAGAATTTCATTATCTTTTCTAAGTTTAGACTTGGTGGTGAACCCCTCATTAGATCATACTCATCCCCTAGGACAACCCTATTATAAAATTTCTCTCTTTTGCATTGAGATCTTTAGGGTTACCCTTGAATGAAATTGGAAGTGTGGGTGTGCCCTATATCCTAAAACATACGATAGGATCTATACTACATTTTCATCATTTCATTTTGGTGAACTTGTATTTAAAAAATTGAAATTCTTATTTGGAGTGCATCATCTTCCTAGATTTGGCTTGCATTAACATTGCATTATAGGCTTTCAAAAAAATTATTTGTGAAAGTTTATATAGCTTGCATTTTTGCATCTAATTTCATTGTAAATCACTTAAGATCTGCATTTGTATCTCAAATCTAGATAATAGAGTATAGAAAATAGAAAAATCAACTAAAAAATTCTATTTTTTTTGAAAAAAATCATCACTAGGACTCATTTGCCACCTTGGGTGAATCAGTCCCTTTGCACATACTACACTGCATTTTCTAGCATTTACAATTCAATTTCTGAGTTTTTGTTTGCTGTTATTATCTTTCTATTTTAGTTTCCAATTTTTTTGCTATAAGCATTTCAATGCTCTTAGTTTATATTGCATTTGCATTTACCTTGCATTTAGTATCCCTTGCATGATTATTTGGTGTCTTATTGCTAATATTGTAGTGAGACGAAGTTCAAGACTCATGTCATCTCGCGATAGCACAATCGTTGTGGATCTTGGGTTGTCTATCTCTTTCACTCCTACTATTGACACCAGTACACTAGATATGGACAATACCCTTCACAACTCTTTACCCTCAAGTAGCATGCAAATTGAACCAAGGAATGATAGTGTCCCACAAGAAAACATAATTCACATTCATGAGGACCTAACACACCTACAACATCAAGTGCAAAATGACAACATTTAAACTATTGCAATTCCCACTATAGATAACATTCACCACATGCTTGAAAGTGAAAATGGCCTTGACCTTGTGAAAAACATATTTCAAATCTTTAGAAAACACCTACCCCAACCACTAGTTGTCCTATACCTACAAGTAAGTCACAAGCCAAGGAGGAACTCAAATTCCTCCTCCCACAACAATTGCCTCAATACCTACCTATACCAACCCTCAAGTCACAACAACAATGCAAAAAGCTAGTAATGTGATTCCTTCCTTGGGTATTCCCCTTAACATCTCTAGTTCTTATATGGCATCCCACGTTATATCTCCTAGCACTTTACGACCTATAAGCATTCCATTCACTTGTCTTATGAACACACACACTCCACCACTTTGACTTCCATATTATAACACAAACAATGATCCTCTCATAACTCAACTCTTCCAAACTATTTCATCCCTTAAAAAACAAATTTCCACCATCAACCAAAATCAAAATGGTCCACCTACATATTATGTTAAAAGCAACCCATTTTCCTTGAAGATATTACAAACACCAATGCCACAAGGTGTGGAGGTTCCTATATTTTACAAATATGGAGGGAAGGGAGATCCTTCTAACCATGTTAATGCTTATACTACCTTATATAGTGCCTTTATCCTTGATGATAAACTATTGGCAAAGCTTTTTCTTAGGTCCTTGAAAGATACTACCTTGGAATGGTTTTCTTCTTTACCAAACAACTCAATTAGTTCATTAAATGAAATTTTTGATGTATTTGTAAACCATTTCCAAGTGCACATGACTCTCAAGATGATCTTGGCCGATTTGATGAGATACAAGCAAAAATAAGAAGAAAAGATAACTGATTTTATCTCACACTATCAATCGCTTTATTCCCAAATCGATGTCAAGGTCCTCGACCCTCACCTTTAAAAGATGTTCATAGAAAATTTACAAAGAAAGATCCAAGACAATCTTACCATGATGAAATTTCCATCCTTCATGCACTTGTGTATCACCCTCCGTGATTATAAAAAATCGGTTAGTAATTGAGATACAAAGTCCACTTCTAGCCGAATCGAGAAATTCAAGCCCCTAATAAAAAAAATTCCCAACCTTTTAGGAAGAAAAATAAAGGGTTCCTTCAATTCAATCCCCCTCAACAAACAACTCAAAATTCCAATAACCAGGTAGTTGTTGTTAAAGCCATGATACCCTTTAGCTATGGAGACCCGAAGAGACAATTCAATCCCTTACCTGATACCCTTCATAACACAATGTCCCAACTTATAGAACAACAAATGATTACCTTGCCTCCTGTCAAAATACCTGACCCTAATAAGCCTTTACCCCTGAGCTTTAAATCAAATGCTTATTGCCACTATCATCAAAAGATTGGACATGACACAAAACATTACAAGCATCTTAAACATCTTATGCAAGATCTCATTGATTCTGACCGTCTTTTCATTGGAGATGTTAGTGATCAAGGAAATAAGTCTGTTGCCCCTCCTAACCAAAACCTGAAAATCTTTACCAACCGCATGCCAAAACATAATATTTCATTTGTCAAAGCCAACGAAACTACAAATAATGATGTGATGAATGTTGACACAAATGATGATAATAATGATCCTATGCAACATGATTCTATAGACAATGATCCTCTGGATGACATGGTAGAAGTGATAAACTTCATTCCTCGTAAGGGCCAAACTAAGAATCCTCTTAACATTGCTTTATCCTCTAAGGATATACTTAAACATGCTCTCGACGGTCCTCTTTACATAGTCAGTCGTATCTATGATAAGCCCACTAATGGGATATTAATAGATACCGCCTGTGGAGAGAATGTGATCACCGAGGAACTCTTACTTTTGCATGAGCTCTATCAAGATATATACGATAAACTAAAAGTATGTATCGAGACAGACAATGGTTTTTCTTGCCCTACTATGGGATCAATCACTCTTCCCTTGCAAATGGGACCGAAAACATTAGATGTCTCCTTCTTTATCATCCCGTAGTTGGACCAAATTCATGTGTAGCTAGGCCATCCATGGCTTCACTCCATGGAAGTTGTCCCTTTGATTGTGCATAAATGCTTAAAGTTTCCCTTTGACAATGAAATATTCACTGTCCACCATAGTGGCTTCAAAAATTTGTCTTCCAAAGGAAAATTTTCCTTAGATTTATTTTGGCCCGAGCCTATGGAACCTATAAAACCACGAGAAGACTTCTTTTTCTTGTCCTATCAAAATTTAAAGGAAAAGAAAATAACATAATTATCCCTCTAAAACATGTCCCCATCCACCTTTGAGCCTACTATCCTTGACGAAACCATGCTTAAACCTAAAGAAATGCCAAACAACCAATACCAACCTAAGACTGAATCTTCACCTACATCCTACAAAAGACCAAGAGATAATGAAAATGACCTCGTCACACCTCCTAGAATAAAAAAAGTTTAAAAAGTCAAAGAGAAAGTGGTCGAACAACCTCTTGTGGTTCCTTCCATTCCTCCCCTTATGGAAGAAGAGAAACCTATGGTTGGTCAACTCACTCCTACAAAAACACAACTTGAAAATAAAACTAAAATAAACAGAGGTGCTAAAGAGCATAAGCATAGACGTTGTGCCCTTGCTAGAAGGTTACATAAAGAATTCAAGAAATAAAATCAAGATCTAAACCTGACTGAAGCAATGAATGATGAATCTACCCTTCCCCTGGAACAAACCAATCCAATATAACAACCACAAAAATAGTTGAATTCTTCCATGGACATTATCCTTCGACCTCCTATGGTGATTAACTTGTATGAGGATGATGAGGTTGCTAAAATTGATGAAGAGGTGCATAATGAATTGAATACATTGTTTTCCTCTTCCATGAGATGAAATGACAAATCTCCTAAAAAGAGTGTTGAACTTGGTGCTTCTCCTAGTTCAACACTTGATCTTGTCCCTTTGGCTAGATGATTGGGAGGCAAATGACTTTCTTTAGGTTGACCAAAGGTGTAAAATCATAGCGAATCTTGTATACTTCCCGATAAAAAATATTAATTTTATTGGAATTTTTTTTCGTTTTTCGGGAAAAAAAAAATCTTGATTGGCGAATCTTTTATAATCCCTAGAAGTCTGTGGAAAATCATTGTGAATTGCAATTTTTTTTAATCGAATATAACATTTTTCATTGGCAATTAAAACCGTTTTTCAAACCATAATTTTTTTTCCATTAGCGAATTAATCTTGTTTTCAATTTTTTTAATTTTTTTTATTGGCGATTAAAACCTTTTTTCAAAGAAAAATATATATTTTCATTGGAAAATTAAACAAAATCTCAAACTAATAAAAAAATTCAGTGGTGAAATAAACAGATATGCCAATTAAAAATCATACGGATCATTCGATGAATGTTTAATGGACGACTGTAGTTGCATTCCGAAAGTAAATCTCTAAAGCATTACAATTGCGAATTGAAATCTCAAAAATAACACTAGAACCATTAGATGCAAACATGTGGTGAGATCAAGGCTCATCACTCATCACTCATTTTGTCTTTTCAATGCCTCGACGTTGTACATTTCATTTAATTGAAATACTCAATCTTTTTGAAGAAAGTGTGGTTGTCGTGCTGCTAGTGCTAGCAGTGGCAGTGGCAACGATTAATGCCATATGTGATATGAACATCCGAAGCAATTTATTGGACAACTCATAACTTTAATGAAACAAGATTTGTAATGATTTCATATCGTTTGAACTTTGAGTGGCACTAGTGATTTTGACAACTTGTCATCTTGAGGTACAGTTGTCATGTAGCTAGATGTCAATCAAATTAAACATTTTAATTATACACGAATTGTGATTATCATTATATCTAGGCTGGTAGCAGCACTGGTGGCCCATAAATAGGGATAGTGATTCTGTGAATAGTGTCATAAGGTTTTTAATTTTCTAGGGTTAATAAGGATTCACGAAGAAGTTGATGTGGTATTATTGGGGATACTATAAATTATCTTGCCTACAGTTATGTAGTTACAAAGTAATCAGTAAAAGATGAATTTCCTTCAAGTTCAGAATGGGTGGAATTGGAAAGAAGTTGATTTGGTTAACCTGAATTCTTAGATAGGTTTTGAACCTGGATGAGGAGCTCTGATGGAGGTAAGTGCTATACCAGTGCATGGAAGCTATGTGCAAAAGATGGGAGCAAATTTTCTTCTCCTCTTGTATCTTAATAGCTCCCTATTCCTCATCATGGTTGGCCAGGCAAGCCCCTTGCATTTATTTTCAAAGAGACATTTGTATTACATCTTCTGCATGACTCTGGTTCTCAAAGGGGATAAGTACATTTTGTATCTTCACAACTCCCATTTCCCCATAATGATTAGAAACCCCTCCCCCCCAGCATGGTTGGCAAATCCACTAGCAGAAGCTTGGAATCATGCATTTATTTTCAGAGCCATATTTGTATTATGTTGTCACCAACAGAAGCTTGGAATCATGCATTTATTTTTAGAGTTGCATTTGTAGTAAGTTGTCAGTAGCAGAAACTTGTAAATTGGAATCAATTTGTAATCCATTGTAACGAGCAAGAACTTAGAATAAATTATTAAATTGTGTCTATGTAAAGTGACACACTGACATATGTTATTTATACAAAACATGAGGTTGCCTGCTCTACAACTACTCGTTAGCCGATAGGCTATATGTAGAGTGAATGTTGAGCCCAAACTTGTCTCACGCTGGTATACAACTTCTTATTGTTGGTATACAACTCCCCTTAAACCTCTTTTAATCTCTCGTTAAACCTCTTTTTTCTATTTTGCAATCATGCTTTCTTGAATTGGCAGTGTATCGAGACAATTATTATTAATGGAACTGTAATGGAGGCCAGCTTAATAGAATTTTTATTATGATTATATCTCCTCCCTTAATTCCTGTCATTTTGTGCCCTGTTTTGTGGGAGAAACTTCAGGCTGCTTTGATAAATATCACCTAACCAACTTGCCTTGTTTCCTAAATCCGCTCTGCTTTCCAATAAATGAAGTTGGATGTGAGAGGAGTAATGCCTTTGTTTGCACATGCCTTTTTGAATAAATCAATTCTATTAAAATTCTGCAAAACCATTAATAAGGATGTCTGCTTGTTTTACGTTAAAACTCTAGCTGCCTTGTTTTAGTGTTTAAAATGCTCCCCATACCTATTTAAGTGTTTAGTGTTGTTTTCTTATATATTATGGTTTTAACTAGAAAAATTCAATCTCAGGCCAAGTTTGTTGGGTTGCAGGCCTTACTACTCTCTTTCGAAGCTCTGTTTTTATCACCTGTATTTTTTTTCATCTTTACTTCTTTTAGTTTGAATATAGAGTATAATATTTTTGTACTTCTACTTTTTTATTATCTTTGTTGTGTTAATTTAAATTCCACTTAAAAAATAAATGAAGCCAGTAATGTTTTCCTGTTGAAGTTGAATTGCTTAAGGGGAGAAGTGTCGCCCATAATAAGATCCTTTTCATGCTCAAATTGTGGATCCCATTCACATACATCTAACTCATTCTTTGTTGTCACCAATTATTTCTTTTGTTCGATGATGTGGACTTTTGGATAACATAATACTCCCATTTCACTTTACCCTCTTTTTATTGTGTTTACCCTCTTTTTACTGTGTTTACAATGGTAGGAAAATTAAATTTTATTCTAGGAATTGAAATAGCTTAGATATACAATTCTTTGTACAAAATAATTAGTTTTAGTCTTCACGTTTGTAATTTTCATTCTATCTCTCTTGTGCAGCCTGGATAGTCTCTGTCAATTCAAATTTTTATTCAATGCTCTTCTCCATTTCACCCCATGCGATCCCCTCTACACTATTCTTTTTATTTAATATGCTCTTCTTTTTCTTTTGAATTGTTGTGCCCCCCTTCAAATTTAGGCTCACCACTACAGGTGAACAACCTTTCAGATAACTGTACATGCTTCATGTATTTCAGGAAAGTAGACACATCCATATCCAAAAGTCCTTTCCTTCCATTGATTTTTCCCTTTTCATACCTCTCTTTTTCAGATGTTGTTATCTCTTGTTCCAAATCTGCTAGATTTCCAATCTCTTGGCTTCCATTTGTGTAATTTTCTTTATTATTGTATTTTAATATTTTATTTTCTGGCACAACACTTTTTTATTTTAGATTGTGAAGGTAGTAATATTTTGACTTAGCCAGTAGTTTGAATTACAATGATTTTTTTTTCCCTTTTGCCAAATGCTTAACATACCTGGTAGACAAGTCCAGATTTCAGAATCTAAACATCACTTTTGAGATAGATTAAGTTGTTTTTGATCTTTAACAAGTGTCCTGATGAAAATAATATTTTGCATCACTGATAATAATTCCTCTCTTTGCAGTCTGTTTGTCCTTTTAAGAGGCACAAACAAAAAATATTCGAGGAAAAATGATGTTTGTGAACTATATATTACCATTAATCAACAACAGAGAATTTGTCTTATGAAGCTAATTCCATTTTTGATTCTTTATAACTGCAATTTAGGACTGGGCTCTCTCATCTTGTATGGAGAATCCCGGAGGCCATGGGCATTTAATTTAATTTACCACATTTCTCATTAACAGTGTTTTCTACTTTAAAGTGATGGGGTGTCCTTCAAAGATCATATTCAACTTTACAATTTTTTTGGGAATTGGAATTGAGTGCTTCAATTTTTAATAACATCCCAGTTGTGACTTTAAATTTGTTAATTTTTTTTCTACATATCAAATAAATTCCAAACATTATTTATGTTCACCTATATATTTTCAAAGGACTACTTGCACAAGTAGGATATGATTTTTTTTTTCTAGTTTATGAGTTATTTTCTGTCAAGCATCTACAAAAGCCACTCCGGGAGGAAGCATCTTATCCCATCCATAATAAATCCACCACTACATACATTTTAGCCATAACAAATCCATTCATCCATGAACCATCTATCCGATCCATGTTCACCTATCAACATCCAAATTCCAACTCACCTTGATCTTAATCAAAGTTTGCTATACAATTTACACTTGCTTATGGTAAATATCTTGACATGGAACATTATCATTGATACTACACAACATTATTTGACCCATTAAGCATTATCAAAATGACCATCCTTTATCCAAATTGCTTATCTTATCACAAGATAAACCTTCACATCCTTTGCATGACTACCATATCCATTCATCCATTCATTTATCCATTAAATCAACCCATGACATTCCATACATTGCTACACACTGGGAATAGATACTTACATCTTGCTTGAACAATAAATATTGAGCTATACCCTTCAACTCATAATACAAATTATTATTTGTATAATTAGGGGATACTGCCATCTTCTATACATATTATAGACATTTTATTTATAAATAAAATAAGATTGTATATATTTTACACTACACAAGGTTTCAATGTTTACTTTTGTACATTTTCCATTTTCTAAATTCAAATACTTCTACAACATCAACTGCGATCATCCAACTGATATTTTATTGTCTCAACAACTACTTTCAATTTTAATGCAAATTTTCCCTTTTCCATAAAACCACCTTTGCATTTATTTTGTGCAACTGAGCAAAAAAGATTGTGAAAATATTTTAACAGTTCTTTATGTTTAATTCCATATATTTTCCTTTTCGTTGAAATATTGCTCATGTACTATGACGTAGTGGTTGTCATTTATTTCATTAAATATACTTGGAAGCATTTCAATAATCGTTGCTTACATATTTAGATTTATATTACACTCAGCAACTGCAAGCAATTTTTCAGTGTTTATCTTTTAAAGCATGCATATGAATGGGTAAATTATATGGAGTAATTTTGCAATTAACATTCACTGCACCAATATGCTCATCTAAAAAGAGATGATAAATGGAAACAAGAGATAGCTTAATTCCATTCTACCAAGAATCAAAATGGTACAACATTAGATGATAGCCTATATTACAAACTTAGAAGTTAGAAGGAAATGTAGGTAGTTTTGTTTACATGTGTGGAGCAAATGAATTAGCCTTCTTATTCTCTTTCTAAAGTTGCCCTTTGATTTCTTATTTATGGAGAAAATTCAAAATAACTCGTTAAATGCATTTTGAAGCATTTTGGTCATACTAGAAGCTCTTATCTTCTGAGAATTAAAAAAAATAAATCTTAACACAAAATGAGAAAGAATACAACTGACCTCCTATCTATCCATCAAGATGATGCTTGTTAAAGATGTTCTCTACAGATTGTAAATATTTTACACTACATAGGATTTCAATGTTTACTTCTATAAAATTTCCATGATCTAAATTCAAATACTTCTACACCATCAAATGCGGTCATCCATCCGATATATTATTGTCTCAACAACAACTACTTTCAATTTTAATACAACTTCTCCCATTTACATAAACCCACCTTTGCAATTATTTTGTGCATCTACTAACTTTTTATCTAACTAGTTGGAAAACAAAAAAAAAGATTGTGCAAGATTCTAATGGTTCTTCTTTAAGTTTCAAAACATATATTTTTCCTATCAGCGTAACCCTTGCACCCCCCTAGTGCAAGTGCTAGTCTTTAAAAAGATATGTAATAATGTGACATTGAAATTCAACTGCAATAAAATAAATGGTTGTGTTGTTATTCTTCGTTATTCATTTAAACTTATAGTAAAGAGTTGTTTTCTGAGTTCAGAACTTGAGTGTCTATTAATATATTCAAATCAGTTTTTTTCCTTTGAGAAATTAAGTAATATACTTTATGCAATATGCACTTGATAATTCATGGTTATATTGGGCCATCGGGGGAGTGCAATCATTCGTTCCATTGATGTTTATGTGTTACAGTGATGTGATTACTTTTGTTGACTCTATCAGTATATCAAGGAGTGCACCTTATGAGTCAACCTGATAGAGTATTGTTACACCAATACTAGGTTGTGAGCTATTTTCTTCGAGCCATCAGCGAGGTTGTGACGAGGGTTCTGCCGATAAAGCATTGTTAGGCCGATGTCGATGGTATTGAATTTTGTTAGGAATGGGGGAAGGACTACGAGTACGAGATTTCAAATTTGTTTATGGATGCAATGTAGGCTATAATATGGATCTTGTCGCACAAATTTCTACAATTTGGATTCATCATAAAATCAAAGTGTGGTATATTTTTGTGGTATATCTATTTAAGAAATGAATGCATGCAAATTTAAAAGTAAAACAAAAATCAATACAAATGAAAAAATAAAGTTGCCATCAAAGTGACATAAAACATTATAAACACTAAATGTTGTCGTTATTGATTTCTATTTTTTTTTGATAGGTAAGAGTCATATTTTATTAATATAAGTCTGAAGTACATGCATCTGCCATGCAGGTAATTTAAGCAAAAATATATCATGCTACCCCTCCCATCAAAATTTCGTTTACAACAGCTAAATGATATCAAAATAGACCCCAATAAATACTAACCAAAAAACCCCATTATTAATATTGACATCGATTAACCAGACGAGACTGACAAAGCATAGACAAACCAAAAACTATCATCTATGAGACAAAAAATAACTATCACCAATTCACCAATTTACAAAAAAATATTTAATCGTGCAAATTCTTCGAATTCCTCCTTCCAATCCTCACTGTCGACCGACATTAGACCAAAGAATTTTTTTAGAAAAATCACAGCAATTGCGACAATCGCCTGATGGTGCATTAATCTAGGTCCTTGCAAATCTAAGAGAAATGGGTATATCTTCACTGTATCCTCCATTCCAACCCTCTCCATGTCACAAGGCCATGAGCAACCTCTACCTTCTACCACCACACGAAGAATCTCATCCATCCCTCCAAGCAAGTCACGTTTTAAAATTTTGAGCATTAAGCTTCTAGCTTCCGCTTTTGGCACTAGGTTATCCAATAGAGAGGCTAAGAACCAAGAAGAGACTTGTAAATTATCTCTTCCATACTCTCTAATTTCTAGCTGGCCGAAACCTAGAACCATTTTCACAACCACTAACACCAGCGGCTCATAAGTTATAAGAATCTGCTTGATCCTTTGGTCTGTGATGGCCCTAAAGGAAGTCAGGCTCTTTGTCATTTGAAGCGAGATGGGGGTATCAGCCCCAAACCAAGCCAAGTCCTCCATAGAAACCTCAATGAAATTGAAAATCTTGGAAAACCTGACCATTCGGCTCCGCATTGAAAACTCTCAGCAGAAAAAGAAACTACACTCTTCACATAAAAAACATTTTGTAATGAAATGCACAGAGTGATAGGCTTGCAAACTTAAACCTCTGAAATCACCCTATAACCATTAGATTTAGAAAGATCAATGGTTAAGAATATGTAACTTGTAGACCTAAGACGTTTCATTCACTTTAATGTTCCAATTTTGAATTTTTGAGAAAAAAAAGCATTTAAAGCACTTTGTACTGCTAAGTGTCAAGCGATTTTTTTTTAAGTGAGAGGGTTAGCACATGAGGAGATTTTTTTAAGTCCTTTGCAACATTAAGTTACCAACCCCTTGGCCTTGATGCCAATCCTAGCGCACAAAAGTTTAATCAACTTTAAAACACACGTGTCATGTTTAATTTTTTAAGTTAATATCATGAATTACTCAAGTTTCAACCGTTGGATGAACATTTGATATATGGTTCTAGTTACATTCCGTAATGAAATGCACAAAGCGATGGGCTTGTGAACTTAAACCTCTAGAATCATCCTATAACCGTTAGATTTAGAAAGATCAATGGTTAAGAATTTGCAACTTGTAGACTTAAGACATTTCATTCACTTTAATGTTCCAATTTCAAGAAAAAAAGCATTTAAAGCACTTTGTACTGCTAAGTGTCAACTGTCAAGTGATATTTTTTTTAAGTGAGAGGGTTAGCACACAGGGAGATTTTTTCAAGTCCTTTGCAACATTAAGTTACCGCCCCCTTGGCCTTGATGCCAATCCTAGCACACAAAAGTTTAAAACAACTTTAAAACACATGGGTCTTATTTTTTTTTTAAAGTTAATATCATAAATTACTCAAGTTTCAACCATTGGATGAACATTTGATGTATGGTTGTAGTTGCATTCCATAATGAAATGCACAGAGCGATGGGCTTGCAAACTTAAATCTCCGGAATCACCCTATAATCGTTAGATTTAGAAAGATCAATAGTTAAGAATTTGCAACTTGTAGACCTAAGACGTTTCATTCACTTTAATGTTCCAATTTCGAGAAAAAAAGTATTTAAAGAACTTTGTGCTGCTAAGTGTCAACTATCAAGTGATTTTTTTTTAAGTGAGAGGGTTAGCACACTGGGAGATTTTTTCAAGTCCTTTACAACATTAAGTTACCGACCCCTTGGCTTTGATGCCAATCCTAGTGCACAAAAGTTTAAAACAACTTTAAAACACATGTGTCATGTTTAATTTTTAAAGTTAATATCATAAGTTACTCAAGTTTCAACCGTTGGATGAACATTTGATGTATGGTTGTAGTTGCATTTCGTAATGAAATGCACAGAGCGATAGGCTTGCAAACTTAAACCTCCAGAATCACCCTATAACCATTAGATTTAGAAAGATCAACGGTTAATAATTTGCAACTTGTAGACCTAAGACATTTCATTCACTTTAATGATCCAATATCGAGAAAAAAAAGCATTTAAAGCACTTTGAAATTGTACTGCTAAGTGTCAAGTAATTTTTTTTAAAGTGAAAGGGTCAGCACATAGGGAGATTTCAGTCTTCACTCTTTAGATTGCTCATTGTAGTGCACCACCCTATTTTGGATTCCGCAGTTACACTTCCAACAAAGCCATTTCAGTTTATACGACTATTAGCATTAATCTTTTCAAGAGTCAGGACTTAGAATCTGGGTAAGAGAATTCCTGTAGCTACGTTTCATCGTTTGACATTTCTTAAAATCTTATTTTGTCAAACTTTGAAGTTTGGGTTTACTTAGAGACTTAAGAATTAAGAAAAATTAAGGAGGACTAATAGGTATTAGGGAATTCAAATTTCACAACTTCACATTGTATAAGCATGTCTACCACCAGTACCACTAGAGCAATGTCCGATAAAAAAATACATTATGCAGAATTGCTTAAAACCCTAGGTTTCACTGATGAGTACCATGATATTTATGATCTTGA
Organism: Sequoiadendron giganteum; assembly: GCA_007115665.2. Classification (NCBI taxonomy): domain Eukaryota; kingdom Viridiplantae; phylum Streptophyta; class Pinopsida; order Cupressales; family Cupressaceae; genus Sequoiadendron; species Sequoiadendron giganteum. The sequence continues at coordinate 285,875,825 of CM021100.1, read as the reverse complement.
AATGTATGGTAGGAATACCTTAGAACTTAGATTTTCATATCAGAATAAGACTACAAAGCAAACACAAGTTACTAGTATCAGTGCACTATGGGTAACTGGATTAGGGTGCATGATGTTACATGAGGTTTTCCCTTGCCCAGAATTTATCATGGTCTGTGCCCAAAATTATGATGATAACAAAAGATAAATTGTTAATAAAGATAACAAAGAAGTATTGTTATCCATTAATGCAGAAGAACTTGGAAAAGTGTTGGGGTTTACAACCGAAGAATTTGGAGACATCCACATTGACCTAGAAAAGCTTGCTAGTGATTATGAAGCAGTGGAAGAAAGGGAGAAAAATGCTTTCTTAAATTAAATAGTTTAGGATAGAAAAAAATTGAAAGGTGATCATAAGCCTCCTTATGATTTGAATATTTTTAAAGCATGGGTTTAGGATACTATTTCCATGCTAGCATTTTGCCTCGGTTTGGATAGCAATTTGGAAGTGGGTGCAAGCCTCCTTGAAATGGTATTTAATATCCATTATGGTGTTCAACATGTCAAATATAATTTTATTCAACACATTGTAGAATCCATGCATAAACAATTTTTAATGATTAAAGCAGGTTCCACCAAGACATTTAGGTTCACAACCTACTTGTGCTATCTTTTTCTATTAAAATTTAGAGGAATGTTTTAGACCAACAAGCTTCAGATTCAACCCTATAGTAATGCTGGGGAAATAAAAATGGCTCCAGTATATGAATGGACCACTGAGATAAGGACACATGATTCTCGAAGGAACTACATCATTTTGTAGACTAATTTTTGGCTGCATTGCATCAAGCAATTATAAATACTCTAATGCCTAGATTGCCTATGTCATGTAGAAACTGCATGCAACTAGGAAAAGAAATAAAATTGGCTAATTGGTACTTAATGGAAGAATATATTGTGCTAATATTTTATGGATCGAGAGTACAACCATACAAACTTCCAATACATGTGACAAAAAGGGTTTTGCATTGGAATATGTAAGGCAGGTGCAGAGTATTGATGAACTACACTTTCTCAGTAAGCAAAATAAGACCTTATTTCCTTCTTTACCTTTTTCATGTAAAAGGTTCACATTTGAGAGAAAAGAATTTAGTGTGGCACATAATCTTTTGATTTTTTTTTATTTTGATGCTATTTGTCACTGGCAGTATGATCCATGTGACATCATTAAATCAATGATTGTGGCCAATAGGAATGTTGCAAGTAGAATTCAACATCAAAGTAAACCCTTGCTTGAAAATTTGAGAAACAAGGATTCTTGGGATGAGGTCAAAATAGAAATGGAGAAAAGTGTTGCTGAGAATGGTATTTCTTTTGAACAATTGTTAGCAAAAATTATGGCATTGCACCAAAAGACAATCAAGACATACGATAGTTTTTATGAAAAAAGTGATAAAACATCTAGTAGAATATAAATTCTAGGTTCTCTAGAGAAGGAAGTTACAGATAAAAATTGGTCTTGATAAAAAATTATTGCCTTTTGGTCTATGAGGAAGGAGCTAGGTGATCCAAGAGCTCTTGCAGAGTATGGATATAACTAAGAAGATAAAGAGTTTAGAAAATTGTGGAATATAGAGCATCCTGATGAACATGGAAACAAAGAAAGTGATGATAGGGAAGAAGTAGAACGAAGCCATGCCAATTACAAACCTGGTTTAAGTGAAACCACAAAAGAAGCATATGCTTCAGCATATACTTCAGGAGCAACCATAGTTGAAAAAATGGGTTATCAAGGTGGTTCTTTGGGGTCCCAAAGACAAGGCCCTTGGATGGTAACAAACGTTGAGCATAGAAAACCAGTTGATAAATTTGGCCTTGGGCTTGGAGGTGAAAAAGTAGACCAAGGGCATACAAGTCAATTTGTTAGAGCTTCTAATCCTCATCCTTATCATCAGACACAATCACAACTAGGACATGCCCATGGTGGAGAGCTTAGTGCAACTGGCAGTGCCATTGGTGGTGATGGTATGGGTAATATTAATAGTCGTGGTCAACATGTGCTACAAAAATGAATTACACATAGGAGGAAAATAATACAAGATACCACATAAATACTAGGTGATCAAGGCAATCAAATGAGGCAAAGGATTTTGACAGGTCCAAGTCACACTATCAGCAGATCCACCACAAAGGAGTTATTTCCAGGCACTCCCCCACTACTAGTTAGTGTGGCTACAACATCATTAGCAACTGCAAGTACTCCTATTCCTTCACCATTTGAGAATTCCATTGTTCTTGCCTCCCCAAGTTATGATTTCATTGAAGAGTTTAAAAAGAAATCAGACTTGTATAAAAAAGAAAAGAAGCAATTGATGGAGAGTGTGTCTGCTATAACTTCAGAGCCTGCAACAACCATGGTATTACCCACATTTGACACAAATAAAGAAACCATGGAGTACATAATTTTTGTTCCCATAATTCAAAACAAACCAACAAATCAAATGGATCGATCTGAATACCAGGTGACCAATTTTCAATTGGATTTTTTTGGCCTAAAAAATAGTGACAAAATTAATGTATCAAAGAAGAACAATGAATTGGTGTACACATCATTGCTAAAGCAAGATAGAGAGAAAAAAAGGTTGCAGACCCAAATAGAAAAGTTACAGGAAGACCTAGTAAATAAGAAATCAAAGAGGAAAGCAGTAGATAACAAGAGCAATGAATTAGAAAAAAGAATAAAAAAATCTTCCTCTACAACAAGCAAAGAGGATAAACCAAATGAGAGAGAAGTGAATGACTTGAAGCGAAGGCTAGATGAGAGCAACAAGAAATATGATGAGGAAAAATCCACTTCAGAAAAATTAAGACTAAGCATTGTGAATGGAAATGCACAGTGGGAACAAAAATTGGAGAAACAAAGAAAATCAAATGAAAGATTGGAGACAAAGCTGACGGAAGCAAAAGAAGAAATTAAATCTTGTCAAAATAAGTTATCTACATTTTGTAGAGATAGAATGAGGCATATGAAACAAAAGATCTGGGATGAAATAATGCAGAGGTTTGATCATTTGTGTGACATGTTTCAATTGATTGATGCTAGCAGACAACATTATAAGAAGCTTAACAAATATTTAGTGGACAACAAAAATGTGTTGGAATTAGAGAAATCTGCAAATCAAGTTCTACAAATAGTCTACAAAGCCAGTGACAATGATTTGAAATCAAAAGAAATTTCTAATCGGATTGAAACCTCAATGAAGTTGTCATCTATCATTGAAAAGTGTTCGAGAATGCATGGAACAAAGGAATATTTGTATTTGGTTGCAACCAAGATGAAGGTGGTGGATGAAAAGGTAAGGAACTTCATAGAGCTTGGTTTTCCAGAGGCTTTTGACACAAATGATCAATTCATTGGAAATGATGGTTTTAGAAAGAAGATGGAGGGTGCAAGGAAGATTGATTTGGACTAGTTTCCTCAGAACCCAGATGTGGTGAACTATTTGGATTCCATCAGAACATTGATAACCTTGAATGCAAAATTGATTGAAGAATTCAAGACATGTTCCACTTCCAATTACAATCATGAAATGTTAACAAAAATTCAAGTCAAACAACATCAGTTAGAACAAATGAAAATTCCACCACCTGAAGAGTGTAAGTTGCTAGAAAATGTGATACAATGACTTGATTTTTAATTTTGAATCTTTGATAATATGAGTTTCCAATTTCCAACTTAGCTCTGTGCAAACTTGTCTTTGGGCATTGGCAAGATTTTGCATTGCCAATGCCATTATGTACTCCTTCATGTGAAAATCAATAAAAAATATCAAATTCAGACTTCAGTAATTTGATGATGTTCAATTATTTGTATTATTTATTTTATCATTTGAAGAAAAAGTCTATGGTTTCAAATACGAGATACACATTAATGATGAAACGATTGCTGATTTTCATTGTTGTATATGCTACTAATACTATTGTTAAAATATTATTAAGCATTGAGTTGAGTGATGAATCACTAAGTACATGTACAAGTTTTACTTTTAACACAATTAAAATATGAACTATAAGGTGATGAGCTGTTAGCTCATTATATTTACTTCTTGGTAGAGCTTCCAAGTTATGGATGTTGAACTGTTAGCTCATTATATTTACTTCTTGGTAGAGCTTCTAAGTTATGGATGTTGAACTGTTAGCTTCTGTTATGTTGGGACTAAAAATCCTGATCATTATCCACCAAATTACACCTTACCCACATCCCACATACTGCAAAAATACACTACATTTGATTTTATGATTAGCACAAATTGCAAAGATTTGTGTGACCAAATCCATTTTGTGGCCCACATTACTACTTGATCATATCCATAAATAAATCTAAAACCCCATGGTCAGAACCCCTATTCTTGAAAAATTCAAATTCAATGTACTAACAAATTAAATGTACTTCCACACACTCATGTGGGACTAAACATGAGTCAATGACAAGGTGCCACTTGTCAATATGCTAGTGGAGGAGGAATGAGCACATTTTGATGAATGTGAACATAAATGTTATTAGGTGGACATTTGAAATTGATGAAATGACAAGTTGGAGGGAGAAATAAACAGAGTTAATGCCACTTGGCTCAAGGCAAAGGACATGGAAGAGGCTTTTAATGCCTTGTTGGATGTACCCACCTTTTTGGAGGGATTTTTGAATTTGAAGAATACTCCCCTCTTTGATGCCATGTTGAGAGAAAATGGGAGATTTAATAAATCTAATAAAATGATTTACTTGTGCAAGTTGCAAAAGCTAGAGGATTTGAGGGATTAAGATTAAGATTAATCAGGATTTGATTAATTTAAAGATTAATTAATTATTAGCTAATGCATGATAACTCTAACAACATATTGTAACTATTTCGTGTAAATATGGATTGATTCTTGAAGAGGGTAGTCCAAATGGTAAGGATGTTATTAATAAGAGGTTCTCATTAAATACATAGGAGGATTGATTGGATACTTGAAGAGGTAGGTCCACATAGTTGAAGGATGGTGGCAACAAAACCATATCTTCTGCTCCTCAAACTCTAATGTATAGACTGTACCTTTTACATAAAACTTTGTGGCCCCTTCACTTCAAAGGACTCTACCGTGCCATTTATATAAAACTATAAATGATATTCCTCATAACCCATTTTGGCTTATGACACTAAATACAAATAGTAATAACGCTTACAACTTTAGAGAAGTCAATATATCCACACAAGATATGACTATGCAACACAAGTTATTCATGACATCGTAAGAAAATAGGCATGACCAAACACAAAAATACACATACTGCAAAAATACACTACATTTGATTTTATGATTAGCACAAATTGCAGAGATTTGTGTGACCAAATCCATTTTGTGGCCCACATTACTACTTGATCATATCCATAAATAAATCTAAAACCCCATGGTGAGAACCCCTATTTTTGAAAAATTCAAATTCAATGTACTAACAAATTAAATGTACTTCCACACATTCAATTTGAATAACATAAACAACCACTTTGGAGACAACCAAATAAGTTAATAACATATAAGCATATGAATCCACAACAGTTGAACACTTGAAAGAAAATCAAGAATTATGTGTAACCTTCTCCATTGCATTGATCTTCAAATGATATTCATTATAAAAATAGTTCATGATATGAGATGGATGGGCGAATTGGTGCAATCTATTATCTATCTTCTTACTATTTTCTAGTCTAAAGTCTAATTAAAAATGATGTGATGATCTCCTATTCAGGTCTTGATCTCTTTTATATATTTGAGGTAACAAGCTACAAACCCATTACAAAAAGTCATGATGTTTAACAACTAAACATAACTCAAGTTATAAATAAAAAAATGTCACAGGTGAATGCACCGATCTGTTAATCTCCAAGAAGAAGCCTGTGACCACCTAAGATCTGTTCAAAGCTTCTACTCCATGATAGGGTGCTCATCATGCTGTCAATTGGCATTCTTACTCTAAATCTGATGGTTGTCCCATTGAATATGATTTTGACACATCTACAGTTTGGCTAATAAATAGATTGACTGTAGAGAGGTGATGGATGTACTCCTATTCAACATAGGTGTCCACATTAGAGATCGCCTGTTTCATATCATATTCCATAAACATTATTTTTTTGAGTTTCTTATGAGCATTTTGTAAAACCATATCCTCGTCATTTATTTCTTGCAACACAACAATTAGAAGCCCAACAAGCTCTTCCTTCCAATCATCATATTCTCGTGAATTTTGAATGCCATTATGAAGTGTCAGGACTGAATCAAAGTAGTCGAAATCTTCCCTAATACTGTTATGATATCCATTATGTGATTCTACCAGCTTGTTATATGTCAGTAATATTTGTCCTTTCATGATATTCTTATCTACGAGCTCCTTTTTTTTCTTCATCATTCTAGGCTGCAATCATTCATTCTCCACCAATGCAATGCGTGTCTATTTGAATACTTTCCAATATTCATCAGCACACTTCATAATTTTTTTAAATCTTTCTTTTATCATTTCAGATACAGTGTTATATTTGATGGTTTCCGCTTCTTTCTCTAATTCTTTGCATTTCCCCTGGGATTTTAGATGGCAATTCTTCCAATAGGCTACATCAACCAATTTTTCAAGCCATGGGGAGTACAACTTTGATGTGGAGGAGGAAGATGTTCTTTCTCTCTGATTTGCTAGCTCCTTCTTCAGTTTGTCATTTTCCTTAATCAATTTTTCGATCCGTTCTTTGGTAAAATTTGCCACATTTATGTTCAATTCTGTTGTCTCCATAGGGTTGGTATCCCCTACTCATTGAAACAAGAGATGTCCAAACACTTGGTTTGGATTACTAATTATAGTAGGCCTTTTATTATCAAGATACAATGACCAACTAAGCAAGGTGGCTTTGTCTAGGTTATACCTAGATCTTGAACACATTTTGTCACTTGCTTCTTCTATTAAGTTCATTGTCTTATCCCCTCTTTTTCTGAAGCTACCAAATACAATTGAAGAGCTAATATCCAACCTTGGTAGGAGAAACACTCCAACTTCTTGAAGCAATTCCCTTCCTCTTTCAGGAGTGATGGACTCCATTTCCTTATCTACCTCCCTTTTCAATTCCTCTAGAGCAGTTGCCTCCTATTCAGGAGTGATATCTTGTATCTTTTGTCTCATTTTTCTACCTTTATATTCATAAACAAATGATTTAAATTCAAAAGATTAGCAAAATCACAATAAAAAATAAACTGTTGTCCAGCCCTGACCCTCACATCATTAGATAGTTCATTTGATACCTTAAATCTTACAATATTCTGCTCTTGAGGGGGCTTGTACTGTGCAATCATAGGAGCACTTATTTGTTTGACCTGCTCACCCTCTTCATCACCCTGCTCTTCTTCACTTATATCAGTATCTATAGAAAAACATACCTCAGGAGTAGGCTGTGAAGGTATGTAATCCAAGGGCTCTATGTCTTCAGCTAGTACTCCTGAATAGGTTGCATGAGGTGCATTGAAAACAACTGGGGGAACATCCTTTACCGATTCATTGACATGAGTGATGAGTTGCTCAATTCTTGTTAAAGGATCCTGTATCTCACCAAATGCCTTTGAATAAGATGGGACATTTTTTCTCTTCCATTCCTCTACAAGCATAATCTTGTTATGGGCGGCCATTCTTTCCTTGGTGGAAGCCTCATCATGGTTTCTTATCACATCTTCGATTGAGAAAAAATGTTCATACCCTGATAGCCCCTATGATAATCTCGCCTTGTGAATAAACCCTTCTGCATCAAATTGTTTCCTTACATCGCCTAGAGGTAGGTTCTACTATGCTAATTTACCATCAATTTCTCCATATCCTTCATTGGCAACCACTACAAAGTCTCCAAAACATAAGGTGTTGGGCATAATTGATTGTTTGCTATGTCCTTTGAAGTTTTTGGTATTAGATTTTACCAATTGCCTCATAATTTCTAAATAAGCAATTCAGTCAGGAACTACTCATGGCATCAAGTGTGGAGCCCCTTCGAACCCATAAACCCTTATCACTATACAATCAGGGAAAGCATACCAGTCTCCCCATTTATGATTCACTTTATTTCTCTGGTCATTTTCCTTTGGTCTTAGAAATCTTTGTACTTTTGGGGATAGGTTATAATTGCACGGATATCCCAACAACTTCATCAATGGTTTTACAAAAAAATCTTCAAAATAAAAGTAATGAGACCTACCAAATCGACTGTCCCACAATGAAGTCCACATTTGTATAGGTTTTAAATCTCCATTTTCATCTGTATCTTTTATCCTTAATTCTTCACTCCAGATCCCTTTGACTTGTCCCTCGTACAAAATCAAATGCATAAGCAAAGAATAGTGTTCAAAATTAATATTATCTCTATTATTTTTAATCTTTTCAAGCCCTCGATGTAGGGCGTTGGCTAAGTAGCTAGTATAATCAAATGGCCTAGAATCCTTGCTTTGTATGTCTACAACTAAGACCATTTGGGCAATCGACATGAGAGGCGGAACCTCTACTCCCAAAACCTAACTAGTTGAATAATAGGTGTATCGAAAATACTCTTTGAACAAATCTTCATGGAAAGGAGGGTTTTCACTACTAGAGAACCTCTTGAGTTGGCCTCCTTCACCCTTGGGCCTATGCAAAGGTAATTTCCATCTCTTATAGCTGGTATCCATGTGGCAATACTCTATCAAGAGATCTTTGACCGTGAATGATCAATTCAGTGAACACTCTAACTGAAGTACATTAGAAATGAGATCCCTAGAAATAACAAGCATGTCACCCCCACCATGTGACTGAATAGTTATTTTCTTGGGGTCATATCTGATAGCAAGAGCTATTATTAGCTCTGCATTCACAAACACATTGGGCACCACAAGTCTTCCCAGGTTCAACCTCCACAGATTGTAGTCTGGTTGAAACCTAAATTGTTTTCTGTAATGGTACATGAAGAGGTCATACCCTCGTTGCGGTGTCCATATATCCCCTAAGCCCTTATGTTTGTCCCATAGTCGATCCATGGAAGGATTCATTTGAGCACTCCTCTTGGGTCTTGGCCCTAACCTAGGGTATTGATCTATTAGGTCTTCATTTAGGAGTCTCTTAGGCTTTTTAATGTCTAGTTGATCCAAAGTCTTAGTCTTTTCAGTTTTTTGTTTTTTAGCTTTAGGTTTGTCTATACTCTCTTCAATTATTTAAATCTTAAGATTTTGATGAAAATAACTTCTCAGTTGGGTCTGAAGTACTTACGTGAGTCTCACCGAGTCACCTCCACAGTCCACTAGTCTTTGCTGCATCAAAACTCCAAGTTTTTGCCTTTCTGCTTCTGCCCTAAGTGAAATCTTCCAAGATTTTGTAACAACTATGCAATCAACTTGTGATATAATTCGCTTCAAATCTTGTTCATAAATGCACCATCTGTGGACCATCTTTTAGTCTTGTCATTGGAGAAGAACATTTATTTCAAATATCTCAAAGTCGACGATGCCTCGGGATGTCACATCAGTCTTTCACCTATAGCCACTCTCTCCACCGATGGAAACCTATCCTTCATTCTATCAGTGGGATGCCAGATAATGTTTCCCTGATGCACCCTAGTTCCCTCGATATACTTTATGCATTCGATAATTCATGCCCATGGTTATAACTCATGGTTACTTTTGTTGACAACTTGACTCTATTGGTATATCAGGAGAGCACCTTAGGAGTCAGCCCGGTAGAGTATTGTTACATCGATACTTGGTTGTGAGCTATTTTCATTGGGCCATCGGCGGTGCTATGATGGGGGTTTCACTGATGAAGCATTCTTAGGCCGATGGTATTGAATTTTGTTAGGAATGGGGGAAGGACTATGTCACTATAGAATTTCAAATTTGTTTATGGATGCAATGTGAATGTAGGCTATAATATGGATCTTGTCACACAAATTTCTACAATTCGCATTGTTCATAAAATCAAAGTGTCGCATATTTTTTTCATTATTGATATGTGGAAGATAAGTGGGGTGGACTCGGTGAAGGCTAGTTTCTTTGTAAAGAAAAAATAATTTTCCTTTTAAGTGATCAAATTTAAATTTTAATAACACAATTTCATGGATGATGGAATACATCACCCTAGTTCCCTCGATATAATTTATTTATTCAATAATTCATGGTTATAATTCATGGTACTGGTTACTTTTGTTGAAAAATTGACTCTATTAGTATCTCGGGGAGAGCACCTTAGGAGTCAGCCCAATAGAGTATTGTTACATCGATACTAGGTTGTGAGCTATTTTCATCGAGCCATCGATGGGGCTGTGATGCGGGTTCCGCTGATGAAACATTATTAGGTCAATGGTATTAAATTTTGTTAGGAATGGGGGAAGGACTACGTCACTACAAAATTCAAATTTGTTTATGGATGCAACGTAGGTTATAATATGGATCTTGTCACACAAATATCTACAATTTGCATTGTTCATAAAATCAAAGTGTCGTATATTTTTGTGATTATCGATATGTGGAAGATAAGTGGGGTGGACTTGGTGGAGGCTAGTTTCTTTGTAAAGAAAAAATAAATTTCCTTTTAAGAGATCAGATTTAAATTTTAATATCACAGTTTCATGGATGATGGAATACAATATAAAATATCATCAACTATAGTTTGGCATATGATTCATGAAGTGAAATATAAAATAAAATATCATGAAGTGCAATGATTCACAATTTATTTGAATACAATATAAAATATCATCAACTACAGTTTGGAATATGATTCATGCAGTGCAATATAAAATATCATGAAGTGCAATGATTCACAATTTCAATGTTCATTGAATACAATATAAAATATCATCAACTGCAGTTTGGACTTTGGAACAATGAAAACTTATTCATGAAGTGCAGAAAAAATACCTAAAACCTGCTAATTCTCTTCCATTTCCCAAACGGAGTCAAGGTCCTCAAACCGATGCTCATCTTGAGATAAAGTAAAAGATTCATCTTGATTCTGAGTCTGCTCTTCACTTTCTTCGGCCCGTGTCTCAAATTCAACATTCATTGTGTGATTTGTGTCAATTTCAATATCATTGTCATCTATCCTAGTCACACTACCACTGCCATTGCCACCAGTACCAGCGCTCGGAATTGGAGTGTATGTGTTGCACAACCCAGTCCCTCTTCTTTCACATGTGTACCTCTAGATTGCGAGTGCCCTTTGAAAAGGAATTTTTTTGACATTATACACAATTCCTTTCATCCTCAAGAAATTTTCCAAATTCTTGTCCAGTTTGCTTCTTAACTTTGATTTCAAAAACCCCAATGTACTGAAAACTCTCTCATCCTCCACCAACCCTAATATCATTGTTTGACATAAATCAACAAGTTTGAATTATTTTGACATTGAACCACACAATATTTCACTTACCTAAGCTTGTCCAAACCTTTTTTATTGATCCTGGTTCAAAGGACTTATCCTTGCCCATGGATTTATACTGGTCCCTCATAGCTATTGCAAAACTCCTACATTGTTGTCTAAGCTTATTTTCATTTAAAATTCCTTCTATTGTATGCTCATTGTATGTTACCTCTTTCAAAAATTGTTCGATCAAGACTTTTACTTGATCATGAAAATATTTTGGGTTATCTTGGTTTACCCAAAATTGAGGATACACAATACCCATGGCTTCAAGTAACAAATCTATGAGGAAAGAGAATTTGCAATTTCCTTCAAATTATCACTAACAGATTTAACAATGCCGTTAAAATCTTCCTCATTAACAACTACTTCTCTACTAGAGCGCTTGGCTATCTTACAATGGTACATTGGTATCTCATATCCACGTACACAGATACATAAGTGCCCTCTTGCATTAAAGGGTAAATAATTATCAAGATTATTCAAATCAGTAATTTTCTACCACATCAAATAATTTGCGCCTTCTTGTGTTAGATTTAGATATAGATGATAAAGGGCCACACATGTTAGTTTACGTAGATTGGCATATTCATAAATATACATAGTTTTGTCTTGGGATTTCTTCACAAGATTGTTCATCTCATCCAACATGGGGAGAAGACTAGCTAAAGTCAAGAGTGTCTCTATATCGCTTAACTTATGTAAGAGGTCAAGAGCTTTGTCTACTGTGCTGCAATGCTCGTACATCACTCCAATCAAGGATTCATATTCTGAAAGAACTCGTTGCATTGGTCCATGCAGGGAGATCCATCTGGTATTAACATCCTTGAGAAGCTTGTTTCTAGGTGTTATTCCCTTAGCAAAATATTGAAATTCAAGGAAATGTTTGGGACTTTGAGAGAAGTATGCATGGATCTCGCGAATTAGATTTTCAACTTTTGATACTCTAGGAAACTTGCTTACAACTTTGAATCCTAAATTCATTTTGTGGGCCATGCAGTGAATGCCAAGCATGTATGGTGCACAAGTAGTTTGTAAATTTGTGCAAACACTGCTCCTTTGACCTTGCATCACTGCAACTCCATCAACTCCTACACACACCAACTTTTTGGCAATTGTCAACTCATCCATACCTATAATTTCATTCAAATATTTCTTGACTAGTTCAAATAGATTTTGCGATGTTGAACTGTCCTTCATTTTGTGAACACAAAGAAGATGAGCTTGGAGAACATTTTGTTCTACAGTATACAAATGCATACAGACCCAAGAAGTATTGTCTACCATAGTAACTTCATCTAAAGATAATGCAAAGAAATTTAACTCTTTTACTTTCTCCTTTAAATCTTCCTTTTCCACTACAGCAAGATAGTTCACCCATTCCCATCCAACTTTTACTGAACAATGTGAGAAGGGAGAGTGGGGAACACTCAAATAAGATAATAAATCAAAATATTCTGGGTAGCTTGTCATAGGACGCCCCCTGGACAAAATATGAAAAACAACACTCATCTAAATGGTTTCTGACAGATTTGCTGTTGCCATGGCTTTTCCAAAATGAGCCTCAAGTGTACCTTGAATTTTTTCAATCTTCGACATTCTATGGTTATACTCTTCATAATCCATGGCATACTTAAGATGAAGACATTCTTCCTTTGATTTCCATTGTACGACCAATTGTTCCTCTTTGTCTATGATTTATTTTTCGTAAACTTTACCCATATGCTTTTCTATAGTGTCAAGCTTTAGCTACAACATCTTGTCTGTTCTATATTTCCAACTACAAATCGTACATTTTACCTTTGTTTCCCTTTCAATATCATTTTCATTTGATACCCCACTAGTACAATGAATGGGTACTTCGACAACCAACCAAATTGAAAATTTCTTGTCATTTCCCACTCGCGCTCCAATTTTGATTTGCCTTTTCTTTTCTTGCTACCAAAATCATCCTCATCCAAGTCAATTCCCTCATTCTGGCTAACCAGGGTATCCCTTGGAACATCTTCTGTGGTATTTCCATCCTCATTTGATACATTTTGATTTAACTCAATGACAATCTCACCTTGACCTTCCTGTGGCGGTGAGGTATTGTGAATGCCATCTTCAATAATATTTGGTGGAAGAGTTGATGATCCAGCTCCACCTTGATCTAATGGATTAGAAGCTTTGCCAATTCAAAAGTAAGACTGTATGGTAACTCCATGTTTTGGGTGTTTTGATGGCCTCCTAGTCTCTTCATTATGCTCAAGAGTCTTACCCTTGTTGCTCGACATATTGATCTCTCACTTTGAATAAAAGCTGGAAAAAAATGTCTTCTTGTTTAAGAAGGACAACCGACAGAGAATATAGATCCCATTCCCTACTCATAATCATGTTTAAGACTGAAGCAAGAATGAAAAACAAGTAAAGAAATCTTATTATTATAACTAATAACTAATAATAGTACGAAGAAATGATCACTCACCTTTAAGTCCACGCTTTTGGCTTTCACTGAATTTTGAATCGAGAAGTAGAACCTCAAAACCGAACAAAATATGTAAGAATAAATAATAGTTTCAATTGTATTTATATCAATCCATATTTGGTGAATTCAGCAGGATTTTTAAATGGTATGTTAAAAATTTGGCGAATCCCGCGTGCTTATCCAACGATACTTTATAATTTTCAAGGTGAAATGTGTCCTCAAATGTAATTATTTTTAAATATTATTGGCGAAATAGGTCCTCATAAGCAACTATTTATAAATTTTAATTGGTGAAATGGGTCTTCATAAGCAACTATTTGTAAATTTTAATTGGCAAAATGGGTTCCCATATAATGTTGTTTTAATAGTATTGGTGAATATGTTGGTGTTTTATGACATGCTCCTTGAGATTCCAAGCGAAAATATTAATCGGTCCATTGGAAACGTGTAGTTTGTTATGGTGAATTTATTGCCTAAACATGCCTCGTAAAAAAAAACTGCTGGTGAATGGACATGCATTGGACCAATAGTTCATAAAATCTGGGTGATTTGAACACCCTGTACCAATTTCGATTTGCCTGATTCCTAGAATTCGCCAATTGGAGAAGATTCACCACTAAAGTTTTCCCTGTCTTCCAATCTATGTGTATTTGGGGGATGATGAAAAGTCCAAGCTCTCTAAAAAAAATGCAACAAGAACATATTGACCCCAAATCCATAGATCCCTTATGTGTTTGGTGTTTTCATTTTGGGGGCAACTCCTCTCTTTCCTTTTTCTCTTACATGACACGGCTTTACTTGGAAACATCTGACTTGGCATAGGGCTTTCCAAGTTGGCTCTCATGTCTTTTTTGTTTGCATTTTTAATTTTCTACTTTAAAGTAATTGCTCACAACATGGTGTTTAGCAATTTGTTTAAAGTGGGGGCATACATTGGTATTATTCTTTTGCATTTTTCTTTCTCTTGGTTCATGGTGCAGTTTTCTTATTTCATATGATGCGTTTGTCCCTTTGTGGATGAAATTGGGTGTGATGTACTTCAAGAGCATGATCACTCTTAGCATACTACATTCCTCTTAGTGGCTTGATGCGACATACTGCATCCCCTAAGTTACAAATTTTCTATTCTTTGGCTGGTCTTCTCTTGGAGAATTAGGGACAATGTTCCCTAAGTTAAGACCTCGCATGAACTAAGAGAAACTCCTTTAAAAATTTCCTATTTTTGCATTTTTCATTTGTAATTATATGACCACCTTGCATAACATAGCTTGCATGCCTGTAGAGCCATCTTTTTTGTTCATGAGCTCCAAGAATATAAAGTTTTTCTTGTCTCATGAAGCTCAAAAACTATTTTTTGTGTGGCACCTTATTAAAGTTACCAGGAGGTATAACTTTGGTATGGTTTGAGCGAGAATCCCGACCGAGGCATGACTTTCCCCATAGCCACTTATGTGTGTGTGAGTACATACCATCCATGAGTGTATGTGTCTCACCTTTTTGGACTTCTCACCTAGTGGACAACTAGGGGTTCCTTTACCATAGAGTGAGTATGCATTTTTTGGAAAAACAACCTAGATCTAATCCACATCATGTTGGAAAAATGGTTGAAGCTTGATCCACCCCTTCTTCCTTTTGATGTCGTTTCATATTCTTTGACAGTGCATGCTTGTGCTTTGTTGTTACTCTTTATCAATTTCATGTGTGTTCTTTTGTTCTTATGTTGGTCTACCATATGACCTTGGTCCTGGGGGCTTATGTAACTCCCATGGTCATGGTTGTCCTATCTTGAAAACATTGGTACATGTGAACCCCCCTTGGTCATTGCTACATTTGGTCTACTTTAGTGTGAGTTGGAAGTAAGTTTCACCTCTCACTAAAGTGAGGGCTAGATGTAATGAAAAAAAAAGGTCCCCTTAACTTGGCCTTGATTTAGTGTTGTAGTATGCCTACTATATTCACATTAGGTCTTGGGCTTTTATGAACTAATGGATTTAAATGGTGCCTTGCTAAAGTGTTGTAACACACTTTCACACTTTTATAAGGTTTCATTAATTAACTGATCTTAATGAACCTCTTTTTAATCAAAATAAACTTGAACCTTGCCTTATTAAAAGTGTTGTAACGCACTTTCACACTTTTATAGGCTTGCAATTAATAATTGGGATTTCTTATGCTTTAATTGGCCATATTTTGCATCCACAAGTTTCATTTATGACATATTTTCAAGAATAATCCTGACATCAATCATTAACCAATCATAATTCAAGTGTTTTTGGCTTGTGTGACCTAGGTTTAGTGATTTGGGACTCATTCACCACCTTGGGCAAATGGGTCCCACCTAGTTTTTTGGGTCCCAAATTTGTTTTCACACATTTCTAAGCACTTTTGGTTTTTGGTCCCATACATTATGCCTCATGGGACTCATTCGCCACCTTGGGCGAATGAGTTCCATGTTGCCCAAAATCAAATTTAATTCAAATTTCTGGTGGGATTTTATTCTCCTAGATTTGATGTCGGCTTGTAGTGTTGTAATTCTGAGAATTCTTTCATAGGTGAGTATAAATACAAGGTTCTTTCACTCATATTCTTACCTAGCATTCAAGAGAGTTCACAAGATATCATTAAGCATTCACAAGAGAATTTAAGAACATTCAAGGGTAGATTATCAAGCATTTTAGAGCAACATTCGAATGTCAATCATCATGTCAAGGATTTTATATATCATGTTTGTTATTGTGCTAGTAATTATGGTGTAGGGTTTATGATTCAAGCAAGTGTTTCATGTAAGACCAAAATCATTCAAGCAAGAGTCAACAACCACATCCATTGCAACTATTTCAATCATATTTGCAACACCTTATTGCTAGGGTTTGGTGTGTTGCAAGATTGCTATTTGTTCATTCATCATTCTCCATTCATATTTGCTTTCATTTCAAGGTTTAATTAGCAACAAGGGGTTTGACCAAGGAAAAATCCTATCCACTAACCCAACAACATTTCCCCTCTCCTTTGTGTTTGATTTACAGGTTTAGGTTGCATATTTCCTAAGACACAAGATTGGAGAAAATTTGTAAATCACTCAAAGTTGTCAAATTTGTAATCAAGTCTTGGAGAACATTGGAGATCACCTACAGGTTGCAAATCGAAGATTCAAATATGGAAACCAATCACGAAGGACAAAGCAAATAGAGAATAGAAAAATCAACTTTTGAAGTTGTAGAAAAGCCCAATTAGATTGATTTTCTACTTCTGGTGAATGAGTCCCAGTTCTAGCCAACTTTCAAGATTTTACATATTTGGATACCCTTTTGGCATATTTTTGTTCTTGCATAGTTTCCCCAAAATTGGATTGATTCGCCCAACTTGGAGAGTGAGTCCTAGTCAACACTAGAAGTATATTTTCCAAAATTCCATACCTCCATTCTGCCTTCTCTGAATTTCCAGGTGCACACATTCTATTTTACAATTTTTTGTGTTGTTTCATTCACTTTTCTAGGTCATTTAGTGTTAATTTGCTTTCAATTAGGGTTTTTCATTTTATCTAGAATTTCATTATCTTTTCCAAGTTTAGAATTGGTGGTGAACCCCTCATTAGATCACACTCAACCCCTAGGACAACCCTATTACAAGATTTCTCTCTTTTGCATTGAGATATTTAGGGTTACCCTTTAATGAAATTGGAAGTGTGGGTGTGCTCTATGTCCTAAAGTATACGATATCATCCATCCCACATTTTCACCATTTCATTTTGGTGAACTTGCATTTAGAATAGTGAAATTCTCATTTGGAGTGCATCATCATCCTAGATTTGGCTTGCATTAACATTGCATTAGGACTTGCATTGGTTAAATTGCATTCTAGGGTTTCAAATTTTGCATTTGTGAAAGTTCATATAGCTTGCATTTGTGCATCTAATTTCATTGAAAATCACTTAAAATCTAAATTTGCATCTCAGATCTAGATCATAGAGTATAGAAAACATAAAAAATTAACTAAAAAAATCTGAAAATTTTGAAAAAAATCATCACTGGGACTCATTCACCACCTTGGGTGAATCAATTCCTCTGCATATACAACACTACATTTTTTGGTATTTATAGTTCAATTTCTAAGTTTTTGTTTGTTGTTTAAGCATTTCATTGCTCTTAGTTTATATTGAATTTGCATTTACCTTGCATGAGTATTTGGTGTCCTATTGCTAATATTGTAGTGAGATGAAGTTTGAGACTCATGTCATCCTATGATAGCATAATCATTGTAGATCTTGGGTTGTCTAGCTCTTTCACTCCTAGTATTGACACTAGTACACTAGATATGGACAATACCCTTCACAAATCTTTACCTTCAAGTAGTATGCAAGTTTAACCAAGGAATGATAGTGTACCACAAGAAAACATAATTCACATTCATGAGGACCTATCAAACCTACATCATCAAGTGCAAAATGAAAAAATTTCAACTATTGCCATTCCCACTATAGATAACATTCACCGCATGCTTGAAAGTGAAGATGGCCTTGACCTTGTCAAAAACATATTTCGAATCTTTGGAAAAAAACTCCCCCCAACCACTAGTTGTCCTATACCTACAAGTAATATCACAAGCCAAGGAGGAACTCAAATTCCTCCTCCCACAACAATTGCCTCAATACCTACCTATACCAACCCTCAAGTACAACAAAAATACCACAAGTTAGTAATGTGATTCCTTCCTTGGGTATTCCTACTAGCATCCCTAGTTCCTATGTGGCATCACACATTATATCTCCTACCATTTTATCATCTATAATCATTCCATTCACTTTTCCTATGAACACATACACTCCTTCACCACTTTCACTTTCACTTCCATCTCATAACACAAACAATGATCCTCTCATAACACAAACAATTATCCTCTCATAACTTAACTCTTCCAAACTATTTCATCCCTTCAAAAACAAATTTCCACCATCAACCAAAATAAAAAAGGGTCCACCTACATATTATGTCAAAAGTAGTTCATTGTCCTTGGAGATATTGTGAACACTGATGCCACAAGGTGTGGAGGTGCCTAGATTTGAGAAATATGGAGGTAAGGAGATCCTTCTAACCATGTTAATGCTTATAATTCCTTATGTAGTGACTTTGTCCTTGATGATAGATTGTTGGCAAAGCTTTTTCCTAGGTCCTTGAAAGATATCGCTTTGGAATGGTTTTCTTCTTTACCGAACAACTCAATTCCTTCATTGAATGAAATTGTTGATGCATTTGTAAACCATTTCCAAGTGAACATGACTCCCAAGATAACCTTGGTCGGCTTGATGAGATGCAAGCAAAAAGAAGAAGAAAAGATAATTGATTTTATCTCATGCTATCAATCACTTTATTCCCAAATCGATGTCAAGGTCCTCGACCCTCACCTTCAAAATATGTTCATAGAAAATATGCAAAGCAAGATCCAAGAAAATCTTACCATAATGAAATTTCCATCCTTCATGCACTTGTGTACTACCCTCTGTGATTATCAAAATGTTGGAGATATGTGCCTCAATCCTACTGATCTGAACCTCTTGAAAGAGAAAATCGGTGAGAAACCTGAGATATCCCACCGATAAGCTGTTAGTCCAGAAGGCTTGAAGTGTTCAAATCAGTGTGACATGTGATTGGTCTTTCCAAAAAGAGCTATCAAAGTGATTTGAACTATTGATGTGAGTTCTTTGTTTCATATTGACAATAGTTATTTGGCTGATGAGGTTTGTTGGTGAGACTCTTGCCGATCTGAGGAATGTATGCGAAGTAGCCTGGATGAGTTTTGGTATGACTGGCTGATGATTAGATCAAGGTGACATTGGTCTTTGGGATGGCTTGTGAATGTCACTCCAATGCTTATGGTCTGGCCAAAGAGTTTAGTTAGGAAGATTCCTACCGAAGTGAACTACGTCGGAATGACATTGGTCTTCGGGTAGACCTGTGAATGTTGGACCTACTGTGTTAGTCTGGCCGATGGGTCTATTCAGTGTAATTCTTGCCGATGAATAGATGGTTGGGCTGACATGAGACTTTAGAATGTATCTTATTGACAGTGATGGTTTGGGTGATGTGATTTGATCGGTGTGAGTCTAGCTAATGGTGCTTGGTCAATGTGACATGGTCTAGTAGGATGAGTTCTCAAGATTGGTATGATAGGGTTGGTAATGTTGATGTACTTGTTCAGTGTGACTCTTGCTGATGAGGTGTTCTAAACTACAGTGAGCTGAAGGTTGTCGAAGTGACTTGTGATTGTGGTTAGACTTTCTAATCTATCTCCACTGGTTGTTACTCTTTCCGATGGCTATTAAACATTAGTGTAACCTAAAGATGTTACACCAATAGAGATTTCAATTGCCATATCAATCTTATTGGTTCTCTTGGGACATCAGGGAAACTTGGTCTATCGGTTGGACTTTCCAGACTCTCGCCAGTAGTGCTGGTCAAACTGATGGACGTAAAGTTGGACTTGGCTGAATGAACACTGACTATTGATGCGTACATTTGATTGTGCTATTTTGGAGGTGATTGTTCAATCACTGGTGACAGTTGCTAAATCGTGGAAACTATTGAACCGAACAATTTGTATAGAAATTGAATTGACCATGGCTGTTGGATAGATTTGCAATGTGTTGTAACAATAAAGGGTTCTAAACATTGGACAGTTTATGTTCTTCACTATATGCCGCCAAGCATTGTAACAGTGAGAATGTTGGGAGAGAGAACATGAAGAATGTGAACTTGTGAAGGCCGAAGAGGCTGAGCTAGTTGAGAGGTTGGCTAGGAGAGAGTCAACTAGTTAGAGGAGATGAACCTACACTATCTGCTATGTGAGGGTACTATAATAGTGTGAGGATTATGAACAATGTTGTTGCCTATATTCTCTAGATAGACAAGATGTAAACTCTGTGTAAAGGTTAAGAGCTTGATATTATATTGTAACATTATTTGTTGCTGAATAATACAATGGCTCGATCTTTTGGAGTGTGGGGTTTTTTAGTCGAAAGGGTTTTCCCCACGTAAATTTGTGTGTCCATTTATAATTATCTTTCATGTTGTTTGATTCTATAAATTTGAATATGTGCATAGTGTTGAATCTGGTTAAGTCTGCATGTGCTTTTCTCAGAAGGGTTAATGTGGGAAATCAACTGTGCTAGTTTTCACTTTATGGTATAGTAGTGTGTGTCTTTGAGGCAATTTGAAGGAATTAAAATCATCAGAGGGACTTCTATTCTTAGATGTTTTTATCCGAGATGACACGATTTTACCTTACACAAAATTTGGTTAGTAGTCGAGATACAAATTCCACTTCTAGTTGAATCGAGAAATATGAGCTCAAAAATCAAAACAATTCCCAAAATTTTAGGAAGCAAAATAAAGGGTTCCTTCAATTCAATTCCTCTCAACAAATAACTCAAAATTCCAATAACCAAGTAGCTATTGTTAAAGCCACAATTCTTTAGATATGGAGACTCGAAGAGACAATTCACTCCATTACCTGATACCCTTCATAACATAATGTACCAACTTCTAGAACAAAAAATGATTGCCTTGCCTCCCATCAAAACACTCGACCCTAATAAGCCTTTACCCCTGGGCTTTGAATCAAATGCTTATTTCCACTATCACTGATAAAATGGACATGACACGAAACATTGCAAGCATCTTAAACATCTTGTGCAAGACCCCATTGATTCTGATTGTCTTTCCGTTGGAGGTGTTAGTGATAAAGGAAATAAGTCCGTTGCCCCTCCTAACCAAAACTTGCAAATCTTTACCAACCCCATGCCAAAACTGCAATATTTCATTTGTCAAAGACTACTAAACTACAAAGAATGATGTGATGAATGTTGACACAGATGATGATAACAATCATCCTATGGAACACGATTCTATAGATAATGATCCTCTAGATGACATGGTAGGAGTGATAGATGTCATTCCTCGTAAGGGCCAAAATAAGAATCCTCTTGACATTGCTTTCTCCTCTAAGGATATACTTAAACATGCTCCCGATGAAACTCTTTACATAGCTGACCATATCTACCATAAGCCCACTAATGAAATATTAATAGATCCCACCTGGGTAGAGAATGTGATCACTAAGGAATTCTTACTTTTGCATGAGCTCTATCAAGATATATATGATAAGCCGAAAGTATGGATCAAGAAACACAATGGTTTTGCTTTCCCTACAATGGGATCGATCACTCTTCCCTTGCAAATATGATCGAAAACATTAGATGTCTCATTATGCATCATCCCGTAGTCAGATCAATTTTGTGTGCAGCTAGGCCATCCATGGCTTCACTCCATGAAAGTTGTCCCTTCGGTTGTGCATAAATGCTTAAAGTTTCCATTTGACAATGAAATATTCACTATCCACTGTAGTGGCTTCAACTCTTTGTCTTCCAAAGGAAATTTTTACTTAGATTTATTTTGGCCCGAGCCTATGAAACCTATAAAACCATTAAAAGAGTTATTTTTTTGGTCCTATCAAAAGTTCAAGGCAAAGAAAATAACAAAATTATCCCTTCGAAACATGTCCCCATCCACCTTTGAGCCTACTATCCTTGATGAAACCATGCTTAAACCTAAAGAAATGCCAAACAATCAAGACCAACCTAAGACTGAACCTTCACCTACATCCTACAAAAGATCAAGAGATGATGAAAACAACCTTGTCGCACCTCGTAGAATAAAACAAGTTTATAAAGTCAAAGAGAAAGTGGTTGAACAACCTCTTGTGGTTCCTTCCATTCCTCCCCTTAGGGCAAAAGAGAAACCTATGGTTGACCAACCCGCTCCTACACAAACACAACTTGAAAACAAAACTGAAAGAAACAGAGGTTCTAGAGAGTGTAGGCGTAGACGTCGTGCCCTTGCTTGAAGGTTACATGAAGAATCCAACAAAGAAAATCAAGATCCAAACCTAATTGAAGCAATGCATGATGAATCTACCCTTGCCTCAAAACAAACCAATCCAATACAAAAACCACAACAACAGTTGAATTCTTCCATGGACATTATCTTTCGACCTCCTATTGTGATTAACTTGGATGATGATGACGAGGTTGCTAAAATTGAAGAAGAGGTGCACAATAAATTGAATATATTATTTTCCTCTTCCATGAGCTTAAATGACAAATCTCCTACAAAGAGTGTTGAACCTGGTGGTTCTCCTAGTTTGAAACTTTCTCTTGTCCCTTTGGCTAGTTGCCCACCTTTGGTATACAATGAACATGATTGGGATGAAAATGACCTTCTTTAGGTTGACTTGCATGTGCCATTTCTAGTATTTTGCATTATTTATTTCTTTTTATTTTGTGTAATTGCGTGTGCATAATGTGCTCCCCCGTGACATTCTATTTGATGTTCTCTCTCTTTGTGATATTCCTCTATTTTTACCTTCTTTATTCTCTATGTCATGCATTTTTTTCGCTTTTTCTCTTTTTTTCTTGTGTTTTCCTTTCGGGGATGATGCAAGGCGTCGAGACATTCACGTTTCTTCCATGTTGACCCAAAAGAGCTTTTTCCTTTGCCTTTTCTTTTTCTCTTTTTCTTTTTCTTTGTCTTGTGTTATTTTTGGGGATGATGCTAGGTGTTGAGACATTCATGTATCTTCCATGTTGACCCAAAAGGTTTTTTTTCATTGTTTTCACTCTCTTTGTGTCATTCTTCAAGTTCTATGTGTATTTGGGGGATGATGATAGTTCTAAGATCTCTCAAAACATTGCAGCAAGAACATACTAACCCCAAATCCATAGACCCCTTATATGTTTGGTGTTTTCATTTTGGGGGCAACCCCTCTCTTTTCTTTTTCTCTTACATGACGTGGCTTTACTTGGAAACACATGATTTGGAATAGGGCTTTCCAAGTTGGATCTCATGTATTTTTCATTTGCTACTTTAAAGTAATTACTCGCAACATGTTGTTTAGCAATTTCTTTAAAGTGGGGCATACATTGGCATTATTCTAAAATATGCCCCTTAGTTTTTTCCCCAAATTTTCACCAAAAAGTCCAGCACAACACCAATGATTAGCATTACCTCCCAAAATATCATCAACTCGAAAGCAAACTTCACCAAGAATGTTCACCAAGGTCCTATAGAAGGTGGGGCGATAACATATGGTGATGGGATAGTTAGCAATACTGAATTGAAATTACAAACTAGAATTGTAATAATAGGCGGTGATCTGACCATGAAGGTTCCATGCTACCACTTATTTAGTGGGGTGAGAGATATTACAATGAAGAGAAATTCATCCACCTTTCCGTAGGAATCCACTTAAGTAGTGGGAATTCTCCACTTATTCAGTGGGTGAAATTTGAGAGATACAATGTTAATTCCTCCACACTTGTAGTAAACCATCCAGGGGTTACAATGTTTGCATTAAATTCAAAAAGTAAATGCAAAAACACAATTGACTAGAATAGTACTACTATTCTTAGCCTAACAATAAAAATGGTTTGCAAATTACAAAGTGTTAGAATTGTATAATTAATGGAAAATTATGAAAGTTGATCTCTACAACATCTAAGCTTCTCAACTACTGAAATACAAGCCCAAATCTGAACTCCAAACAATCTGATATGAAACCTAGCTAACTGAAAATACAGACCAACAACCCGTGCTTTCACAAAATGCTCATAACTACTTCAAAATTCCTCCAAATCACACATAGATTGAAAACATATGATCACTAGGAACTAGGTGACCAACCAAGTAAAATTCCCCATATGATGAAAGAAGGGATCCTAATAACAAGCTTGTAAGGAAAGTACAACCCTAGAAGAGGGGCGACCTATCTAGGAAAATAAATGCTACAAGATAAAATTTGAGACTCTACAAATTAGGGGCACCTAAAGCATAGGAATTAATTGAGCTAATACCCACAAGCAAACAAAAATCATACAATCAACTATGATTAAAAATCACCTTCAGCCATGGATGAACCGACAACATTAAATATATAAAATAACTCCAAAAATTGTAACTTTCATGCTCAATTTGCTAACTCTGGATGAGAAGCAACCATGTATCCAACTAGGTGTTATCTCTCAAACATGAAACTAAATCCTTAAATTTTGCTTGGAGGTATGTATTCCTCGAAGCCATAATCTTGAAGCCATTATGGCAGCAATTCGATGTAGTAGACAATATATGTTGAATGAATGAGCAAGGCCTCATATAAATAACATTCTGAGATGACCTTTCAACTTCCATTGGTTTCCTCCAAAAAGGGATGCCCAAGATATTTTGAAATGTTTTCTTTTTAAAATATAATTAATTTTCCCTCTTCTAGGTGTCCAAGGCTTATGAGCATTTAATAAACTTTAAAAAATATTTAATTATCTCACATGAGGCGTCCACCCTTAAATCCCACCTTTTAAAACAACCTTAAGTCATTCAGTTAGGCCAAGGTTCCAAAATGATATTAAAACATTAAATGACTTAAATAAATCATTTTACCAAAATGAGTTTCAAAATGTTGAAAGCCAAATATGCTCCAAACTACATTGCTCGAAATGGAAACTAACCTGACTGCTGATGCTACTACCCAAGATGGCACTGCCAAAAATAGTGCTTACTAAAATTAGTAAACTCTAATTTTTTTCCCAAGTATCTACATGTCATATCACTGCGAAGCTCTCTAAAAATCCTGAAAGAATCTACAAACCAAAACTCGAAACTCCAACGTGTAACCCTCCAAAAATGTCAAAAATAGAAAGATGACACTGCCATAAATAGAACTTACTAAAAATAACATACTGCTAAAAAAATAAGTTGTTCCAAACTCATTTTAAGCACAAATCGGGTAGTTTTCGTGACTTACTAAAAATAGTATGTGCCGAGAAAGGTTGTTAGATGGATATGTATGTTACACTATTATGAATCTCTTCAAAAACCCAAAAAAATCCACCAGACATGCATCATAAACTCTTACATGCAAACCTTAAAAAATGCATCAAAAACCTCCTATAAAATAGGAAACCCTAATTTTACCTTTGATGAGCCTACGGGCTTCAGAAAATTAGCTATCAGTCACAAAAGAGTGTATGGCTAAATTGGCGACATTACAGTTCAACCTTCCCAAAATTACTTGTCCTCAAGCAATGCCACAACACTCCAAACTAATCCCACCAAAACAAATAGGATCCTAGGGTCCCATGTCCATCTCTGAAAAGTACCACCATGTTGATGCTGCTCCACTCTGATTATAAAAATGAAGTCATTGCTCTAGAACTGCTTAAACCAACCCTCCAACCTTAAAGAGATAACATGCCTGAAATTCAAACTGAACAAGATGGAAGGATTTGAATCAAAATCTAGCAACATCTCATGCCCAATTAACTATGAGGAATTAACATTTGTGATGTCAATTTCAATCACTATTCAGAGAAAAAAGAAGATTAATCTAAACAACTCAAAAATATTCTCATCAACATAAATCCTCAAAGCATCAAACTAAATCAAAATAACAAGTGTGACTCCTTCATAGATATTTGCAAAGGAAAAAATCACTCTTTGCAAGGTCATAGCAGTTGCATCCTCAAAACTCCACAAGAATGTATAATGCCTCCTCTGAGTAATTTTGACATATTCAAGATTTTTTTGAAAACTTCCACCAATCTCTCCACCAAAGTCTCAAAAATTTGAACCAAACCAAGCAAGGGTTCACTGCCCCAAACATTAGTGCAAGAGATTGTATGAAGAAAGCCACTGGAAAATAACTTGAACACCATCCAATTCTGATTCGAATCACTATGAAACATCATTTCACACCTTTGGGACCAAAAAAAATCATTGATAAGAGATTGTGAAGAGAAGAAATGAGTATACCAGCTATCCATGAAATTCGAAGTGAACCATTGAAAATATGATTTCAGGAAAATCAACTTGCAAGGAGTTGAACAACTGTTGCAACACTAGAAATGAGCATCCCTCAACTACTCATGCCCAAGGTTGCGAACATCCTCTCAAAAAAATTCAGCCCAAAATAAAACCATCCTTGCATGTAGGATAGCAAGACAATATAAAAATGAATCCCCATATGCCAATAAACCATCACAAAAGGATACCAAACCTCGTTGTCATAATTCTGATCAGCAACATAAATGTTTTCAAACATGTCACCAAACCAATGCCAATCAAAGAACAACGCTCCACACTCCATCTCTATCTAGAAATAAAAACACCCTTCAACACTCCCATACTGCTGAATTGCTGATGTAGTCAATGCAAAATCAGGAAGTTCCATATGATTCCAATTTGGAAAACCACTATTCTATAAGAAATCAAAGAATATGAAGTCACCAAGCAACAAAGATATCACTGTCCTATCAAGAGAAATAGGTTGCAAGCTCAATAATGAGGCATGTATGCCATCACTTCCCAACATAGACAACTCTTGAGTGGCTGGTTCACTACAAGTGTCATCAACCAAATCTTCTCCACCAATGAATTGATCACCATCAAGTAAAACTTCAGAATTAGTAAAAACCTTCTTATCATCAATTTGATGTGAAAAATTTGTGACCACATGATGGTGTAAAGAAATATGACTATTGTTACCAAAATCAGAATTGCTACCACACTTTTGTATCTTATCTTTAACCCTTTCAAGCACCTGTTTACTAGAAATTTTATGATCAATGCTTGCACTTTGGATACCAACACTTGTAGACCCCTCTTCATTATTTTTCCCACGTGTAAAGGCTGCTAACTCATGTGAATGGGAAGGTCAAAATTTTCTGCCCCAAATTAGAAATTTTGGCTCCTCTATACTTTCTTTGGACACATCACAAATCATCAAATATTGACTTGTCACATGTCCTTCCCAACTGTCTAAAAGTGGTGGTGTCTCAAATTTATCTTCTTCAAATGATGTCACAAGGAAGAAAAGTGTGTCCTAGTGGAGCTCTTCAATCCTCTCATCCATATTTTGAGTCTCCTTAGATTATAAAAAGCTGGAATCATTATGCCCCATTTCCTCCTTGAGGAGTCTATCAATTCCTTTTGCCATTTGTTTGATTTCCATCCCCCTTGTATCAACTTCTTGTTCCTTAAGTGTGGTTGCAATAGGTGATTTATTTTTTACTTTGCATAAAGAATGATGAGCTAAGGTAAAATCAAGGCAAAGCCTATCAATCTATTTCTCCTTCTCTTGGTAGGCATCATAGGTCTCCTTTGCAAACTTAATAGCATTATCTCTCTTTGAGAGCAAGTATAAATAATTTGACTTTATGTATTCCAATGCCTATTTGATGATTTGCATCTTGGAAAGAGTGTCTCAATCCCTAACTCCTTTCTGTCTCTCCTCAACTTGGAACTTCCAGTAGAGTTCTTTAATAAAATTGCGTGCACTATCAAATATTGATAATGCTTTAACAATTTTCTCTTTTGAAACTATAAATTTATCCTTCAAATCTTGTAGCTCTTTATGCCCTTGATCACAATCAACAAAGAATCTTTGCTCATCAAGCATCAACTCTTCTGAACATCAACTCTTCTGATTTTCTTTCATTGACATGATTTTCAAAATCAACTTCCTTTCTAATCTTTTGACTGCATAATTCTTGAATCGAAGGCTTGTCAACAACTTCTTCAAGAAAATTAGTATCTCTATCTTGACCTTTCAAGCTCTCATGCTCTTCTTGTGTGTAAATAAAAAAAGTAACCAAACTATTTTCTGATTTTAAAACATTCTTCTCTTCAACAAAAGAATTCACATTCTCATTAGCTTTTGCTGCAACTTCTCCTCCAATTACCACTTCATAGCTTGCAATGCAAACTAAATTTTGAACTTCATTAGGATCAAAGGGAAATTTATCCCACTCCAGTCCTTTATCATACCTTGGTTCCATCACACCCGGATCTGAAATGTAAAAGGTTTGATTGTAATGATCAATAGGAAAGAGATCATCATGCACCTCTTGGATTGTTGACTCTTTGAATGAGTCACTCCCCATTTCACTTAAACTGAAATATTCATCTATAACTCTCTCCACAGGCGTAGTTTGATAATCAATCCCAATACCACCCAAGTCACTATCATTGTATTGAAATAAAGAATCATCAAGGCTGATTGCTTTGAATGTTTTATCATTCTTTTCTTCAATGCACCTATCATGAGTAGATGTGTTACTAATTTTATCATTAGCATCCTCATGCATACCAAATAAGTCTTCTTGGTCACTTGTCATAAATTCTTCAGATGGAAACTCTTGGGAAGTTGGGTCAGCAACAAGTAGAGAATTATCCTTCACCAAATCTTCAACATTGTTAGATCTGGACTCAATTGAATCATCATAAACATCATCAACATCAAAGTGGTCATAGGTTGATTCAGTGACACCACTAGTATATCCTTCAATTCTCTCTTCTTTAGCGAACTCAACCCGCACAAGGGTACTACTAAAATCTACTGTGAAGTCATTTGTCTCAAGATCTTCATTGGATGAATCCTCATTAAGACTGAAGACTATTGTTATATTCTTTTTACCAAACCAATCTTCATTATTTCCCATCTCATGCAAGTCTAAGGGAGTATTTTGGGACTCTATCTTAATCTCCTCATTTTCCAGGGTATCTTCGTCAAGCTCACTATCATTTTGAGGTGACATGTGCACCTTGCTTGTGCCATCTTCAACACTACTTGACAATTTTTCTCTTCAACTTGCTTACTTGTGGGTTGCAACCCACAAACTGACACTTCTGCTTCCTTCCTTGACCCTTCAACCATGGCAAGTTTTGCTTCATCTTTAATCATTTTCTTGATGTAGTTGATCTTAACCAATTTTATAGGTTTCAAACTATCACACAACTCAAGTAGGAGTCAAAAGTAACTACATTCTTAAACTTGTCTGTCATGCTCTAATATTTTGCATAGAGTACAAAACCCTCATGTTCACATTCTCTCTTGAACTGTTCAACATATCTACTGAAATCCATTGTGGCAGCACTAATTTTTTCTGTTCTCCTAATAGGATGGCATGAAATTCTGCTCTGATACCATTGAAATATGCCCCTTAGTTTTTTCCCCAAAATTTCACCACAAAGTCCAGCATAACACCAATGATTAGCGTTAGCTCCCAAAAGATAATCAAATTGAAAACAAACTTCATCAAGAATGTTCACCAAGGTACTATAGAAGGCGAGGTGATAGCATATGGTGATGGGATCGTTAGCAATATTGAATTAAAATTACAAACTAGAACTGTAATAGTAGGTGGTGATTTGAGCATGAAGGTTCAACTCTACCACTTATTCAGTGGGGGAAGAGGTATTGCAATGAAGATCAATTTATTTTCCTTTCAGTAGGCATCCACTTAAGCAATGGGAATTCTCCACTTATTCAATGGGTGAAACATGAGAGATACAATGTTAATTCCTCCACATTGGCGGTAAACCATCTAGGGGTAATAATATTTGCATTAAATTAACAAAGTAAATGCAAAAATATAATTGACTAGAATAGTACTACTATTCTCAGTCTAACAATGCAAATGATCTACAAATTACAAAGTCTTACAATTGTATAATCAATGAAAAATGATGAAAGATGATCTCTTCAACATCTAAGCTTCTCAACTACTCAAATATAAGCCCAAATCTGAATTTCTGACAATATGATATGAAACCCAACTATTTGAAAATATAGACCAACAACCTATGATTTCACAAAATGCTCATAACTACTTCAGAATTCCTCCAAATCACACATAGATTGAAAGTATATAATCACTAGGAACTAGGCGACCAACCAACAAGAGAGAAACCAATTCAAATTCCCCATATGATGAAAGCAGGGACCCCAATAGCCAGCTTGTAAGGAAAGTACGACCCTAGAAGAGAGGCAACCTCTCTAGGAAAATAAATGCTGCAAGATAAAATTTGAAACTTTACAAATAGGGGTGCCTAAAGCATAGGAATTGATTGAGCTAATACCCGTACGCAAACAAAAATCATATAATCAACTATGATTAAAATTCATCTTCAACCATGGATGAACCGACAACATTAAATATAGAAAACAACTCCAAAACTTGTAACATTGATGCTCAATCTGCTAACTCTAGATGAGAAGCAACCTCGTATCAAGCTAGGTGTTATATCTCAAACACGAAATTGAATCCTTGAATTTTTCTAGGAGGTATGCATTCCTCGAAGCCATAATCTTGAAGCCATCATGATAACAATTTGATGTAGTAGACAATAGATGCTGAATGAATGAGCAAGGCCTCATATAAATAACATTATGAGATGACCTTTCAATTTCCATCGGTTTCCTCCAAGAAGGGACACCCAAGATATTTTGAAATGTTTTCTTTTTAAAATATAATTAATTCTCCCTCTTCTAGGCATCCAAGGCTCATGAGAATTTATGAAAATTTATAAAATATTCAATTATCCCACATGAGGCGTCCAACCTCAAAGCCCACCTTTTAAACAACCTTAAATCATTTAGTTAGGAAAAGGTCACAAAATGATATTAAAATATTAAATGACTTAAATAAATCATTTTACCAAAATGAGCCTCAAAATACTGAAAGCCAATTATGCTCCAAATTGCACCACTCGAAATGGAAATTGAGTTGACCGTTGATGCTACTACTAGTTCAATATAGCCTATTAAAAATAGTAAACTATGAAAAGTTTCCCAATGTATTTGCATGTCATATCACTGCGAAGCTCTTTGAAAACCCAAAAAGAATATGTAAACCAAATCTCAAAACTCCAACGTGCAACCCTCTGAAAATGCCAAAAATAGAAAGATGACACTGCCATAAATAGAACTTACTAAAAATAACATTCTTCTAAAAATAGTAAGTTGCTCCAAACTCAATTCAAGCACAAATCGGGTAGCTATCGTGACTTACTAAAAATAGTAAGTGTCAGGAAAGTTTGTCAGATGGAGATGTATGTTACACCATTCCGAAGCTCTTCAAAAACCCAAAAAACTCCACCAGATATGCATTAGAAAGGTTTACATGCAAACCTTAAAAAATGCATAAGAAACCTCCTATAAAATAGGAAACCCTAATTTTACCTCTAACAAGCATACGAGCTTCCAGAAATAGGCTATCAGTCATAGAAGAGTGTATGGCTAAATGGGGACATTACATATGCTTTTGCATTGTTCTTTCCCTTGGTTTATGGTGCAATTTTCTCATTTCATATGATGTGTTTACCGCTTTGTGGATGACATTGGGTGTAATATCCTTCAAGAACATGATCTCTCTTAGCATATTACATTTTTCTTAGTGGATTGATGCGACACATTGCATCCCCTAAGTTGTAAATTTTCTATTGTTTGATTAGTCCTCTCTTGGAGATATTAGGCACAATGTTCTCTAAGTTAAGACCTTGCATGAACTAAGAAAAACTTTGAACATTTCCTATTTTTGCATTTTATATTTGTAATTATATGGACACCTTGCATATCATAACTTGCATGCTTGTAGAGCCATCTTGTTTGTTCATGAGCTCCAAGCATACGAAGTTTTGCTTATCTCATGAAGCTTGAAAACCATTTTTTGTGTGGTGCCTTATTAAATTTATCAAGAGGTATAACTTTGGTGTGGTTTGAGCGGGAAGCCCAATCGAGGCATGACTTTCCCCATATCCACTTGCATGTGTGTGTGTGTGTGAGTACATACTAGCCATGAGTGTATGTGTCTCACCTTATTGGAATTCTCACCCAGTAGACAACTAGGGGTTCCATTGCCATAGAGTGAGTATGCATTTTTTTGTAAAAAGAGCCTAGATCTAATCCACATCATGTTGGACAAACGGTTGAAGCTTGATCCACGCCTTCTTCCTTTTCATGTCGTTTCATCTTCTTTGATAGTGCATGCTTGTGATTTGTTGTTGCTCTTTATCACTTTCATGTGTGTTATTTTGTTCTTATGTTGGTCTACCATAAGACCTTGGTCTTGGGGCCTTGCACAACCCCCTTGGTCATGGTTGTCCTATCTTGTGAACATTGGTACATGTGAACCCCCCTTGGTCTACTTTAGTGTGAGTTGGAAGCAAAATCATCCTCTCACTAAAGTGGGGGCTAATGTAATGATGGAAAAAGGTCCCCTTAACTTGGCCTTGATTTAGTGTTGTAATATTCTTAACATATTCATATTAGGTCTTGGGCCCTTGTGAACTAATGGATTTAAATGGTACCTTGCTAAAGTGTTGTGAAGTGTTGTAACACACTTTCACACTTTTCTAAGGTTTTATTAAATAACTAAGATTAATGAACCTCTTTTTAATCAAAATAAACTTTAACCTTGCCTTATTTAAAGTGTTGTAACATACTTTCACACTTTTCTAGGCTTGCCATTAATAATTGGGATTTCTTATGCTTTAATTGGCCCTATTTTGTATCCACAAGTCTCATTTATGACATCTTTTCAGGAATAGTCTCGACAACAATCATTAACCAATCATAATTCAGGTGTTTCTGGCTTGTGTGACCCATATTTAGTGATCTAGGACTCATTCACCACCTTGGGCGAATGGGTCCCACCTAGGTTTTTGGGTCCCGAACGAGTTTTCACACATTACTAAGCACTTTTGGTTTTTGGTCCCATACATTATGCCTAATGGTACTCATTTTCCACCTTGGGCCAATGAGTCCCGTGTGATCCAAAATCAAATTTCTGGTGGGATTTTATTCTCCTAGATCTAATATTGGCTTGTAGTGTTGTAATTTTGGGAATTCTTGCATAATTGAGTATAAATACAAGGTTCTTTCACTCATATTCTCACCTAGCATTCAAGAGAGTTCATAGGGGATCATCAAGCATTCACAAGAGCATTCAAGAGCATTCAAGGGTAGAGTATCAAGCATTTTAGAGCAACATTCAAGTG
The DNA here is from genome assembly GCA_007115665.2 of Sequoiadendron giganteum. Taxonomy (NCBI): domain Eukaryota; kingdom Viridiplantae; phylum Streptophyta; class Pinopsida; order Cupressales; family Cupressaceae; genus Sequoiadendron; species Sequoiadendron giganteum. The sequence goes on along the minus strand of CM021100.1, from coordinate 285,842,047 downwards.
TCAATCATCATGTCAAGGATTTTATATATCATGTTTATTATTGTGCTAACAATTGTGGTGTGGGGTTTATGATTCAAGCAAGTGTTTCATGCAAGATCAAATCATTAAAGCAAGGGTCAAGAACCACATCCATTGTAGTCATTTCAAGCATATTTACAACACCTTATTGCTAGGGTTTGGTGAGTTGCAACATTGCTATTTGTTCATTCATCATTCTCCATTCATATTTGCTTTCATTTCAAGGTGTAATTACCAACAAGGGGTTTGACCAAGGAAAACCCCTATCCACTAACCCAAAATTTGTTTTCCCTCTCCTTTGTGTGTGATTTGCAGGTTTAGGTTACATATTTCATAAGGCATAAGATTGGAGAAAATTTGTAAATCACTCAAAGTTGTCAAAGTTGTAATCAAGACTTGGAGAACATTGGAGATCACCTATAGGCTGCAAATTGGAAATTCGGATCTAGAAACAAATAAGGAAGGACAAATAAAATTGATAAGAATGAACTTTTGAAGTTGAAGAAAAGCCCAACTAGGTTGATTTTCCACTTTTGGCAAATGAGTCCTAGTTCTAGCCAATTTTCAAGATTTTGCAGATTTGGATACCCTTTTGGCATATTTCTGTTCCTGCATAGTTTCCCCAAAACTGGATTGATTTTCCCAACTTGGCAAATGAGTCCCAGTCAAGAATAAAAGCAATTTTTCCAAAATTCGAGACCTCCATTCTACGTTCTCCAGATTTTTTAGGTGAACACATTCTGTTTTATAGTTCTTTGTGTTGTTTCATACACTTTTCTAGATCATTTAGTGTTAGTTTGCATTCAATTAGGGTTTTCCATTTCATCTAGAATTCCATTATCTTTTCCAAGTTTAGACTTGGCGGTGAACCCCTCATTAGATCATACTCAACCCCCAGGACAACCCTATTACAAGATTTCTCTCTCTTTTGTATTGAGATCTTCAGGGTTACCCTTGAATGAAATTGGAACTATGGGTGTGCTCTATGTCCTAAAGCATATGATAGCATCCATCCCACATTTTCACCATTTCAATATCCCTTTGTATTTGTTTTTTCATTTTTTCTTTACTACTTCATTTTCTTTGATGATCTTCTCCTTGATTTGATAAGAATCTTTCTTTTTACGTTGGTCACAATTTGTGTATGAGATGATGGGTGGATGATGATTTATGATATGAATAGTTGTAGTGTTGACATTATTTTCACTAGAAGGATCCTTCATGCCCCCTATGTTGATGTAATGTGAAAGTATTATCAATATCTAATCCTTTTCCTTGATAATATATCCTCTGATCCATAGCCACTGAATATGACTTGTCATGAACATACGATGTTGATATGGGTTCCTATTATTTAGGAACATGAACTATTTTCTCTGATTCTATGACATCATTATGTGATGATACTACTTCAAAAGATGTTGGTGATGCACAATCACTGTAAGAATCAAGAATTTTGACCGTTGCTTGCTCTTGTGTGGGGATATTAGGAGTGGGAGACTCTTGTTTTGGATGAAAAACATATATATGTCCTTCAAAAAGAAACATCTCAGGGGTGATATTAGGGATAAATTTGGAGTTTAAAATGGATTAGAATATGTCCCTTAGCTCTTGATGAAACTCTGGGGATAGGGGTTCTTGATTCCAATTCGATTCAAAACAAATTTTGTTATCCTCAAGAGCCTCCTCTTGACATGATCCTTGGGTGGATGATACATCATCGGTAAAAGACTCTTCGCAATATTTTTTAGGTATGGGTGCAATAAGGGATATTTATTTCTTCTTTGGGACTTCTTCAATATTCCCAATCATGAAGTTATATGTGGGATATATATCACAATCTGATACATATTTGATGTCATTACGATATGAAATATTGCTAGACACCGTTGATTGGTTTGGACTTTTTTTAAAAATAGTATCTTGATATGTGTCTAATTCCTCATGTTGTGATGAATGAATAACATGAATGTGTCCTACCGTGGTATCATGGGTATGGTTTATGTTTTTTGAAGTTGATATCTTTCCTAAATATTTTGTTTTTCTATGATTAGGCATTAGGGTTTATGTAAATTTTTAGATTTTTATTCCCAGACTTTTGATCAACATCAATGTCTCCTTGTTCAATAAAATCTTGTGTTAGATGTTTGAGACTGAAATAGTTGTGTTATGACCTTTTTATCTATGAAATTCAAAAAAAAGATCTTCTCTATAGCTAGGAGGTTCGACACTTAACTCTTGATAGTTTGAGAAATCTGGGAGTGTGATAAGGTTAGACTATATCAACTTCTCCAAGACATCCTCCATAGGTTCCCCTAAGGGAGTGAATTATCATTTAAGAGTACTGTTTGTTCTTTGTGGTCCATGTTGAGGGTTTGCAACATTGATTGTTGGTTGATTGTTTGGCGGTGACATTTATGTGTTCATGGTTGGGTCTTTGCTTACCTAGGAGCAATTAAGACCACCTTTGCATCAATAAAACCATCACTAGTAACATTATTGTTCTTAGCCCAAAAGCGGGGCTTATCATTAGAACTAGTGGATGAGTGGTTGTATTTATACACTTGTGTACTCCCTTGTGCGATAAGGGCTCTCTCGATGTTAAGGGCCCTAGGAATAAGCTCGTCATAGGATGTGACATATTGCATTTTTAATTGAAATGATAGATCCATTCCAACATTAGCAATGATGATCCCTACTGGTTGTTCCTTCGAAATGGGCCATTTTCTCTTGCTAGCTCTTTGCCTCCATCTTTGTAGGAATTTTTTTTAAAGGATTCTCCTTTTTTTTTGTTGAGAGTGTATAGATCTTCCAAGCTCACATATATGTCAAGATTTAAGGAGAAATGATCTATGAACCTATCGATTATCTATTGGAAGTTTTGAATTTTTGGAGGAAATTGTGAGAACTAATCAATTGCTAGCCCCACCAAAATACGTGGGAAAAGGAACATCAAGTAGGAGTCATTGTAAGAAACCTCCATACACATTATGTGGAATTATTTGATGTGATCCATAGGATTTACCTTCCCTTTGTATTTATCAAACTTTGGAACCTTAAAACTGGGTGGGAAAGGTGTTGAAAATGAAGGTAAAATTATATAATAATATAGATTAAAATTATGTGAATCCTGTGTAACTGTAGATTCAATTTTAGCATTCTTTGTCACAGTCTCTTGTGTATGATTAATCTTGAATTAGATCAATTTTAATGTTGTAGAAAGTAGATAGAAGATTGATAGAAGAAAGTACACAAAATAGAAAGGACATAGTATGTACGTGGAGAAAACCCTTTCGAGTAAAAAACTCCACCAAAATTGTTCTTGCTTGTATTATTTAACCTTTGAATGAGTTACAATAATATTGATTCAATTCTCCTTGATGTGCTTCTTCTGTCTTCAAGAAATATTCTTCACAACTTGCAATATTTTCTCACAAAACTCTCTCATACAATGGCTGCAATAATAGACAATAAACTTGCTTACAAACTCATAAGAGTTAACAATTATAGTATCACAAAGCCACTTGAGAAAATCCACACCTAGGGTTTCCAAGTTGAGTTCTAAGATGCATGACAAAGTCAAAAAACAGTCTCCCTCAAAGCTGGCACCCAACACTGAAGTGTTAACCTTGTAGTTATCAAAAATATCTTCTGCAAGCTCATCCTCAAAGAAGGCGTCCATTCTAGGTCACACTTAACTGAGCATTACAATTATATTTTCCTTGCATTGGTTGTAACTCAAAGATGCCAACTTGGGATCCCAAGGTGGGCCGAAGTTGATCTTTGCTAACTGAAACACATCTGCCACTAATTCATGCAAAACAATGTGCATGCATGATCCTCCATCTGTTAACTGAATGTATCAACCTGTTATCTGTCCATGCAACTCAAGTCAATTGAGATTAACTAACATGCAACTAAAGATAATTGAAACATAACTAAACCGAAATGAACTAAACTTCACTGAACTTCAACTGAACTTAACTAAAATTCAATCCCTATATTATAGGTAATCAACATGCATAAATCAAAATCCCTATTTTGTAGGAACCTAGGATACATTTCTGAAGTGTACTCAATTCACCAATTAGTTAACTAAACCAAGGTGGATCCCACCTCCCATGTGTGCGCCCATGTGCTTCTATTTTGTAGGAGCTGACTCCAAGGCATCCCCACATGCTCCTAACACTTATAAATAATTACAAATGCCAAATTAAATATTTATTTCATTCCAAATTAATCTCTTCCTAATCCTAGAGTTGTGAAACCCATTCCAAGGACTTAGGAGATATATGAAATATGTTTAGAATGCAATTAAATGGAATCCTATTCCCAAAAAAAGGTACCATTGTGATGTTCCTATCAAAGGAGTACAAACACAAGTTCTGTTGCATGTGTGGTTTCTTGGTTTTCCCCATTTGAATATCCTAGATTTTCTGTGTGAGTGCCTTGAGCTGTGAGGATACATCATCTTGTGAATTTGGTGGAGGAGCATATGTGGCATATTGTGGGATGACACATGAGTTGTAAATGGGATTTTGATATGGTGTATGGAGTGGAGTTTGGTATTATGTGTGTAGTGGTGATAGTGGGGTCTAGGTGTATATGCTCCTTGTGCAATTGGATTCATGATTTGTCGGGGATTATAATACAAACCTTGTTGTTGTTGTGTAAGAACTTGTTGTTATTAGGAATATTGTTGTGATAGCAACGCTTGTTGCTAGGCTTGTTGTTGTTGCACAATTAAGGATTTTTGTTCTTGCAATGATTGTTGATAGGATTGTTGTTTTCTCAAAGCTTATTTTTGGGATTATTGTTGTTACAAACTTTGAGCTTGAGCTTTTTGTGCTTACACCACCTATTGATAAGCTTGTTGTGCTTGTTATAAATCTAGAATGTGAGCTTTTTTTTGTTGTAATGCTTATTAATAAGCTTGTTGTTGTTGCAATGTGGAAGTGTTTTGTTGTTGGGATATGTGAGATAGGTTTTGGGTGATCATGGTATGAGTGGGTTGTGGGTTGATTTAAGATGGTTGTTGTGTGGTGAGTATTTGGGGGTTATTTTGAGTTATCATTCCTTATAAAATTGTTGATTGGGATGGAGGAATGTAAATTTGGGGCCCCATTTGATTTTGCATGGCTTGGGAAACCAATAGTAAAAATGATGGTGCCATTTGGTGTCGTGATGTCAATGGCACATTCTAACCTTGGATCAATTGATTAGAAGGGTTCCCTTGACTGATGTGTTGAGGGTTCCCTTGTTGTGTTTGATTTGATGCTAAGGTGTTCAATTGGTTCATGGGGTTTGTGATCAAAGTGTTGATTTGACTTGGATTTATGATAGATGGGATTGATGTGTTTTATGGAATCGATGGGTTTGATGGGCCAATTGGGTGATTGGATAAAGATGTCCCTTGTTGTGTTAAGGGTTGAATTTGTGTAAGCGTGTTAACTTTCCCTTGTTTTTCCACTTGAGGCACTTGGTTCACATTACCTTGTATAACATTGGGAATAATTTTGGTACTTGTGGTGATGGATGAAGATGGTTGCACTCAAAATGTTGTGGCCATTGTTGTGTCATGGAATGTAAGTGGTATGCATGGATGTAGAGGGTGTTGAAGAACAATGGTGGAAGAATCGGGTGGAGCACCAAATGTTGGTGTCCAATTTGTGTTTTGTGGAAGGGTGGTACCTTGTGTACCCAAAAGTGTGTTACCCCCTAAAGGGAGAGAGTGACCAAGGTCGACGACAATTCTAGTTGCAATGCTAGGAGTTGATGTTTGACTTGGTACAAGAGAAGATGTTGGTTTAATTGTAGATGGAGTCAAGCCTTGTACTAAGGGTTGTGCGATAAAATTTGGGGGAATTGAAGCCACATTATCTAAGGTTTGTTCTCTAATTGTATCAAAGTCAAATGTAGAATGGAGTTTAGCCCCTTCTTTTGCTAAAGTTATTATGTATTGGGTAGGGTTATTTTTCATCAAAGTGTTAATGATGTGGTTTGTCTTAGGATCTTGTTGATATTCAAGGATTTATTTCTCAATGAGCTCATGGGGGTTGTTTATGACATCTTCTACTTCATACACTTTTTCTAATGGATTTTTTGGTTTTTGTGAGGGGGTATAATGGCTCCTTGGATCAAATTATTGTGGGATAGTATCACTTGTGGTGGATGTGGTTTTAGTTTGTTCCATGTTTCTCTTATTTTGTGACCTTGTTGTAACCTTAAATTATGGGTCAACTATGGGAGAGGTACGTTGAGATTTATAGTGTTGAAACTCTCTAATTGACTCAAATTTAGATAAAAGGGACCCTCTAAGTTGTTTTGGACCAATGATGTGAGTGGATGATGAAAAGGGAGAATGATATGGGGGATGAAATTTCTAAACTTTTAGAAAACAATTTTAGACTTAAAGGTTTGATGTTTTTATGTCTTGGATAAAAGGTGTGCAATGAACTTGTAAATATTTTAAGGTATACTTGTGACCTTTAAGATTAAATACTCCAAAATATGTGATGACTAACTCAGCTAAGTGTATGGAAAAGGATCCATTTCACACACAAAATAGCTAAGTTAGGGGATTGGTTTGATAATTTCCTAAGTCTAAAGAGTGTTGATGTGTCCAAAAGTTTCTAAAGTTTTTTGTGAAGTGGAATGTAAAATATGATGAAGATGGATGAAATGTTTGACCCAAAATGCGTTAACCTAAAAGGGACCTTTGTTTTACAAGACCAAGATGGTGAGAAACATGCTTTACCTCTAAAGTGATAAAACCTTAAGAACTTAATTATTTTGATAATATAACTTGTACTCAATGTTTTACAATACTTTCCTTGTCTCACTTTATTGCTTGGGAGTCAATGTATTTCAAAAATAAGACCAATGTGTGGTGTGTTCATTTTGTTTTAATATTTAATTTAGTGAGATTGATTTATTACCTCATCAAGAAAGTCTTAATTAATTTCAAACTAAAAATGTCTGTCTAAGCAACCTTCATTCCACAAAGTCCATTATGTTGAAATCAAGAAGCTAAGGCCATAGTTCCCTATGTTAACTTTGGAAAGTGTGAATTAAGATATAAGTCCAAATATCTAGAAGCCTCTAAAGATAGAAATCCTTAGGGACAAGCAACAATATAGGACTTTTCAAAGGTATTCACACTAAGTCCAAAGGGTTTGAAATTTGATGAACATGTTGATGTGTATTTAAGTTTTGAAATAAAGCAATATGTCAAACTAACTCACAAGCAATAAAAATCCTAGCTCAAGTGGGTATGTTCTTCTTATTGGGCTTACCTCATGCCTCAAAGGGATTATTTTTCATGCAACTTGTGGAGGAAACAAAAGCAAAAGAGTCCATTCTCTTTAAGCTTTTATGCCTTAACCCACAAATTGGACTTGGTAAATAAATTCTTGGAAGTAAATTCAAATGCACCACTTTAAATAATGCTTCGAAAATGGACTTGGTGGTTGGCTACTACACAAAGGTTTTTAGTGACAACAAACTAAGAACATCATAAACACACTACCATCTCCCTGCCACTTAAGGCATTAAACCATCCCCTTTTGATTTCAAAGATGGATTAGGTGTAGTATGTTGTCACCTAGGATTGAAGCTACTTTCATTACAATTTTATAACCTTTTATTTAAAGCCCGTCGGTAAATGTGCTCACAAGAATCGTTAAGAGTTCTCTATTGTGGGATGTGTTTCCTAGTAGGTTCTCTCTTAATAAGAAACGCGTTATTTCTCTTCATCCAACATCGCATGAAGAAAAAGGGGGGATCATACATAGCAAGTTCTTAGGGTGACTCAAAACAAGAAAGTACACTTGAGTGTTTCTCTTCACCCAAGATCACACAAAGCACAAGGGGAGTGGATACACACTACAAGTATACTCAGGAAAAAACAAGCACATCAAACACTCATTCATTTTAAACTATATTACAAAGTGACTTCATTTTAAGCACCAATGGAAGTGTTTGTTTTTTTTCTTCAATTTTAGCCAATATCACAAAGTGAGGTTGTATGGGTTCAATTTTAACCAACTTTGAAAAGACTTAAAGCATTTGTGAATTTTAAGCCCAATTGAAAGCTAGTTGTCCTAAGATTGTAAGTTTTAAAACCTAATGGAAATTTAGTGGTCCTAAAACATGAAGCAAAACAACATATGATGGGTTATAATTGTCCCATAACTAGAACTAAGAAAAAACGAAAATCCAAATTTTCAATTTTTTAAATATTTTCTAAGTTATAGTAAATCACATTTTCAGAGGCCTTTGAAGCAAAATTTGGGGCTGAAAATTGTGTCGATTTGTAAAAATTGATTTTTGTAGGCACAATTTTTGAGAGAATCGAGTTAATACTCTCAGAGACCTTTCCAACGTTGCAAGTGGATTCAAATTTTGAGCATCGAGTAGAAAGTTATGACCATAGAAAGTTAGGGTAAATAATTTTCTAGTTTTATCAAATCTACAAAACCAATTAGCCTCACAAAAACAAAACCAAATGTTAGTAAAATATTAGAGAGTTTATGAAACTGAAAATTTAAAACACACATGAAAATTGACTCTCTATTATTTACCAAGTGCCACTATAATCAAACGCGTCATTGTAGTTATCAAATACGTCATGGAAGGAAAAGTGTGTACTATGGTGAAATCTAGTTGAGTCACTTTGCACAAAAATAGTGACATCAATAGTGTCTCTATATGGAATGCGTTGCTATATTCAAAATCACGATAATAGTCAAAAAAATATTAGCATCACTATATTTAATAGGAGTCGATGTGTCACTATATTTGAATCAAATACATCACTATATCTTGATGCATCTCTGTAGTGTTTTTGTAGCCATCAAAAGTGTCGCCATTTCTCTAGAACCTGCAACTCATAAAAAATTAAGAGAAATTCATCAAATAAAGTTAGTAAAGCCCTCCTTCTAGCGCAAAAATATGATTTTAATCATAGTATGAGCTAAATACATAGTATGAGCTAAATACACCAGATCCATATTAATTTAAGCCATATTTAACACCTTAAGCTACAATCCCAATGAGATGTTCAATAGCTTCAAAAAACCAAGAAACCATTAAACTAAGCATGAAATAAACATGAAATCTTAAAAGAAACCTAATCTAGAACTCCAAACCTTTCACATTGGGGGAGTGGTGTTGTATTGATATGGAATAATGACCCTTTACCAATCCCTTGGATAAAATGAGCATCTAATTGAACTCCATTTCTGAAAACTAAACTAAAATTGATGAAACTATGCTTAGGGCGGATGAAAAAGCTTGATAATGGATGCAAGGATGAATAAAGATAGTATTCAAATGGGAAACATAACTTTTCTTTGATGGAAGGAGATCCATTTCTCTCAAAATGTGAGGTATTAATAGGAGAGAAAATGAAGAATCAAGGGTGAAGATGAAAAGGATCAATTGATGGTCAAGATGGAATCAAGGGCGAAGACATGGATCAAAGATTCTCATCAATGGATGGGAAGCAAATATCACATGGATCAAAAAATCAATCAATGGATCACAATGATTCAAACAAACACACTTTCAAAGTTGTTAAAAAGTTTGTTAGGAAATAATATTCCATTTTTGGAGCCAAATAGAAGAATATTCTTTTGGAATATTCCCTATGCAAGTGGATGGGTGAGGAAAATTAGTAATTAGTTAATTAAAACAAAGTTTTAATTGTGCAAGTTGAGGAATATTAGGATCATCATTAAATAATTATTTTGTTTAATGAAAAGGGGGTTCAAATGACATTTAATTAAATAATTTAGGATTATTCAATTAAATGAGAAGAAACAAGGTGTTTAAATTAAATAATTTGATTTATTCAATTAAACAAGATGGAGGTGAATATGAAAGGGGGTGAATTAACCTAATTAAATTAATTAGATTAAAGGATGAAAATGATACATTTAATTAAATAACTAGGCTTATTTAGTCAAACATGCGAAAAGAGGATGAATTTCAAGATGAAATGATGTTAGTGATTGAATTCAAGTGTTTAATATCATTCAGGACTATTTTAAGTGTCTACATCCTCAACCACTATTGTAGGTTTAACTTTAGAAAGAAAACATAGATTTACCTATTCTTCAACAACTTTTTTTTTAGATAAAAGGCATGGGGGCCTATATATATTATATATTATAAAATAAGAAGATTACATCTATATCTGCAAAATATAGGAAAAATTACTAGAAAAATTTCCAAACTGTCTACTATCTTAAAATATCCTTCTTTCTTTCCTTCTTGTTAGTACACCTTTTCTCTTATCTACAATGAATTGATCTTCAAAATGATTATTATGCACATACTTAGGAGTTTTAGGAGTCTTTTTTGGAGCGTCTTCCTCTTCAATCTGCACTTCTCTTTCTTTTTCTTCTTCTCTAGAAGAAGACTCATCTAATTCATATCCATCTATCATCATTGAATTCTTCTATAAATCTTCATCAATGTTGACACTTGCACTCTTAATAATCTTTCTCAATATCTTGTAGCATCGATAATCTTTGCTTCTAGTAGAGTATCCAAGGAAGATACCTTCACTAGACCTTGCATAAAACTTTCCTAAGTTTTCTTCATCTCTTTCAATATAACATTTGCTTCCAAACACTCTGAAGTACTTGATAGTAGGAATCCTTCCATACCACAACTCATAGGAAGTCTTTGTACTATTTTCTCTTGCTTGAATTATGTTAAGTATATAAACATCAATATGAATTAATTCTCTCCAATAGTCTTCTGGTATATTTTCCTCTTTCATCATTGTTCTTGTAGCTTATTGAATAGTCATATTCTTTCTTTCAACTACTCCATTCTATTGAGGAGTCTTAGGGGCAGACAAGTGCCTCTTTATGCCATGATTTTCACAAAAGATATTGAACTCATTGGAGGTGAACTCTCCACCTCCGTCAAACCTCAAACATTTGATTTTCATATCCATCACACTCAACCATAACTTTGAATGCTTTAAACTTGTCTAGAGCTTATGATTTTTCTTTGAGAAAAGTAACCCATGTCGTTCTAGAATAATCATCAATTAATAACATGAAATATCCTTCACCTTGAAGAATTATTACTCTTGTAGGACCAAAAAGATCTGTATGTACCAATTCCAACTATCTGGTAGTAGATTTTTCTTTGAATTTGAAGCTTCTTCTTGCTTGCTTTCCAATTTGACATTCTTTATAGACAACATTGATAGGCTTTGTAATCTTTGGAAGATCTCTTACATCTTGAGCTAAGTTGATTCGTACTAAGTTATCAAAATTGATGTGACACATCCTCTTGTGCCATAACCAACTTTCAGTAATCTATCATAAAGAAATGACCATCAACACCCTTAAGCTAATAAACATTTCAATCTGTCATTCTTCCAACAACAAACACAATTCTAGATCCTTTTCTGATCTCACATTCATCATCCTAAAACATAATATTGTATCCTTTGCTACAAATTTGTCCAACTTTCAAGAGGTTATGCCTTAAACTCTTATTATAGTAAGCATCACCAATATTATGCTTTCCATCAAAATTGATAGAACCTTTTCCACATATCTTATCAAATGTATCATCAAAAAATATAACACATCCTCCATCATATTTTTCAAGTTTAACAAAATTACTCTTGTCACTAGTCATATGATTAGAGCATCCACTATCAATGATCCAATAGTTCTTCTCCTATCTAACATGAAAATAAGATACCATAGTACCTTCAATCTTATCCTTTACCTTTGGAGGGTTTTCCTTCACACATTTCTCAGGGTTTTATTTTGTTATTTGTTAAAAATAGAGTATTAATATAGAACTATTTAATAATAGCTATTTAGAACATGTAATGCACTATTTCCTTAGTAATCAATTACCTTTCCAATTATCTATCTTTTTATAGTTTTATAAATTTTTTATTCTATTTTCCTTTTGAATTTTCCTTCTAATTTATTAATATTTTTTGTCAATTTCCCTACTCTTTCTTTATTTCTGGCTTGGTCCTTTCTTGTTTTATCTTATGTATTTTTATTTTTGTCTTTTATTCTACTTTTCTTTATGGCCTTTAGTTTATTTTAAAATTATAATGTTCTCCTTAGCATTGTAATACAATATTATATACTAACCTTTATTGAGTTCTTGCTAATTGATTAATATAGCATTACTAAATTAATGCTTTAGTAATCAATTACCTTTCGAGCTAACTATCTTTTATAGCTCTTTTTTATTTTATTATTCATTTTTTTTTTCCTTTTGTATTTCCATTTTAATTTGGACAATTTTGTTTGTTTCCTTGTTATTTTTATATCTTTCATGGGTTTATACCTTGGTCCTTTCTTGTTTTCCCTAGTTTTTAATTTTTGCCTTTTATACAACCTTATTTTTTGACCTTTAGGTTTTTATCTCTCTTATTCTTGATTTGGTCTTTGTTCTCCATTTTTAATCTATTGTTTCTATTTATTCTTTTCTATTTTCTCCTTATTTTCTTAGTGTCTTGTTTCTTGTCCCAACTCTTCTCTCTCCTTCCTCTTTCCAACCTTTTTATACTTGGTTAAGTTTGTAACTTGTCATTTTTCACTCTTTATGCTCTCTTCATCCTGATGATGGATCACAGAGTGTGATCCGAAACGTTGATGCAAAAACTATCACACAATCGAATCCAGAAATCTGTTAAGCAATACTTGCATATTCTCTAATATAATAACTTTTCTTAATCATCTTACCTTTTTTCTCCTTATTTTTTTATTCAAAGCTCTATTTGGACATATTGAAGCATAGTGACCTATCTTTCCACAACTGAAACATTTGAAAGGTAGCTTACCATTGTATTTAATAGTACCCTTTTTCATTCTCCTTACAAATCTAGCTTCTATATCATCAAGATCCTCCTGATTAGATTCCTTGATCTCCTATAATTTTCTAGCCTTAAAATTAGTCTCAACTTTTGTACCATTATTTGTATGTACCAAATTCTCTCATCTCAAAAGCAGTTAAGGAACCATACAACTGATCTCTAGTATATTGATTCAAATTTGCAAATTCTTCAATAGTAGACTGATTTAGAGGGAAAGCTAATTACAAAATCAATGGGATCTCAATGAAAGAGAGAAAATGATCTCCACAACTATCTACAAAAGTTTCTTTAATCTTTCAATGATAGCAACTAACAATACCCTATTACAATTCCAAAAACTTAATTCCCTAGACAAAAACCCTCAAAAGGAATCAAATTTCACCTTTCTTTTGCAATATTAGGCTCTATAATCCTTAAGCACACTCTAAAGACTTCACTCTAACCATTCTTGGCAGTAAATAACTCCAAAATCAAGCATTTCCATAAAACCTTCAAAGAGAGTAGGGTTTTGCACAACCCAAAGATAGTAAGGACACATTGTCGGTCATAATTCACACAAAATAATGAGCTCAATCACTCCTACCTTTTAAAACACGTGCATAAATGTCTACAAAAAAAATTGTACCAAATCTCATGATTTTTCTACGACTAGAAAAGAAGATATGGATTTTCCTTGTTCGCTGGAAACCCTATGTCTATCAATAGACTATTAGCACTATTTTCATCATAAATTGCTTATACCAACATGAAATTAAACCAAATAAACTACATTAGAATCTCAACACAGAGCTCTAAGCTTCAATCCACCTTCAGACCAGGTAACATACCATACAAATCTGTAATATTTTCTTCATGTTTCACAGGAAAAAATGTCATAAAATTGAAAAATAATAGGGTATTTGATCAAATCTTGCTGCCAATACTTCCTAGAGCATATTATTCCATTTATTTAGCATCAAAGACTTACAAAAAATAGTTACAGCCTAAGCGTATGTCCTTTTCACCAAAATCCCTAATGACTATGTCTTAAAAAATGACAATTATGCCTCTTTGTGTAAATTTCAACCTATACATGTGAAAAAACATCAAAGAAAGGAACTTTATATGATTTCCATGGTCCTATGGGACCTTATTATTCTTATAAAACCAAAAGAAAGAGTTGAGAGACAAATCTCAACCTTGTAACAAACCAAAACACTTCAAAAATTTAAATTGCAATTTTGGGAGGAAAGTCCAAATTTGAATTTCCAAGTTTATTTGCATAAACTAAACCAAATAAAATGATCCTAATGGATGCCTCAAGACATCTAAAAACACAACCAAAACTCCTAACACCCTAAAGAAGGATAAAAAGCTATTGAGAGTGATGCTCCTGCATCATACTCCCAAGGAAATGAAAAAGAGCTCAGGTTCCACCTGAGAAGAGGTTTTATACTATTCTCCCATGCTTGAGAATATCTAGCTCTATCATTATTGTGACATATTCAATTGTGAGTTCTTTCCACTTGGCCAAATATTGGAAGTATTGTTTGCCCCTTGTCTTCTTGATCTCCTTGGTGTTAATGGTGCACTCTAACTCTGTGGGTTTTCTAGGTGGGAGATCCTTTATCCACTCAACATCTAAGATCTATTGTAAACCTACTCCTTCATCATCAATGGCATCTCCTTTGTAAGCATACAAATCAACAACACTAAAAATTGGGGATATGCCTACTCCACTAGGCAGTTCAATCTCATAGGCATTGTTGGAAAACTTGTGAACAATCCTACAAGGGCCTATATTCTTCATCTTCAAATTGGAATACTCACCTTTGGAAACCTCTTCTTCTTGAGAAGTGCTAATAAAATATCTCTAACCTTGAAATCAAATTCTCTCCTCTTTAAATCTGCCTTATGCTTGTATTTTTCAACTCTAGTTTGGAGTTTCTCTTTCACTTGTTGATAAATTTCTTGCATAGAAATGAAAAATTTCTCACCCTTTGTGCTTTTCTTCTCCATGCCACTGAGATCTCTCAATTCAAATACTCCTCTTGGCTGCATACCATAGACCACTTGAAATGGAGTATTGCCAATGATCCTATTCACTGAGTCATTATAAGAAAACTCTGCTTGGGGTAACACAAGATCCCACTATTTAGGATGATCCTTTGAAAGGCATCTTAATAGGTTACCTATGATCCTATTGAACACCTTAGTTTGGACATTAGTATAAGGGTGGTAGGCTAATCTAAAATTGAGATTTATACCAAGTTTTCTCCAAAAATGTTCTCCAAAAACATCCTATAAACTTACTGTCCCTATCTGAAACTATGTTCAATGGCAATCCATGTAGTCTAACAACTTATTTAAAGAAAAAACCTAAAAATAATGAAGCATCACTTATAATTTTTCTAGGAATGAAATGGTCCATCTTGGAAAACTTGTCAACAACCACATAAATCGAATCAAAACTTCTTTGAGTCTTTAGCAATCCCATGACAAAATCCATATTGATGGATTATAAAGGCCTATTAGAAATGGGTAAAGGCTAGTATAAACCTACATTAGTGTTGCTCCCTTTTAATTTTTGGCATATGGTACACCTCTCCATAAATCTCCTTAAATCTATTTGCATCCTTGGCCAAAAGTAATTCCTTCTCAACTACTCTAGTGTTTTATCAAGGCCAAAATGACCTACGATACTCCCACAATGATTTCCTTAATTATATTTTCTCTCATAGAACATTTAGGCACACAAAGTTATGCTCCTTTAAACAACACCATATTGAATAAGTTAGTCTAACCAATTTTCCATGTTAGTGTTAATGGGCTACTTGTAAACCTCATAAACCTCTTTGAAATATTCATCATCCTCATACATCTCTTTGAGTGTTTCAATCCCAACACTTCTTAGCTGAATTTCTTGCACCATTAATGCTCTTCTACTCAAAGCATCATCCACCTTGTTACTTTTCCCTTTTTTTGTGTTTAATTCATGTGAAGGTATAACTTTGCAAGTATTCAATCCACATAATGTGCATTTGATTGAGTTTTTCTTGGCTATTGATGAATTGAAGTGCATGGTTGTCAGTATAGACTATAAATTCCTTGGGTAAAAGGTAATGTCTCCATTTCTTTAATGTTTGAACCATTGCATACATTTCTAAATCATAGGGCGAGTACTTTTTCTTTGCATCATTGAGTTTTTCACTAAAATAGGCTATTGGTTTATTATCTTGACTTAAAACTACCCCTATTGCATGACCACTAGCATCACACTCTATTTGGAAGACCTTATTGAAATTAGGTAAAGACAAGATTGACTACTCACTCACCCTCTTTTTCAGAAATTGGAAGTTCTTCTCAACTTGTTCAGTCCATATGAACTTCTTTTTCTTATCCCCTTTGATGGTGTCTATGATAGGTGCACACACTGAAACCTTTATGAATTTTCTATAAAAAATTGCAAGACCATGAAAAATTCTTACTTCTAAAACTGATTTAGGTGCAAGCCACTCCAAGATTGCCTTCACTTTTCTTGGATCCATCTTCAACATCCCCTTCGAAACCACAAAACCAAGGTACATCAGTTTTGTCTTCATGAACTCACACTTTTTTAGATTGATCATTAATTTCTCCTCTTGTAGCCTTCTTAACACCAAATTCAAATGATGCAGATGTTCTTCTTTACTTGAACTGAAAACTAGTATATCATCAAGATAAACAACTACAAACTTACCAATGTATGGCTTGAGGACCTCACTCATGAGCCTCATGAAGGTACTAGGTGCATTAGAAAGACCAAATGGCATAACAAGCCACTCATATAATCCCTCATTATTTTTGAATGATGTTTTCCATTCATCCCCTTATCTGATCCTTATTTGATGGTATCCACTTTTGAGGTCTATTTTTGAGAAATAAATTGGCCCACTCAATCAATCCATTAAGTCCTCTATTTTTTGTAGTGGAAAACTATATCTAATTGTTATCTTATTTATTTCCTTGGAGTCATTACACATTCTCCACTCACCCCCTCTCAGGTTCCAAAACAATTGGAACTACACAAGAAATAAGACTCTTCCTGATTAACCCTTTGTCAAGCAATTCTTGCACTTGTTTTCTAATTTCTTCATTTTGTTAGTGTGTCATCTTATAGGCTGATTTGTTTGGTAGAATAGCCCCTGGTATAAAGTGTATGTGGTGACTAATATCTCTCATTGGAGGTAAATATTTAGGTAGTTTATCTACAATTATTTATTTATATCCCTTCAACGTTTCCTATATTTACTAAGGCAACTCATCAATTCTTGTTGCTATCATGATAGTCCTAGGTCTGATCACTATTGAAAAACCTATCTCTCCCTCTTACATTATCTTTAGAAACTCCTTTTCACCCATTATCATCATTATTGGCCAATCTTTTGGTCTTTGTCTTCTTCCTTCAAAGGTACTAAGGTTTAGGTGACTCCATCCTTCTCCAAAACATAGACATTCTTCCCACCACCATGCATTGTTTTTCTATCATATTTTTGAGGCCTACCGAACAACATATGAACTACATCCATTGGAATGATATCACATAATTCCTTGTCCTTATACCTTCCTATTTGTAACCCTACCCAACATTTTTCATTAACCAATATTTGTTTCCCCTTATTCAACCGTGAAAATTTATAGGGTGTAGGATGAGGTAACCTCTTCAAGTTTAATTTCTCTACCATCTCAACATCAACTAAATTATCAGTACTTCCCAAATCTATCACAACTTGGAAACACTTACCTTGAAACTTGCAAACAATTCTGAATAGGGACTTTCTTTGAGGTGGCTCTTTCTCTATTGGAACCTTGATCAATGTCCTCATTAGCAAAAATTATCCTTTCTCTGGTTCTTCTAGTTTTAGTGAAGAATTAACACTTTCTTCATCTCCTCCTTGAGGAAATTGAGTCCTTATTTCATTCCTAAAGGTAGTGGTTGTATGCTCTTCTAGACACTCCCAAGCTTGATAACTAGAAAACTTGTTACACTTGTGGCATTTTCTTGTGAATCCATTGAATCATCCTCTTTGTCCAAATCTGCCCTTGAAGTTAGGGTTTCTTCCTCTAAAACCCCCTCTTGAATTTGGAGCTTGTTCTTGTGAGTTTCTTGACTCTCCTAGAGTTTTTTGTGATTGTCCTCTACCAACATATGAGCCTCTACCTTTGAAATTCCTTCCTCTTCCTCTATTTTTATTTTCTTGCTTTCTATTCAACTTCTCTTCAACCTTTAAGGCTAGTTGATAGCACTCTTCAAGTGTTTTGGGGCTTGTGAGGCTTAAATCATCTTGTAGGCTATACTTAAACCCATTTAGGTATCTTGCAATCTTATCTGTATCATCCTCCATGTGTTTTGACCTGATGCTCAACTTATAAATCTTTTGAGTGTACTTTTTCCCTCCCATATCCTTTTGTTTCAAGTTCTACAACTTCCTATACAATCGAGTCATGTAGTCACCTGGCAAGAATTTTCCCTTCAACTTGGAAACCATCTTATCCCAAGAAGTAGTCTTGGATTTACCTTTCTTTTTCCTATCTTCCTGAACATAATCCTACCATAGGGATACATGACCTTTTAGCTTGGTCTTGGGTAACTTTAGTTGCTACTCTTCAAGTACCTCCTCCAATTCAAAGTACTTATCCAACTCCCCTATCCAATCAAGGAGTTCTTTACCATTTAAACTACCTATGTACACTATAAGTTACACCTTAACCTTGTTTCCTTCACCCTTAACTTCCTTCAACAATATTTCCATCCTCGAATCATCAACATCCCTCTCTTCTTGAGGTGCTTCATTCACCTTCTTCTTCTTGGTCACTCACATCTCATGTAACCATTCCTCTTCTTTGGTTAGCTTCCACTGCACTGAGTCTTGCATCCAAATTGACTCTCATCTCCCTCATTTCTCTGGCAAGGGATTCTCCTAGTTGTGTGGCTATCCTTTCTACCACCCTGTCAAAGTTTCTTGGAGGCATCTTTCCTTTGCTTACTTAACCTTATACCAAATTTCTTACTTAACCTAGATATAATACAAATAATGATGTAGAGGGAAATATAATTACAAACTCAATGATACAGAGAAAATTATTTCCACAACTATCTACAAAAGGTTCTCTGATCTTTCAATGATAGCAACTAACTTCATACCCTATTACAATTTCAAAAACTTAATTCCCTAGACACAAACCCTCAAAAGGAATCAAATTTCAACTTTATTTTGCACTCTTAAGCTCTATAATCCTTAATCACACTCTAAAGACTTCACTCTAACCATTCTTGGTAGGAAATAACTCCAAAATCAGGCATTTCCATAAAACCCTTGTAGAGAGTGGGGTTTTGCATAGTCTAAAGACAATAAGGACACATTGTCAGTCATAACTCACACAAAAAATTGAACTATCACTTCTAAATTTGGGAACATGTGTATAAATGTCTACAAAAAATTTGTACCAAATCTCATGATTTTTTTATCATTGGAAAAGAAGATATGGATTTTCCTTGTTCCTTGGAAACCCTAGGTCTGTTAATATACTGTTAGCACTATTTTCATCATAACTTTCTTATTCCATCATGAAATTAAACCAAATAAAATACATTAGAATCTCAACATAGAGCTCTAAGTTTCCATCCACCTTTAGACTAGGTAACATGCCATACAAATCCGTACCAAGCTATTTTCTTGTTGTTTCATAGGAAAAACTGTCATAAAATTGCAAAATAACAAGGTATTTGATCAAATCTTGCTCCCAATATTTCTTGGAGCATATTATTCCATTGATTAAACATCAAAGGCTTAAAAAAAATAGTTATAGCTAGAGCATATGCCCTTTTTCACCAAAATTCCTAATGACTATGCCATAAAAATTGACAATTATGCCTCTTTGTGCAACTTTCAACCTAGACATGTAACAAAACATCAAAGAAATGAACTTTACATGATTTAAATGGTCCTTTAGGACCTTATTATACTCAAAAAACCAAAAGCAAGAGTTGAGAGACAAATATCAACCTTGTAACAAACCAAAACACTTCATAAATTCAAATTGTAGTTTTGGTAGGAAAGTCCAAATTTGAATTTCCAATTTTATTTGCACAAAATAAACCACCTAAAATGATCCTAATGGATACCTCAAGACCCATAAAAACACAACCAAAACTCCTAACACCCTAAAGAATCATAAAAAAACTATTCAGAGTGATGCTCCTGCATCACATATACTTTATGATTATAATATTTAGGAAGGGTAGTAAGAATTTTATTTACCACTTTTGGTTCTTTGAGTTCACCAACAAGACCTTTGTTGGAGCTGACAACTTCATCTACCCTTTGCATATAGCTTGTAATATTTTCATCTTCACACATCTATAGGTTCTCAAACATGATATTCATATTATGCATCTTAGCTTCTTTGACCTTATCATCTCCTTCATAAATTCTTTCTAACTTTTCCCAAATTTCTTTAGTAGTTTTCATACTCATCATATTCACTAATACAAAATTAGTAAGACTATTTAAGAGAGCATACCTTTCTTTACCATTGCTTTCATAGGATTTTATCTCATCAATAGTACTTGGACCATTTTTAGGTTCAATATATCCATTCTTAACAGACTTCCAAACATCAAATCCAAGATAAACCAGAAAATCCTCCATCCTTGTCTTTTAGAATGCATAATCCATTTCATCAAACATAGAGATCTCTTTCTTCTATGCCATCCTCGAGCTACCTCAAGCGGTTAAGTTTTCTTCCAAGGAACCTTGCTCTGATACCAATTATTGAATGCATAAGACAATTGAGAGGGGGGTGAATCGGTTGTACCTTAAAGCTTCAAAATCCTCATAAACATTTAGATCCATATTCATTCAATTAACCCTTAATGTATTATAATCATTTAACATGAAAAGAAAATAATAGAAACTGAATCAAATCAACACCATACACAAGAGAACACTATATTTATGTGGAAAACCCAAGATGGGAAAAACCATGATGATGATTAGCTCACAATATATAGTAATATCAACACTGAATACAAAGGGCTCACTATTAGAGGCCTCATTTCCAAAACAAAAAAGAAGATAGAGAAGAATGTTACACAAAGAAATCCATCTTAATGCAATAGATAAATGCATCACAATAGATCACCAACACCATCACAACTTGACCAGATAATTGTAGACACCTTCTACTCACTACATGCAACAATCTAACACATGACAGTTCAAACTATACTGGAATGTCACAAAATTGCACCTAGGGGCAATTCCACATTTTCACATCTTCTCTAGCATTTATGACACCTTAGAAACATTAATGAAAAAATACCATGAGTCAAAATTTCATGATTATGACTCCATGTGGACACATGGAAAAACAACAAAAGTCTAACAACATGTTCCTTGAAAATCTAGGCTTTGGACGCTTGCGTGACTCGCTAGCATCCTGGTAGTTTTCCGTGCTTTAAACGATGAATCTATAATCCTGACCCTTTTGACACGTGTGTTGGTGGTTAGGTCTCAGATGTAACGGCTCTGTGCCACCCTTGCATGCATGAAAACCCATTTTTGGCTCTCATTTTTGGGGTTGGAAGCCATTAGTTGAAGCACTACTACCATTTGCTCTAGTCTTGGGTAATCTTGATCCTTGATAGAAACACTTCTACAGGAAAAGCCATGCCAGACTGAGGTCCCTCCAGTAGCTATAGCTCTTCAATAAGCACTTAGTGATGCATTCGTGTGCTCTAGAGAGGGTCTTGACCCGTGGGTAACACACTCTCTCTCTCTTTCCTATTTGCTCATTTACTACTTTGTGGTCCAAGCTCTACTCCGAAGCGGGTTTTTCTTTCACCGTACACTTTTTTTACACTCTTTTCCAAACCTAGCTATCCATGGATGTGGGAACACCAAAATGGGGGTTTGAATGAGGTATAACCCTATACAAATCCAACCTTTTCCCCTTGATCTTCTATGTGTAGGTTGTGGAGAGAAGCTTGAAAGAAGACCCGAACACTCGGTAAAAGGTAATCTCCTTTCAAGTTCCTTTGTGTTTTTCCCTAGAATCTAGCTTTCTATCTGATTATTTGGCCTAACACACCTTTGATCTAAGTTTAGAGGCGAGAATTTGAGTTCCTGAGCTCCTTGCAGCTTAGGATGCCAGTGCATCTTTTAAACGACAGCGCACCATGCTGGTGTCCTGAAACAACACTGATGTCCTTTGGCTGAGAGCTCTCTCACAAGAGGTGGAATTCTTGGAGTTTTTTTCTCTCAGAGTCCGAGGTGAATTTACTGTATTCTTTTATAGTTTTATCAGTCTATTCAAGTTGAGGTGTATAAGGGTAGTTCATTCCTTAGTGATCTCTTGGGGATAAAGAGACTCGTGTGCAACAAATCCCTCTTATGTCACATTTTGGTGAACCCAATGTGAATCATCAGATCCATTTTCATAATGTTGCATGTTTATGATGATCCTTTTTTTTGAAAATGATTTTGATATGTTGGAAGATGCCCTGGATGATTTCCTAGAAGTACTCTCCCCTATCTGTGAATCTTATGAACAAACTCCCCTCTCGCAAGCTGAGAGGTCGGTAAATGTGGTCATGGTTTTTGTGGCTCCTCCAAGTCCTAAGAAACTTGAAATTTATGTGATCCCAACTAAACCATCCTTTAGGGAGGACTATTCTATCTATGGGTTTTCATGTCAAAGTAATCATCGAAATTATATTCAAGGTTTGTGAAAGCTGCTGACTCTACTTCCTACAATGCTATCGGGCATACATACAATACAAGGAGAAATAAACAAAACTTAGAACAACAAGCTTCTGTTAATACATCACAACCAACTCAAATTCCTACTTCTTTACCACCGTCTCAACCTAGCCTTCCTTTAGCTCCTAAACATGTGATCAAATTGCTAGGTGATTATGATCTTGTCGAGCAACTTCATCTTACTCTAGCCAAGATCTCACTTTTGGATTTTCTTCAAACTGCTCTGGTTTATCAAGATATGCTACAGGAATCCTTACAAAATATTCTCTTTCTTGCCTTTGCTAGGCCTACGGATGTCAATGCATTGCTGGCACATATTCGAGTGGGTTCATTGAATATTATGTTCCACCCACAAGAACTCCCACCTTTGGATGTGCAGAAGCAAGCGAATCCCTTGATGATTATAATTAATGTTAATAACATCGATATCAAGCATACTCTTATTGACACTGGTTTAGCTCTCAACATTTGCGGTTTGGACCTATTACCTAAAATTAAAGTTGATTCATCTTATTTAGCAACTTCTTCCTTGTATATTCATGGGTTTGATAATATCGACCTTCAAGATCTAGGTACAATAATACTACCTTTGTAGCTAGGCCCCATTACCTTGCCTACATTGGTTTACATAATGCCTGGCCCATTACCATACAATATTCTCTTAGGGAGACCTTGGATTCACGCTATGGGTGTAGTGACTTCTAATTTACATCATTCTTTAAAGTTTGTTGCTAATAATCAGGTGGTTATGGTTAAAGTAGATCCAAAGGCTACACACCTTTGTTTTCTGGCTGCTACTGATCATGCTTCAACTGTATCCACTCTCAAGAATTGTATTCCCTCCTTAATCGCCGATGCTATGGCATGTTCTTCATCGATACCCTCTGTGGAAGTTTTTCCCTAAGTGAGTATCAACAAGGAGGAACTGCCTAAAGTGGAAGATCCTAAGTCTCCCCAATCTTCCCCTTCATCTTCTCAATCAAATTTTTTCCTAGGAAATGATTGGGGTTCCTTGAATTTCTCTTAGTTTTACATAGTGGAATACAAGTCAGACCCCTCTGGTATTGAATTTCCAAGTTCTGCTAGCGAAAAGGTAGGTGACGCTCCCGTTGGGGAAGAGAAGTGTGATCCTATCTAGGAACTGCTCCCCCCCTACTTGGGAGAGTAACCCCACTCTTGCAAAGGAGGTTAATGTTTGTGAATCAAGTAAAGGAAGTGGGAACACTCCCGTAGAAACTTTCAACATCCATTGGTGGAATGAGACACTCTATGTGGAGCCACCACCTCCTAAAATTCTACAAACTTGTTATGGGTTTGGATATGACTCGCCTCCCGATATGGCTATGGGAAGAAAGGACTGGAGTGTATCGAGCAAGGAATCCAAGTCCCTATCCAGTTTAATCCATGACAACACTAACTAGGTTTGGGATGCTCCGTTGAATAGTCTAAATAAAAACCTTGGTGGAGTATTAATATGATTTCAGCCGAGCCATTGAGCTTGGTCCATCCTGATTTGGTAGAGGAAAAGGGGTAGGATGAGAAAGTCCCTTTGGATCTTTTCTCTTCAGATGAAGCCCTTGAGGATTTTCTAGGTGCTTATTCTCTGTTTCCTCCTTATCATCACAAGAAATGATTCCTGTATCGCTTACATAAACAAGCATATTTTGGAGAATTTGTTTTGAGTATTGATGAGGAAGACCCTCTATCCAATGTTGATGATGATGTTCCAATATCCCATCTCAAAGACCACAGTCCTCTCCTCAAAGGAGATACTATTGAAGTACCTATGGATCTTAAGTCTTTAGAAAGAGCAATCAATATTGAGAAGTGTCTCTCTTCCGAAGAAGTAGAGGAGCACTCCGATCTCTTGCATACTCACCTTGATATATTTGCTTGGAAATATGAGGATATTCCTGGTATTGATGAGTCTGTAGTGGTCCACAATACTGTCTTATGTCCTAATGCCAAGCTAGTTAAGTAGAAAATTAAAAAGATCAATCCCAAGGTAGCTTTGATGGTCAAGACCGAGATAGAAAAGCTGTTGAAAGAAGGCTTTATCTGTCCAATTGACTACTCTCCTTGGATTTCAAATATAGTTTCCATTAGCAAGCTCGACAACTATATTCACATATGCATTGACTTTCAAGACCTTAATCTGTCTTCTCTTAAAGATGATTTTCCATTACCTAACATAGATATGATTATAGACTTGACTGCATGCCATGTGTTGCTGTCTTTTATGGATGGATTCTCAAGTTATAATTAGATCTATATTAACCTGGATGATCAATACAAGACACCCCTTGGGGTACTTTCTACTATGTGGTCATGCCCTTTGGTTTGAAGAATGCAGGATCGACTTACCAACGGGAAATGACCTTGATATTTCATGACTTTATTCATACGATCCTAGAGGATTATGTTGATGGAATCTTGGTGAAGTCGATAAATCATCAAGATCATGTGAAGAACCTCCATCTTATCTTCAAAAGACTTCAACTCTACAGGATGAGACTCAATCCCCATAAGTGTGTCTTCGACATAGATGCCGACAAGCTTCTAGGGTTCATAATATCTTACCATGGAATCGAGGTTGACACAAATAAAATCGATGCTATTGTTAACATGCCTCCACCAAGGAATATTACTGAGTTACAAAGTTTACAAGGGAAGATTTAGGTGATTTGTAGATTCATATCTCATTTGGCTGATCATACCCTCCCTTTCACTCGTTTATTGAAAAAGGATGTTCGCTTCATATGGGATGAAGAGTGTCAAAAATTCTTTGAATCAATCAAATCTTATTTGGCTAATCCTCCCGTATTAATGTTGCCTATGTAAGATAGGCCCTTCCTACTTTACCTTGCTACATCACCATACACTTTGGCAGCTTTGTTAGCTCAATATGATGACATAAGAAGAGAGTGAGCAGTCTACTACATCAGCCGTGTCCTTTTCGATTATGAAAATCATTATTCTGCCATGGAGAAGCAATGCCTCACTCTTGTATTCACTACATAAAAGTTGAGGCACTACCTCCCCCGTGTTGAGACACACATCATAGTAAAAATAGATCTTTTAAGACGCTTGTTCTCTAGTGTTGACCTTGCTGAAAGACTAATGAAGTGGGTTATGTTACTTTCTGAGTTTAATATAAAATTCATCACTCAAAAATCGATAAGGGGTCAAGTAGTTGTCAATCAATTAGCAGACACTCCCTCATCTGTATCCTTCCCTAGGTTGGATCTATTTCTTGATGAAAATATTTTCACAATCAACTATGACCTTGAATGGAAGATGCACTTCAATGGATCAAGGTGTTAGATTGGTTCTAGAGTGGGTGTGGTCCTAATATCCCCCAAAGGCAAACCGGTCCCTCTATCCTTTCGATTATATTTTCCTTGTACCAATAATATCGTTGAGTATGAAGCTCTTATTGCTGGCCTGCATGCCGTGATTGTGCTTAAAATTAAACATCTTCGTATACTAGGTGATTCTGAGCTTGTTGTGAATCAAATTATGGTAGCTTATCAAGTTAATCAAAGTAGATTGTCTCGATACCGAGACCTCACTTTATCTTTGCTTAATAAATTTTCCTCTTTCACAATAGACAGTGTCCCTAGGAGAGATAATAGACATGTCGATGCCATGGCAAGTGCTACTTCCTTGGTACCTTTTGAAGAGGATACGAGAGAATATCACTTTATGGTTCAGGTTGTATGAACCTTGGTAGTCTCTGATCAACCCGAACCTGAGTCTCTTATATGTTTTCATGCAGACTTGGGAGAGTGGTTCTCTAGTATCTACAGTTACTTAAAGACTGGAAAATTTCCTAATGATGTGATAAAAAATTACCACACTCATATACGAAAGATTTCAACGTGATATGTCATTTTATACAGTGTTCTCTATCGAAAGGTCTATAACAGCTTGTTGCTAAGGTGTCTCACTAAAGTGGAAATACCCCTTGCCCTTAAGGAAGCCCATTTAGGCTCTAGGGGTGGACATTTTAGTGGTAAATCCCTGGGGAGAAAATTGATACACATGGGGTACTATTGGTAAATGATGGAACATGATTCCTTCCATTTTGTCAAGAAGTGCCTTCAATGTCAACAACACAACTGTCTTATCCATGCTCCTATGCAAGATTTATAGAATCAAACTTCTCCTTGGTTGTTTGTAAAATGGGGGTTGGATATCATCGGAAAAATATCACCTCCTTCTTCCAAGGGACATACCTTTATCATTACCACTATGGATTATTTCACAAAATGGGTTGAAGCTATTCCACTTCAATCCATGAATGCTAAAACTATCTGTAGTTTTCTCATGAACAATATCATTCCTTAGTTTAGACTGCCTGATACACTTGTTTATGAAAATGGTACACCATTCAAAAACAAGGAAGTAAAGCAGTTCTTGGAGAAATTTCATATTCAAAATAGGTTTTCCACATCGTATTATCCGCAATCCAATAGTCAAGTAGAAGCCTCTAATAAAACTCTCAGACTCATTCTTCTTAAAACAATTAATAAGCATGGTAAGGATTGACATATTCAATTAACATACGCTTTATGGGCCTATCATATGAGTGTTTGTATGGTGATAAGAACAACACCTTATAACCTTGTGTATGGTGCTGAAGCTATCATGCCTTTGGAGTTGGAAATTCCATCCTTATGGGTTTACCTTAGAGGGTTAATTGATGATGAAACCTACCGAATTAACCGCTTGCATCAGTTGGAGATGCTCGACGAGATTTTTTTACAAGCCCTCGATCATCTTAAGGCTTATCAACAATCATTATCAATACAGTATAATCAGAATGTGCTTCCTAGAACCTTTAAGCTAGGAGACCTGGTTCTATGTGAGAACCAACGAAATGTAAATGCGCCGCCTGATCAAAAGGGAAATTCAGTCCTAACTGGTTAGGTCCTTACATTGTAATTTTTGTGTATGGTTTAGGTGCCTATGGATTATCATCTATGGATGGAACACCTTTAAAAGAGCCTGTTAATGCGATGCATCTTCATCGATACTATGCATAGCACTCTAATGTATCATATGTGTGGTGTTCTCCCTAAAAGACAATAATGCTACATATGCTGACATTGCTCATTCTCACATTATAATTTTTTTTGCGTGTTTATGACAAGATCGTGTGCGTATGTATGAAATGAAAACATACATACATGTGTCCGACTATGCTATATATCCATACATCACATTACATCTTTTAAAGCAATTAGATCAACATTGCATTTAATTAACATGCAACCAAGTGTGTTTATCAAATCATGATTATCATCTAATGTGAACATACATCCATATAAGTATATAACATCCATAACATGAACATACATGAGAATGGAAAACATACACATAAACAAACTCCTGATATTGAAACCAATATATATATATATATATATCCATGTATGAATCAAATGTCATGTACATTGTATTGGGCCACTACTATAAAAAATGAGTGTCTACTGAATATATGTCTATACAAGAGATCTATAAATATATGTATATGTGTATGGCTACAAAAATGATATATAAAAAGATGGGCTCCTATCCCTATGGTGCATGGCTCCCTAAGCCCTCTAGCTCTGGCAGCTACTCTGGTACCCTTGGGAGAGGCTGCACAGTGGTCAAAGAGTGAGAGCGATGTGAGTGTGATATGAACATGGCTTCTTGCATCCCTCTGAGCTCCCCCTACAATGAACATATGTCCATCTTTGCCCAAATTAGCTCCTGCTATAGTTGCTGAACATTTGTCAAGATCACAGCTGTCGACTGCACATCAAGGTCATTGATGTGGCTCTAAAGGGCATCATGCACTTGCTTGGCGGCCTCAACCCTCATCATGACTGCATCTCACTTGACGAGTGTTGTTCGCAACTCCCTTGACAACTAATCACGCTATCCCCGAAGAGTCATCAGCTCTGCAATCAACTATATGATCTCTACACCCCGCTCCTCGTAGGTGGTCCTCAAGCACGCTACCGACTCAAAAGTGGGGGCATGTCTCCCTACAGATACTAGCTAGTAGGCCTCAAGAATTGTACCCTAGATCAACACAGCTGGGGCCACCTCTAAAATACACTAAGCCATCAGCCTAGTCCACCCCTGTGCATCCTCTACAACCATATAGAGGAAAATAGGAATCAATATCACATGGTGTATGCACATATATCATAAACCAAAAAAGTTAAAAGCATGGAAATATAGACAATATACTATGTATACCTAGATCCCCTAGCTGCCATGTGGGATCAGAGTGAGGGTCAGTACTGAGTCCTGCATTGCCGACATCAGTGGTCGACCTCGGTGACACTAAGGCTGCTATTGTTGGGATAGCGAGAACAAGTGGTGCTGAGAGGATGAGAGTGGCCATGAGGGGATCTGATCTCCTCCACCACCTTAGTCTTGCAGGTGTCGCCTCCTCCTCCTGTGCTTTCTCTTCCTCTACGCCACCCTGCTAGTGCCCTCTCTACCTCTCCTATGGAGGTGGGTGAGGCAAGTCCTTTAGTGGAACAGGGTCCCCTCCTGGGGCACCCTTGCCAAACACTGGATTTGGATGGTGCTTCTCCCACCACCGCACAAAATTTGTAGCCACCTCAACATTATTTGCCACCGTTATGGCCGACAGATCATGGTCGAGCTCATCTTCATCTGAAGGAACAATATCTATAATTGTGGGGCGAGGGTGATCTACCCTTGCTGCACTCTTGTGTGCCCTGGTATAAGTGGGCACATCTAGTGGGATAGTCTAGGGATGGCCATGCTACCGCATGACTCAACTCCATCAGTAGGGTACTATAACAAAATCATGATGACCTATCAAAAAATGGTCCCACTGTAGGTTCCTTAGGTACCTACTGCCATCTACCCACTAGAAGTATTGGTAGGGTCTCCACCTAACCTCATCTACGATAATAGTGTCGAACTGTAGCTGCCAAAATTGTAGATCTTCGAGTCTCCACTGGCTTGTCATGTCATACTAGTGGGCCATAGGAATATGATATGATCATCGTTGGGAAAATCGACTGGCTGGGTGCACATGATGTGAGTGAAGGCCCACACCTGCAAAAGTGTGCACATTGTGAGACTACGGTACTCATAATGTACGTACCGCCCTAACTCTTGGTAGAGGTGTGCTATCATGCCACACCCCCAGGTAAAAACAATATGAAGCTCGACCATCTCTCTAATAGTATGGATGAGGCCCCTGTGTAGGTGCGAGCCTCGCCCATCTATGGTAATCCAGAATGCAACAATAACAACCATGACTCAATGTAGCAATGATGCCGTGGTCCTCACCTAGTCATACTAATGCATATAGATGTGGCCCATACCATCATCGACATCTATACTCCTTGAGAAGTAGAGGATTCCCTCACTCTGCTCTCACACTGATCAGGTGTCATCTAGGGGCACCCGCCATCCACAGATGGGTAGCCCAAGGATCTGATAGACATCCTTGAGTGTGATAGTCATCTACTCGTAGGGAAGCTAGAAAGATGATGTTGTGTTATCCCACTACTCCATCAAGGCTATGATCATCCTCTCGTGGTACCTCATCTCTAGCATAGTAAATACATGCTAGAGACTAACTTTCTCAAGATGTGTGATCTCACCCTCTGTCAGGCAATCCCTTTGCTCACAAACGAGTTGGTATGCTCACCCTCCTGGATGCTCCCAGATCTTTGGGTAATCCTACAAAACTTTAAAAATTTTAAGTTAGAAACACCATATTCATCATAAAAACAAGAAAAAAATGCTTAAAGACATATGCGTGTCATATAGACATTTGCATGTCGTATTTGCGTCCTGAACCACCTAGGACACTTAAGGACAATGACACAAATTGGAGACGTCAATGCATCTTTTAGATGATAGCACATATGTTGGATGTGAGTGCAAAAATGAGATGCTTGCACACCTTGCTACTTAGAAACATGCAAAAAATGAACTAAAATACACAAAAATGAGGTTTAGAGGCCTACTTGGTCCACCTCGTGACCCTCGACGATATCCTTGCATGGCTAATCCAATCTTAGCGCCTTATACTCTCTCTTGTTCAACATTTTGCTAACTTTTCTCTCACAAAAGTCAACAATTTTTTGCAGTGAGTAGTGGAAATGACCCTTCTGGGGGCCCACCTAGGTGTATATAGGCCCCTTGGGGCCCATTTTTCCTAGAGTTTGTGGCTCCCCAGTCTCTCTTGAATTTACCCCACAATGCTAGGGGCAAACTTAGGAGGGAGCAATCATAATTTTCCTCCGAATTAATGACATTTTTCTTGATCATTCTTCTCTTCATAGTAGCTTCTTCTAATTTTTGAAGCCGACTCAAAATTTTAAGTTTTGTAGGACAAAGTTTTGAAAAATCTTGCATGACCGTTTTGGTGCTATTTTTTGAGCTCAAATGCTGGGGGAATCTTTGGTACTAGTTAGATTGACCTCAGTGACCTATGCAGTCCCCTTTCATGGCACACAATTCCATAAAATTCGTAAGTCGAGTGAAATTTTTCTTCTCTACTTTAGTGAGGTTGATTTTTTCCAAAATCAAGCCCACTAAAGTGGGGGAAAAATGTAATGTCATAGAATTGCACCTAGGGGCAATTCCACATTTTCACATCTTGTCTAGCATTTATGACACCTTAGAAACATTAATGACAAAATCCCATGAGTCAAAATTTCATGATTCTGACTCCATGCAGACACATGACAAAATGACAGAATCTTGACAACATGTTCCTCAAAAATCTAGGCTCTGGACGCCTGTGAGGTGCACGAACGTCTGCATGGCGTGCTAGTTTCCTAGTGGTTTTTTGTGTTTGAAATAATGAATCTAGAATCTTGAACCTTGTGACACGTGTCTTGGTGGTTAGGTCTTAGATGTAACAGCTCTGTGCCACCCTTGCATGCATTAAAACCCCTTTTTGGATCTCAATTTTGGGGTTGGAAGCCATCAGCTGAAGCACTACTACCATTTGCTCTAGTCTTGGGCAATCTTGATCCTTGATAGCAACACTTCTACAAGCGAAGCCATGTCAGACTGAGGTCCCTCCAGTAGCTATAGCTCTCAAGAAAGTACTCAGAGGTGCGTTTGTGTGCTCTGGAAAGGGTCTTGACTTGTGGGTAACACTCTCTCTCACTCTTTCCTATTTGCTCATTTACTACTTTGTGGTGTGGGCTCTACTCTAAATCAGGTTTTTCTTTTACCGCACACTTTGTTTACTTCATTTACAATCCTTTCCAAAATTGGCTATCTGTGGAGGTGGGAACACCAAAATGGGGGTCTGATTGAGGCAAAACCCTATACAGCCCCAACCTTTTGCCGTTGATCTTCTATGTGCAAGTTGTGGAGAGAAGCTTGAAGAGAAGACCCAAACACTTGATAAAAGGTAATCTCCTTTCATGTTCCTTTGTGTTTTTCTGTATAATCTAGCTTTCTGTTTGATTATTTGGCCTAACATGCCTTTGATCCAAGTTTAGAGGTGAGACTTGGTTCTACTTGTTTGATTTCTTGAGTTCCTCGTAGCTTAGGACGCCAACGCATCTTTTAGATGATAGTGTGCCGTGCTGGTGTCTTGAAATTGTGTTGATGTCCTTTGGTTGAGAGCTCTCTCACAAGAGGTGGAAATCTTGGTGTTTTTCTCTCTCAGAGTCTGAGGTGACTTTACTATATTCTTTTATAGTTCTATTAGTCTATTCGAGTTGAGGTGTATAAGGGTAGTTCATTCCCTGGTGATCTCTTGGGGATAAAGAGACTCGTGTGCAATGAATCCCTTTTATATCACATGTAATTCTCAAATTCACTTTCTATCACTCTACAATTTCCATCATTCACATCATACTTGTCTATCTTCACATCCCTCGACAACTCAACTCATATTTATATCATCTTCAACCTTAAAAACATTCTCCAAGGTCATCTATGAACCTCAACTGTGTAAATTCAAATTAGGTTGACAACAAAACACTTTCATGGTGAAGAGAAGTGAAGGTGGACCACACTAATCCTTGTCTAGGACTGAAATCTATAACACCATGCTACAACATGCTTCTACAAACAATAAACATCCACTACAATTAGTGTAAACACAAAGGTCAGTTGTTACTTGTGTAAACACCTTTAAAATTTTAAGTGCACTCTTCCTTTGATTCAACAATAACTCACAAACATCAAATTTCACCTGAACACAATCTAGAATATTCTAAAATACCCTAAAAATCAACAAACTCCTTCACAACATCTTTCACTTGAAGAATGTATACACCCAATACACTCAGACAATTCTTCCATACACTGTAACTTAAGAAATTAACTTCTAAAGCACCAAACCTCGAGCAACTTTGACTGAAGAAATATACCAACACTATCAACACACCTTTAGATCCACTCTACCTGAAACCAAATTGTGGAGAAACGTGGAGTAAAAATATTTCTCCCAAACACCTCTACAATACACTGTTCACACATTGGTGAACACAACTTCTTCTGCACAATGATCCAACATACCAAATTTTGAATCGACACCTTTGAACACCTCTGATCAACATATTTGAAATGCATAGGTAGATCTTCAACCTAGAAGAAATGTGGAGAGACACTAGAACACACTACTCTTCAACCCACAACACACTGCAACTCACTATTTCCTCTTTTTATCAAATTTTCTCAAAAGCACTTGGAAACCAAGCACCAAGAACACATCCTCATCATCTCCATCACTTCCTCAACCATAGATAGAATCTTATCAAAGAAAAAATAGAGGTCGACACCAGTATTTTACTAATGAAAACATAATGCAACTAATCAAAGCATCATCAATGTAACAACATAGATAATACCAACAACTACACATACTATTGCAGCAATCTTCTTCTCATACAATTGACACCAATGACAACATAGGCTTGTTGAGATCAATGACAACACCTGTTTCTCATACTTGCAATAAAAACCTAGATTTGATACACATTAAATGACCATACTTGCATGATTGATTTGGTATCAAATATTGTAGCATTTAGTGCTTTGATGATGTTGACTATTCATCAAAATCAACAATCAAAATTATAGCTGGAGCAATTATAGTAATCAATTTTGTTCACTGTGTCATCTTCCATTGATTGACTGTAAGTTCCACCCCTAACTATTGATGAAATCATATTTTTTGAATAATGGTTGTAGATTTTCAACTTCGTGCCATAATCTAGTGATCCTCATTCAACCACTTTAACTTTAAAATTCCACCATAAGATCAAACACTCTTTAAACCTGTGTTATAGATCACTATTGTATCACATATGTCTATTGCACTTATTCTTTGCAATTGAAGAAGGAAATATACAATATAAAGGGGATCTACGATGTAATGATTATTTTCCACCTGTTGACTTGGTTGAAATTTAACTTCGTTGTTAAATCAAGACATGATCCCACAACATACTTCATGAAATAGTGACCACTGTTTGATCTCGATCTTCATCGTGCACCATTCAATCCTTGATCACAAGCCACAAGCTAGCACACTTTCTCTTGGTGCTTACCAAATAAGAAATGTGATGTACAAAAATTGAGTGCTATAATGGTGCTCTGCCACTTGTCAGTATTTCATGCATCATGATTTTAATCTTGTTAGAGTGAGCTGTAATTATGATACTACAACCGCCGTTGATTTCACTCAATAAAACATTGACCATTGATATTCTTTTGTAGAGAACCTTGAGCATGGTTCCACTAGCAACATGAAGAGATTCCACATTTTTGTAGACAAAATCTTATGTCAGCACAAAAGCATTGCGAGCACGTGGGAGCCGCTTGATCATCAATCGTTAATCTCAACTATTGATCATGCTTCAAAAAAACATTTAACCACTAGACTTAGGGAACATTAAAGTTATCATCACTCTGCCAATCTGGAACACTTAGGTCAAGGGGCCAATTTCTCTATGACTTTGAAGGCTTAAGTCATAACTTAAGCTACTTGATACCACTGATTTCTAGTCAACTACAAAATAGAAATTCTATTTGATGCCATGTTTGAAACCCTTAGGGTTTAACTACGAAATCCTAATCAAACCAAAGAATGGAAATAATTCATTGTTGGTCTCAATTCTCATCATCTAAACATGTGGATCACACTTCTAGAATGTACTTAAAAAACCTACATCAAATCTACTCTATGGTTTTTCTGCAAACTTTTGGAGACAGTCTTTGTAACAACATGACAAATTTGCATAAAAATATTGCAACAATTTATGCAATTTGTAACTTTGCAAAACATGTTCTTCTCTCCATCAAACTTCACCATTCTTCTTGTGATTGATCTTTTGACTTCAATGACATCCAAAATGCCAAAAAACTCTCTTTGACATAAATCAAAATCATATTACCAACAATTGCCTCATGTTAGACCAATAAATACCACAAAACCTCCACCACCACACTTCAATCCAAATTCATTTTTCCACTATCATTACACAAGTGGACATGATACAAAATAATGCATGCATCTTAAACATCAATTTTAAGACCTCATTGATTCTAATCATATCCAATAGGGTGATGTTAATGATCAAGGGAATAAATCTATTGCCCTACCTAACCAAAAATTATAAATATTTACCAATCCAATGCCAAATCATTCAACCAACTTTGTGAAAGCTAGTGATTTGTTGAATGTTGATAAGATTGAGGACAAAATTGATGATGAAAACATTGATATTGAGGATGACCTACACGATATGATCAGTCTCGTAGAAGTTCAACCTCATTAGGGCCAAACCACTTTGCTACCTAACATTTTTTTCACAAATGATGATGCATTGAGAAATGTGCCTAATGGTCCTCTCTACATTTTTGGCCATATCAATAATAAAATTGCACAAGGAATACTTATTGATCTTGCATTTGTTGAGAATGAGATCACCGAGAAATTATTTTTTGTGCATGAACTTTACCAAGATTCTTATGAACAATATAAAACATGGATTAAAACACATAATGGTTTTGCTTGTCCTATGATAGGTTTGATCAATCTTCCATTAAAATTTGGACCAAAATAACTAGATGTGTCACTCTCCATCATCCCAAAGTCAGATCAATTTTGTGTGAAGCTAGGCTACTCATGGTTACCCTCCATGAATGCCGTCCCATCGATTATTCACAAATGCATAAAGTTTCCTATTTGAAATGAGATATTTACCATGCACCATAGTGGATTTAATACTTTTTCTTCTCATGGAAATTTTTTATTGGATTTATTTTGGCCTAGACCTATGGAATCTATAAAGCCTTATGAAGATTTCTTTTCAAATCATATCAAAAATTCAACACAAAGCACATAACAAAGTTATCTTACCAATATTACTGAAGGTGATAGGTCAATGGTTATTCCTTCTCCCCCGCCGACCATTGATGAACCTATGATTGAGCCAAAAACCCTTATAAGTAATCAAGATGATTATAGTGTAGTTCCTTCACCCATCTCTTACAAAAGACCAAGA
This sequence comes from Sequoiadendron giganteum, assembly GCA_007115665.2. Taxonomy (NCBI): domain Eukaryota; kingdom Viridiplantae; phylum Streptophyta; class Pinopsida; order Cupressales; family Cupressaceae; genus Sequoiadendron; species Sequoiadendron giganteum. The sequence continues at coordinate 285,805,850 of CM021100.1, read as the reverse complement.
GACAATAAGATGTTCCTTTTGTTCCTCCAAAGATAAAAGGTCTATAAACGTAAATAGATAAAAATTTCCCAACCTCTGGTGGTTCCTTTAGTTCCCCACCTAAGGGAAGAAAAGAACCAATGGATGATAAACTCACTCATACACCATCACAACTTGAAAAATGTGCAAAAAGAAGTTGAAGTGCTAAAGAGCATAGGCATAGATGTTGTGCTATCACTTGCCAATTGGAAGAAAAGAATAAACCAACACCACCGGCTACACCTATGGAAACAATTCAATAAGAAATCCAACCTTCACATAAACAAGAAATTGAACCAAAATAAGAGGTGAAACAAGAGAATTCAAATGCAATATCTATAAAACCTCCTATTGTGATTAATTTGGACGATGATGATGAGATTGCTAAGATTGATGAAGAAGTGCATAATGAACTGAATTTTTTATTTTCCTCTTCTATGAATTTAGATGGGGGAAACCATGATGATCTTCTTGATGAGGGTGACCCACCATATGTTGAACCTGGTGATGCTTCTCATATGACACTTGTTGTAGTCCCTTTAGTTGGTTATCCACCTTCCATTATGATGAGAAAGATTGGGATGCAAACGACCTACTCTAGTTTAGCTTGCATGTGATGTACTACATTATAATATATTATATAATATCATACAATATAATATATTATATTATATAATATCATATCATATAATATATTATAGTATATTATATAATACAATATCATATAATATATTATATTATACTATATAATATAATATCATATAATATATTATACTATATAATATAATATCATATAATATCATATCATATAATATATCATATCATATATTATATAATATCATATAATATAATATTATATAATATCATATAATATAATATTATATAATATCATATAATATAATATAATATAATATAATATAATATAATATAACATAACATAACATAGTATAATATAATATAACATAACATATCATAACATAGTATAATATAATATAACATAACATAACATAATATAATATAATATAATATAATATAATATAATATAATATAATATAATATAATAATATAATATTATAATATAATATAATATAATATAATATAATATAATATTATAATATAATATTATAATATAATATAATAATATAATATAATATAATATAATATAATATAATATAATATAATATAATAATATTATATTATTAATATTATAATATTATATTGTTATTTAATATTATATTATAATATATTTAATATTATATAATAATATAATATTGTGATATATTTAATAATATTTATTATGCAATAAGAGAGAGATTTATGTATTCTAGTTTATTTATTTTGGATTCCATTTTGAAATCCTTTTTAGTGGCAAAAAAATTCCTAATCGCTAGCCGCAATTTCATTTTAATAAACATACTCTAAAACCCTTATCAAAACCTTATTTTCAGATTGCAACTCACCGAATTGGAGAAGTGAAGGGTGAATACCAATGAGGAAGAGTTTGGAGGAGAAGAATCCAATAGCGGCAGATAGTGGCAGTGGATCCATCTACCCACAAACTAACATTGTCTCTGTCATCGCCTAGGGTAACCAATCCACTCACTTCCTAGTTGGTTATGGAACACATTCTATCAAAATTTGTATTTTTCAACTAGTCCATTCCACCTTCAATAATCTTTCATTTTTTGGTTCGATCTTAGGTTGACTAATTATTTTCATTGAGCATGAAGGATCATCACTTACATTGGGAAGGTTGTCTCAGAGTAGCGGCCCAGTGAATGTTTCAGCCAATGGAAGTCCTCCTGCTTCTCCAATGGGAACTAATGATCTTAAGGTAAATAGTTTAGCGGTTAGCCCTAAAGTTTCACATCTCCTACTTATGGAATTTTACATGTGTTTAGCTACTGATGTTGTTGCAGAAATTAATGTTCTATGTTGAATCACTTTTCAATCCTCCAATTTTAAGATTTTGGTCAAATTTTTGATTTGGGATTTTCTAAAACTCATTGGATTCTTCTGGTTTAATTTTAGTTTTTATTTTACTTAAATACTGCTTTCAAGATTTTTTATTGATTGGAAATGCTTTATTTTTTTTTCATCTTAAATATTGCTTTCGGGCTTTTTTACTGATTGGAAATGCTTTATTTTGTTTTCATCTTAAATATTGCTTTCGGGATTTTTTACTAATTGAAATTACTCTTCATTGTCTGAAACCAGGGATAGATCTGAATGGTGAGTTTATTTGCTCCATTTTTTTTGGTTCACCATTGAATAGCTATCAATTTGCATAAAAAAGGAAAATAATCTTCAATGTATTGTTGCAAGGCCTATGTTTTATAAATGAATGTACCATTTGTTTTCCCAGTACAATCCCAAGGCAACTATATGGGGAAATATTGTATGGGAGCATGCAGTGTCAAAGGACCTTATCAATTGGGAATCCCTGGAAATTGTAATTTTTCCAAGTGAGTGGTATGATATAAAGGGCTGTTGGTTTGGTTCTGCTACCATTTTGTTGAGGCACATCATTTATATGTTTTGACTTTCTAGTGAGGTTTTTCTTTGCCAGTGAAGTAGTTGTCAGTGAGACATTGAATGTAACTAGTGATGTTTTGATTTGCTAGTGAGGCTTAATGAAGTAAATTTTTAGAGTGGTGTTTTTCCTTGTACGAGGTTTTCCACTCATAAATATTGTGTTGTGGCTCCTCTTGATTTTTGATCTATTTGTGTTTGAACAATCATATTTGGTCAAGCATTTGTCTTCATTTCATGGTGCTTCTCTCAACATTTGAATATCTATGATACTTGAAGTTTATATGCATAAATTTGTGAGGATTAATTAAGTTAGATTTGATTTGTAACTTGAATCGCTGATTCACCCAAATAAATGACTAAACCATGACTAAATAAATGACTACCATGACTAAAATAAATGACTACCATGACTAAATAAATGACTACAATAACTAAATAAATGACTACCATGACTAAATAAATGATTACCATGACTAAATAAATGACCACCATGAATAAATAAACAATTACCATGACTAAATAAATGACTATCATGTCTAAATAAATGACCAGTTAACAATAATCAATGAATAAATTAATGACTAAATATACTACCAAATTGATCAATAAAAACAACCAATAAATGACTAAAAATGGTTTAGTCATGAATTTGGCCACCTTATAAATGAATGGCAATAAAATACTAATGGTCACGTGATGAAACTTAGTCATATATATGCAATTTTTAGTAGTTTTTTTAGTCATTTATTGTTGTTTTTGTACTAGTGCAAGTATGAGTAGTTGGTGTTGTCATTGATGTCAACAAGCTTGTGTTCTCATTGGTGTCAACTGCAAGAGAAGAAGATGGTTGCAAGAGTATGTGTAGTTGTTGGTATTGTCTATGTTTTTGCATTGTTGATACTTTGATTATTTGCATTATGTTGTCATTAGTAAGCTACTAGTGTCAACCTCTAGTGTTACTTTGTAAGCTTCTATCTATGGTTGAGAAAGTGACAAATATGATGAGGATGCGTTCCTAGTGCTTTGTTTCCAAGTGATTTTGAGAAAATTTGATAAAAAGGAGGAAAAAATGAGTTGTGATGTGTTTTGGGTTGAAGATTAGTGTTTTGGTGTTGCTCCACATTTCTTCTACATTGAAGATATGCCTATTTATTTGAGATATGTTGATCAGAGGTGTTTAGAGGTGTAGTATTTAGAATTTGGCTTGTTGGATTGTTGTGCAGAAATTGTGTTCACTAGTGTGTGAGGAGTGTATTATAAAGGTGTCTGGGAGATTTTTTTTGCTTTGTGTTTCTCCACAGTCTCATTTCAGGTCTTGTGGATATAAAGGTATGCTGATAGTGTTAGTATATTTCTATAGTTGAGGTTGTTTGAGGTTTGGTGCTTTGGAAGTTAGTTTCTTAAGTTGCAGTGTATCGTAGAATTGTCTAAGTGTACTAGGTGTGTACATTCTTTAGGTGAAAGTTGTTGCGAAGGAGTTTGTTGAATTTCAGGGTATTTATGGAATATTCTAGATTGTGTTCAGGTGGCATTTGTTGTTTATGAGTTGTTATTGAATTAAAGGAAGCATGTAAATAAGTTTAATGGTGTTTACATAGGGAACGAGCGACCTTGGTGTTTACACTAATTATAGTGATGTTTATTTTTTTGTAGAGCAGTGTTATAGATTTGGGTCCCAAATAAGGAGTAGTGTGGTCTGCTTTCATTTCTATCTGCCACAAAAGTGTTTTGGTACCTACCTAATTCAAATTTGTACGGTTGATGTGGATACTTGACCTTGGAGAATGTTTTCAAGGTTGAAGATGATATAAATAAATATTGAGTTGTTTAGTGATGCGAAGATAAACAAGTATGATGTGAATAATGCGAATTGCAAAGTGTTAGGGTGTGAATTTGAGAAGTGTAGTATGAGCTTTCATGTGTTAGATTGTTGGATGTAGTGAGTAGAAGGTGTCTACAATTCTTCAGTTATGCTGAAGGTGTTGGTGATGTTGTGGTGGATTTATCTATTGCATTGAGATGAATTTCTTTGTGTAACATTCTTCTTTATCTTATTTTCATTATGGTAGTGAGCCTTTCTTCTTGAGTAGTGAGCCCTATTATATTCAATGTTGATATTAATTTATATTGTGAGATAATCCTCACCGTGTTTTTTCCCATCTTAGGTTTTCCACGTAAATTTGGTGTTCTTTTGTGCATGTTGTTGACTTGTTTTATTTATTTTTATTTTCCTTTCATGCTAAATCATCATAACAAATTAAGGGTAAATTGTATTAATGTGGATCCGAATGTGTATATGAGGGGTTTGAATTTTAATTTACAACTGATTCAACCCCCCTCTTAGTTATCTTGTGCATTCAACAATACCTTTATGTTTGTAAGTTTTATTTGGATGGCCCTTGTTACTTTTTTGGCATAAGGATACAAAGGAAATGAATATGTCATGACATTCTTCTATTTTTATCTCAAATATTTTATATGTTGTAAAATTTATCAATTCTTTGTCTTGTGTTTTCCTTTTGGGGACAATGCAAGGTGTTAAGACATTTAGGTCTCTTCCATGTTGACCTAAAAGATTCTTTGTCTTCTCTCTCTATGTGCCATTCCTCCATTGTGTTGTTCTACAAGTATTTAGGGAATAATATCAGTTTCAAGCTCTATTATATCACTATAGAAAAGACGTATACTGACCCTAGATCCATGGATCCCTTAGTATACCTATCTATGTTATTCATAGCATTGTATTCTATGGGCAACCCATTATCATGATGTAGTTTATTTGAAAACATATCATTGGCATAGGGCTTTCTAAATAAGCTTGTGTGATCTTTTGTCACATGACATTTATCACTTTCTACTTGAAAGTAATTCCTCATAGCATGGTATTTTGCAATTTATTTAAAGTGGGGGCATACCCATGAATTAATTTTTTTTCACTTTGTTCACAAAGGTTGAAATTAGTGGTGAGTTAGTGTTGACATTTGACATTTTCTTGGCTTAACTTTGTTCATGGGATGAACCTAGTGTAAGCATTGGAATAAATTTTTTATTATTTTTGTGACACCTTATCAAAGTTATCAAAGAGTATAACTCTTGGTATGGTTTGATAAATGGGTACACACTTGTAGAATTAGTGTGTCCTTCCTATTTTTCCACTTTTTTCATGGGAACACCTTGTAGAACTAGTCTATGTCTCAAATTTTACCTTGTCTTGGGGGCTCACCTAGTGAATATCAGACTTCACTAACCCTTGTGAGTAATGTATTTCATGGAAACATAGAACAATACAAATTTCTAGTCCATCTTTTCATTTTTTTACATTAATTTTGCATATCATACCATATATGTGTATTTCTTTGAGCCTATGTTGGTTTGCCATGGGATCTTAGATCTTGGGGGCTTGATCACCCTCTTTGATCCTTAGTCATCCCATCTCTCTAACATTTTTACAATATAACCCCGCTTGACATATCTTTCTCTACTTAGTGTGAGCCTGAGCATAAGTTCATACTCTCACTAAAGTGGGGGCTAAATGTATTGTAAAAAAGTGTATACGCTTACACTTTTACATTAAGTTTTTGGCCCCTAATTTATTAAACTTAATTAAGCTTCTAATTTTCCAAATTATGCATTCCAAATCCTAATTTTTACCCTTTTCTAAAAGGGAACCAATATTAAACAAATATAATCAATCATTAAATTGCCCTAGATCAAGTGTCCTAAAAAATTGGGCAAGGACACATGCACCCATTGGCGAATGGGTCACCCTCCTTATCTAGGACCCAAATTTGAATATGTTCTTGGCAAAATTTTAATATCCAAAATTCAAATATGAAGTGTCGGCTTTTGAAATCTAATTTTTGGGAAACTAGATAAAAAACTATAAATACCTAGTCTTTTTATCATTTGAAATCTAAAAATTAAGAAGCAACATTGAGGACACACAATTAAGCAAATATTATTTTCAAGAGAATTCAAGAGCATCATATCAGAGCATCATTATAGCAATTAAAGATTCAACATCATGTCAAATTTTATGTATGTTCATGTTCATGCTATGCATGTTGATGTTTTAGTAGTGGGAGATATATTTCTCTCAAATTTAAAAATGATGGATAAATAATATCAAGGCAAGTTGGACTTGCTATATATAATAATTTTATGAAGAGTCACCTTGTTTCTTAAAAGAGGCTAACCCAAATGAAGAGTCACCTAGTTTTGTATAAATACAAGGTGATGATCATTCATTTGATCATCAAATTCATTCATTATAATTCACATTCCTAGAAGAAGTTCATACTTGAGTAGCAAATCGTCATCTTGTAGTAGCAGATCATCATTTTGTAGCAGTAGACCGATTTCAAGGAGAAACATATTCATTTGTATCTTTGCATCAAAGGAGAGGTGCTATTATTCATTGTATCAAATTCGACATTGTGTTGGTCCTAAGTTGTAAGCAAATTTCTACCCTTATTCCTTCAATATATAAGAAATATATTTGTTGGGTTTTTCTCCCTCAAGTAGGAGGGTTTTCCCAGGGTATCTTGTTGTGTTCATTGTCTTATGTGTTGCATTTTTTGATTGCTTCCATTTTTGATCCTAAATCTAACATGGTATCTGAGTTGTCTAAGAAAATATTTGATCAGATTTGTTCAAGCAATCAAGTCAACTTTTCATCTAGGGCATATCTTGAAGTATCGCAGATCTAAGGTTCTAATTATTTCTGACCTAAGGGCAGATGTTTGAAGGAAAATTTGTGTGAGCGATGTCAAGGTAGAAGATAGGCTTGATGGAGCTTCAAACTTCAACTCTTGGAAACTCAAGGTACTCATTGCATTAGAGGAGAATGATCTTCTTGATTTCATGGAAAGTGATGCCTAAGCCTTCCGATGATACTGAGAAAATCTAGTGGAAGAAAAATGGCATGAAGGCTAGAAAGATCATGATAGACTATGTGACGAATCACCTAGTACCGATCATCTCCAAGTTGAAGAAAAATAAATAAATTTTTGATACTCTAAAAGGATTGTATGAGATCAACGACACCAGTAGAGCCCTTGCTTTGAGACAATAACTTCACCATGTAAAAATGGCTAAAGATGATTCAATCATCTCATTCTTTATGAAGATTTCTGATTTGAGAGATCAGTTGAGCACTATTGGGGATATAATTGTAGACAAAGATCTTGTTATGTTGGCACTAAATGGTCTTCCTCAATCTTGGGAACCCTTTATTTAGAGCATTAGTGGGAGATCCAAGTTGCCCAAGTTTGATCATCTTCGAGCTGATTGTATTCAAGAATGTCCAGGTTGGCAGCAAGAGGAATTAGGTGAAACTATCATGATGTAGAAAATAAAGTTCTTGCTACACATACTTCTAGAGAAAGAGGCAAAGGAAGAAAGAGGAATAGAAATAGAGAATCATATTCTACCCCAGAATCGAAGAAGAAGAAGGATCTCTCTCACATTCAATGTTTTAGGTGTGACAAGTATAGTCACTTTGCTCGAGATTTCAAATTAAGGTCTACACAACATGTTTCTACTACAAAAATTGACATAGGGACATCTCAGAAGGATCCTATCTCTAAATTTGATTCAGAAGGTTTCTTATCCTAAAGTCGATCAATTTCTTTGAAGAGGAGGAAATGACATTCAAAGGGAGTCAAATTCAAAGAATTCAAGGCACAAGTTGATAGCTTGTCTAGGAAAAGGACTAAGGTTCTGAGATAGGTCAATGGAGGGGAGTTCAATTCAAGAGGATTCCTTTGAAATCTTTGAGGCGGGGATCAAGAGGGAGTTCTGTGAATCACTAAGAAGAAGTGAAGGTTGTAGTGTTGCAAAACCAAGTGCAAAATCCTTGGAAGACCTCTTCAGCAGTTGAGAACAAAATTGCACAAGACGGTTAATCTGGATTTGACATTGATAGCTCTACAAACCTATTTAGAATAGGGTGATCTGGGATGAGGTCGAGGAGGATAGTCCTGGACTCGAGAAATTCAATAGTGCTAAAAGTGTGCATTGGAAAATTCTACTCTAAGGCAAGCATTGTAGAAAATCTTGGATGAGGAGGTCATGAGGTTGATGCAAGTACTTGGAGCTCCAAAGGGAGTCACATCATCATGAAGATTTTTTGTATTGTATATTTCTCTGAGATGGAGAAATATGAGGTGAAATCCCTTGTAGTGTATATTTCTCTGAGACAGAGAAATATGAGGTGAAAGCATTTGTAGTGTATATTTCTTTGAGATGGAGAAATATGAGGTGCGAGCCCTTGTTCATCTCTGTGACTGAGATGATGTGTCATGTTGAGAGACTCCATGACAAAATCACATTGAGAGAATTCATGATGAACCCTTGTACTTATGTTTCTTTCCACACATGGGAGTAGCCATGGTGGATGTCATGTTGAGAGACTCCATGATGACATCACATTGAGAAACTCCATGATGAACCTTTGAGTTTTCCACAAATGGGTGTAGCCATTGTGGGTGTCATGTTGAGAGACTCCATGGCATGGATATTTGGAAAGATACTTCCCTAGCTAAGAGGGAGTGTTGATGTTATAGTAGTGGGAGATATCTTTCTCTCAAATTTAAAAATGATGGATAAATAATACCAAGGCAAGTCAAACTTGCTATATATAATAATTTTTTTGAAGAGTCACTTTGTTTCTTAAAAGAGTCCAACCCAAATGAAGATTCACTTGGTTTTGTATAAATAAAAGGTGATGATCATTCATTTGATCATCAAATTCATTCATCATAATTCACATTCCTAGAAGAAGTTCATACTTGAGCAATAAATTATCATCTTGTAGTAGCAGATCATCATTTTGTAGCAGCAAACCAATTTCAAGGAGAAACGTATTCATTTGTATCTTTGCATCAAAGGAGAGGTGCTATTATTCATTGTATCAAATTTGGCATTGTGTTGGGCCTGAGTTGTAAGCAAATTTCTGCTCTTATTCCTTCAACATATAAGAGATATATTTGCTAGGTTTTTCTCCCTCGAGTAGGAGGGTTTTCCTAAGGTATCTTGTTGTGTTCATTGTCTTATGTGTTGCATTTTCTGATTGCTTTCATTTCTGATCCTAAATATAACAATGTGAAGGCTAACATTGTTGTAGGTCTCCAAGCATTCAAGCATTCAAGCGAGTCAAGCAAACAAGATCCAAGTTCTTTGAAGAGATGTGTATGTCTTCAATCCTTCAAGGAAGCCATTAAAGGGCGGTGAGTTGTAGAATTGTGGTCATTCATAATTTACTTCCTTTCCATTCAAGGTTTTATCATTGACATTTCCATTGTGGAAGTGGAAACACTAACATAGGCTCCGGTTGAGGCAAGCCTCTATATACCACAACATTTCCCCTCTTTGTGAATGTGTACATTGTAGGTTTGAAGTGGATTGAAGAGATCTTGAAGGTCCATTTTGAATTATTACACTTTTTGTCATCAACCTTGTCAAGATAGGAAACTCACCTACAAAATTTATTTATGACATTCCAACAGTGGGACAGGCATAAAAACATAAACTTAGATCTAACATCAGAGGACCCCAAAATTTGAGTAGGATACCCCTACAAGGACTTAATGGCTATTGGGTGACCTTGTCCTTATAGGCCTAACACATGACCAAATTTTATAGGTAGGTACACATCAATTTGCACCTTCCAAATCTATCAAAACTTGATTGTTTCTATTTATCAATTAATTGATAATTGCATTTATTGCATTAGGTCATATAGTTTAATTAGGGAAATCGACCACATTCATTTCCAAATCATTCCTATCCTTGAAAGGATGCAGATCTAGGTCTGATTGGCTCACCATTGAGGTTGATAGTCAATCTCTTCATCCCATTGATTTGCATCCCAATGAAACATATAAAAACAACAAAATACATCCTGGATTTGGTACACTCAATTTAGGGTGCATCAATTTTTTGTGTTTCAAAATTTCAAGGTTGAATTAAGATTATAATTTAATTATGATTCAAAGTTAGCTTTATAGTTCAATTAGGGTTAGGGTTCAACCAAGGTTCAATTTGAATTAGGGTTAAATTACAATGAGTGTTATGATTTGTAGATCCTCCTAGATCAACAAGTAATAAAATTATAACCACACATGATATGTTACAATAAGGGATGATTTGTTTGAGGATATATTTTCATAAGTTACATATCAAATAAATAAGTTGGATATTTTGTAGTAATTGAAGCCTAAGAGATTATTCATTTCATGCATTGCAAAAGGGTTAGAAGTCGAGTCCAAACCCACGATTATCTTCTAGGATTTGACAACTAATTATATGAAAGATTGAGATTGAATGATATTATGAAGGAATCTATATTTATAGCATAGTGTCTTGAGTACATATTTTTCTTTTTTCTTTAGATCTTGAAGGAGTAAATGTTTTGGACAATTATCCACATCCATGCTATTCCTATTACAATGGAAATCTTAAAGTGAAAATAATTTTTTGATTTAATGGGCATTGTGTAAATTTATTCTCATATTTTAATTATTCATTAATAAAACAATTTTTTATATTCTAAACAATTATTATTTCTTAAATATGAAATTTACAATTGTAGACACTTGAAAATGTCTTGAATGTATCACACACGAATATTTCACATATTACCACCATTTCTCTCCTAGTTCACCTATTTCCATCTATTTAATTAAATAATGTTAATTATTTAGTTAAATTCACTATTTTGAATTTTCACCTATTGATCAAATAATTAATTTTATTTGATTAATTCATCATCCTTCACATTAATTTTTCTCTCATTTGATTAAACAATGCAAATTATTTAGTTAAATATCATAAATCTTCTCTTTTGATTAAATAATGCAAATTATTTAATTAAATGTCATGAATCCCACTTTGACTAAATAATTCCCAGTTATTTAATTAAAGGTTTTAATTCATCCACTTGCATAATTAAAGAATTTATGAATTACTCAATTGTTTAATTTCCTCCAATCATTCAAAAGAATATTCTCTTGAAATATTCTCTTCAAATTCACATTTCTCCCTCCACATGGAAATATCTCCCACATGCTTCCTAAAATCAAGGGATTTGTTATTGTCTCAAGCAATTTGGGCCTTTGATTAAAATCATTGATCCATGCCATCAAGCATTATCAACCCTTGATTTTATCTTTGATCCATGTCTTCATCTCTCATCCAATTTCATCCATTGATTAGTCAATTCAATCTCAACCATTGATTCATTTAAAAAATCTATAAATACCTCCCATTTTATATGATAAATCATTCACAACCATTTAAGAAACCAAAATTTTCCCATTTTCATACTCATCCTTGAGCTAATTGCATTTGTGGATCATCATTACCATCAATTCATCAAGATTTTGCACAATCAACCATGGATTAGGCTTGAAGCTGAGCATTCCACATTTAATTCAATACTAATTCCCCAATGAGATGAAGGTTTGCATTATTGGTTATGTGCTCATTTGAAATAATTTTATGTTTCATGCTTTTAATTGAACCTTGATTAGTAACTGTTAGACAATCCCATTGAATATGGCTTAATGTGATCAATTATCTTGTTTACTTGGTTTATTTTAGTTGTATTTGATCATATTGACTAACCATGTTTTTGATAATGTTGACTAACCATGTTACAATAATTTACATAAGATGATAAATTTTACAAATGTTATTAATTTTATTTTACAATAACATAAAAATAAAAGTTTACAAAATAGATAAAACATGGAACTATCGAACTTAAATTTCTTTTGAAAACCTTGAATATTTGATAATTCTAGGTATTCCACTCTTAATTTTGGAAATATAGTAGATGAAGAATTATCTTGAACATTTGATGATTAAAATTTTCTAACCTCAAATATAAATAAAACAAAGTTGAAAGACACTAAATTCACAATAATTTCCTATCTTGACCCATTATCTATCTTATTATTAAAAAAGAATTAACCTAATTTAACCAACTTAGTTGCTACTTATTATGTTGCTATTCAACTATAGAAAGAGATTGATATCACATCTCAAACAATTATTGAGACTTTTTCAACACTATGGTACCTAGGAATGCCTAATCATATTCCATCTATTAATCAAGCATTGATAAATAACACTCTATTGGTAAACTCAATGCATGAAATTCCAAATCAAGTGATCACACCTCAACATTGGAATTAGATATATCCAATAACCATGATTGGTTGGCTAGGATAAATGATCAATAATTCCACCACTTCCATTTCCTTTGTTGGAAATTCATTTTTTGAGAAGCAATCTATAAATTTTATACCCAATAAATATTCAATCAACAACTCAAACTAGACAATCAAGTGGTACTCATTCAATTTCATATGAAACTGCTCATTTCACATATGAAATAGAATCTTTCAAGAAGAATTTATGATAAGAAACCAATGATTTGACACATTTTGAGACAAATCATCACAAATTTGAACCAAAACAAGAGAAAAAATAAAAATAATTTTTAGAATCAAAATTAGAATAGAGGTTTCACTCAAATTAAACCTTTTAACCGATAATAGAACACGAGACATAACAATGATCGGGTGAACAATTCTAATGGATCCACTAATACAATGAATGCAAATAAATTTAACCTCATGAATAATTGGTGCATATTGCATGTTACTTTATCTCACTTAGAGTTAACTTTCCCCCAAATAGAAAAGATGTTTAGGATTGCCCAAGCTAATTCATAAAAAGCTAGTAATTATTCTAGAGTAGGTGATAATCATGATATCGGTACAACAATGGTCTTGGATACCTTTATATTCCCTTTTGAACAAGGTAAGGGACATGTTCAAGAATACAATGATGTAAAATTTATTCAATAGCAAGTCAAGAATAATTATTTCCTTAGGAATAGAAATAAGCCTTCTTTGACAATATTAATTCCTCCCACAATACTTTCTCTAGATTTGAATGAAAGTAATAATCCTTTGCGTCCTAAGAAAACATACGGTGGAATCAATTATAAGTTCCATATAATTCCTAAAACTCATTTGTCCTCAAATGGTAGTTACAATGTAAAAAGGAATTGGAAAAATACTAAGTCAAACATTACAATATTTAAAATTCTTCAAAACTTCTCATCCCAAATAGAAGATTTGATCAAACTTTTAGGAAAATCAAACAAGAATAAAAACAAGCCAAAAGATAAAGATAAAATGGTTGCAATGATGGATGCTCTTGTAGCTTTCTATAAAGGAAAAATAAAATCCCCATCTTTCCTTCTTAGTCTCATACTTTTGGGAGGAATCTACACAAACATTTAGTAAACTTGGGAGCTTCATGGAATGTTATGCAATATTCAATTTGTAAGAAATTATAACTCGTATCAATCATAACGTGAAATAAATTCATTCAATTGGATAAAACTAAAGTGAAAGTTGTAAGAGAATTGAAAAATGCCAATATAAAACTCATATATGATCCTATGGCACAACATGTAGACATCCAAGGAGTGGATATTCCTAATGTTAAATATGATATTTTTTTGAGTAGGGATTGGTCTAGAATCTTGAATGGTAATTTTTCTATTTACTTCTCTCATTTCTTATTATCTTGGAGAGGAACCATGATCAAATAAGAATTGATAGCGAATCCAGGTTGAAACACATGATTACTGAATATAACCACACTAATGAAATTATATACATAGATGCAGAACTAAGGGTGTATAGAGTAAATGAGACTCTCACTTTCCTTGTAATTTATAATGAACCTCAATCTAACACTCATCATTTCCCTAGTTTGGACGAATTTATTAAAAAAATAATCAATGATAAAACCATATTAAGAGAAAATGTTTGCGTCGATTAGGAAAATCGAGGGAAATCATGAATCATCAATGTCAACCAAAAAAATACCTAAATTCAAGCCATAATGACTCTAATATAACAATGAAGCACAAGATGCCAATAGAAATCAAATAATAAACCAATGAAACCACAATTCTTATGAAAAAGTTGATTCTCCTCCATTGCTCTTCTCAATTTTGCTTGTTTGCTCTTAGATTTGTTGTGTGTAATATTTGTAATATGCTCAATGTAGATGATTGATAGTGAGATCTCAAGATGAATATGAGTGATAGAAAAATATTGAATATTGTGGTTAACCTTGGAATGAGATTGATAGCTTGATTTTATAGAATTCCACATTCAAATTAAGGGTGAGGATCAAGTGATGATGTATGATGATCAATGGATGAGATTAATTGAGAAGAAAAGAGATAAGGATGGGAAGAAGGGATTGTGATCTAATAAATTAGGTGAGAAATAGGGCTTGGATAAGAATACATAAATTAAATAATTTTAACAAACATTTAATTTAGGAGAGGGAAAATGAATATATTAAATAATTATTTAATTATGAAGAAAAGAGGGATATGGAATATGAAATAATTGAAAATAATTATTTAATAATAGATGGAGGGAAATAGTAAATAACTAAATAATTAGAAACAATTATTTAATCATAGATACGAGGAACAATTATTTAATCATAGATACGTTGAAATGAGAAATAATTAAATAAATAAAAATTTATTTAATTATAGAAGAAAATAGATAATGAATAATTAAATAATTAAAAATAGTTGTTTAATTATAAAAGAAAGAAGAAAAAATAAAAATGAATAATTAAATAAATAAGAATTTATTTAATTATAGAAGAAAAGAGGGGAATTAATGACATAATAGATTTATTTAACTAATCAAAAGAAAAATAAAGATAAAATGAATTAATTAAATAATTCAAAATTATTTAATTAATAGAAGAATATGACCTTAGGAAATAATTAAATAATTAAAATTATTTAATTATAGAGAAAAGACTCAAATTAGTGAGAAAATGTTGGTTATGGGCTTGGGACATTTTTCAGTTTCTACACTTTGCACCTCTTTGATACAATGTGATTTTGAATGTTGTGCTAGAGAATAACTAAGAAAATTCGACTCAAGACTTGCCCCTGTGTGCCTTGGCATGCCCTGATTAAGGCACAATAGGATGACGCCCCCTCAGAAAAATTGACAAATTTTCAAAAAATTCTATTTTTTTTGGAAAGTTTGTCAACAAGTCAATTTGATAGGTGTGAATGCGAGGATTGACAAAATAAATGTTAACAAGAAGAGAATGTTAGTAAGAAGTGAATAATAATAAGATGAATTGAAATAGGATGGATGAAATGGATTGAGATTGATATGTGATTTTGTTGATAGATTTTGAGCTTTAATTTTAGTGCACAATTATCATCATAGAGAATTTTATTGTGGCAATGAATAACAAACACCAAGGTATGACATAGACCAAGGTGCAAAATGGTATCCCTTTGCATAAAAAAATACATTGTAGACAAGGAGTGTCATGACACATACTAGAGACAATAGAACCTTGTCAGAATATGTGAGGAAGTAACCACAAAGCATTTTAGTTTTGATGTAAGAAAGCATTAGATGACCTTTAACTTGCATAGGATATTTTGATTATGTCAAATGGAACCCCAATCACACACAAGGAACTTAGTTTCCCCTAGTCATATTACTAAGACAAACCAAAAACATAAATCAAAGAGAAAAAGATCATGATCCATCATGTTGCTCCTCTCACCACTTGTGGACTTCATCGAGGCACATAGTAACATGACTAGAGATAAATCAAATAAAAAGATAAGACTAATTAGACCAAACAAGTCAACAACCATTTAGATCTTCTTGCTAATCAATGTTTGTTTATATGATTGGATACTAGGTAAGTTTCTGGTTTTAGGAAATGAAGCATGCAATATAAGATGTTGAGTCTGGTGTCAATGATGCAACATACTTTATAAGTAAAATGATAAGATTAGGTGTGGTTTTAGGTTTATACACCTCATATAAGATGTTTATTTTGGTTTCATGAGTGCAAAAACCTATATAAGATAGTTTGATAGTTGATAAGGATAATTGATGTTTGATAGGTAGTCATGATTAGGCAATGGATTGATTAAAATTGGAGACTAGCTGGATAGCTTGTTTGTTGTTTCAAGATTTGTTAAGCTTAGTCCTCTGTAGGATATCCCATTTTTGTCTAATTAACATGTCAAACTTAGAAAAGGACCATTTATTTGTTAGGAAAAAATTCAATTGCGGAACAAATTTTCCTAATGTCAAGACTTAGAGGAGAAGAGAGATATGCCTTTTAATGTTAACAATTACAGTTCATTAAGACACACATGAAAGAAATAACAAAATTGAGAAATAAACACATAACACAATTGACACCAGATTTACGTGGAAAAACCCTTATGGGAGAAAAACCCACCACACCAAAGAAAGATCACTTGTATTACAACAATCAAATTACATACAAGTTATAGACTCTTCTTTGAATCAACAACATTTCCACAATCAACCTTGTATCAAATTACACTATTACAATGCTTTCATTCAGCAAACAATGAAGTTCACCAAATTCTAATCAATCATTTGTCGAACTCTCCAACTAGGCCCTCGACCGAACTGTTCATCCCTACTCAAGTAGTTTGTTCATTTCCCACAAGAGAGTGGTCATAACAGTTCAACTGCCAATCGGTTTGCATTCTGCTTCTCTCATTGGTCCAAGATAAAACACGTAGGACAAACACTTGGTCAACAGACTTCAACTGTATCGCTCATCGGTGAGACAACAGACTGTGTCACATTGATGCCAGACTGCCCACAGACCATCACACACTACACCGAATTCTACTGGTCTATCGCTCAGACTTGGTGAAGTCTCCCCGATCTCAGGACCATCAGCAAGACCAACGCTATCGACAATAAATTGGAAGGTCACACCAATGGTTCAAGTCTCCCCGATATCCCAAAAAACACCAAGACCATGCATATCAGTAAGAGTCACATCGATCATCCATCAGGAGTAGATCCATCAGCAAGAGAAATACTATCAACAAGAGATCAGGAGGTCATGTCAATAGTTCAAGTCTCCCTGACGCGTCCATTGACAAGAGTCTCCCCGATGATCTTCATCGCCCAAATATTTTCCATTAGAATGAGTTAGAGATCTCACTCCGACTGTTCTGGTTATGCCGATATTGCCAAGACAACCATAGGGTCACGCTGACATCACTCAGAATTCTGCTATCGGAATGAGTTTGGAAACTCACTCCGACAGTTCATGTCACCCCAATGATATCCATCGGCAAGACAGGTCCAAGGTCACATCAATCTGATCCCTCCAAGACTTTAGAACACAACTTCTCATCGACAAGACATTCCAAGGGTCTCACTGATATTGCTCTTTCAGGAGTTCCATGTCAGTAAGCATTGAGGGACTTTTTCCAACAATCTCCCACTTGATGAAGATCTTACTAACACCTCTAGAGCACAACAAAACTATTGAGTTTTATGGGCACCAAGGCGTATTGAACTGGTACACCACCTGTACTTGTCTGTGCTCACTAGTTTCATCAATTCATCTGCAACATTTTCCAAAATATCCACCTTTTCTAAAGAGACCTTTCCATCCTCCACCATATATTGTACAAAGTGATACTACACATCAATATGTTTCATCTTGGCATGGAAAGTAGGATTCTTTTCCAGACAAATAGCACTCTGACTATCATAGTAAATTGTAACCTACCTTGCATCAAACCTAGTGTTAGAACACAAAAGTTTTAACAAAATTGCATCTTTACAGGTGTGAGTTGCTGCCATGTACTGAACTTCCATAGTGGAAAAAGCGACTACAACTTGTGGAACTTCTACTGTTAATGTCCCCTACCCAATCAAAATCTACATGTCCACGAATGCTGAGTGTCCTTTGTGATCCAACCAAATTTTCATGGTAACATAGAGCATATTCTGAAGTGCCCCTTAGATATCTAAACACTCTTTTCACAGTATCCCAATGTGTCCTTTCTGGATTCACCATAAATCGACTAAGAACTCCCACTACTTGGGCAATGTTTGGCCTTGTACAGAGCATTGCATACATTAAACTACCAACTGCACTAGCATAAGGTACTCTAGCCATGCCCTCCATCTCAATAGGAGATTTTGGACAATCTTCAACAAATAGCTTCATCCCCTGCAAAACTAGAATAACTAGCTGCTTGCAATCATTCATACCAAATCTCTACAGAACAATATTAATATACTTACTCTGGCTAAGCCAAAGCTTTTTTCTCTTTCTATCCCTAGTTATTTCCATCCCTAGAATATACCTAGCTACACCAAGATATTTCATTTTGAACTTTGTAGACAACTATGATTTTAGATCAGAAATCATTAACTTACTATTTCCTATGAAAAACATATCATCAACATAAAGGGCAATAATAAGAATCTGATAATTTTCAGTCTTGTAGTACACACAATGATCTGATTTTGATCTTACAAATCCCAAAGACAAAAAAAATGTGTCAAATTTTCGGTACCACATCCTAGGTGATTGCTTCAAACCATACAAAGATTTTTTTAACTTGTAAACCAACTTTTCTTTACCTTTTCTCACAAAGTGCTGAGGCTGGGACATATAGATTTCTTCTTCAAGATAACCATGAAGAAACAATGTCTTCACATCCATCTGCTCAATCTCCAAATCAAATGTTGAAGCAAGTGATAAAATAAATTTGATAGATGACAGTTTTGCTACAGGAGAAAAAATTTACCCATAATCAATTTCCCTCTACCTGGGAATAACCTTTTGCAACCAACCTTGCTTTATACTTTTCAACATATCCATCTAGACCAAATTTATTTTTAAACACCCACTTGCAGCCCATAGGCTTTCTACCTTCAGGCAATGGAACCGGATCCCAAGTATCATTTTTCCTTAATAATGCCATTTCTTCATCCATGGCTTCCAACTAGGAATTTGAATTAGACATTTCAGTTACCTCTTTTATAGTCCTAGGCTCATCCGTGTTAGTAATCAAAGCATACGCACAACTAGAATCTAACATAGAGAATCCATACCTATCTAGTTGTTTCTTCTCATGTGTAGACCTCCTCATAGGCTGAGGCTGAGGTCATGGTTTTTATTCTTGTTCATAACTCTCAGAGCTACTCGAACTCTCCTCAGTTTCAGGTACACTTTCAATGTGTTGTTCCTCTTTTTCTGGAGTTAGAGGTATCTCAACAACATCATTCTTCTTTTCCTCTTCTTTCATCCCTGACTGCAGATCCACTGAAGAAGGTTTCAGTTCCCGAAAGATTACACTTCTACTATAGAATACCTTCTTAGTCATAGGATTCCAAAGCTTGTATCCTTTCACACCAAGGCCATACCCAATAAAGATACATTTTTCAGCTTTGTTGTCCAATTTAGATCTTTTCACATCCGACACATAAACATATGCTTCACAACCAAAGACATGAATATGCCTGAGAGAGGGATTTTTATGAGACCAAGATTCCATAGGCGTTATGTCAACAAGTGTTGAAGAAGGTGACCGATTCAATAAGTAACATGCTATAGCCACAACCTCAGCCCAAAATTTTTGCTCCAGACCAACATTGGTCAACATACTTCTTGCCTTATCCATCAACATCCCGTTCAACCTTTCAGCAACTCCATTTTGTTGCAGAGTGTAAGGTTTTGTTTTATGCGTCTTAATCCCATGGTCCTTGCAATACCTTTGAAACTCATCAGAACAAAACTCACCACCATTGTCAGTCTTTAAACATTTTATTTTTCTTCCAGTCTAATTTTCCACAAGGTTTTTAAATTCCTTAAAATGACTGAACACTTCTGATTTACCTTTTAGAAAGTACACACATTCCCTTCTCGAATAATCATCAATACAAGAAACATAATATTTAGAATTTGATAATGAAGGAACATACACTAGACCACACACATCAGAATGAATATAATCCAGAACACTAGAAGATTTATGAGGACTAGAGTAGAATGAAACAAGGTGTTATTTTCCATATATACAATGTTCACAGAATTCAAAATCAAGATTACAATCATCAAGCCCCTCAACCAGGTTTTTATTCTTCAAGGATTTGAAACCTTTTTCACTAATGTGACTGAGCCTCTGATGCCAGAGCATAGTCTTTTCTGTTGGAAGTTTCACTTCCAAGAAATTTGCCCCAATGGGAACATTTTCATTCTTCTCTTTACGGACAACCTTCTGTGACTTTGCAGAGACACTATTGCATTGAACAACCAGTGCATCCAACTTGAACAGAGTACCAATTCGGACACCCCTAGCCAACACCATCAAGCCTCTAGTCATTTTATAGACATTTCTAGAGAATGAGACTTGCACTCCAACATTGTTCAACTTGCTTATAGAAAGTAAATTTCGAGCCAGACCTGGTATATGCATTATGCCATTAATTCCTTTAACTCTTCCACGACCAACTATCTCTAGAGATGAATCGCTTGCCAAATACACCTTTCCACCATCACATTCTTCATACTTAGTAAACCAGTCTCTATGAGATGTCATGTGAAATGATTCTCCAGAATCAATCAACCAAACATCATCTGATGCCTGAGTTGCCAAGGCTGCAATAAAGGAATTTGCATCGCTTTGAGAAGAATCATTGTCAGAATAATTTTTCTTCCACTTATTTTTCTCCTCTTTGTAATCCTTTTGGACATGACTAGGCTTCCCATAGTTCCAACACTTCACCTTGGACTTCTTACCAGGAGACTTTGATCTCCCTTTTGATTTCGATTTGGACTTCTTGTCCTTTTTCTTGCCTTTTTCTTTCGATCTTCCTCAAACAACAAGAGCCTCCTTCACCATCTCAGAAGATTTCCTTCTCATCTCTTCTAATTACACAAAAGCAACCACATCCTCCATTTTGAAAGTGCTTGTCGTGCTCCCAATCACCATCACCAAGTGATCCCAAGAATCTGACAAAGAACATAACAAGAGCATACACCAATCTTCTTCTTCAATATTCACACCTATAGATGTTAACTGAGCAATCAACATGTTAAAGGTATTTTAGTGATCAACAACAGATGTTCCTCCCTCCATCTTCAAAGAGTACAAATTCTTCCTCAAGAACAAACTATTTACCAAGGATTTGCCCTGATAAATACCTCCTAGTCTTTTCCACAATGAAGAGGCAGTCTTCTCTTCATGAACATTCAGGAGAACAAAGTATGCCAAAGAAATTCTTATCAACCCTTTTTATTTTCGATCTACGAGGTCCCAATCCTCTTGCTTCATGGCTGTAGGTTTCGTTCTAGACACAACAATCCAAAGATCACAATCCACCAATAGGTCTTCCATTTTAAGTTTCCACAACTCAAAATTACTGCTGTTGAATTTCTCAATTTCAATCCTTCCAGACGTACTTGTCATTGTCATCTTAATCTATAATTAGAAAAATTCAAGACTTCTACAAAAATCCCATTGAACAAAAATTTACACAAAAAACTAATCTACCCACAAGGATAACACAACTAGCCAGGCTTTGATACCACTTGTTAGGAAAAATTCAATTGCGGAACAAATTTTCCTAATGTCAAGACTCAGAGGAGAAGATAGATATGCCTTTTAATGTTTACAATTAAAGTTCATTAAGACACACATGAAAAAAATAACAAAACTAAGAAATAAACACATAACACAATTGACACCATATTTACGTGGGAAACCCTTATAGGAGAAAAACCCA
Source organism: Sequoiadendron giganteum (assembly GCA_007115665.2). NCBI lineage: Eukaryota > Viridiplantae > Streptophyta > Pinopsida > Cupressales > Cupressaceae > Sequoiadendron > Sequoiadendron giganteum. The sequence continues at coordinate 285,783,621 of CM021100.1, read as the reverse complement.
CCACACCAAAGAAAGATCACTTGTATTATAGTAATCAAACTACATACAAGTTACAAACTCTTCTTTTCAGATGACACTTCTATATCAAAAATATTTCCCTGATCAACCTTGTATCGAATTACACTGTTACAATGCTTTCATTCAGCATACAATGAAGTTCACCAAATTCTAATCACTCGTTTGTCGAACTCTCTAGCTAGACCCTCAACCAAACTATTCATTCCTACTCAAGTGGTCTGTTCATTTCCCACAAGAGAACGGTCACAACAGTTCAACTCCCAATTGGTTTGCATTCTGCTTCTCTCATTGTTCCAAGACATAACACGTAGGGTAAACACTTGGTCAACAAAATTCAACTGTATCACTCATCGGTGAGAAAAAAAACCATGTCACACCGATGCTAGATGACTCACAGAGCATCACACACTGCACCAAATTCTATTGGTCTATCGATTAGACTTGGTGAAGTCTCCCCAATCTCAGGACCATCGGCAAGACCAACACTATCGACAGCAAACAAGAAGGTCACACCGATGGTTCAAGTCTCCCCCATATCCCAAAAAACACCAAGACCATGCATATTGGCAAGAGTCACACCAATCATCCATTAGGAGTAGATCCATCAGCAAGAGAAATACTATCGGTAAAAGATCAGGAGGTCATGTCGATAGCTCAAGTCTCCCCGATGATCTTCATCACCCAGACGTTTTCCATCAGAATGAGTTAGAGATTTCACTCCTACTATTCTGGTCATGCCGATATCGCCAAGACAACCACATGGTCACACCGACGTGACCAAGACTTCTGTTGTCGGAATGAGTCTAGAAACTCACTCCGATAGTTCATGTCACCCTGATGACATTCGTCGACAAGATAGGTCCAAGGTCACAGTGATTTGATCCCTCCAAGACTTTTGAACACAACTGCTTGTCGGTAAGACATTCCAAGGGTCTCACCGATACTGCTCTTTTAGGAGTTCCATGTCAGTAAGCATTGAGGCACTTTTTCCAATATTATTATGGGATGGGGATAATGATAGAGAACACCTAATGGATAGACTTAGGCCTCGAGGGCTCATCGATGATGGCCTTGCCTACATGAAGCTACAAAGGTAATATAGTTTGATTGAACTTGACAATAGATGGCTTATTATGGAAAGTAGATTATGATAGATTGGCGATTTATTATGACAAAACCTAAGGGTGTAACATCCCGCTACGTAACCTTGAAGGTTAAGAGCCAAAAAAAGACAAGATAATTTTTTTTTGAACAAGAAGAATAACATACACATTAAGTAGTTGCCGATTCTATATATTGACAACAAACATGGCCAAGTATGGCTGAAAGTACAACCCAAAGGAGAGGAATCCACCCTCTAGAGAAAATCCAAATAGGGGCAAATAAGATAGCTCCAAAATTTTCCTCGGAACCTCTTGCTCCAGAACTTTTTGCTCCGAAAATTTCTGCTTTGTAACTTTCTACTGTAACACATATAGAAAAGCTTCGATGTGCCAGAACTTTTGTAGTAGCAACATAGAACAACATACAACAAGCTGCGTTGTGCCAAAAATTTTGTAGTAGCAACACAAAACAACATACAACAAGCTGCATTGTGCCGAAAATTTTACAACAACAACACAAAACAATAAACAACAAGTTGCCTTGTGTGAGAACTTTTGCAACAATGACATAGAACAACATACATCAAGTTGCATTGCATCGAAACTTTTACAACAACAACACAGAACAACAAACAACAAGCTACATTACGTTGAAAATTTTGCAACAACGACATAAAACAACAAACAACAAGCTGCATTGTGTCAAAATTTTTACAACAAAAACACAAAACAACAAACAACAAGTTGCGTTGTGTCAAAATTTTTGCAGCAGTGACATAAAACAACAAATAGAAAGTTGTGTTGTGCCGAAACTTTTACAACAACAACACAAAACAACAAACAACAAGTTGTGTTGCACCAGAACTTTTGCAACAACAACACAGAACAACAAATAGCAAGTTACATTGCACCGAAACTTTTACAGACTGTAGTATGAAGGAAATACACATCCAAAGCTTCGATTTTTGCAAGAAAACTATGGAAAGAAAAGCCAAAATAATCATCATAGTACAAGTGAGTCCGATACCAACACCGAAACCTATAAGCCAAATATAAAACAATCATATTTATTCTCATTAATTATATGATTACATCTTCTCTCTCAAGAGAGTACAATATACATAAAGGAACATACATGAGTACAATGACATAGTCATGAATAAGATACATCAACTAATAAAATAAGTACAAAAGAGAACACCTCCAATTGATGCTCCAATAATCTGTACATCGATCCCCAATGATAGTGGTAACACCTCCCTACCATGTGGACTAAAAAAAGACCACCCCACCATGCTCAGAGGTAGTCACAAGGCCCAAACAGAAATAAAAAAGGCAAGGGTAACATATGGCCAACACTCACATCAGACATGGAGCAAACATGAAATACAATACATAAGGCCAACGTCACAACATGAAGATGCTCAACCAATAATATGTTGAGTACTAATCACGAATACTAAGGTACAAGATCCAAGAGTGCATATCGAGTGGAGTGTCATCATGCATGCTCAAAGGGATGACACCACACAGAATTCAATACACCTCTCATACAAATGAAGAGACTTAATCATGCCTGATTCAACGAACTGCTGACGGATAACTCAACACCCTGCAGATGGATAGGCCTTCTCGAGTGCATCCTTAGCCTTTACAAGCGCTCAAGTCCATGTGCACAAAGAATTATTACCTTATTAGTGTTTTTCCCCATTGTTTTATTTAGTTATCACTAATTTACTATAACTCTGCTATTAGTTTCCCTGGTAGCCACTTGTGGGCCCCAGACCCGTAGAGAGCCACTCCAAAAGACCACTCTAATTGCCTAGACCTAAGCTCATCTCGTTTAACCAAAAGAGAAATCCATGGAAAACATGAAACAATAAAAAATACACTAAAATCCATCATTAAAACCATTTAAGACAACCAAACAAACATTGTTGTTAAATCATTTAAACAACTGATCACATCCACTTACAAATAGATCAAATACCATTCAACATTCAATGTTAACTTAATAAAAGGAATCCAATCATAAAATCAGTATTAGCTTCATTAAATCATCCTGCAAAACCATTTTAAAATCAATTAAAAACTACTACGTGACTGAGGCACAAAACAAGGTTCTAGTTGTTACTTAGCTGAATGAAAAAGAGGTATAAAAAAATCATAAAAAATCATATTTCCCAAATCTAAAATCTAAGCTTGACCCAGTTTATATTTTGACATTTGCAATTGGATTCCACCATTTTTTTTAAGTTTATGGCCAGAAATAAGGCGATGTTCTGAAAAACGTCATTTTGCCAAGTTAGGCAAGAAAAAACATGAAAATTAAAAGTGTCCAAATTTAAAATTGGACAATGACCCAGTTGAGATATGTGCGTTTCTACATGGAATCCACCTTTAGTTTACATTTATAACAAGCGGTTAAAGAGAAACAATTTAAAATGTGTTTACCAAACAAACACAAATTTTGACCAAAAATGAAAGTGTCCAGAATTAAATTCTAACTTTGACCTAGTTGAGATACGGGTGTTTCTACATGGAATCCACCTTTAGTTTAAATTTTTAGCAGGTGGTATAAGAGCAACAATAAATTTTTTATTTTACCAGGTTGGGCAAAACATGAAAAACGAAAGAAAATGAAAGTGCCTAGAAACCTATTTTGCCAACAACCCATTTCAGTTTTGACTGTTTCAAGTTGAATTCCATAGTTGGATTGAAGTTTAAAAATAAGAAGCTGAATTGATTTAGAAAAATCACAGATTTTCCCCAAAAGAGGAAAATAATAACCAGGCTAAAAAGAAATATCAAAATCAAAATACTATGACAACAACCAGAGCAACCAAGACTCCCAACAAATTTAAACAAAAACACACATATATTTCTAACTCATAAATTCAAGAAATAAACAGAAAAATACCTTTAATTTCTGCTCAAATTTGAGATGAAGAAATGCTCAGCTTGCAAGGTACGACTAGATTCCAAAATAGGACAAGAAGGATGAAATGACATGTTGAAATCAACAAACAAATGCCCACAAATTTCTTCTCCAAAGAATCTCCATGCTTCTCCCTAACTCTGCTGCCCAAATCTTGGGGTTTCTACTCCTTCCCCAAAACAAAATTTCTTCCTCTCAAAAAATAACTTCCCCAAAATAGTTCAAAACAAAGTATATATATATATATATATCAATGACAAAGTTGCACATTTTTTTTAACTAAACTCCTCAAAAGAAAATCACATTTAAAATAACACTTTTCAAATCAATACAATATCAAAACTTATTTCCATTTATAAACTCTCAAAACAATATATGAAATAAAACATTTAATTAAATAAACTCTTAAAGCTCTCCAAATAAGGTTTAAATAAGACTATAAGAGCTCACAAAAAAGAATTAATAAAATCATTTAAAATTACTAAATGAAAATATATCATTCTCTCGAATGATCAATAAAATCACTTAAAATAACATATTTAAAATCTTGTAGATAAAACACTTAAACACTATAAAATACCATATTTGAAACCACAAAAAGATGCCAATGGAACCACATCACAACACTGACAACCAAAATATATAGCCACATAAAAGATTAATGGAACCCATGACAAAATAAGTCAATAAGACATACTAGTAAACCACATACAACTGAAAGGTGTTCCAGACATTACCATTAAGTAATCAGACGGTAAGACAACAATGCAAGAACATTGCACTAACAGGGTACAGTGGGCCAGGGTAGGGGACGTTTTGCTTGTGACTACCTCCAGTAACCACCATTAGGGAATAAGAGTATGCTTACGCCTATGAATCTAGGCGGAGTTGATACTTAGTACCTACATCACTCTGATCACACGTCAAAATACATGTGCATATAACATATATCATATAGGTGAAACAACATCAATAATCAGGAAGAGGGTCATGATATCGTAAGCCTCTTAGATACGAGTGTTACGACATCATCTCTTCCCTGTCCATAATCATATAAAATCAATGATAACCGTATATAAACATATAAGCATGTAATCCAACATACTAAATAATCTTGATAACCTTTCACTTAATCAACAATGTCTAATCTCAATATGATAACATTTAACATTTAGAATACCAAATTAAAATCAAAATTCTTTCTTACCTTGGCCGGGGTTAGAGAGGTGTTACATCCTCCCTCCCTAAGATTTGACTTACTCCTAGAAGTCATGTAAACTCAATATGCAGCCATGTCACATATTAGTACTCAAAATCTAAAAATCAACATTAAAAGATTGTACTTCATCCTAAAGATGAGAAATATAATATACATCATTCATCACTGAACAAAATAGAAAGGATATCCTTTTAACATTCACCTTTCTAAGAATCATTATCAATATATTGACATATGCCTTACTCATAAGGTCTCAACATGAAACAAAATAATATGGTGAATCTTTCTAACATCACATGTGTCACAATTCTCAAAATAAGCATTTATTTTAACATCCACGTTCATTTAAGGATAGGTTAAAATACACACTGATTTCCATTAAGAATAGGGTAAAAAAGATGCATAAGAGCTCAATTCTTTCCAAAACATCATTGTTTGCAACAATATTTGTTTTCCACATACTTCCAATCTCACACGTTAAAACATATTTGACATCATTTTCAACAAAATATAACAATTTACGCTTTCTAAATCATAATAAGCCAACTTTTAACTTTTCATATGTAATCATATCCAAGATGAAACATTCATTTATACATACATAAATACTTACATCACTAGGAATCACATCCCTAGACTACACAAGGGTCCATTTGGACACCAGGAAGTAGCATACTAATCCATGAGCTAAGAGCCAATATCCATCTCACATAATCTATACCTCACACTCAGTGGCTTGATGGTGTTAGGCCACACACACATGGTGAGACCATCCAAACAAGACGACAATGACCTATCTCTTGTTGTATAAGGTGGTTAGCCTCCAAGAGAGAGTCATCACACATAGGTGGGTAGTGGGTCCTAGCTGTAAACCAACCTCACATGCCCCCATCCTCAAAGTTCCCTGCGTCTACCTCCTCGTATACACTCACCAAGTCCTCCTCATATGTCTTTGGAGAGGAATCGCAATACGACACATGGATGACATCGAAAACAATAAGGATAAACTAGTTTAGCCACCAAATTCATAAATAAATATCAAATAAAGATTCAATTTCAGCAATAAAACAAGAAATGCATGTAATTTCAATACTAAATCAAATGTAACCATGAGAGTTACATGCAAATGAAGATCACAAGGTGTGGCTAAACCATCAAAATCAAATATAAATAAAGTGCTGGCCTTCACAATCAATAGATCATCAATATCCATAAAGAAAGTCCACAATCTTTGAAATTGCACTGCACAACATTGCGTGACTAAATACTAGCCACCCACTAGGAAGGAGGGAACAATGTCTGACTATCACAATAGCCCCTCATGTGGTGGAAAGTGAGTTTTCCAACCACATGGCATGGGGTGTGCTCCTTGGCTACACTGTGCATCGCATCGTTATGCAACATGGACTCGCCAAGTGGCCCACACACTCCTTGGCTGCCCGCATGGGATGTGCACCTCGGCCCCATCCCGCATCGCATCTCAACGTGGCATGGCCATACACCAACCGGAGAAGGCATGTACTGGTCGTATACTGCATGACAATGTATCTATGGCTCCATAGAAGTAGGCACACACATAACACACCCCACATAGCGATACCTAGTGGAGAAGGCACACATAGGTACTTGCCATAGCCAGAGGTATACATGGCTAGGACATACCCATATGTTAGCTGATCCAAACAATGTTGAGATAAAACATGAGTGTCCCTCTACAAGTGTATGAGGCCCCATTACACTCATCACACAAGTAGGCTATCATAACACAATCTCATAGTGCACTTTCACACATCTATGCATGTGGCATAATCTCCTTGAGCCCAACTCACTCCCATCAACACCATGGTATATATATAATGCATATATGAGTATATCAATATGGGGCTACTCGAGCCTTACCTCTCATATGGACGAGGTTGAATCGCTATTGCAAGCTCAATGCCCCTGTAGGTGGCTAGGAAATGCCAACTCAACATCCCTATGAGCAGCAATGTAATACTAACAAACCAATGTTGTTGTACTCAAAACTGTGGGGATTAGGTTAGCACATATAGATCAAGTACTTTGACCCATCATAAGGAGAAGTAGTGAGTACTTTCCTTGGGATCGATTGAGCTGAGACCACTCTGCACCACAATATGCATACACTGCACACCCCTCCTAAGGGACTTTGTAGCTGCTACTACCCCTTCATGGATTGAGAGACTAGAGAACCAAAAGAAAAGAATCTATGAAACTAACCTTTGGCTATTCTTATATATATAAATTTTAACCACACATGGGTTGGCCCTCAATCAAGTAACAAACATACAAGCACACATAATGGTATGGTTAATCACACACCTAAGATACAACATATTCCCCATGGATGGGTACACAATATCACCATCCCATGGGCATGCAAAGCAAGTACGGGGTATTCATAACACTCAACCAACACATAGTTACTGCTTTCTAACATGTACAAGGGCGTTACATTTGCATACTCAATTCCATTACTACTCAAGGATCACATACCATAAATACATATATTTCCATAACCAATGTAATTCCTCTTCCAAAATCATATCATCCATGGATGGGTACCCTGTACCACAATCCCATGGGAACACAACTCAAGCATAGGATATTCACAACACTCAACATGAGCACAATACAAGATGTTCACATAACAAGGAGTACCTTTTCCAATTTCCTCTTACCAAAATAAAACCATTATCCACCTCTAATTATGCAAGATCAACACAAAATTTCCAAGAACATGTACTCCCAACATCCATACAATATTCTCTTTTTAAGACGATAATGTTATTAAACACAATTTTATAATTATAACCTTTATCACATACAATATATCGCAGTGCTACATGGAGTAAATCAATAATTCCATAATAACTCTCACATTCACATTCACTATTATTAAGTGGTAAATCACCTACTATACACATATGTTAACCACATTTATTTCCTATACACAGTGCAATATCATTACAATTTTTACTCAAGACAAGGTATGCAACATTATCACTTCAACATACATTTAACATTTTGCATTTTGAATCAGGGTAAATAATTTAACATCTACATGATTTATTAAGACTCAACAATGCGGTTGGGGACTATAGGTCTCACCAGCAAGATGCACCTATTATGCAATTATCATTATCATGAAAATGGTTTCTTTATTCCATTTTTCTCTAAAATTTTACTTAATGAAGAATGATTTTCTATTCAAATTCATACATGATTCATGATTACAAATGAAACTTGGGGAATTTGGTCCTTTACCCAAGGTTTGATCTAATTAAACAAACCTTCATGAATGCATAAACATTTTCTCATAAGAGACAAGCATGCAATGGATTTCAATACACTACACACTCAAAGATAGACATCTTCGTTAAACAAATGAGAAGAGAGAGGAGAGATAGATTTGCAATTCTGACACAAGCACAAATACAAACATGGTTTCATCATCACTTTCACACAAATGCGTCAATCATATGAGAACATGCAATAATCTCTATGAACTAATAACATGATCATTCATTTTCCATTACCATATTTTATAATCTCAATGTAATATAACATGAAAAAGAAACTCCAAAACCACATAGGATCAATCTAGCAATCACCCGCACAAAGAGGTAAAACACAAGAAGACATGCGCTGGAAATTTTGGATGGTAATGAAAAACAGAAAAACTCAAGAAGAGGATACACACAAATGGAACTTCTTGGAATCCTCTAGATCAAACAAAACTTCCAATAACATGAACTAAGAAACCAAGCAAAGGTAATTTTAGGCAACACGTCACCTGCAACCCACCTACATACTAAGGCACTCAAGGCAAGAGCTCCTATGAATATCTCACTACAACAAGCACTTGGAACACACACACCAAGAACACTGCAACCACATGGGCTACAACCACATTTTGGAACCATTCAAAGTTCATGACCCTTTACACAATGAAAGAGCCACACATCATGAAGGGGACCAATCAAAACACACTTCTTGGTAGGCTTGAGGGTCTAATTAACCCTCAAAAAAGAATTCCTCAACAAGGCAGACAAGGGGCGGGAAACAACAACACTTGTTGCCATCCACCACACAACACACACTAAGCGGGTAACAACCATAAGCAAAGATCCCAGTGCTACAACATGGGCTCTACCTCTAACTCTACCTCTAGCTCTACCCCTAGGAGGCATCCTAAAGGAAACAAGGAGCACATCAAAATAGATCATCACAAGGACGATCTATACACCAAACTAAGACATGAAATATAATCAACAAGACTATGAAAACAATATAACAAGCTCACACCACACACACCAAACACAACATAACATGGAAGGCTCAAGTACACCAGAGCTCCTAGTGTGTAAAGATGGGCTCTGATACCAAATGTAACATCCTGCTATGTAACCCCAAAGATTAAGAGCCAAAAGAGGACAATATATATATTTTTTGAACAAGAAGAATAACATACACATAAAGCAGTTGCCAATTTGATATATCGACAACAAACATGGCCAAGTATGGATAAAAGTACAACCCAAAGGAGAGGACTAATTCACCCTCTGGAGAAAATCCGAATAGGGGCAAACAAGATAGCTTCGAAAACTTGCTCCGGAACTTCCTGCCGTGGAATTTTCTACTCCAGAACTTTATGCTGTAATACATACAAAAAAACTTCGATGCACTAGAGCTTTTGCAACAGCGACATAGAACAACATACAACAAGCTGTGTTGCATCAAAAATTTTGTAGCACCAACATAGAACAACATACAACAAGTTGTGCTGCATCAAAACTTTTCAACAACAACACAAAACAAAAAACAACAAGTTGCATTGTGCCAAAATTTTTACAACAGCGACACATAACAACATACAACAAGCTACGTTACATTAGAAATTTTATAGGAGCAACACAAAACAACAAACAACAAACTGTGTTGCGTTGGAAATTTTGCAACAATGACACATAACAACAAACAACAAGCTATGTTACGCTAGAACTTTTACAACAACACAAAACAAAAAACATCAAGCTGCATTATGCCAGAACTTTTGTAACAGCGACACGGAACAAGAAACAACAAGCTGGATTGCATCAAAATTTTTACAGTAGCAACACGAAACAACAAATAGCAAGCTGTGTTGCGCCAAAACTTTTGTAGCAGCAACACAAAACAACAAATAGCAAGTTGTGTAGCACTGAAACTTTTACAAACTATAGTATGAAGGAAATACACAGCCAAAGATCCTATTTTTGCAAGAAAACTATGGAAAGAAAAGTCATAATAATCATCATAGTACAAGCGAGTCTGATACCAACACTAGAACCCGTAAGACAAATATAAAATAATCACATTTCTTCTCATTAAATTATATGATTACATCTTCTCTCTCAAGAGAGTACAATATACATAAAGGAACATACATGAGTACAATGGCATAGCCATGAATAAGATACATCAACTGATAAAATAAGTACAAGAGAGAACACCTCTAATTGATGCTCCAATAATCTGTACACAGGTCTCGAATGGCAGTGGCATGTGGACTCAAAAGAGACCACTCCACCGTGCTCAAAGGTAGTCACAAGGCCCAAACATAAATAACAAGGCAAGGGTAACATATGGCCAACACTCACGTCCTACATGGAGCAAACATGAAATACAATGCATAAGACCAACGTCACAACATGAAGATGCTCAACCAATAACATGTCGGGTACTACTCACGACTACTAAGGTACAAGATACAAGAGTGTCGATCGAGTGGAGTGTCATCATGCGTGCTCAAAGGGATGGCACCACATGGAATCTAATACACCTCTCATATGGATGAGGAGACTCAATCATGCTCGAATCAACACTCTGTAGACGGATAACTCAACGCCCCGCAGAAGGATAGGCCAAGTTCTCAAGTGCATCCTTAGCATTTACAAGCTCTCAAGACCATGCACGAGGACTCATTAATTTATTAGTGTTTTACCCCATTGTTTTATTTAGTTATCACTAGTTTACTAAAACTCTACTACTAGTTTCCCTGGCAGCGATTTGCGAGCCCCGAGCCCATAAAGAGCCACTCTAGAAGACCACTCTAATTGCCTAGACCTAAGCTCATCTCATTTAACCAAATGAGGAATCCATGGAAAATATGAAACAATGAAAAAACCACTAAAATCCATCATTAAAACCATTTAAGACAGCCAAACAAACATTGTTGTTAAATCATTTAAACAACTGATCACATCCACTAACAAATAGATTAAATACCATTCAACATTCACCGTTAACTTAATTAAAGGAAACCAATCATAAAATAAGTATTAGCCTCATTAAATCATCCCTTAAAACCATTCTTAAATCAATTAAAAACTACTACGTGATTGAGGCACAAAATAAGGTTTCAGTTGTTGCTCAGTGGAATGAGAAAGAGGCATAAAAATTTCATAAAAAATCAAATTGCCTAAATCTAAAATTGAAGCTTGACCCAGTTTAGATTTTGACGTTTCAAGTTGGATTCCACCTTTTCTTATAAAGTTTATGGCCAGAAATAAGGCGGTGTTCTGGAAAACGTCATTTTGCCAAGTTGGACAAGAAAAAACAAGAAAAATGAAAGTGCTCAGATTTAAATTTCGACAATGACCCAGTTGAGATATGGGAGTTTTTACATGGAATCCACCTTTATTTTATGTTTATAATAGGTTGTTAAAGAGGAACAATTAAAAATGTGTTTACCAAGTAGACACAAATTTTGACCAAAAATGAAAGTGTTTAGAATTGAATTCTAACTTCGACATAGTTGAGATATGGGTGTTTCTACATGGAATCCACCTTTAGTTTTCATTTTTAGTAGGTGGTTTAAGATCAACAATAAAAAACATGTTTTACCAAGTTGGGGAAAACATGAAATATGAAAGAAAATGAAAGTGCCCAAAAATCTATTTTGCCAACAACCCATTTCAGATTTGACTGTTTCAAGTTGAGTTCCACAGTTGGATTGGAGTTTAAAAATAGGAAGCCAAACTGATTTAGAAAAATCATAGATTTTCTCCAAAAGAGGAAAGCAATAACTGAGCTGGAGCAACCAAGACTCCCAACATATTTAAACATACACACATACATGTTTCTAACTCATAAATTGAAGAAATACACAAAAAAATACCTTTAATTTCTACCCAAATGCTTAGCTTGCAAGGCACAAAGTTAGATTCCAAAATAGGATAGCAAGGAGAAAATGACACATCGAAATCAACAAATAGATGCCCACAAATTTCTTCTCCAAAGCATCTCCATGTTTCTCCCCAACTATGTCACCCAAATCCCGAGGTTTCTACTCCTTCCTCGAAACAAAAAATTTCTTCCTCTCAAAAAATAACTTCCCCAAAATGGTTCAAAACAAAGTATATATATATCAATGACAAAGTTGCCCATTTTCTTTTTTTAACTAAACTCCTCAAAAGCAAATCACATTTAAAATAACATTTTTTAAATTAATACAATATCAAAACTTATTTCCATTTATAAACTCTCAAAACAATATATGAAATAAAACATTTAATTAAAGAAACTCTTAAAGCTCTCCAAATAAGATTTAAATAAGACTATAAGAGCTCACAAAAAAGAATTAATAAAATCATTTGAAATTACTAAACAAAAATATATCATTCTTCGAATGATCAATAAAAATCACTTAAAATAACATATTTAAATCTCATGGATGGGTATGTGTAGGATCATGATGGGCCAAAAAGTGGCAATGGGAAAAAAATTACGTTTTGGATCGACTCAAAAACACAGAAACATTGAGTTGACTTTTTTTAGGCTCGAGTGTCAGTACATTGCTCCAAAGCAATGCCCAAACCTATATTTTACAAATCAGATATACAATTTGAGCTGCGTGCATAAATAAAAAACAACGGCCTTTTAAAGTCATTTCAGATATTTTGAACGTGGGCGCACAGGGAGAAGTCGAAATCAAATATCCGTTTTCACTAGATATTCGATTTGAAAGGTAAGTTTTTGGTTTTTTTAATGTTTTAATTGATTTTTCAATTAGATTTTTATAATTTTAAGTAGTTTTTATGATTTTTTTTTTCAAAAGTAGGGTTTTTAATTGATTTTTATTAAAAACTAGAGTTTACAATGAATTTTTATTAAAAATTAATGTTTTTAAATGGATTTTGATTAAAAACTAGTGTTGTTGATGCATTTTTATCAAAAACTAGAGTTTGTTATGGATTTTTGTAAAAAAGTAGGGATTTTTTTGGATTTTTATTGAAAACTAGGGTTTTTTTACAATATTTTCATTTATATTGTGTAATTTGAATTAGGTTAATTAGTGTTTAACTTTAACTAGGTATTATGGCTGAGAATGAAAATGCACAAATGCCAAACACTCCACTACCTCTGCAGCCACCAATTGAAGACTTAATTGGTGCAATTGAGGGGCGTTTGTGAAGTTTATAAGGAAATCCCTTGATTATCCGAGATGACAAACACATTGAAGAAAATAATTAAAAATATAGAAACCCTCTCCACCCAACATAATGCCTTTCATTCGTGGCGAGAAGACATGAGGGAATATTATGCATGTGGATTATCTTATGATGATGTGAAAGAACTCCAAATAAACAAAGCCCAAATAACCTCTTTATTCGTTAACCCCCGTACCGATTTTCTTGTTAATGTGAATAAACCAAAACTTTCTATAAAATGGTGCAAGAATAGGGACATTGTAGATAACTTTTGGGATCATTAGTGTATGGTTTTTGATAAACCACTAAACAACAATTATGATATACCATTTTACTATATTAAAAAATTATATGTTGAGTTTGTGTTAGGGCATCATATCAATTACTTTGACATTAAACCTTTCCAGGGCGTCGGTGGAGGTATGCCCTAGGATAGACCGTGGGCAGTTAGAGTAGTCCCATGACCATATGTTCCCCCTGCTCCCCTTCCTCCACCACCTCCAGTATATCATCCAAAGATTATCCAGGATGCAACCACACAAACTATTTAGGCTATTCACTCTTTGAGTGCTCATTTGGTTTCACATGCTTCTACAGTAGCTTAGCCACATTCTGGTGATGTTGGCGAAGGCTTGAGTGCTGTTGCATCCTCCTCCTCAGGTCTACATATTTGTGTGCCACATACTTGCACTATGTGCCGCCAGATATGCTTGGGTCCTCTTGTATAGCTCGCTGAGCATCCCTCAGACGCTTCTTATTATGACCTCCACGATGTGGACATTATAGATCACTCATAGGGGAGTGGAGTGCACCCTACAAAGTCCTCTCCTGCTAGAGAGGGGGATGTTGGAATAGTGACACAGGTAAGATTTAAGTTGTAAATTCATAACTTTCATTTGTTTTTAAATGAATATTAATAAGAGATAGTATCAAACATTAATATTTATTTACATGGTCTACTTAATAGTTAATGTCTGAGGAGGAGCTCACATGGGTGACTGATAGCACCCTTAGGGCCATTTCATTTGGCTTCGACATGCACACAATATATATTTTTGCACTCACTCGTTTATATTTTTTATTATATATTTGCTTGTCATTTGAATTGTCATTAATGAAATTATATAATAACTTATATGTTTATCTTATTTTCTTCTTGTAGGAAATACCTAGTGTGAGTGAGGTGCAGCCTTGTCAAGACTATGGAGACACAAAGTTAGATAAGGGGAAGGTAATTGAACTCAAATTGGATTGAATTAAAATTTTTAAGATCTTATATTGATTATACATAGATCAACATAGATTGGTAGTTTCATATGTACTTGTCATTTTAATGTATAGGTGATTATGAGTTATACAACGTTGTTGACAAGTGACACAAAACCTGAAGGAGTAGGTATTGGAACACCTCAAGGAGTAGGTCTTGAAACACCTCAAGGAGGAGGTGTTGAAACACCTGAAGGAGATAAATAAAAAGATCAACCTAAAGAGGTATGTGTTTATTTTATTTTGTGTTTGATAAATATGTTCCTATTACCAATAATCGTATGCTAGATTGGATCAATTTTATGTTTTTATTCACATATATAGATTGGCATTTCAAAAGTTGGTTTGGTATTTCAATTTTAGAGTTCAATTAAAATTAGATGTATATTGATTTTGATGTTAATTATTCAATTTTAAATTATATAGTATAACTAATCTCAATTGTGGTTTGAATTTTTCTTGTGCAACTACCTTCAGAGCCAACGAGTGCTTCAAAGAGGCTCCATTTTGATGATCCACCAATAGTTTAGGATGAGATAGACATTTTGGCATATAAATTTTGAATAGATATTGAGATGGCATTTGCCACATTTTGTAGAACTTTTTTTGAGTTGGCGTTGATTCCATTTTTTTATATGGACATACACTTGATTATTGGATAATTTGATATATAGAAGTTGACAATCAAAATTTAATTTGTTCCTCATGTGCATGATTAAACTCTTTGAAAATTTTATCTTGAGAAATGGTTAAATATCAATGTACAATAGCATAAAAAAGAATGGTTATATTATGTAGTTTATATTTATATCGCTAATTACATTGCATTTCACATCTTTCAAACTTAAAGCATTACTTCACATTGCATAACTAACAACTAGATGTTGATAGATGAAAAAATTTCAATTACAATAGTTTTTAGAAAGTCAACCTAAGTAGTTATGCAATTACTTCACATTGCATAACTAAAAACTAGGAGCAATTGTCAATTGCATTTGCTTGTCATGGAATTTTATGAGACCACATTTCTTTGAGGTTTTTTTTCAAATAGTCCATTGCCTTGTCTATGCTACCATATTTTTCATACATGTCTACCAAAGCTTTTTGTCAAACAGTTCACTAGCTTGTTGGTAGGGCTTATTGGAACTTGTATGCTTTGACCTCACTCAATCCTGAAACCACTTCATTCCCTCTTAATTTTGTCTAATTAAACTTAAAACATCATTATATTATGTTGCCCCATAATTTGGCTTACACTTTCTTTGTAAAATCACCAATTTTCCCCTGTTTTTTCCCCTTCCAACTAGGGTTTCACATTTTTACTCTTCTTGGGTTACTCTTAATCACTCAGACCTCTTAAACACCATTAAATACACCCGTTCCAATCGTTCCCAACAAGTTTCAACCTATTTTCATTTAACTTCTCAAAAACTCACTCTCTAACCTTACTCAAAAGGCAAAAAAATATGTGTTTCTTAATATGGCGGCCTTCTTAGACCACTCTAATCCCTTTATCACCTCTAAAAAATTCTTCCTATGCCTACCCCTATCTAATTCACAGCCATTCCTCTGAGGTACAACATATACAGAAGGAGGAATGGCCTTATCAATTCATGAAATCTTACATGTTTTAAGTGCTCCTGCATCATACTCCCCAGGTACAAAAGATTTATGCCCCATAAATCACTCCATAGGTCTACTCCTATCTTCTTCACAATCCCTTCAAACTTTCTCCAAGTCACTTGCATGGAAATATTCATCTGAGGGATTTTGTTCCCTTCATGCTTTGCGTTGTCTTGGTCTTGCCATGCTTGATCCTTCTCAAATGGATCTTCTTGCTGCTATTTGTCTTCATTGACACCTGAAAATGGTGTTTCCCAAGCTTTGAAACCTACACATAAAAATTTAGTACACAAAGCTAAACATCCATACATTAGTATCTCTATTTCATGCTCTTCCATAAGCTTTTGCCAACTAGACATGTATCTCTACCCTTTAACTCTTCTCTTCACATTATTTCTCAGGTTCTTTATGGTTAGAAACATCCCCATAGTAGCATACATCTACCACACAACCAAATATGAAAACCAAGGAAAATCCCCTATCCTAACACCATATTCCTCAAACTCTTCTTCTCTAGCCTTCACTAGGCCACTCACGATCAACTCTTCCTCTCTAGTTTCCCACCTAATTTACTATTTGCAAGATTACACATTTGAAGGTTGATAGGTTGATAGGTTAGGTGTGATATATTGAAGCTAAATAAGGTCAATCAAGACCATTTAAGGTGTATTAAGTTTAAGTTTTGAGTCTAGGAGTCCAATATGCCAAAAATGCATTCTTTCTTCAAAATTGTCGAAATTGCCATGTAGTCTTTTGAAGGAAAATTATTAAAATTGTAAAGGGAAGTGAAATATAGGAGTCTATAAGTTGTGGTAGGGTTGAGATAAAGGTGTTTGACTAGTTTTTCACAACAAGCTATGGTGTCATGGATTTTTTTCGCACAAAAATCATCATTGGAGTTTGGTTGGAGGTTGAAAACTACTTGTAAGGTCATCCATAAATCTTGTTCTACAACTCGTATGACCAAACTGACTATTCCATCACATCTGGATTTATGTTTAGGCTAGGTAGGGTTCCCTTTCATACCCAAACATGTCGAAGTAGTTCGAGCTACGTTCAATCGATGAAATCCCTTAAGAGTCCAACGTGTAGAAGGGCAACAATATTTGACAGACTATTAATTAAAAAATGTGATGCTTACAAACTCTTCATTTGAGGCTATGAGATTGTCTTGGGACTATCTACAATAACCTCTCTCAGTTTTTTCTATCTTGGAGGCGTTTTCCCATGGTGATGAGTTTTCAGTTGAGGGAAAAGTTGTCAAATGCAAGTAGTGTAAAGTTGCAAAGTGGTGCAACTTTCATTCTCCAAATCGTACGACCAAATGGACTATTTAAACACATCCGATGGGTATTTTTATGCTAGGGATGGTCCGCTTTTGCACCCAAATATGCCGAATCACTTCGAGCTACATTGGACTGACGATTTCCCTTAAAAGTCCAAAGTGCTAAAAGGTAGCAATATTTGAAGGGCTATTTCTTAGAAATCGTGATGCTTATAGACTCTTCGTCTGAGGATATGGGATCGTGTTGGGACCATCTACAATAACCTCTCTTGGTTTTTTCTATCTTAGAGGCATTTTCTCGCGGTGATGAGTTTTTAGTTGAGGGAAAAGTTGCCAAATGCAAGAAGTGTAAAGTTGCAAAGTGGTGCAACTTTCATTCTCCAACTCATACGACCAAATGGATTGTTCCAACACATCTGGATGGGTACGTTTACACTTGGGATGGTCCTCTTTTGCACCCAAATACGTCGAATCACTCCAAGCTACAATGGACCAACGATTTCCCTTAAGAGTCCAAAGTGCTAAAAGACAAAAATCTTTGAAGGGCTATTTCTCAGAAACCGTGATGCTTACAGACTCTCCATTTGAGGCTATGAGATTGTGTTGGCACCATCTATAATAACCTCTCTCAGTTTTTTCTATCTTTGAGGCATTTTCTCGTGGTGATGAGTTTTCAGTTGAGAGAAAAGTTGCCAGATGCAAGCAGCGTAAAGTTGCAAGGTGATGCAAATTTCATTCTCTAACTCATACGAACAAATGGAATGTTCCAACACGTCTAGATGGGTATGTTTATGCTAGGGATAGTTCTCTTTTGCACCCAAATACGCCGAATCACTCCGAGCTACATTGGACCGATGATTTCCCTTAAGAGTCCAAAGTGCTGAAAGGCAACAATCTTTGAAGGGATATTTATCAAAAACCATGATGCTTACAAGCCCTTCATCTGAGGCTATGGGATCATGTTGGGACCATATACAATAACCTCTCTCAGTTTTTTCTATCTCAGAGGCGTTTTCCCGTGGTGATGAGTTTTCAGTTGAGGGAAAAGTTATCAGATGCAAGCAATGTAAAGTTGCAAACTAGTGCAACTTTCATTCTCTAACTTGTACAACCAAATGAACTATTCCAACACATTCGGATGGGTAATTTTATGCTAGGGATGGTCCTCTTTTGCACCCAAATACATCGAATCACTCTAAGCTACATTGGACCGACGATTTCCCTTAAGAGTCCAAAGTGCTAAAAGGCCATACCATCTATTGTAGATGTTATTAGGACTGTATAAGGTGAATATGTGGATTTAAAGAGCTGGAACGGTTAGTAGTTGAGTTGGTGAGTTGCCATGCATGGCAAAAATGAGTGAAATTAGGTGAAAAATGTTGGTTACAACATGTTAATGCCAATGAAATGTGGGGGCAACAAGATTTAATGTTGGATCAAACTTCTTCAAGTCCTAATAGATGTGTTTGATGAGTTTATAAGGTGTGGCAAGGTTTGGGGAGTGAAGTTGCACCCAAGTTTGGTTTTGACAATCAAATTGGAGTTTAAATCATCTTTAATTGTAATTGTGTTGTTTAAAGCCACCTAAATCTTGCATCAAAAAAATCTTACCCAATCAACTTGAACATCATGCACACCTAAATACCTTGTTTCCACTTTGCTAGATCAAAGAATCAATTACATGGGAAATGACCTTCACATGAACTTTTTAAATTTTTGTTTTTGGAAAACGTCGCAAGCCACTGTAATTTATTATATATAAATAAGGATATTACAAAACCTGGTTCAAACAAGCATACCAACAGGAAAGAACCAGGAAGAAAACCTTTGGTTGTAGCTCGATTAAGTACAAAAATATCTTTACATTTTAAACATACCCTTTATACAATGCCAGACATTTGACCCATATTTCAAAAAACTTCGTTGGATATAGATTATGGCTATACACAGTTATGACCTTTTTATATTGTTCCACATTTCAAAATTCAAATTTTACAAAATTTGCCTATTGGAGGCATTTAGGGCACAGTCTTCCACAAGAGTAGTATGTTGATGTTCTAGAGTGACAAGCACCTGTACAAACCATCAAGGTAGCAGTTAAACTACATACAATAGAAAAGATGCTTAGAATAACCAATCTATATTATTGTAATATGTCACATAACTCCTCGAAAGGATCAGAGCTGCCTATTGTTGTAGCAG
Source organism: Sequoiadendron giganteum (assembly GCA_007115665.2). Taxonomy (NCBI): domain Eukaryota; kingdom Viridiplantae; phylum Streptophyta; class Pinopsida; order Cupressales; family Cupressaceae; genus Sequoiadendron; species Sequoiadendron giganteum. The sequence goes on along the minus strand of CM021100.1, from coordinate 285,763,472 downwards.
GTCCATGATCAATCGTGCTAGGAATATTGCAAAAATTGTCAAATGATAAAATCTATATTGTCACAACAGAAAAGATGCTTAGACTAAAAAATCTATATTAATCTAAACAACCTGAATGATGATGAATTGGTAATGCAAACTATAAAAGATGATCAGAATAATCAATCTATATTATTCTAAATGACCTAATTGATGATGAGATGGTAATGCAATCTGTAAAAGACACTTTGAATAACCAATCTATATTATTGTAATATGTCACATACCTCTCCGAAAGGATCAAAGCTAGCTATTGTTGCAGAAGGTCCATGATTAATCGTGCCAAAATATCCCAAAAGTTCATACAAAATATCACTATTAAAGAGACCTGAATTGCAATAATATACAAAATATCAATATTAAATAAAGAACACTAATGAACTTAAGCATAATGAACCTAAGCATTGTACCTTCCATTCTTGAATATGCTATTCAAGTGTGCCTGAAGGGTCATCTCTTTGCTTAAGAGTATCCAATATTGCTTCATGATCAACATTACTAAGTGTCCATAGTTGTTTTATCTTTGGTTTGGCATGATGCTTCAACAACTTAAAATTTATTGCTATAACAAGGTGTGAATACATGAGAATGGTTTTGTGTTTCTCGTAGTCTTCAAATGTAGGTATACCATTCTTTCTAATCATGTATGTTTGCAACCAAGTTCTTGCAACCACAACTGAACCTGTAGGATACACAAACCCATCATCATCTTCCATCGGTTTTGTTAGCTTATGCTTTACTCGTACACATCGAGCTAACCAATATTTTGATCTCTCTTCATTCCCTTGTGGTGCAACAACTACAAAAACATGTCCTGGTTGTAGTAGATTTGAAAGCCAATCATAATCAAGTGAACTTTCCATTGTGTCATTTGCCATGGATATAGTTTGAGATAAAGGAGTTAGATACTATGGAATCCATGTATCCACCCACTCACTTGACTCGCATTGATCCCACTTGCACTGAATACAACTCTGACAAAAACAAGCCAACTGTCATGTCCAAATGGTTAATGTGATTGCATCTAAGCTTAAAAAAAATGCATCTTTGAAGTATCTTTGATTGTATGACAATCCAATCTGCTTCCCACTATACCCTCCTCAACCAACCAAAAGAATATGCACACTGTTGAATCAAGTGTCCCTCCTTGTGACAATGCTGAACTACACCAATCAACAATAGAACGTGCATCAATGAATTTTACTCTTAAAATCTTCAACTGCTCCTTAACTAGAGCTCTCTTTACACATGGACCTGCTCCATCATGCTCCCCTTTCCCATGCCCAACTTCAAAAAAACTCCAAATATTAGGTACACCCCTCTCTACATGCATTCTAATCAACCAATAAAACATACGAGCATTCTTGAATTGACCTGTGCAGTTATCTAACCAAATGAGATGTTGACCCAGTGCTATATCATGCTCCTACAAGAACTCAAAAAAATTCTTGAAACAATGTTGGACATACTCAGATGAGTGAGATTTATCATCACTCATATAAAAATGATACTCTTTGATTATCTTTCAATCCTCCTCTGTACTATTAGGTGCATGTCTAAACTTTATGTGGACAAAAATAACAATTTGAATGGAATTGTAATACTGAGATTGTACCTCGTTTTGTGGTTACAATGTGTAGTTTTCTGCAAAATCAACCACTGATATAATAGTTCCAATCGGAAAAGAGTCCTTACACCTCCTAAATTGTTGATCCAACCACTGAGACCTATGACTATGCCTTGCATACTTGTAGAAAAGAATGTCCTTAAAATCTGAAATAAAATCAGCAACACTGCATTCTTTTGTAACCAACTCGCATCTAGAACCTTCACCTCCACTCTGCAAAGTATATTTGACTATCTCATATCTCTTTTTCTCAACAAGATTCTTTCCAAATTCATGTTCGAAACCCTCATGAAAACATTGAACAAACTTTGACAAGCTACCACATTGTGAAAACTTCACATTTAAACAATCATTTCTATAGAAAAGGAACCATCATCTCTAGAACATAAAAATAGATCTAGCAAGTCCCTTGATGATTTCAAAAGATGCATTGCACCACAGTCCTGCAACATTTCATTAGTATGCAAAGTAGAACGGATATAGCATAATAGTTCATGGTACATTGAAAAATCCACATGGTATTTGCAACAACAAGTATTATGAATCTTAAGAGGCACATAATAAAATGGCTTCAAACCTTCAAAAGTCCTTTACGAGATTTTCATATTTGGATGTCTTTCAATAAATTTGTTGAACAACATTGTTTGGCTTGATTCGAAGAAATGTTTAGGATGTGGTGTACTGTCTCGATTGCCAATTCTTAACTTTAAAACATCCTTTGCATTGGGTGATACTCTAGAGTTATCATACCAAAATTGTTGAATTACCTGCTTTACATTATCAGTTAGCTTCTTATCAACATGTAGAAGCCTCCCAACAAAAGCCCATGTATCATTTTGAATAGGATCATCTATTCCTTCTCTTCTTGCAAGTGCTCTATCCAAATTTTTATGATTTACGTCAAAATCAATACAAGTTTGTCTCATAAAGCGAGCCTTTTTCAATTGATGGCTTACTAGGGCAGTTGTAATGACTCTCCGAGTAGCTGTCTTATCTTTTTCGTTGTTATTTTTTCCAATAGACTTGAGAGCATTAAAAAGATTTTTGAAAATAATATAATTTTTTTCAGTCTTCTTGTTCACACGAATATTCAATTTGGCTAGCAAAGGTCTCATCTTTTGCGTCTTTAGAAATTGTACAAAAAGTTGGCATTGCTTGTTCAACGTCTTATCACTAAAATACTGATTGAATAGTCTTCTAGCCCACAACCGAACAGTTCATGTTGACCTCTTGCCTTCAAAATTCTTTATAATGTTATCATCAATTTCAAGTAACCATTTAGGGGTTCTTGAAGGTCTTGAATTTGGAATATGTCTTTCTTCCACACAAGGTTCGTCATTTCTCATGTAATCTGGTGAAACACAATTTACATTTTCTTCAATATTATGGAAGGAGGAGACTTGGGGTTGGCGGGGAGGAGAGGAGGGGAGAGGGAGGGAGGTGGAGATTGAGAGGAGGGAGGGGAGGGAGGAGGGAGAGAGGGTTTGGGGTTGAGAGGGGGTGGAGGTGGTGGGAGGGAGAGAGGTTGGGGTTGGGGGAGGGAGGGAGGTGGGAGGTGGGGAGAGGGAGAATGGGAAGGAGAGAGGAGGAGGTGGGGAGGAGGGAGGGAGGGAGAGGGTTTAGGGTCGGGGAGGGGGGGAGGGAGGGGGAGAGAGGGGTTTAGGGTTTGATGGGGAGGGAGGTGGGAGGATTGAGGAGGGAGGGATCAAGGGAGAGTGGGGAGGGAGAGGGGAGAGAGGGTTGGGGTTGAGAGAGAGAGAGAGATGAGAGATGAGATAGAGATAGAGAGAGAGAGAGAGAGAGAGAGAGAGAGAGAGAGAGAGAGAGAGAGGGTTTAGGGGTTGGGAGGGGGAGGGAGGGAGAGAGGGAGAGGGAGATAGGGAGAGTGAGATGTAGAGAGAGATGGTTTAGGTTTGAGTAGAGAGGGAGAGAGGGCGATAGGGAGAGTGGGAGAGGTGGAGAGTGAGAGGTAGAGAGACAGGGTTTAGGGTTGAGGGAGAGAGGGAGAGTGGGAGATTGAGGGAGGGAGAGTGGGCTATTGAGAGAGGGAGAGGGAGATAGGGAGAGTGGGAAGGAGAGAGGGAGGGAGAGAGAGAGGGGTTTAGACTTGAGAGAGGGAGAGAGGGAGAGGGAGATAGGGAAAGTGGGAGAGGTGGAGAGTGAGAGGTAGAGAGAGAGGGTTTAGGGTTGAGGGAGAGAGGGAGAGAGGGAGAGGGAGAAGGAGAGGGAGAGTGGGAGGGAGAGAGAGAGGGAGAGAGAATAGGAGGGAGGGAGAGAGAGGGTTTAGGGTTTAGAGAGAGAGAGAGAGGGTTTAGGTTTGAGGGAGAGAGGGAGAAGGATAAATGGAGAGAGGGAGGTGGAGAGAGGGGGTTTATGGTTGAGGGACAAAGGGAGAGTGGGAGATTGAGAGAGGGAGAGAGGGAGAGTGGGAGATTGAGAGAGGGAGAGGAATAGAGGGAGAAGGATAAAGGGAGAGAGGGAGAGGTGGAGAGAGAGGGTTTATGGTTGAGGGACAAAGGGAGAGTGGGAGATTGAGAGAGAGAGAGAGAGGAGTTTAGGCTGAGGGAGAAGGGAGAGAGAGAGAGGAGAGGGGGAGAGTGAGAGGAGATTGGGAGAGGAAGGAGGAGAGTGGGAAGGAGAGAGAGCAGGAGGCAGAAGAGAGGAAGAGAGAGAGAGAGAGAGAGAGAGAGAGAGAGAGAGAGAGAGAGAGAGAGGGAGAGGAGTGATTGAGTGAGAGACTTTGGAGAGAGAGAGAGAGAGGGAAATAGATAATATTTAAATATTTTATATATTAGTAATATATATATATTTAACTATTTATACATTAACTAAAATATTGAAATAATATTTAAATATTATACATAATTATATAATATACTATATATTAAATGCATAATTCGGTACCGATTATCATAAATTGTATATTATATATTACATTATAAACTATATTGTATATTATATATTAAATTATAAACTTTATTGCATTTTTTAAATCATATATTATAAATTGTATAACATTTTTTAAACTCATATCTAAAACATATTAGATATTAGATTCAAATCCGATTTGGATTGAATATCTGATATGTTGACATAAAATTTAATGCCCAGGGATTAGGTTTGGGCTTGCTTTGGAATTTGGTTTAGACCTGCCAATCCTAAGAAGTCAACATGAAAAATGTGTTTAACAACTTACCTTGCTTTTCCAGACTTCGCCCATGTGGCTGACGATTTTTTTTTTACCCAAAATTGATGAAACGAAAAGGGTTTGTAAAGGAGCTTCTTAGCTTTCCACCAATATAAATTATACTTTACTTTGAATCTAATAAATAATTATTATTCATTTTCTATTAGAATTATGACTAAAGTCCTTATTGATAGCCTGATTAAAAAACATCTATAGCTTTCAAATGGTATCACATTTTTTGAATCCAAAACATGCATCACATTCTACACTTCACATATTATAGGATTTAAAAAAAATGAATTTCATGAAGTTTTGACCAAGTTAAGGTGGTTAGATGTACGAGTTTTTATATTTTTTAAAAGTTGTAATAAAAAAATCATAATTAATTATTTACTTGGAAAAAAATTACAAAAAAATATGCATCACATCCAAACATGAGTCCTCTACTTATATCTAAAATATTATAAAAAAATATTATCATTTTATTATAGTTAGGGTGGTTAGACATACACCTACTTCTTATTTTTTCCCTGAAATTTAAGTACTACTACATTGAAATTTCAATTATTCACCAAATAGATTTTTTTATAGAAAACTAAATCTAGTAGTTTAGAAACTAAATTCAATTTTCCACATATTCTATTCTTACATATTTTTGAAATAATATAGATAACTTATTCAAATTTTTACGTCAAGTTGCCTAACTCTGATTTTTCTGAATTTTCATTGCCACTTAAGAGCTTGTTTTTTCCATGATGATCCTGCGCATACCCGAATAAAACATTTAAACATTCTAAAATACCATATTTGAAACCATGAAAAGATGCCAATGAAACCACATCATAACACTAACAACCAAAATATATAGCCACATAAAATATTAATGGAAATCCTGACAAAATACCTCAATAAGACATATTAGTAAACCACATATGACTGAAAGGTGCTTCAGACGATAAGAAAAAAACATAGGAACACTACACTAATAGGGTACAATAGGCTAGGGTAGGGGATGCTTGGCTTGTGACTACCTACAATAACCACCATCAGGGAATAAGAGTACGCTCAAGCCTGTGAATCTAGGGGAAGTTGATACTCAGTACCTAAACCATTCCAATCACACGTCAAAGTACATGTGAATATAATATATATCATAGAGTTTAAGCAACATCAATCATTAGGAAGAGGGTCATGATATCGTAAGCCTTTTGGATACGAGTGTTACAACATCATCCCTTCCTTGTCCATAATCATACAAACATAATGATAACTGTATATAAACATATAAGCATGTAATCCAACATTCTAACTAATCATGATAACCTTTCACTTAATCAACAACGTCTAATCTCAATACATATGATAACATTTAACATTTAGAATACCAAATTAAAATCAAAATGCTATCATACCCAGGCTGGGGTTAGAGAGATGTTACAAAAGGACTAACCTAAGCCTCAAGGGATCATCAACAATGGCCTTGCCTATGTAGATTCACAAAGGTAACATAGTTCAATTATTTGAACTGACATCGAAACAAACATTATGACTCATGAGTTACAACATTTTGTTCATTCATCATTCCTTCCTTTCAATTATCCATTTATTATGACATTTCCATTATGGAAGTGGAACCACTTACATGGGGTTTGATTGAGGCAAGCCTCTATATGGCACAAAATTTTATCCCTCTTCGAATGTGTAGGTTGTAGGTTTGTAAATGATCAAAGGAAGATTGAAGGAAAATTAATTATTGAATTTGTTGTCATCAAATTTATCAATAGAATTTATTGGCAATATTTTGACAAGTTTACAACTAGGAATCAAGAGCTCAGATCTAGTGCTAGAGGACTATAAAAATAGTTTTAGGACCTCCTTATCAAAAACCCATTCATACCTAGGTGATTGAGTCCCTCTTGGCATGTTGAATCCAAATTTTGGTGATAGGTACACATTAGTTTGCACTTTCCAGATCCACTAGCAAATAACTATTTCTATCTATTTATCTTCAAGATTTTGCATTTATCATATTAGGTCAAATACTCTAATTAGAGAAATCACTCCAAATCATTTCCAATTTATTCCTAAGACTCAAAAGGATTAGATCCAAATCCGATGACTCACCTTGGAGGTTTAAAGTCAATTTATGCACCTTGTTGATTTGCATCCTAATGGAATCCTAGAAATGATGGAAGATTTACCCTAGGTTTTGGTAATTAAACTTAGGACCTATCCACATTTTTATATTTTAGACTTATGTATGTGTTTGGTTTTCAACTAAGATATTAACCATTTATTTTTTGGGCATATGTAAGGGGAATCAACTTGCTAGTTGTCTTCATCTATGAAGGAAGGTAGCAAAAATTTCCCTAGGTTTTAGTTTGGTGCTACATAATTTAGCCAATCTAACTTCTTGTTTGATGTTATATGAAAAATGTGTCATAAATCTTTCAGATAAGTTTAAAAAGAATTTGATTGAAGCATGAGGATGGTGTGTGAACCATTCTAAGTCTTGTACCCCAAGAATTCTAGAGAATAATCTCATAAGATAGACCTCGCTATAGGCAACCTCTTGACATGCTACATAAAACCCTTTGATTTGTTCAACGAGACCACTCTTTCCCTTATATTTATCAAATTTGGGTACTTCATAGTTCTTAGGGAAGGGTATGGACAATATGGATTTGTCAAAAAGAGTAAGGAAATATGTCCTCAAACCTATACTTATTTTTAGATTGACTCATTTGAAGTCCTTGGGTCATATTCTTCATATTTTGTAATTCTTTGGCAAGGTTGATGTTGGTAGATGGGGGTTGTTCATGTATTGGTGATTATTTTGGGGTCAATATAGGGGTGTTGAAGGGTGGTTTATATTGGAAGTATTTTGAGGTTTAAAAGTGTTTGTGATATGTTGATTAGTGTGTAGGTATGTGGATGTGTGAGATACTCGAGGTTGAATATAATTAGAATTGAATTATGTGGTGAGAGGTTGGGTAGGTATGGTAGGGTGGGTAGATGTGTATGTGGAATTGGTAGGAATATTGAGTCTTAGTTGAGAAGAGGATGAAATAGTTTGGTCAAAAGTTGGTTGAGATGTAGTTGTGTAAAGAGGATGGATAGGGTTAGGTTGTGATCCCAAAATATTATTTAAAAAGTGGTTGGATGATGATGGATTATTAGAAGGGCCTCCAAATTTGTGAAATATGAAAGTTGGATGGAAGTTTAGCACCTTTAGATAAGAGGTCTAATAAAATGTAATCCTTGTCAAGCTCATATATTCTTTGCATCATTTCTTGGTTATGGGGATCTTGAGAAAAGGCTTGCAACCTAGGAGAGTAATTGGGTTGATATTCATATGTTTCTTCATCACGGGGAGATGTATGTTTATTGGTGACATCCTCAATAACAACATTCTCTTGAGAATCCATTTTTACTTTAGCTTGTGCTCCAGTGAGTGACATGTAAAGTTAGGATTCTCTTAGAGAGATGGATGGATTTGGATAGGGGATGACTTGGACTTGGACTTAGATTAGGATTGGATGATGAAGATAAATTGGACTTAGAAGTTGGATTAGGATGAGGATGATAGAGATATTTGGATTGGGGTGATGAAGATTATAGAAATTGGATTAGGATTGGGCATAGGATAAATGAAGATAACTTGGACTTAGGAGTTGGATTAAGATTGATGAATTATATAGATAAAGGATTGATATTGATAGATATGAATGGTTAAGGGATAAAAAATAAACTTTGTATCAGATATAAAGACCCGGATCCTTGGAGATAAAATGATTTTGGGATGTATCCTTGCTTACTTAGGATAGGAAAGTTCCTAAAAAAGATTGGATAGGGGATTTTTGAAAAATGTAACTCGAGGAAGCCAAATCCTTAAGCTAAATAGTCCAAAATGATGGGCTAACAAGAAATTCTACTTAATATAGGAAAGTTCTTAAGTAAGACCTAAGTTAGAGGATGATGTGTAAGGATCTAGATCTAAATTTTGATAAAATTTTGATTTTTAAGGATGAAGATGTGGGATGATTAGGATGGAATGATTGGGATGTTTAGGATGGGAGATTAAAATGAAGGAGACTAGCTAGGATGTTATGATAGATAAGAAATAAGGATTAATTGATAAGTCCAAGTGATGTGAAGGATAGTCTGGATGGGGAATTGATAATGGTAATAGAGGAGACACAACTATGGTCAAATTATTGAATTGCAAAATATAAGCTTCTAATCAAGGATATATGTTGGGCACTATTGAATGTTTTTTATTTTTTGACATAAATGTATGCACAATTTTTCAGAGCGTAGGCATTGTTTAATAGAGTGTAGGTGAAATTTGACAGGTTTATTTAGACAAAGCATAGACACAACTTTACAAAGTGCAAGCATCATTTGACAATGACAGTTTGTCAGAGCACATGTGCTATTTAACAAAGCAAAAGCGCAGTTTGAGAGACAGTTAGATAAAGCACATGCTTATCTTTACAAAGTGCAAGCACAACTGGGTATGATGGAGACACAGTTTTATAGTCTATAGTTGTGAAGAGATATGTTCACACAAGAAAACACATTGGCCAATTGACTTGAGTTTTTCAAGGTAAAAAGGCTATTTTTAGCTATTAAAGCTGAGTGGATTATCATTGGTTTAGCACATGAAGACACGCCAAGCACATTAACACATTTCTAAAATTAGTCAAGTGGGATTGTAGACTTAATATGGGTCCACCATCCATGAGGCTAATAGTTCTAATTGAATGGGTGACCCAAAGTATGCAAAGGTCATTTACCACCTTTACACCTAGGTATGTGTAGGATCATCATGGAAAAAACATGCCCTTAAGTGCTGATGAAAATTTAAAAAATTAGAGTTAGGCAACTTGACGTAAAAATTTGAATAAGTTATCTATATTATTTCAAAAATATGTAAGAAAAGAATCTGTAGAAACTTGAATGTAGCTTCTAAACTACTAGGTTTATTTAAAAATAAACAAAATCTATTTGGTGAAAATTTTAAATTTCAATGCTGTAGTACTTAAATTTTAGGGAAAAAATAAGAAGTAAGTGTCTATCTGACCACTCTAACCACAATAAAATGATAATTTTTTTAATAATATTTTAGATATAAGTACAGGAATCAAGTCTCGATGTGATGCATATTTTTTTGTAATTTTTTTCTAAGTAAATAATTAATTATGAATTTTTTATTACAACTTTTAAAAAGTATAAAAAATCGTTTGTCTAACCACCTTAACTTAGTCAAAAATTCATGAAATTCAATTTTTGTTTTTAATCCTATAGTATGTGAAGCATAGAATGTGACACATGTTCCAGATTCAAAAAATATGATACCGTTTGAAAGCTATAGATGTTTTTCAATCAGCTTATCAATCAGGACTTTAGTCGTAATTCAAATAGAAAATGAATAATAATTATTTATTAAATTCAAAGTAAAATATAATTTATATTGGTGGAAAGTTGAGAATCTCTTTTAAAAACCCTTTTTGTTTCATCAATTTTGGGTAAAAAAAAATTCGTCAGCTACATGGGCCATCATATCACTTACATATCGCCACTTTTTGGCCCATCATGATCCTACACATACCCACCTCTTTCCTTAGAAGGACAAGGCCTGACAAAGGATTATGTGTCACCTCAAAAAAAGGTCATACATAGTGAGTAACTTTGGATATGATCAATTGTACCCTACACCACACAAAGCTATGACAAAATGGTCTTAATATAGGCTTTTACAAGTTCTCTAGGGGAATCCTCCAAATACCTCAAGGGTATATGAGGCACAACTATGAACACTAGTCCATCACAAGCATGGATCAGGAAATTTTTGTAGAAAAGCTCAGACCAAACTTGCACCTCTTGTACTAAAATCACCTATACACCAAGGCTTCACTAGACACAACATGACTAGATTGGGGTACAACTTTCACTCTCCTCCCTTTATATATCCCATTGATAACACATGGTTAAGGTTGTCCCTTGGGGTGATGAAATCCCCCTCCTAAAGGGAAGATTTTTTTTAAGGTTTTTTTGATCCCCAAGATCACACTAGGTGCAAGGGGAGAGAATACACATAAAACTAGCAAGCCCTAGGTTCTAATCTAAAAAAAAATGAGGAGATTAAATATTTTTGGTCCCTAAGATTGCACTAAGTGCAAAGAGAGAGAAAACATCTATGTAACTCTCCAGAAATGGTAAACATTTAGTTAATTTATCCATACTTTAACTTTAATGACTAATTTAGTGAAAAATAAAAGTCTTGGAGTCACAAACCTACTAAACCACAAGTTAGTAGTTTTAAAGATTAAGTCTTGGACATGCTTAATCAATTACACCACTTGTTAGTCCAAAAGGTTAGTAAAAATTAAGAAAATGATCAAAGTGTATAAGTTGTAACAAAAGAACGTCTCTGTCAAATAGAGACACAAAAATTCCACATAGAATTGCAAAAGTCACTATTCTAAGCGCACAAACATAGAGAATTAAAAAAATATATACCAGACAAAAGCACAATTTTGCAAAACAGAAGTGCTGACATTCACCTTGGAAGTGCAGTAGGTCTCTACACAAGTACCAATAATATATGTGAAACAAAAAAAAAAGGTGCAACTAGTCTACATGGGGGCACAACTTCATAGTACATAAGAACTATTATATAGTGACTAAAAGTCTTACAACTATTGTCAGCAATAAACAACTATTGGTTGATAAAATCTTAACAAAATAGATTGGACTAGTGACTTAGCTTCTAATATGGTTGTCAATGGTAGAAACCCTTAAAATTAATTCTCCTTACCCTTCAAGTTGTCCAACAAATTTGATTCGACTTTAAGTTAAAAAGTTACCAATATCAGTTTACATGAACCTAATTTTGAAACTTAATTAAACTTGTAAGTGTATTAAATGTCCTAATTTTTTGATTAAGAATACAAAGATAATGCTCTTCTTAGGAGAAAAAGAACAACTTCTTGCAACACAAGTGTCAAAGGTCACATCACAAGCATCGTGAGGCAAAACATAGGCACTGTGAGTCTAAATGTAGGTACCAATAGATAGAGTGCAAGCACTGTAAGTCAACACACAAGCACAATTGTATACTGCACAAGCACAATTCTATAGTGACTATAAACAAAAAAATAAAAATGTGTTTTTAACCTTTAGATATGTATTTTAATAGCCAAAAAGGAAATTGTTAATGTAACTAGGAACTTGAAATGCTATATTTTTATTATTTTTGTTGTCTATATATACATATTTAAAGTTTGTAGTTAAACCTTAATCTTAAATGTTGTATTGATTGCTAAAAACAAATCCCTAGATTAATTTGCAAGTTAATAGTTTGAAACCAGTTTACAAAAGCTTCCAAAAGATCTTACAACAAGTCCCAACAAAATAAACATTAGCTTAAAAGACAAAATTATTTGAACAAAATAGAGGCACCCTTTTGGGAATTGCAGGTGCCATAGGTCAATGTAGAGGTGTTGAATGTCGGGACACATGCACAACGTAGTGAAGTTTAGGTGTTAGGAGTCGCAGTGGAAGTGTCGATCTACAAAGATAAGCACAAAAATGAGACATGCAGGCTAAAACTTCATTAAAACTTACAAAAAATGTTAGAAAGGGACGTGGGTCCCACTGGGCATGCCAAAATAAAGATGGAGAATAATTATAATGATAAATTAATAAAACCATAAAACAAATACATTCAAAATGATTATACCTTCACACTTTCACCTCCATTGATTGAGCTCCCAAGCTTTGCACCGAAAAAATTATTGATTTGCTTAATTGATTAGGATTGTGGATTGCTCAAGTATATTTCTAGCATAAATTAGGTCAATTCAAGTTGTATTCCATATGGAAAATGAGATGAGAAGGCTTCAATTTATAGATTTTTGGATGGACGAGTGGAGGGTTGAGATCCTCTTGTGAAATGGATGGCAGAGATTGAAGGAGATGATGAAGACTTAGTATTGTGACAAGCGTCACAAAGTGGTTGCATGTGAATATGACATGTGGCATGGGGAAGAGGGAAAGGTGTGCTCATCTTGGGAAGAACAAGAAAGTGACACATGTGAGCACATCTCAAGGGAAGAACAAGAAAGTGGCAAGTGGAAGGCAAGTTGTGATCACACATGTGTCAGCACACATTGGGAAGAACATTATTTTGACAAGTGGAAACAAAAGTGGCAAGGTATAAGATGAGTAGGATTTGAAGATATGACAAGTGGTGATAAATGAAAAGTGTAGGGTGGTTCCATGGAGAAGAGGATATCACACATGTGTGAGCATCCAATGAGAGAAGAGGTTAAAGGATGAATTGGAGATGGTAGTGACATGTGCATGCAAGTCATTAAGAGGCTTGTATGACACATGCCACATTTCTACAAGTTTGGGGGAATGGGTAGAATAAAAAATTGAAGAAAATCTTAATGAGGATTAGGATGCGGGTTAAGTTAATTAATCGAGATTAGTGGATTTGGAGGAATATAGACTAAGGTTAAATTAATTATATAGTACACTATTTAATTAATTTAGAGAAGACCATATGATAATTAATTAAATGTGGTATTTAATTAATTATAAGGTATGATGGAATAATTAATTAAATAATATGATCTATTTAATTAATTATAGAATGGGATGAAATTTAATTAATTAAATAGTGCAATATTTGATTTATGAGATAAAGTGAAATAATTAATTAAATAATATTATATTTAATTAATTATAAGATGAATTATCAATTAAAATTTAAAATTTAAATTAATTAAAGATATGATGTGAGAATTGGGGTGTCTACAAAAGTAATGTGAAAAAAATGAAAGTAGAAAAATCGAAGCTTAGAAATGGAAGGAATAAAAGTAACTAAGTAGTAGATCCCATGAAAAGTATTAAGGGTGAGAAAAGGGAAGTATTAAATAAGATCAAAACAATATAATTAGAAATGATATTAAGAGTAAGGAGAGAAAATTAAGGGAGAAGAAGAGATAAATGACCATGATAGTGTAGAGAATATGGTAATGTGATGCTAGTAGACAGGTAAAGTGATAAACGTGAGCAAAAGGATAATGAAAATTATTAAGTTAAAGTAAAGTAATAGAAGGATGACAAAAAGAGACAAGGAGAAAGACATTGATGAATTTTTTTAAGTTATAATATCATTGAGAGATAAAAGTTATAGTGATAGCAAGAGAGAAGTATGTGATATTGTGATTGTGAAAGAAAAGCTATGGGTTGAAGTTATTTTAATATCCCCTTTTAAATGTCATAAAATAAAATGTAATTAAATAATTATCTTCATTTAAAAATAATAAAAATACAAATGAAATTTATGGTCAATAGCTAATATATCAAAATAATAATAAAATAACATGTATGTCTAACAATGCTCAACATTAATAATATAAATCTATATATAGTAGCATGTCTATCTTAGATATATCATTCTTGATATGCTTATTTTTTAGGAGATTTGTGATATAATTGGAAATAAGAAACTCAAGAATGGTATCTCTTAGTATCTATCAAATAAATTTATTTAAGATAAATATGTTAGTTAAATGGAAGGGCATAACAACAATTCAAATTCAATTGGAAAAATGATTCAAAGAGCTAGGAAAAATGGAAAAAGAGCAAACCAAGGAGCTCAAAAGAGAAAGAAACAAACCAAAGGTTTTAGAAAAATGAAAAGTTGAACTTTAGGACAAATTTATCTAGGGAGTTCTTAGTGACATCATGAGTAAATAACACCCCAACCCTTTCTCTTTTTAATTTTGAAAAATTCTTATGGGTGCCTTTTACAATATACATGAAGTGCTTTATCTCAGTAGAAAGTTTGGCTAGAACATATTTGTGTAATACAATCATGCTCAATATTAACTCAATGGTCTTTGATCCTAGTTCGTATGGAACATCTACTTTCTTCAATAGTAGAAGTTTAGATGTTGATTTATAGATTCTTAAATTATAAAAGATTCAATGATTTGACCAAAGTCTGTGTGGGTACATAAAGATTCCTCAATGTTATGATGGTCAAGAGAGGCTACATCTTATTCTCCTTAATTTCTCTAAAAGTTCTTTTAATTGCACTCATTCTTGAAATTTTTCAAAAGTGAACAATCTAATGGACAATATGATTTTAATCATTGGCATTTTAAGGGTGTTTGTTTTTTGGGTTGACTAATAATGAGAAAACACAAGATAATAAATATTAGTATGAATGAATTTCCTATAAATGTTATATAACAAGCATCATGCTTTCTTAAAATGAAAATGTCAAAAAAATATATTTTACTATCAAAATCTAATTCTTTAATAAATTTAATCCTTTTTAAAAATAAAATAAAATATAAAATTTTCAATTTATCGAAGTCATATTGATAACTAAGATGAATTCATTAACATAACATTTTTACCATTTTAATTTAAGTAGAAAGATGAGAGAAGATCCCATGAAAATTTATACACATTCAAACATGTAATTCAGTAAGTAATTCAATAATAATAGAGACAAAACACATCTCTATCTTCTTTGTATTTAAATAACAAAGTTAATGCCAAAAACAATTATGTTTTAGATATATGGAAAAGTTTTTGATTGTCATTTGTTTATCAACATAATTTCATAGAACTTAAAACCGTTACATAGAAATTCAATATATTATGCACTATCAAATTCTAATTCTTCTCTTCCAATTTCTTAAAAGAAAATACAACTTTCAATTTATTGAAGTTGTAGACACTGAAAAATCTAAGCCTTCTAACATCATTTTCCACATCAATTCCCCTTCTTCCCTTCATAATTATTTAAAGTCATATTCTTCTATTAATTAATCCATTTCTCCATTTATTCTTCCTTAATTAATTCAATAAATTAATATTTATTTAATTAAGTCACTAATTAAATCCTTTCACTCTATAATTAAATAAATTCTCATTTATTTAATTATTTATTATTATTTCCCTACTATCATAAATATATAATTTTTATTTCTTAGCCTTTTCTTCCACAATCAAATAAATCCTATTTATTTAATTCTCACCTTTTTCCTTCCACTAGTAAATAATTTTAATTATTTACTAATTTGTCTTTTTCTCCACTTTCTAATTAAATAATTAAAAGTCAACCTTTCCTCTCATTCTATAATTAAATAATTAAAAGTCAACCTTTCCTCTCATTCTATAATTAAATAATTACTTTAACTATTTATTGGTTCACTTTCCCTCATAATTATTTAATTTACTCCAACCATCTCTTTTTCTATGTCAATCTCCTCTTTTATTCTCAATTGATTTCCACCCTTGATAATGATTTATTACCTTTTAATCTCCATTGCCCATCCTTAACTAAACCCTAATTTTTCCCTAACCCTATTTTCTTGATTCTCAAAGCAATCTCATCCATTGATCTTCATCATTTAATCTTGTCCCTTCATTCAAATACAATTTTCTATAAAAGAGACCTATCCCTTTCATTTCAACCCTAACTACAACCATTATCTTTGATACTTTGTTGTCACTATCATTACACTTATTCATGCATACTACAAATTTCAAGACAAACAAGCAATATAAAGCAAAATAGAGCAATGAAGGTGATTCATGCCTTTTCCTACGATTTTACTCTATTCTACAAAATCATATTGATAACCAAGATGAATTCATTAAAATAACATTTTCACCAATTTAATTTAAGTAGAATGACAAGAATCTTTTATTCAAAAGGACTCCATAAAAATTTACACATTCAAACATATAATTCAGTAAGTAATTCAATAATAAATATCTCTATCTTCTTTTATTTAAATAAAAAAAGACAATTACAATAACAATTATATTCTAAATTATATTATGATTTCGAATCTCTGTAAAATCCGTTTTTTCCTCTATCAAAAACAATTATATTCTAAATATATGAAAAGATTGTTACTACAATATATCCAACATAATTTGATAGAACTTAACCATTACACAAGATTGAGTGCCATCTAAAATCATACAACTCAATTCATAGTCATCTTCTTAGAACTCAATTCATGGTCATGTAATTACATAGGAATGGATGCCATCCAAAATCAGATAATCACTGTCTCATCTATATATTGAGGAAAATTAAAAAAACTAACTTAAAGGCCCGTCATTGTCATTGATTCGGCAGCTCTGTCCCTGAAAGAAATGATCTGAAGAAAGCCAAGGCTTGGCCTCGGTTAAAAAGTGGCACTGCATGGCCGGCACCTCTAAAAGTGGCAAATGTTAAGCGCCCATAATCTTGAGTCCACCCACCTACCTGTAATTATCAACATAGATTTCCATCATATTTTGAAAGATGAAATAAAAAATTCAATCTTTTATATATAAAATTTATGTTAAATCATGAAGTTTTCACAGTCTATGACAATATTAGAATAAAATTATGTTTCAATTGTTATATCAACGATTTGATCATATTCTATGATTTATCTGTATTGCATCCTGATATCACCTCTTCTTTCTATTTGTATTACATCGTGATGATAGATCATGAAATATAATCCACAAATGAATGTAAAAATTACAACACAGATTTAATCCAAAAATCTTATTATAAAATTTATGTTTTTTAAATTTTTTATATTGTTAAATTTATAAGTAGTATTTTTGTATAGATTTAATTGATGTAAACTTTGCATCTTGATAATTGAATTAACTTCTCACCTGCTCCTTATAATACCATGCCCGCCAAGGACTTTTGGGAAGTTGCAGAGCATTTAGACTGTATCTTGTTGATAGCACAGGAACCCGCCCATCTGTGTCTCCACTGCCAAATACATTTTTTATAATTGCCATTAACACCCATTGAGTTAGATTGATTAAATATAATATATACAGAGAGATAACATATATTGATAGAAATACCTGTAAACCCATATCCGAAGACCAGTCTTCAAAAGCTTATGATAGGTTGGCAATACATTGGGTCGGGTATATGTCCACCCACGATAGATATCCATGCTGCATTTTGGAAAAGTCTCTTCATTTGAATTAAAGCTCGCTAGATAATGATTTGAACTATAAAAGAACTTGTGTGTTTTTGTTAAACTATAGAAATATATGTGGTTGCCACTGTTGAAAGGGAAGCTTACTTGCATATACTCCAATTTCTAAGGTGTGAGCCATTGAGGACATGAAGAGCTTTCTGAACATCATGTCTGTTGTAATACACTACGGCATAGTCATCAAGACAAGGATCATATCCACTCACCACATTCCCCCTCCTCTGCATAAATAATTTAATAATGTGTAACAATAAGTTTTTATATTCTTCTGAAAAAAATAAGTTTTAGTTTTGGATTATTTTGAAAATGGAGTTCACACAGTTTTTCAAAGAGTCTTATTTTAAGGAACAAGATTAAACAACACATTCTAAGTTTTGACTTGTTTAATCAGTTCATCTAAAATTACACTTAAACTAGTTTCTTCAATAGAACCCACCTATTAATGTGATTCCAGATGAGCTTTTAACTTAGACAGTTTTTCAAAGAAATCTCACCTAATGAGGCAAGTTTAAGCACCATGTTCTAAATTTTGACTTGTTTAGATGGCAGATCTGAAATCAACTAGTTTTTTGAGTAGGAGTAGGACCCACTTATTTATGTGGTTTCAGATGAGCCTTTTAACTTAGACATGTTTTTAAAGAGTCTCACTTAATGAAGCAAGTTTAAACAACACATTCTAAGTTTTGGCTTGTTTAGGTGGTGAATTTGAAATCACACTAGTTTTTTGAGTAGGAGTAGGACCCACTTATTAATGTGATTCCAAATGGGCCTTTAACTTAGACAGTTTTTCGAAGAAATCTCACCTAATGAGGCAAGTTTAAGCACCATGTTCTAAATTTTGACTTGTTTAGGTGGCAGATCTGAAATCAACTAGTTTATTGAGTAGGAGTAGGACCCACTTATTTATGTGGTTTCAGATGAGCCTTTTAACTTAGACATGTTTTTAAAGAGTCTCACTTAATGAAGCAAGTTTAAACAACACATTCTAAGTTTTGGTTTGTTTAGGTGGTGAATTTGAAACCACACTAGTTTTTTGAGTAGGAGTAGGACCCACTTATTTATGTGATTCCAGATGAGCCTTTTAACTTACAGTTTTTCAAAGAGTCCACTTAATGAGACAAGTTTAAACAACACATTCTAAGTTTTGACTTGCAGTTCTGAAATCACACTTTTTTGAATAGGACACACTTATTTATATGATTTTAGATGAGTCTTTAGTTCACAGAATTTTTCACACTTCATGAACAACACATTATAAGTTTCGATTTATTTAGAGGGCTCATCTAAAATCACACTAGTTTCTTAATAGAACCCACCTATTATTATGATTTTAGATGAACCACCTAAACAGATAGAATCTTAAATGTGCTGCTTAAATAAAAATCTCATTCAATATGTGATTGGATCATAATGGAAAGAAAAACCCGCAACATTGAGTCATAGAAATGTACCTTCTTAGTTGGATATTTGAACTGGCTTCCCCCACCTTCTGCCTTTTCTGTTGTGTTTTTATGAATGCATTTAGGAGTGTACAGACTATACATGTCTATCTTGTCGAGTTGAGCAAAAACTACATCTACTGCATCTGTGCAGTTTTGGTTGTCAAATGTATTGTCAGAATCAAAATCACAGTACTCTACGATCATTTTGTGAGTTTCATCCGATACAATTGCATGGCTCCATGCATAATCCATTTGGCCTCTCCAATCATCAGCATCATTTGTTTCTGGGTTGCCCACCTGAATTGAGTAGTGTAAAACTATACATCAACCTTTCCAATCATGAGAACAAGTTTCCAATTAGAACTAAACTCAGAGAATGGCATTGCTTACCATGAAACCTTTAAGATTTATATAACGCCTCTTGGAGGAGATTTCATTGAGATCATATATGAGCTCTGCAAGCTCAGGAACATATTTCCCTGGTAAAACAATATATTAATTTACAACAGAGATGGGTTTGCTCTTAGGGCAGTATATAGAAAGATAAGTTAGACCCCACACCTGCATAGCTTTCCCCTGCAATGTAGAACTCATATTTTCTATACTGGGGGTAAATTCGAAACCAGTTTTGGAGGAACATGTATGAATCCGCAGCTGGGGAGTTTAATTACAATCCAATCTTCAAATTAGTCTCAGACAGGAATTTCAATATAAGATATTTTAAGGAATATGAACTATATATGAGGTATGAAGTATAAGATAAAACTAAGTTTCTTACCAGTAATCTTGTCTCCTATTATCTTGTAATCAGATGATTTATTAGAGTAAGAAAATCCCACTCCTGCCGGAGACTCCAAAAACAACAAATTGGCTTCTGATCACCGAACCATTGAATTGTGAGTGGTGTTTCAGATGCATTACTGTCAAAAACACTTGCTGCAAGAACAATTCATTAATTCAATCCATTAGCAAAATATCCTTAAAAAAGTACCTTTGTTCCATGCGTACTTATTGAAAGAAAGATTCTTTCCATCTGCATTTATAATGAAAGGTCCAATCTCTTGTGTTGCTCCATAACCCACAAATGAACACCCTGGACCTGTTGAATTCATATCATTGTTACAGTACTGCAATAAATGACACACAGAGGAGCATATAATACATTTAGTTTACATAAACTGCCATAGACTATCACCTCCATTAAGCCATAGGACCAAAGGTTTTTTCCGTTTGTGAGCAGTAGCTTCAAAGAACCAATAGAACAGAGCTCTTCCATTTTTTTGGTTGACAGTCACATGACCTGAATAGTGATTAAACTTCACTTTAGGTTGCCCGGGCAAATGGGTCACCAAATCTGATTCCTTCCTACTTTTCCTTTCCTTTCCACCATCTATAGACTGTGAAACAGTAATCATACAAAAAGCCAAAATAACCCACAATGGCAGATAATTAGCCATTGTTTATCCTAGCTTTACTGCTTTATTCTGCTTTCAAATTCTTTACCACGACCGTTATATAGCCGGAAGGATTTGTAGATTGTGGCTCAATGCGAGCGTATGGGGGCGGTTTCCCCTTTTTCAGCGGGAAAACATTAAATTTTACCATAAAATATCTTAAATGTAATTATCTACTTTTAAATTTTTAAATACTAGCATACATATAATAAATATATATAAAGGAGCAGGAGGTCTCATGAATTAAAAAAAAACCTGCTACAGAATTAACTCGAATCTTTTTGGAAGAATAGCAGTTCCTACCTTTTAGGACTGCAGATTTGAGGGGGTCAAAATGGGGTGGGGCTAGAGATTGTCCCTACAGTTAAGGAATTTTATTGCCATTTGTCAATCATTTCAACTTTTAGATTCCTGAAAAAAAAACACAATTGGAGGGAAAATGTCATGTATTTATTTGAGAACAGTGTGTGCACAACAACAATTAAGTCCATGGGATCTCCAGCTTCCTTAAAATTTGGAGCTTAATATTTTAAGCTGAACTACACTACTAAGTTCATGGGGTTACTGACTTAAAAAAGTTCCTAAAAATTCTCAACAGCACCCACTGAAACTTTTCAGGAAGCCCCCCTCCATGAGACCCCACCTAAAGGAAGTTGGGAGCCCAAAGAACAAGCAGTCTTATCTTGGTTTTATTTATTATGTTAAATCGGGGACGGGACGGGACAAGATTGTCCAACCATCTTACCTTGGTCTTATTTATTATGTCAAGTAAGGGACTGGAAGGGGCCAGCAGCCTTACCTTTGTACTATTTATTATGCAAAGTTGGGGAACCCAAAGAGCACGCAGCCTTACCTTGGTCTTATTTAGAAATTGAGGGTCAAAAGGGGCAAGCTGGTCGCTTGGGATGCACACAACAGTCCACAAGCCACATGCATGGGTTAAATCCCGACTTTGGAGTTGAATTCAAGATCTTGGAAGGTCAACCCAGGACTCTACCCATAGAGCTATAATTTATATTTATTTAAATAATTATTTTGGTTTTGAAGAGTAATCAATATTATTTTAAAATATATATTTTTATTTATGTTATTGTTTTTTAATAATTTTTTGTTTTTAAATTCACGTATAAAACGTATATGAGAAAGTCTGGGAAAACCATTACTGATAAACCATCCATCATCTTTGAGCGAGTCAGACGCTTTTAAGTTCAGAAACTGCTGTTTAATAGATAGCTCGTCTTGGATTAAAATTAAAGCAAATCACCCTATTTCAACGCCTCATATATTCAGGAATCAATTATGAAAAGCTAACAGACCACTGTTCAGGTTAAATGAAATTGGTCGGAGAGCATTTTACCGTTTACTGTTGCTCTCCAACCAAGTCATGGCATACCTGTCTCACATGCCTTGTATACCATTTCACAGCCCGGTACACCATTTGATCCCTTCTGTCTGCAGTCCAGTATAAAGCACGGATTTGACAGCCATGAATATCTGTTGATATGGCTTGAAATCATATACGTCAAAAACCACAAGTTAATGGATGAACGCAAAGTATTTGACAAAATGCCTGAATGAAATGTCGTCTATTAAATGATCAGGTTGTTTATCATCATGCCCTAATTGAATGCAATTTTAAGAAATATAGATACACACCAAACACTCCACCTTCCAAATTAATTTTTCAGTTTGATCTCATTATGAATAAATGTACCAGATATCTTTTCTGTTAGGAAGAATATTGATATTAATGTTGCACTTTCCTTCAGCCGCCCTCCACCACCACCTCCAATTTGCATAAATAGACTCTGCTGTCCACAATTATCTATAAGCTTTGGAGTTGAATGTGCAAGGACCTAGAGAGATATAACGAGCTTCAGACGGTACTTCAATTTTTTTCATGCCATTTGTATATTGTTTCTGTTCTTTTTTTCATGTTCCTTCATTCTTGTTTCGGCATTCTCTTTTTCTTATCAGTATTCCAAACGAAAAGCTAGCATTAATACTTAAATGATATGAAAAAGATGTATTTTGTAGGTTGCTTGTCTGTAGTCTGATTTCGCTTGGTCAATTTCTAGATTAGTCTGCATTATAAACATTCTTTTATTTGCATAATCTTCAACCATTTACACAATGGATTTCAACCACTAGCTTCTCATTTTTTCTCAGTAATAGCATTGCCTAGGTGCCGCATGAATTGGCTCTTGATCGCTTTTCATTACAATCAGGTCTGACATATACCCATTTTTGCAATACCTCGTATCTTTGAAACCCACTTTTGCAATACACATCTGAGAAATGGCAGCAACAATGAATAATATAGCAGGCACATTTTCTTCTTCAGCCAGAGTCTCATCAAAGCCTCAATCTTTTTCAACGCTCACTTCAATTTCCCTTGCTGTGTCTACTTGTTCCATCCTTGCTGCCTCGGTTTCATGGAACCCACAATCAAAACTGCCCTCTTCATTCAGGCGCAAGTTATCTTATGAGCAACATTTCGAAGTATTTGAGTTTTATTTGAAAATTGGTTCTTAGACATGTTTATGTTGTTAAGTATTATTTTAGTGTTTTTAATACATCTAGAGTTGGACGTTTTATGTGTATTTAAAGAAAGCATCTTTTGTCTATTACAGACTCAGTGCATTCCTGTATAAATTTCAATAGCTTTCATATGGATTTCTGATTGGGTTTTCTGTTCTTTGTAGACTTGGTCATATTAAATATCTTTCTTTTATAATTTTGTTTCTAATATCATTGGATTGGATCAGCCTCGTGCCTTTTATCATTGACCCTGATGCATTAGATTAACCTTCCACCATTTATAGATGTTCCTGATAGCACTGAAGCAACCTTGTGTCATCCACCATTTTAATTTTAAGTTCATATCATTTTTATATTGAACACATCTATGGTTGGATACAAGCTATTTGTCTACGAAAACCATTATTTATCTATTAGAAACTTTTGGTTTGAATCATGGACGTTCTTTGGTCATATGCTAAGGTGCTCCGCCACCCAAGCTACCAGTCCTTTTGGCTTCATTCCTAATGAAAAGCCCCTCTGAGGTCGCGCATTCTGGGCACATTTTAGTCTGGCTCACATACCATTTCAATTTGCAAGGGCCAGCTGGGACTTGTATATAAGACCTTCCATGTGCATTCTAGGTTGTTTAACCACCGAACTGATGTTTTTCTTTTGTTATTGGTTCCTTTTTTTTGGGATGTGTTTCAGTTATAACCTATGAAATTGAATTGTACCTTTCCTTTTGAACTTAGTGACAGTCATAATACTCGAAACTGCACTATATTCAACAGTAGCATTTATATCAGCTTAAGGAGTATTCTAATGTTGAAATGTTTGGTAAAATCTCATAGTAGGATAAATATCAACCTTAGTTGCAGTATAATCCTCGTATGTTTGCCAAAATGCAACTGTATTTTATTTCAGTTGCAGTAATGATCCTCTAATGTATGCCAAAATGCAACTGGTGGTTTCTTTTTATTGAAATTTGCACTAAATTCACAGTGAGATCAAGATTAACCTAAGCTATAGTATTTATGTTGAATTGTTCGCTAAAATTCAACTATAGGATTTCTGTTAACTTTAATTGCAATAATAGTTGTGGAATGTTTGAACCAGTAATAGTTGTGGAATGTTTGAACAAGTAACACTGTTGGAATGTTTGCAAAAAATTGTTAGTAAATCCATATTAACTTCACTGGCAGTAATAATATTGGAATATTCGATGAGATTCAACAACAGGTTATTTTGTTCTGAGATGTGATGATAATGCTGAAAATTAGTTAGGTTGCAGTAGTTAACCTAATTTCATCTTTCAGTGGTTAGAATACATTTCATCTTTTCATGGTTGAAATTACCCTACCATTAATGTATCATAGCAACATACTGAAAATTGATAAAATTCATCTGTGTAACAAATATCATTTTGTATATGGTGCATTTATCTTTGGAAGTAATAGGAAAGAAAAATGCTGAGAGATAAGCAAGAAAGATTCTATCCATCTCTAATAACTTTCTAGTAAAGCTTAAGCTCAACTGTGAGTTTCTAATTTTTTTATGAATATTTTCAATTTAATTTTATCGAATAAAATATAGCACACAATTCACAATTAACTTTAATTTCACTTCAGTGATAAAAATTAATTTCACTTTTTGTGGTTAAGATTTTGAAAAATATACTACTATTAATGTATTATAAATGCATTCTGAAATCTGATAACATTCATTTGAGAAACAAAAATTATTTACATGTGTTGTATTTAGCCTTAGAAATAACAAGAAAAAATATTACCGAGAGAAAGCAAGCAATTTTCAATTCACTTATGATAAAATTTTCAATAAAGTTTTTATAATTTAATTTCTGAAATCTGTAAAATAGAACATTATGATATGTTTAAAGATCAAGGTAGTGATTATACAGGGGAATTTGATAAAATTCAATATTTCGATTTGTTTCCATTTGATTAGTAATTATACTCACATATTTGCTTTGGCGTTGTCACTTGCCTTATCTTCACATTAATCTTACCCTACTTTTAATATGTACTTTTAGGGGTTTGGGTTGTGAGGAAGTGACAAGACTTGAAGTAAAAAGTTAGATTGTGCAAGCTAATGTTGTTCTAAGATGTTGGAGTGTTTTGTCAAAATTTAATATTAGGTCTTATGTTAGTCTTAGTCAGTCTTAATATTCAATTCAGATATAGTTTAATGGACTTTAAAATTGATGAGTTTAGGTAAAAAAATTAATGTTTTTTTATCAATTTTTTTAATCTATTTATATTTTTTTCTTTGATTTCTTTTATGTATTGTAAGATGTTATTTTTTAATATTCTTTCATAATTGCAGCATAGTTGTATGTGGATACTAAATATTTGAAGATATCTCACACTATTATGTTTATTTAATTGATCTATAAGGCTCTTATTTATCTTGTATAAATTATATTTTATTGACACAATATTGTTACAAAAGTTACATAATTTTTATTTATTGTTTGTTTGTATGTGTTATTTTATGTTTTGTAGTTTTTTTTTTTTTGATGAATTTTTCAAGATATTTATATTAATATAAATAAAGTATAAAATTCACAAAAAAAGGTTGGGTGGTAGGAAAGCACACCCCGAAAGTGACATGGGCCCAGCCCAGCAAAAATAACAAAGTCACATGGGTCTAGCCTAGAAAAAAAGCAGAATGAAAACTATGCAGCTAAGGCAATGCCAGTAGATCCTGGGGGATCCTGGTCATCCAAATTTCTACCCCATACATCAGCGGGGTTAGGAGTGACGTCAGGAGGAGCACCCCAACCATCATCATTTTTATCTTCTTTTTCTTTATCCTCGTGCTGAGGCGAGATTGCAAGAGCAAGCCGCGGAAAGCTTTTACCAGAGGAGGGCCAACCCGAGCCCGAGTCAGGAGGAGCATCTGTAGGCCATCCAGAGCCGCCACCACTATTCCTCGGTGCACCACTAGAGTGCCAACCTTGACCAGGTCGTGGCAGAGGTGAACGAGTCTGCCGGGGAGGCCGAGAATCCCTCCGAGGAGGAAGCTGGGAGCGAGCCCGCGTGAAATCACTCCGCTTCTGGCCCCAAGAGGGCGATGACAACGGGAGGAGGAGGGCGAGTCAGGAATCCGAGCCACAGTACAAGGGGCATTGCCCCAGTGGTCGAAGAGAACCTGTAGGTGAGCCACTTCCAGTGCAACCTTGTTGGCTTGCACTTGAATCTGTAACATAACATTATAGCATATAACAGCTTTAGCATAAATAGAATCATTATTATCTATATGCGAATGAGAAAAAATACAAACATTTTTGTCTTTCTAGATACTGAAAAGGATTTCCACTCAGAAAGTGTGCCAAATCTGGGTGAACTTAGCCGAGGTTCCAGGCGGGTCCCCTAGAAGAACCATATGCCACGAAAAGGGTTCAGGTCTAAAAGGCCGAAAGAAATTATGAATCCAAGTCTAGAACTGTTGAGCTCTGGGACAAAACCAAAAAAGGTGCTTGAAGCTTTCAGGCTGCCCACAAAACGGGCAGCGAGGGTCGGAGACCCCCAAATGAACCAGCCGAGAACCCATAGGAAAGCCTTGGAAAAGAATACACCAAGCAAAGTGGGCCAGCTTCGGATTAACAATTGTAGACCAAATGGCATCAAACCTCCTACGCCAAGTAAAGGCCGAGGAGTTAAGAAGCCACCTCTGGTTCAACGAGTTGAGCATAGGAAAATGGGGTGAAAGCCACCTGTAACCAAGCCGCGACTTGTAGCTCCTAAGAGGAGTATCTGGAAACCATTTCCAATCTTTCCACCAAGGTTTGTGCCCATGAATACCAACTTTGTGAAGAATCTCTATCGGAATGGCATTCACCAGACCGTCAAAAGTAGAATGGTCCTGGTTTTGAAGGCTGTAATGAGCTTTAAAAACATACCACTGCATAATACTCATGGTAGGCCAGTGGAAGAGTTGGTGCAGTGTCTGAATGCCCTTCTTATGAAATCAGAGAGCTTTGAGCCAAGGCGACTTGGCCAAGGGTTGACCATTCTGGGCAAGAAGGGGAGACCACCAGAGATTATGCTGGTTGATGAAGAGCCCATCACGAAACCCGACACCAGCCCAACGGAGCCAGGGCTTGACACTTTCCCAAGAATGCCAAATGCTTTTAGCCACAAAGGAGCCAATAATTTGAACTGGCTCTGTCATCACCAGCAGGGTTTGGAAGCCGATGCCTTTCCAGGCGGGTCTGTGAATGGGAAACCTAGATTGAATGCAATGTCTGAGGAGAACTTTCCAGGCTTCATCCCCAGTAAGCGCACGGATGATCCATTTGACATAAAGGATAGTTCCCTGCCGTTGAGTGGAAAGCAAGCCGAGCCCTCCCGACTCCTTGGGAAGATAGCAAAATTTCCAAGCGACCCGATGAAAACCCTTATGGGTCTTAGAAGAGGCCCAAAGAAAATCGTGGAGCAGCTTCTCGAGTCTGCTGTAGGCTGCTTTAGAAGGAGCCCAACAGGAAGAATAATAGACATGGGTGGCAGCCAAAACTTTAGAGCACACCTGGAATTTACCTGCCAGCGAGAGAGGCTTGGTAATCCAATAGGCCAACTTCTGCTCAATTCTGGAGAGCACAACTTGCCAGAGCTCTTGGGGGGAAGCCTGGAAGGCGAACAAAATTCCCAAGAAGTGAAAGATTTCCCCTTGACCAATCCACTTCCAATTATAGGATTGAAGCCACGGAGAAGTGGGAAGCACAAACTGTCTGTAGCACAACGTTTTGTGCCATTGAATTGCAAAACCAGAAGCAAGACAAAAAGTGTCAAGGCATTCAAGGGCAGCAGTGATCGAACCTTCGTCCTCTAAGAGAGTGAGGAAGGAGTCATCAACAAAATGCCCATTGACAAGCTGCTCTTCAGAATCGGGGAGAGTTATTCCTTTAACACGCTGTTGGGAGATAGCATTGGCCAGGAGATATCCAAAACCCTCAGCTGCCAGAACATACAATGCAGGGGCAAGAGGGCATCCCTGGCGAATAGAACAAAAGAGGCCAAAAGTAGAGGATTGACGACTATTAATGGAGATGCAAGCCTAGGCATCGGAAAAAAGCATGCAAACGGATTGAAAAAAATTGGCTCCAAAACCCAATGCCTATAACATCGCAAGAATGAAAGGCCATTCAATGCGGTCATATGCTTTAGCAAAATCGATTTTGATAAACACGACTTTCTGGTTCGAATGCTGGGCCCACTCCATGCCTTCCCAAACAACAATAATGTTGTCAAGAATGAACCTAGATTTGATGAATCCAGTCTGCTCGGGATGAACAATCTGAGGTAGGAGGTGGCAGATTTTTAGAGCCAAGGCTTTGGCAATAATTTTATAAGAGACATTAAGAAACGTGATGGGCCGCTAGTTACAAATATCTTCTGGATCTCCAGATTTAGGTATGAATTTAATATTGCCTTTATTTATTAAATTGCCTAAAGAATTGTTGTGAAAGGCTTCAAGATAAACATGATGAAGGTCACTCCCAATACAATCCCAAAGCATTTTATAGAATTCACAAGGGAAACCATCAATCCCAGGAGCCTTGTCATCGGCCATGGAGGAAACAACTTCCTTGAGATCATCAATTGTTAATAATTGATCACAAAAATTAATTTGGGCTAAAGAAAGCCTATGTGGCACAACAACAAGGCAGCTTTGAAGGGCTTGCTGGCGCACAGGCGTGGGGTCCTGAGCCGTGAAAACTTGCTCATAGTGACACACAAAAGCCTGGAGAATGTCAGGTAGCTCAGAGAGCACTTGATTACCATTTTTGATGGCTTTAATGCCTGGGGAGGAGTGCCTAGCACGAAGAGCCAAAAAAAATTCTTTGGAGGCACAGTCCCCAATTTTGAGCTAGTGGAGCCGCGCCTTGATTTGAGCGCCCCTAGCAGAATAGCTATCAGCCACTTGCTTCTGGTGTCTTAAGTCTGCCACTTGAACTTGATGTGACAGAGAGAAAGGACAAGCCGCTAAGGCCTCCGTAGCAGCTCGCAAGTCAGCAGTGGTGGCCTCGTAAGAGCGTCGACAAAATAAAACAAGCTGTCACCCATAAATGCGCAGGAAGCGCGCAGTATGAATGATAGCATCATTCCACCAAGAAATCCAGCTCATACTGCCAGTCGGATGGCACTCTAAATTCCACACTCGAAGAATGTGGGACATGGTGGGCTTGTGACGGAGCAGAGACGTTTTAAAAAAGAATTGCGTCTTACACGTGCGAGGCTGCCAAGTATCCCACTCAATCCGAAATTGAATGGGGAAGTGATCCGAAAGGGTCACATCCACAAGTGGCTTGACAGGCAAGGCAAAACTTTTGAAAGAAAAAAAAGATTGTGCCGAGATCATGGCACGATCAAGGCGCTTAAAGACTCTATCAGTACCAGCTCTGTAGTTACACCAAGTGTGCCAGATGGAATGAGAATGACGGTAACCTAGGTTGGGATCAAAAAGCCCCAATTTATTGCGCATGTAAAACCACGCCTCCCTTTCGCCTGCAGCCCAACGAAAAGGTACAGTGCCATTTTTATCATACACCATTTCAACCATGTTGAAATCCCCAAAGAGCAACCAGGTGGCAATTGGCAAAGAGTCTGCAAGCCATCACCAAAGCAAGCAGCGCTCCACAACATCATTAGAGGCATAAATATTGATAATCCCAAAGGAATGATTCTCAATATTGAGAAGAGTCCAGACAGCCCGCTGGGAGGGATCCACCCCATGGTCAACCACATAAGGAAGCAACTGTGGGGCCAAAAGAGTAGCTGCTCCACCATGACTAGCCTCATGCAAGGTACAGAAGAAAGTGCTGGCTGGCCAAATAGAGCGACAAGCCGAAACAAGCAAAAAACCTAAAATTTTAACTTCTTGGAGACAAAGCACTTCAGTCTGTGGAAAATTCTTCAAAGTATTCCTAACAGAATACTTTCTTGAGAGGTCCGTGAGACCTTGAACATTCCATGAGAGAAAATTCATGGAAAGTCGTCCATGTTTGCAGAATCCCGGTCCTCTTCACATAGGGAAGAGAAGCTATTCTTCAAAAAATCTTGTGGAACTGAATCCAATTGAATAGAGGGAGAATACCTCCGCTTTTTTGGTACATATTCACCTTCTTCTAGTGGAGGAGACTGGCTGCGAGAACGCCATTGGGTCTCCACACTGGTGGATACTGCTGGTTGAGCACATAAAACTGTAGCAGCTTGGGGCGCGACCTGTGGCCTGGGCTGTAAAACAGCAAAAGCCCCTCTTGCAGGAGTGGCCTTCCCCTTCTCTGAAGGGTTTGAAACCTGTTGGGTCAGTTCTGGGGCTTTGGGAGCCGACCCAGAACCATGTGACTTATTTTTTCGGATGGCGATCGTGGTCCACTTTGTGTCCGCCTTAGCCGAAGGCTCTATCTGATGAGGCTTTTCGACACCCTGCAACTAAGAAACAGTACGGGGAACTGACAAAGGGCAATCCTTGATCTTATGATCAGCTGATTAGCACCGGTAGCACATGTTGGGAAGGTTAAAATACGTGATTTTCTGGGAGTGGCGAATATCCCCGATTTGAAGGTCAATAGTCTCTTTCAAATCCTTGGATAAATCAACTTCCACACAAACCCTCTTCTGAGGACGAGCTTGAAAGAACTTATCAGGTTCAATACAAAAAACCTTCCCCAGAGAAAAAGCAATATGGTGCAAGAAGGGCACACATGGCAAGGGCAACCTGAGAAACTCAATCCAGACCGACACACGCATTTTGGTGTCCTCAGAGATAGCAAAGTCCCGATTCTAGGACTGGAAAACCAACAAGGAGGAACGAACATACCAGGGTCCATGATCCAGGATAGCTTAGACACGGTTAACTTCCGCAAAGCGAAACAAGAAAAAACCCTTGGTCAGATTTTGGACCATATCAAGGTGGACCCCATGAGGGACCCAGGCCTTGTTAACCCAGTCTTTTAGCACACTTTCAGGGGGAGTCCTCCCAACAAAATAACCCACAAGGGTGTGTTTTTCAAGCCATTGGCATGCAGAATCAAAATCAGGTAAAGGTAAAACTACATCAGCAGGAGTGTCAGAATGCTTACCTCGTGAAAGACTTTCAAAACATTTTTTTGTGGGCATTTGTTCGGTGGGGGAGCCATTAAACTGCGCTGTCGAACCGCTAACACCAGCAAGAATTGCTGGGTTAGAGCCGGTTGAAGGCATAATAAACCCCTAAAACAGCAGTAAATGCAGCCGTACGCAAGGGAGGAACCAAAATCCTGCGCAATAAGCGCAGTATGACGCAGGAGGGGCCACGAATGACCTCAGAAAAACTCGAAACCCTAGCAGAGCTCATGCACTCTCCAGAAAACCAGAATGAAGTTATTCAATCACAAGTAGGAAATTAAAATGTTTGTATTCACTTTTTTAAATATTTAAGCTCAACCTTCTTTTGTTTTACTTTAATCAAATCTCTAAAAATTAGCTACTTCATCCATTATTTTATAGCTCTTTTTTGTAAATATAAATGTAAATATTTAAAATTAGCAAGAAGAAAACGAAATTAAGTCTGGCTAAAAATAACGATGTTAAAGAATTAATAAACCTTTCCTTAATTAAATAATGTTTTTAAAGTCTTGCTAATCTACTTTTCTATAGTGGGGAATTGAATGCTTTTTGATATTAGCTAACATTAGGCACAATCTCAAATTTGTTTCATTTGGGAATGGAAAATCCTGGTCTCTATATAGACATAATTGAAATATCAAGTAGCGACAATTCCCTTGATCTTCCATTTTCTTCATCTTCCACGATCAATTGGGATGGAACTCGTGCAAGCATGGTTCAATATTTTTTGGCTGATATCACAATTAATTGCTTTGAAATTTTATAGAAAACAAAGACACTTCCAAACATACATAGTGTGAAGGGTTTTGAAACTCAATCAATGGAAGAGACATTGAATTGCATTTGATTCAAATTTTGATACACTAGCTACCTTTTGCACTTTCCTATGGGAAATGCAAGCCATTGAGTACTATGGATGAGGTGGTGCTCCAAACATAAGACTCACATTCTAGAACTATCTAAACAATCTCTAAATTTTTTTTAGTTTTCCAAATGTGTATATTGTAATGTGTTTACGAGCTCTACCAACTATGGACAGTGTGCTAATTTTTTTGAACTTCCTGAAATAAATGTTATTTACCGATTGAATCAAACAAGGTAGTGTTCCTAGCAGTAAAATTGCATTCTAAAAGTACCTAGATAGTATGTACTACACATCCACTTCAAAACCATGTAAATCATATGTGATATTAAAATGATAATATGTCCTCTATTAACTATAGATATGTTTTATTTATACTTATGTTTTACATATGTAAAAAATGTTGATACTTTTCTCTCATTCTTTTGCTTTTACATCTTATGGCATCACATTCCACCTATGTATCGTTCCAACCAATTCTCCCAATAATAAATGAGAACATCCACTTTTCAGTTTTTATATTTGTATACACTCAAATTTGGTCTAGAGAATTAATTAAATACAAGTTATTTACGTAATAATCTTTAATTCTTCTACTTATAAATTAATTCATTTTTTTATTTATATAGTTAATTTTTCTCTAATTTTTTCTATCGTAGTAGATCATTTTCTTCATATCTTAATTAAATGAACAAATTTAATTAGCTTGTTTTATTTAATTAACCTCCTCTCACTAATTTGAATTTTAAATTTGAATTTAAGCACCTGTCTACTAATTTCTTCTCACCTTTCACCTCATCATGTGTCTCAAGAATTAAATATTTCTAATATTTAATTTGGCATTTATCATCAACACATTCTAATTAATTTGGGACACTTGGCCTTCATCTCTACTTTGCCTTCATCTCTACTTTATTTCTCTTCGCACTTGGCAGTTTGTTCTCATGAAGGGAACACGCCTCCCCTTTCTCTATAACCTCTTCATATTCAACTGTCCATCTCTCCAGATTGAATTTAGATCATTGATTCCTATCACCTAGGCTCATGCCTTGGAAAATCTATAAATAAGCCCTCATTTACACAAAAAGGAGAGAGAGAGCTAAGCATTTGTAGAAATTACACTCTGCAACATTTTAATTAACATATTATTCTAGTGAGTATTTTAGTATTAGTATTTTAGCATCAAGTAGTTTAATCATAATATTTTCATTAGTAGCATCCTAATTACAACATTTTCATCATATCATTTTCATACAGCAACATCATAGCAACATTATTATCTTTGCATATCATTTGCAACTAGTTCATTATCATGTAATGTAGGAAATATCTCTTACATTTTAAGCATCTCTCATTCTTCAGGTTGTCAGTTGGAATTTCATGTGCACAACAATCTGAGATCAAGATGACTTAAAGAATCCTTGGAGATAGAGGACAATGAGACGCCATTGAGGAATTATTGTATTAATTTGATTCTTATTTGAATTCCTTGATATATTGTTTCATTAGTGTGTTGTATAGGTTTTATTTTCTTATTCACATTATTTACATACACACATAAATTGGCACCCACCGTGGGGCTCAACTTTTTTTGAAATATTTTTCTTGCAAGTTTCATCAATAGGTTCGTTTGTGAATTCTAATGTACTGCATCCACTATCTATTTCAACGCATTGGTGGTGACTTTTGGTGCATCAAAGCCCTGTTATAGCACATATGCAACCCAAACCAATGTATTTACCTCCTATTTCAATGTATATATGGGATTTGATTTCACTTTTCTATTTTCTAGAATAGAGCATTGAATGTGTTTTATAACGTATATATTGAATATTTTAACACATATGCTTCTATTTTAGTGCATACACCTTTATTTGTAGAAATTTAAAATTTTGGGGGAGTGATCTGTATCTTTATGTTTTGTAGACTCTATACGTTGTCAAAGACATATCCAAAACTACTAATGATGTTTGTAGGGACTGGATTTATTTTCCTTTGATTAAATTGGGCATCTAGTTTAATTACAAGGTTAAAGAATGTCATGCATGCTGTGTTTGCAAAGTGATAGGCCTATGCTCTCCCCTTTAATCGATGACCAAAATACCAAACTCACTCTTTCAGTTTATTGCAATACCACCTTTAGCAAGCCTTTCTCCCCGCTTCGAAAAGAGGGAACGACCTAAGTGTAATGATCTAAAATGATATCAAATCATAGTCAATAAAATGCAAAGGAGGAATGAAGAGAAAAGGAATGAGACTAGAACAGTCTCACCCATTTCTCTCCTCCATGGCTCACTTCTATTGAACCTCCTCTACTTGCTGCAATATGATGGATGCCCTCAGCCTTTGTGTGAGCAAAATAAGTTTATGACATGACCTAGCAAGTGTTGAAGGATTTAATCTAAAATGCAAGAGAATAAATCTACATGCAAAGTAAATAAGTCTGCAAAAGACAATATTAGATGATAAAATATGAAAATGCAAGATTATCTAAAAATGCAAGAGATGAAATATGTGAAAATGACAAGAGATAATAATGGATAGCCAGTCAATAGATATGAGACAAAATTGACATTTTATAGAAAATGCAATTTTGTATGGACGGGTGAGATTAAAGACTGATAAATGACCTAGAATCTATGGACAAGATTCAATATGACAACCCACAATTAGGGTTAGGGCAACATTAGGTCAAATTCGAAATGAATGGACAAGATTGATTTTAAGAAAAATCAAATCAAGGGTTGACAATGCATGTGACAAGCACACAAACCGAAATTGTTGGGGAATCAAATAATAATTTAAAATTATTTAATTCAAGAGGGGTTGTTGACTTTTTAAATTAAAAACTATTTTAATTCAAAAAGGGTGGGGTCATGTGACAATAAATAATTTAAATTAAATTATTTACAAAAGAAGGGATTTTTAAAGAGGGACTTATTTTAAATAAACAAGATTTATTTAAAATGAGCACAATAAAAGAGGAGAAATTAAATAATAAAATTATTTAATTTAGGTGGTGGGACTTATTTTAAATAAATAAGATTTTATTTAAAATGAGGAGAATGTGAAGATGGCCATAATTAAATAAATAAAAGAATTTATTTAATTACAAGAGGACTTTAAATTAGAGACATATTAAATAAATAAAGTTATTTATTTAATAATCAAGAAGACATAATGGACAAGGATAATTAAATAAATTAGGAAATTTATTTAATTATAGAAAGACATTAGACAATTAGTGACGTAATTAAATAAATAAATAAAATTTATTTATTTAATAATCATGAAGAATAAAAAAGATATGAATTAATTAAATAATCATGAATTATTTAATTAATAGTCGAATGTGGACCAAGGACATAATTAAAATGTCTTAATTATGCTAGGAAGAAAGAGATTAGAAATAGAGCTTGCAAGCCTAGCTCATTTTTATGTGTCTACACTAAGTAGGAATAACTAAAGCCAAGCATTCCAACCCACTATAATAAAACATGAATTATGATAAAAATTGCATTCAATGATAGTGTGCATTAATAGCCCTCCAACAATATTCTTGAGATATGTAAAGCCTTTGTTCTAAAGGTTGGGAGGCCTCCCAAGGGAGTTTATCATTTATCGCACCGAACAAAAGCCCTTACGAAGAAATTTAAGTGTAGTAGCCAAGTTAAGTTAGTTGCCAAACATTATAATATTTATAGTGTAAGGGGAGGGAGGAATCAACCCCCAAGATACTCACCATATAACTACCAGGGATTTCTAGCCAATAGTGGAAAAATCTACTATGGTTAAGACCTGGAAAAGACAAAAAAACGAGCGCCCTCTAGGGGGTGACAAGGCTGTATGAATTGATGTAGTTCCAAGTTGTGAATTGTGATGTTATTAATGAACCTTGACATTAAAAGAGTTAGACTGATCTATTTTCTATTGTTCAATATCAATGGAAATCAAAGGGATCAGACTAGATCCTAGAACATACACTTGATTTTTAGATCATAGGGTGAAACAACTATTTTACTACTTGATTTTGTGTTTGTAATCATTGTTCAACAGATCATCCATTAAAAAACTCAATTCACTGACTCAAAAATAAGAAAACTAGACAAACTTTCAAAATGGTGAAATTTCCAATTTAGCGCATAAACTTCATGTTCTGACGTGTTTATCCCATCTTTCAACAAATGAGATTTTTGTTCTAGCACATTCAATTGACATTGTAGTGCATATAGGGTCTATTCTGGCATATTTACCCCATCTTTTAGCGCATTCATTTGATACTCAAACAAATAGAAAAATTGAACTTGTGTCTGACAACTAGAATCATATTTAGGGACCCTTTTCAGAGCATAGATCATTTCTCATCAAAAAATTAGTTTAAAATTGAAGAAATTATCTTTTGCAAGTGCAATCCCTTTAACTAAACTTAGATCAAACAACTTAAAGTGCCCAGTCACCAATCTCATCTCTGATTGTTAGCTAAGTTTCACTATCAAGATCTATCATCCTTTATCATGAAACAAACGTTGTACATCAGATTTAGCCTAGTATCATCAATAGGATGATCTATCATCCTATTTGACTTAATTACTTCATTATCACTCCCCAAAATAAAGATCAATAGCAAAACTCTATCACTTGCATGACCATTTTAACAAGAGCTCAAAAGCAAAAACTTAGAGAAAAAGAAATAGAAACCCAAACCATCATGGAAGAAGGAGAAGAAAATCCTTTTCACAAATTTAATCAACCTAAAACAAATGAGATAACTGATGAGGACATTCAACAAGCTCAACAAGACCCTAAATTTCATAAGTTCATGGAAAACATTCTGGAAAAGGATGGAGAGAAATACTTTATGATGCTGGAAAATCAAGGTGTGAAACTACCCAATGATTTTGATGTCAACCAATTGAAGGAATCTCCTAAGAAAATAGAAGCTGACTCACGAATCAAAGATTCATTGAATGCTTTAGCTCAACAAACGAAACTTCTTCAACAACAAATCCTAAACATGCAAACGAGAACAACAAAGAGATATTTGTTGCAGGACATTTGTCCTTATCCATTTGACAGAAATATGATCATGAAACCTTTTCCACCAAATTATGAATTTCCAAGATATGACAAGTACAATGGCAAAATTGATCCTCAAGATCATGTAAGAGAATTCAACACCATGAGTTTGGAATTTGCACACGAAGAAACCTATCTAATGAGATTATTTCCAAGAAGTTTGGGTGGTCAATGCATGGAATGACTTTCAAAACTCCCACTAGGTATTAGATCATTTGAGGAACTGGTAAATAAATTTATCTCTAATATTCATACAACATTCAACATGAAATAACCATGAACGATATTTGTAACATAAAACAGAATAATGGTGAACCATTTCTTACATTCTTGCAAAGATGGAGATAATTATTTGCTAGATATGCCCATCTGATACCTGAGAAATAAAATATGGATATCTTTATTGATAATCTCAAAAATGAGATGAGTTATAGACTCCAATTACAATGTCCACCCAGTTTTTAAAAGCTGATTGAAAATGGAATTAAGATTGAGGAAGCCTTGGTTAAAAGAGGAGTATTGAAAATCTATAACGAAGGAACAAACTCTTCTAACCATCATAAAAACAATGAAAAATATAAATTCTGGACAAGAAATAAGAATGTTGGTAACGATGGTGTAGTTGAAACACATACAATAAAAATAGTCTTCAATTTATCAGGTACTACACCCAAAAATAATCAAAACAACAAATCTAAACCAACTCCACCACCATATCAAAGAAAATTTACACCTTTGGGGCAATCACTTGAATCAGTGTTAAAAGAGCTTCTTGCACATAAACTCATAAAATTACTAGATACACGATATTTTGAACCAAGAGTAAAATCATCATGGTGGAACGATGCATATTACCATGATTTTAATAGAAGCAAAGGTCATAAAACAAATGATTATATGTGATTAAAATATTTGGCGCAGGACTTGATAAATAGAGGTGACATATTGATAGAAGGACATAAACCAAATGATGATCATGGAGCATTTAAAAACCTTCTACCCAACTATGAAAAAGGAGAATCTTCTTTGACAAACAACAAAGGGAAGAATGTGAATTATGTCTATGATACTACCATCAATCACATTTCTGCAGTTGATAATCAAATCAATGTCATCAAAATCAAGGATAAACAAGACAACCTATCGGTAAATGTGACCACAAGAGGGTAGTCCAAGTTTTTATTGAAAGGAAGTACATCTAAAACACCTATTTCTCCTTTGAATTGATACAATGTAGTGGATCAATTGCAAAAGATTCCAACACAGATATCCATATTGGAACTTCATAAAATTTCACTAGCCCATAAGGATATTCTAGAAAAAGCTTTAGTGGACACAATAGTATGAACCAATTTAGAAGTTTGTCAATTCCAAGCCATGGTGGGACATTTGACTGCACCCCATTGTTTGCCGTTCTTGGAAAACAATGATGCATCCATCACTCATCCACAGAAAGCTCCACTCCATATTAAGGTTTTAATCCAAAAAGCATTGGGTCAAACACATTTTAATAGATAGAGCAGCCGGTCTAAATATATGTACTTTAAAGCTTATCCATGCATTGGGATTTTTAGAAAATGTAATAGATTCTAGAGTAAAGATCACCATAAAATCTTATGATGATGAAGAAAGATCCTCTCAAGGACTGATAGTATTGCTAATTCAAGTGGGATGAGTTCAAAAGGATATAATATGTCAAGTTTTAGACAAGGAATTGACCTACAACATACTCTTGGGTCAACCTTTGATCCATGAAATGCAAGAAATTCCCTCAGTATACCATCAATGCTTAAAATTCCCTTACAATGGACAAGAGATCACAAATTCAATAGATTATGATAATCCCCAATATTGCAACACTCTCAAGATAGTCCAAGATGTCTTTGTACCACACAACAAAGAAGCTCTCACTTCTATTTCCTCAAGTGATGAAAGCCAACTCAATTCCTTGTCAAAACAGTTTGAGAAAATGGTTCAATTGAAAGATAAAGGCATGGGTGAGTATTGTTTTGAGAAATCCTTATGTCTCTCACAACTACCACCTTCTCCAAAATCATATGGACAACCATCAACATTTAGAAAACAATCCTCACAATCCATCACTATTTTTGATGGTAAACTTGTAAAAGAAGGTACTCTAGATGATGAATCTGAGGACAAAGACATTCTAAATTGGCTTTACAAAGATGAAGAAGAATCCCAAGCAACAACTTCTGATATAACAATAGAGAAATATGGTAAAGGGTTCAAAATCTTAGAAAAGATGGGATATGAAGGAAAAGGTCCTATTGGAAAATAAAAAGAAGGTATTGTGGAACCAATCCAACCTATCTCAATCAATGCAAATGACAAGACATGATTAGAATACAAAGAAGAGATAAAAGAAGAATCCACTTAGAAAATTTGTGAACAAATCCTATAATTGCAAGCTAGTTCTGAAATAAAATCAAATGAATATGAATGGGATTCAATATCTGAAGAATCTTGTGAAGACAAGCAAATCAATGTGGTAAAGAAGTATGCACCCATACGTATGGATGGAAAAATTTCAGGGTCTAGACCATTTGAATTTGGATCACTACATATCAATGACTCTAGTGAGGATGATCAGACATCGAGTGAGATATATGATTCAGAGGAGAGTAACATTATAGACCTTGAGGTTGCTAGCAAACACCTCAAAATTTTTTCCATCATGACCCTCACCGCCTTTGATCTTGACCAATCTGATGATTCCTTACCTTTGATACATCTCGAAATCATTGACTGGGAACAAATTGAGCCTCTTGATATCCCTATCTTTTTAGATGATAATGACATTGCCAGTTTCCTTTGTTCTAAAAATACAAAAAAAAGTTCCACCAATGAATTTCATAATGAAGTTTCAAACCAAGGGAGTGCCAAGTCTCTTAGTTGCAAAATAAAGAATACAAAAAATCGATCTAATGGTGAAATCCATACAATCACAGTATTAGATCATAAAAAGGTTAAAAGAAAGAGCACATCCAATGATGAAAAACTCTCTGAGGCACTAAAGGATGAGAGATTTGACACTCTTCTTGAGAATTATCAAGAAAGATCTTTAGTATTGGTTGATCCTACACAATCCATAAACATCAGTACTGCAGAAACAACAAAGGCCATACACCTAGCAACATCAATGACAAAGCAAGAAAAGCCAAATTTCACCAAATTATTTGAAGAAAGACAAATCAATTTTGCTTGGTCTTATGTTCACATGCCAGGAATAGATCCAAATCTAATAATGCATCATTTATCGATAGCACCTAGAGTGAAGCCAGTAAAGAAGAAATTGAGAAAAATACATCCACACATCG
Organism: Sequoiadendron giganteum; assembly: GCA_007115665.2. Taxonomy (NCBI): domain Eukaryota; kingdom Viridiplantae; phylum Streptophyta; class Pinopsida; order Cupressales; family Cupressaceae; genus Sequoiadendron; species Sequoiadendron giganteum. The sequence goes on along the minus strand of CM021100.1, from coordinate 285,722,731 downwards.
CCCTACTAGTGAAAGTAGAATTAAACAAATTATTAGATGCGGGGTTCATTCGACCAATTGACTATGCATAATGGATTTCAAAAACTGTATCAATCTCCAAACTAGACAACAATGTCAAAATATGCACAGATTTTAGGGATCTTAACAAGGCTTGTCCAAAGGATGACTTTCCTTTGCCCAATATAGACATCATTGTAGATTTAACAACAAACATGCTATGCTATCACTCATGGATGGTTTTTTAGGCTATAATTAGATCAAGATTGCACCAAAAGATCAAGACAAAACAACTTTCACATGCCCATGGGGTACATTTTGTTGGAATGTCATGCCTTTTGGATTAAAGAATGCATGAGCCATCTATCAGTGTGCAATGACACTAATATTTCATGACATGATGCACATATTCATGGAGGACAATGTGGATGACCTGCTAGAAAAATCATTCACCAGGGAAGGACATCTAGAAATATTGGGTAAAATCTTTAACTGATTGGAAAAGTTCAATGTGTGATTAAATCCAAAGAAGTGTGTATTTAGAGTAACATCAAAAAAACTCTTAGGATACATAGTCTCAGCTAAAGGCATCAAAGTAGATCTAGCAAAATTTAAAGCAATCATGGAAATGCCACCTCGTAAGAAAATTATCCAACTAAAATCTCTACAAGGAATATTCTAATCCATCAAAAGATTCATTGCACAACTGGCAGACAAGTCTCATCCTTTTACTCATTTTTTACTCAAGAAAGTTTCTTTCAGATGGGATGAAATATGTGAAGCTTCCTTTAATCAATTGAAATAATATCTGATGAATCCACCTATATTGGTACCACCAATAGAGGGAAAACCACTTCTACTCTACGTAGGAGCTACTGAGGTATCTTTGGGAGCTTTGTTAGCACAACAAGACTCTATAGGAAAAGAAAAGGCCATCTACTACAACAAAAGAACACTGAGTGGTTATGAAATTAACTATAAATTCATTGAAAAATCTTGTTTGGTAGTGGTGTTTTCTACTCAACAATTGCGACACTATATGTTAACACATACCATAAAACTAATATCCAAGATAGATCCATTAAAATATCTACTCAACAAAGCCACTCTAAGAAGAATATAATCAAAGTGGGTGATGATATTGAGTGAATTCAACATTCAATATGTAGATAGAAGAGAAATCAAGGGCCAAGTAATAGCAGATTAGTTAGCTAAAGCACCATTGCAAGATGACCATCCTATGCACATTGAATTCCCAGATGTAGATGTCTTAACAATGACAACACAACATTGGATATTATACTTTGATGTGTCTTACACTCACCATGGATCTCGTGCTAGAATCCTATTTGTTACTCCTCAAGACACACTATCCCAAAATCTTATAGGTTGATGTTCCATTGCACAAACAACATGACCAAATATGAAGCATTAATCATCGATATCAAGGTAGTAGTGGAATGGAAATCATAAAATGACAAGTTTATGGAGATTCTCAAATACTCATCAATCAGGTTAATGATGAATATCAAATAAAATATGACAAACTGATACCATACAAGAGAATGGTAGATGAATTCAAGAAATAATTTGTTGAGATCATGTTTGAACAAATTCCAAGAGTAGACAACAAAGCTGTGGATTCCATGGAAACCATCACTTCTCTTTTATAAATATCAAAAAAATGAAGTCATTATGAATTCATGGTGGAACAATTGTTTGCTCCCGCATATGACAATCCTGAATCCCAAGTCATGTGCCATATAGTTGATGTTGATTCTTCAATCTATGAGAATATTTATACCTATAATAGACAGTACCCTTCCACTTGATCTAGAAACATTATCCGTCAAGCAACCTAATACACCCTTATAGTTGATACACTTTATCGACGAGGTCTTGATGGTACTCTCCTCTGATGTCTTGAACGTGACGAATCTGAAATCACCTTATGAGAAGTTCATGAAGGTATTTTTGGTACTCATTCAAGTGGTCTTACTCTAGCTAAGAAACTCCTACGCTTGGGATATTGTTGGCCGAACATGGAGAAAGAATCTTTTCAATTTGTTAAGAAGTGCAAGAAGTGTCAAGTCCATGGAAATGTCATACATGCATCGACATAGGGGCTGCATCCATTCACATTGACCTGGCCTTTCTATCAACAAGGACTTGATCTTATGGGTAAGATTCATCCATCTTCTAATGGACATAAATTCATAATCACATCCATTGAGTATTTCACAAAGTTGATTGAAGTTGACCCAATAACCATGATCACTAGTAAACAAATTGCCTCCTTCATCCTGAACTACATTGTCTTTCAGTATGGCATGCATAGATCCATTGCCACTAACAATGGTAGACCCTTCAAAAAATAGGATGTGCAAGCACTTTGTGAAAAATTCCATATCCAACACCTATTTTCCACACCCTATTACCCTCAATGGAATGGCCAATCAAACGCCTCAAATAAAACCATTTTGAAAATCCTGAAGAAAACTGTCAACAATGTTGGATGTGACTTGCATGCCCAACTAAACCCTGCCTTGTGGGCATATCGTACTAGCATCCACACCCCTATGAGAGCCACACCATATGCCCTTGTGTATGGATCATAATCCATCTTACCCATTGAGGTTGAGTTACCTTCACTCTAAGTATCATTGAAAGGAATCATTTTAGAGGAAGACTATCGAGTATCCAAACTACAGGATTTGGAATTGTTAGATGAACATTGTCAGCATGTTGTTGATCATATGAAAGCTTATCAACAAAGAATTTCAAGGAGCTATAACCACAAGGTAAGACCAAGAACATTTCAGGTTGGTGACTTGGTACTAAAAGAGAATCCCCACAATTAACAAGATCAGGAAAAGAAGGGAAAAGTTGAACCTAATTGGCTAGGTCCTTTTGCCATTATATCAGTATATGGATTTGGAGCATATCAGTTATCTACACTCGAGGGGAATGTTTTGAAGAACCAATCAACAAAATTCATCTCAAGAATTTTTATTCATAACTCATCCATTGCATGGTTTAAAAAGGTAGAAAAATCCCAAAAAAAAAGCACAAAAGCATAAAAATCCAAAAAATACAAAAAAGTAGAAAAAATCCACAAAAAGCAAAAATTAGAAAAATCCATAAAAAATAAAAACTAGAAAATCCAAAAGCAAAAAAATCCAAAAAGAAAAAAAAAAGCAGAAAAAAGCAAAAAAATCTGAAAAAGCGCAATAAAAAAAAGTAGTAAAAACCTAGCAACAAACACTATTTGTGATAGACTGGATTTTCCATCTATTGGAACATATGTCAGATGTCTGATTTTCGCCATAATTATGCCTGCCCATCATAAAAACCCATGTACATATCCGAGCATTGCGGTCTTGTCTCACCCTAGCTTGGTGATCATTGTGCACATTCACAATAATTGGTTTGTTTCTCATCGGGGGCAAAATCCTGAACTCACTGGGGGAAATCTACTTTGAGCTTAAAACAACAGACAAGCAACAATTGGAGAAAATAGAAAACATAACGATCACAATGAAACTCAACATTGAACATCAATCACAATTTTTAGAAAACCAACCATCCAAATCAACGAGATTGGTAAAAAAAATCTCACTGGATGATATTCTTCTGAATAATGGTTTAATCACTTCAGCATAAATGTTCAACTTTTGTATCTTGATTTTTGTTATCATTTATCTAGAGTAACTCAAGGATGTCATGTCCACTAGAGAAGGTATGATGGAGTATGATATTTTTCTTTGTCTATTGTCTATGAGTTGATAATTAATACTATGTAAATTTGTCATGGGATGTGATCTATAAAGAATCATTGATGAAATTCCTGATTTGCATAGGAAAAATATTAACTCTTGTCTTTTTTATGCAAGCAATACTCAGGTCATCTCGATTCAATTATACCTAGATGCTTGTATTACCTTGCAATATCAAAAATCCATGGAATTTGTACTTAAGTCATTATGGTCTAATTATACCATTGGTGTTTGTACTAACTTTCAACATATCAAAAGCTCAATGATGATAACAAGCACAACAAATTGACTGACAAGATGGCAACATTGCATAATTAGATTTACATGGTTAAGATAGATTACATGCATATTAGTTTTTGCATGCACATTTTAGGTTTTCCAAGGTTGAAAAATTTAAAAATGATTTTATCTCTTTCATTAAAGGATTGATTACATTTGACATAAACAAAACAAAAATATCATTCACATTTCATTGCATAATAATTATCATATCATACATACATTATAAAGTATTATCATAAGCCATCCATCCATGCATTAGATCATATATTTGCATTAGAAAAATAAAACAAATAAAGTGCATCACATCTTATCTGCATGACCAAATCCATTTTATATATCATAAAGCATCATCCATAAAGCCATATAGAATCATAATCAATACATCATCATTTCCTCATTGCATCCATACACAAGCATGTCATACATTTGATATAAATATCACATATCATATAGAGCGGAAATCAAATGCATTCATCATAAACACACGTAGACAACATATAGATCAATAATCTTTGCTGCATCTCATATAATCTTAAAATAATCAATGTTAAGTGTACAATGATATCACAAAATGTGGAGAGATACATCAACAAATGAAAAGAAATCCTGAAGTCCCCAATTAAATAAGTGAATACATCAAGTATTAGTACATCAAATATGAGTACAAAAGCTACATGTTGCTCCCCCCAGACACTGTAGGCCTCGTTGTGCCTGTTGCTGCACCACCAGATGGACCTGCACATGGATCTCTTCCTGATGGATCTTTCAGAAGTTGCCCGGTCACACCCGTGCTCATAGTCCATGATTGACTCTGGGATGACTTGGCCTAGCATTAACAGAATGCGCATAGCTAGGGGCACGCCACTATGTAGGAACCACTTGATAATACCATGATCTATAGTACTCTATCTCTTGGGCTAAATGTTGAACCTCTCAGAGCATATCCCCTACAACAGTCCCCTCAGAAACTCTCTACAATCTCTCAGCTAGGGCCTCTGCATGCTCATATCTCTGTCTTGGGACATCTCTCTCTGCTGTCATAGAGGCAATCCGCTCCTATTCCTATGCTAGTTGTCCTTTTAATCCCTCCACCTATAACTGTAAGGCATCTATTTGTGCCTATTGTTGATGAGAAGGCACACAAATCTGAACTTGGGATGGTCCTGCCTATTGCTGTCCCAAGGGAACCATAGATCTCCTCCTCCAAGGTACTCTAAAGTCCAATATTTGGTTGCCACCTACATCCCCTCCATCCCCAACATCTCTCTCCTCATCATCACCATCTCTCCCATCCATCCTCTGTCTTAGTGTTGGATGTGGTGCTCTCTCATCATCATCAAATGTTGGTACTGGCTCATCGAGATTGGATATCCTCGGTAGGACTTGTGTGAAAAAATGCTCAGCATACTCATCTATCATCACACCAGCCATGATCTCTAGACAGTAATCCCATACTTGTGCCCACAATCCAAAATACTCCTCGCAAGTTGTATCATAAGATATGGTGGGTCTCCACTCTGGAATATCCTACCGTCTTCGAGCATATAATGCAACTACTTGGGGCTTCCCCTAAACTCAACCATACTGACGAAGCACCCTCATGAGCATGAATCTCTCAATAATAAACCAGCTCCACCCAATCAAATATCTCAAAGTCTAAACATATGGCATCTCCAGATCATCCTTGGGCCACTACTCACAATCTAAGTATGATCACCATCTGACTACCTCCAAATCATCAAGAACTCACCGCCAATACTCCAATTTTTACAACTTGTGCTGGAAAATATCACCTGTGTACGAAAAGACATATGGCCTACCAATCAGATGATCTCTCTCTGCTAAAGGATGAGTAACAACTATATTCTCCCAAGCCCAAATTTGAAGTAGTGTCACTCTAGCCGATAAACTAGCAACTCCAAGATACACCACCTGATGAAGATCATGATATAAATGTGATAACATGCAAGAACACCATTCATATCAGATCTCCTGAGAGATCATCCTCTCTAGTATTTTGCCCCAGCCAATGGATAGTCCCTTCGACCTACAGTCGGGACATAAGAAATCTCCAACAAACCTAGTTAGAATAGATGGTAATGGCTCATAGGAATCCACCATATCCTACCACGAGATCTCGTAACCACTAATCCTTTCATCATCAAAGATCCTCCTCAATGCCTTGGTATTGCCCTGCTTTGTATGATCATATACAACTAACTCTCTGACCATAGACATCCCCAATATTCGGTACACGTCTTTTGGGGTAATCGTCATCTCACCGGTAGCTAGATGAAACATGTTGTGGTCGCTATGCCACCTCTCAGCTAATGTAGTCAATAGCCCCTTGTTTGTCCTATAATGGGGTATATCAAGCAAGGAAGATAAACAAAATTTCCCAATAACATCCAAATCTGCCTGCACCAAATGCAAAATCATATTCCAAGTCTTCGAGTAGCGCTCTCAAGACTGAAGAACTCTTAAGCTCTCTTATAATCATGACATATCACAAATTATCATTTTATCAATCAACCCATCAATCAATCTAATCAGCTCAAATGAGATTTCAACCAAATCTCGTAGAGCATCTATCATTGATTCTCATCCATCATGAGGTCAGTCATCATCTATCCTATAGAACATCACAAAAATACGGCTTACACGATCATCAAGCATCAAAAGAAAGGAGAAAAAATCAAAATTTCATCAATTCTGGTGTCAATGTGCCAAACTAGAGCATCCATGAGCTAGAACAATGGATGCGCTGCAAAAATCCGTCAATGCGCCAAAATAGAGCATTTATGCACTAAAATTCTAAATGTGCTAAAACAATCAACATATGCGCTACTTGGCAACATAAATGTGCTAAAAACCTAAATGCACTAAAACATTCAATGAATACGTTATATCGAGGCATAAATGGGCTAAATTCCTATATGTCCTACAAAAGGAAACCTATGTACTAAAACACACTATTATAGATTTTAAAAACGTGCAAAAAAAATTAAATTTCAACAAAAGTCAGTTTCTTGAGGTACGTACCAGAGGTCCATATACGGCAGGGCGGTGGTTTCGTCGAACTCCCTCGAATCAATGGGTGTGGTTTGGGATCACCATTTTGCTAAATCACTCAATCAACTCAATCACTCAATTACAAATGATAAAACAAAAAGGGTTTTTAAAGGAGATTCTCAACTTTCCACTAATATAAATTATACTTTACTTTGAATTTAATAGATTAATTATTATTCATTTTCTATTTGAATTACGACTAAAGTCCTTTTTGATAGGTTGATTGAAAAATATCTATAGCTTTCAAATGGTATCACATTTTTTGAATCCGAAACATGCATCACATTCTATGCTTCACATACTATAGGATTAAAAAAATTAAATTAAATTTCATGAAGTTTTGACCAAGTTAAGGTTGTTAGACATATGAATTTTTATATTTTTTAAAACTTGTAATAAAAGATTCATAATTAATTATTTACTCGGAAAAAAATTACAAAAAAATATGCATCACATTGGGACATGAGTCCCCTACTTATATCTAAAATCTTATAAAAAAATATTATCATTTTATTATGGTTAGGGTGGTCAGAGATACACCTACTTATTTTTTCCTTGAAATTTAAGTACTACTACATTGAAATTTCAAATTTTCACCAAATAGATTTTAAATAAATAAATAAACCTAGTAGTTTAGAAACTACATTCAATTTGCTCCAGATTCTATTCTTACATATTTTTGAAATAATATAGATAACTTATTCAAATTTTTACGTCAAGTTGCCTAACTTTGATTTTTTGAATTTTATTGCCACTTAAGGGCTTGTTTTTTCCATGATGTTCCTGCACATACCCAAGGTCATTCTTCTTTATCGGGAGACAAATCGTCACAAAATTCTAAAAATTTGAAAATCTTCATAAAATCATAAGAAATTCAAAAAATCCTTAAAATTTTAAAATTTCCCCAATTTATCTCCTTAGGGGGCATACACGCACCATCACTCAAAAATTAGTGTCTGGGGCATATTGAATTTTTTTATCAACACTATTGAGATTTTGTTTTTTTGAAGCAATGTGTCGCAAGCACATCACTTCAAAGAGGGGAAAAATGTACACTCAAATTCGGTCTGAAGAATTAATTCAATACAAGTTATTTAATTAATATTTAATTCTTCTACTTATAAATAAATTGAAATTTTTATTTATTTAGTTCATTTTTCTCTAATTATTTCTATCCTAGATGATTTTCTTCATATCTTAATTAAATGAACAAATTTAATTAGTTTTTTAATTTAATTAACCTCCTCTAACTAATTTGAATTTTAAATTCGAATTTGAGCACATATCTACTAACTTCTTCCCACCTTCCACCTCATCATGTGTCTCAAGAATTAAATATTTCTAATATTTAATTTGGTATTTATCATCAACAAATTCTAACTAATTTGGGACACTTGGCCTTCATCTCTATTTTATTCCTCTTCACACTTGACAATTTGTTCTCATGAAGGGAACACACCTCCCCTTTCTCTCTAACCTTTTCATCTTCAACCGTCCATCTCTCCAAATCGAATTCAGATCCTTGATTCACTACAATAGAACATACAATTAGCAAATAAACTAGTGCCAGATTTTAGTGCATTCAGTTAATGAATTGGACACTTCTGTCGGCGCAAAATGGCATGCTCACTTTGGCCCCGGATTTAGCACCAAATTTTTTTGCTTCTAGTTTGGCTTCCAATTTTGCTTCTGGTTTTGCTTCTGGTATTGCTTCTTGTGTTGCTTCCAAGTTTTCTTCTAGTTTTGCTTTGAGGTTTGCTTCCGGTTTTTACTTCCATTTTTGCTTCCACTTTTGCTTGCAGTTAATTGCTTATGTTTTTGCTTCCTAGATAACACCAAGTTTTACCTCCAAGATTGCTTCTAGTTTGGCTTCCATTGTTGCTTCCTTTTTTTCTTCTAAAAATGCTTCTTGTTTTGCTTCCATTTATTAATTTAATTTGTTTTATTTAAATTTAATTAGTTAAATATATCATGCCTCTTAAATAACTCATATGATTAGAGAGTAAGTAAATTAAATAATATGTTTTATCTCAATTTAATTAGTTAAATATATCATGCCTCTTAAATAACTCATATGATTATAGAGTAAGTAATTTAATTATTTAACTCATATGATTAAATAACAAGATAATTATTTTTACTTGATTTTTCTTCCAACTAAATTAGGTAGACTTATGATTATGTTTGCATTTAAACAATAAAAGGAATATATCATTTTCTGCTAAGTTTCATCCATGTGCATACAAGAGAGTATAAAAAAACTGCATTATTTGATTAAAGGAATTACATACAATAGAAAAGAGAGTCAACATTTATTGCAAAGGTAGTCTTTATTGATAACCATAAGTGTATAGTGTCCCTCACAAGCTGAGGGACTAACTATTTTTATGCATATAAAGAAAAACCTATACATTTACAGATAAAATGAAATGTATATGTAAAGAATGGGGACCCGTCATTCTAAATGATGAATCCCAATTGAGTTGTGTTGCATTAGCTTCAGTCTTCCTTCCCATCTAGCCTCCAGTTGTCACTTGCCCCTGATACTCCGAGTTTCCTTGCATTTGTGAGAAGAAGTTGGTTAGAGCAATGAAGGATCTCCAATTAGTACATAGGAAAACATCCATAAACATATAATTTGATCCTTATAAATATTAAAATAGCTAGCATATCATAGATGTCCAAGAAAATAAAAGAGTTATCAAACACATCTATCATATGCTCTATTTATCTAGCATGTTTTCTCTTTGTGCAGATATAGGATAGAACTTTGTTACTATTTTGTTTTAGCTAATTACAACATGTGGAGTAAAATATAGCTCCCATGAGGGTTGAGCCCAACATGTTTCCCTCGTGTTTTAGGAGGGATAGGAAATTAAGCAACTTGATAAAATCAATGATAAGTCTATTCTTGATGCATTAAATCAATATGGAATCATACTAGTTGATCAACTTTCATTATTAGATTCAAAAGATGCAACAAAATGGTGTGAATTATCAAGAAAGTTACTCTGCATCTTTCACAATGAATCAAACAATAGGCTGCTTGGAAATATTACTCTACTAGATATGTCTTTCAATATTCTTCAGTTGGATCCAAAGTCCATTTTAACAATGATATGAGTTGTATTTCATTGTCAACGGTTTCTTGGAGCCAATAAAGAAGGGAACAAGAACAAGGACAATCATTCAAAAATGAAACAATTTGTCTCTTCCCGAGAAACAAATCATTTCTGTGATAATACGAACACTAAAGAACATATGCTTCAAGTTCAATTATGGATAATCATTATGGTCGAGTTACTCAATGAGGTCTTATAGGTTATCAAGCGCTATCAAGAGCTATCATGAGCTACATGGAGAAGCACAAGGTGAACAATTGAATGCAAGGCCAAAGCCATCATGTCAGCATGTTGTCCCGAAGATAAATTCATGAGAAGGAAAGAACATTGATGCAAATGAGTAATTAACATGCATTGGCAATCATATTGCTACTGATACAATGAGTATTCACAAACAACTGCGTACAGTGTACACTCTAATAAACATTCAATGCATGATGGTTTGAGGAGATACCAATGATTCTACAAATGAATGTAGGACAATCATGAAGGGAAGCCTTTGAGAAGGATTTATTGGTAATCATGTCAAGGGAAGACTTGGTAAAGCAACTCATCATGCTAGTAACAGTGTGAAAATATACATGTGAAGTATTGCAAAGTGATAGAACTACATGAAGCATAAAGTGATGGAAAATTTGACAATAATGATGTTGGAAAGAGATTATGGACATCAAGAACTCTGTTGATTCAAAGATAAGCTCTCATCAATATAAGGTAATGCAGTGCCATTTCCACTTTTAAAAGGCTACATAAGATTAAAGTATGCAACAAGTGTATGTAACTCAAAAGGTTCATGAAAGCCTATATCAATCATGCATAATGATGCTACAATTTAAATCAACAAATGGCAAAGAAGATGAAGATTTAAGTATTCATTTTCTCCAAGAAAGGAAATATAGAGCCTCGAACTATGTGAAACAAACCCTCAAAAAAAGAAAAATACCTAGAAATGAAGGAGCACTGTCATATTGTCTTTTAAGAAAATGCTTATGGAAATGAAAACTGAATGTAAGCATGGGCCCAACTATGATAAAATGTATTTCTTCCATTGTTGTACATAAAATACTATCTTCTGAAGAAAATACAAGTTCCATAGAGGGTTTTTCATTTTTCTTACAAAAAGACTAGAGACCGAGCATACAAGAATGAAGCATGAAAACATAGAAAACAAAGCATTTTCGCCATTGTGCTGAATGGAGAGAGCTCGAAATGATCTTTGATTCACATAAAACAAAAGAGAAAATCAAGGTATACATTGGCATAGAGCTTACCTAAGCTTGATTTTTTTTTTTTTTCGTTGAATATGCAAGTTGTTTTTCACCATGGGAAGCCTCAAAAAGCTCAATCATGGTGGCCAAGAGCAAGCAAAGCTTCCATAGAAAAAATGAAGAGAAGAATGCATCAGAAAAATTAGAGAGGCCACGACCAAGAAGCCTTGAAACCCTTTGAAAATGGAGTGAAAATGCTACATAATACTCAAGAAGCAACTTACCATCCAGTTTTAGGAGGATTTCGACCCCAAGCATGGAGGAATAAACTGAAAAATGCATGGAGAATGCTCAAAACCTAGTTCATCATGGCAGCCAAATACATAACTCTTTTCTTCCAAAGTTACCAAGTAAAATGATTCATGAGTTTTAAAAAAATCCAAATCAAAGACAAACCTCGAATGCCATTGAATAGAGCCCATAGACATAATCATGGAGCCATGAAGGAGGCTCAAAAATATAATAAAGAAAATTTTACACTCTGTTCTTTTTGGAAAGAGAAAAAATGCAAAAATAAAAAAAATCTTTCATTGTTTAATCAAACCAATTATGGAGAGTATGATTTGTTTCATTTATTTTTCTAGTGAGCTAAGTCCTGAGAAGCCGAGCCAAGATAGAAGGGTTTCAAAATAAGGATGCATGGTAGAAACAAAACACCCATTCATTCGTATCTATTGAGTCCAAATCGAGCTTGTTTTGACGGAAAACAGAGGTAAGATACAAAGAAATGGCGCATAGAAACATACTCAACTTCTTGTTGTTCGAAGAAATGCGAGCTCCAAAAGTGCTTTGATGTCAGCCTCAAGATAAGAAACGCGTCGACAAAGTAAATCAAGAGAAAAATGCATGAGAATCCAAGAAGGAATTCTTTGAAAATGCATTCAGATAAGTGGAAACAAATGATGAACCATGAAAGCTTTACTTGATTCGGCCTCAACAAAAATTTATGTGAAGAAAACTCTCAAAAGCACTGAGAAAATTGACCGAGACTCCTTTAGAAATCTCGAGGTTTCAAACTCTAATGGTGACGACATGTGCAAGGCAAGGGAGCTCAAAAAAACCAAGTGAAAATGAGAGTTAAAAATTAGGGCTTGGGTATTTTGTTCTAATTCATCATGGCAAAAAAAATATTGATGTGAAAAAACTTAAATATGTTTAATCAAATATTCAAACAAATTTAGAAAAAAAAATACATATATTTTATAATAAAAAAATACTATTATCTATTGAATTTATTAATTTGTATGTTCAATTCATAATTAAAAACTATTGATGTTATTTTATATAAAATAAAAATATGAAAAATATCTTTAACAATTATTAATTTTAATTTTCAAATATATATAAGAAAATATTTATTTAAATAAAAGTAAAATGAATATGAATTAAATATATAATTTAATCATTAAATTATGATTTTAATTATTATAATTTAAAAAAATTGTGTGATAGTGATATTACATTAGATTCCTTGCACCCTAATATTTTTTTAATTAAAATAGATCTACCTCTTGCATTTCTTCCAAACCATTCATATTATTATTGAGATACACCTCAGCAGTCAACCAAGTTCGCGCTCGTTCACCATACACTGCACTGCTGCTAGACAACAAAAAGGATCTCGCGGGATGGTGGTATATCGCACTACCACTTGATAGCTAGAAGGCTCCTGCGGTATGGTAGTATACACCACACTACCGCCAGTGGACTAAGAGGCTCCCATGGTATGGCGGTAAACGTGCTACCACACCTTTCTCACAATCACCTAGCGGTATAGAGGTGCTAAATCCAATGCTAAATCCGGTGCTAAATCCGATGCTAAACCCAACGCTAAACCTAACGCTAAATTCAACGCTAAAACCAATGCTAAATTTGGTGCTAAAACTAGCGCTAAATCCAACGCTAAATCCGATGTTGAATCCGACACTAAATCCGACGCTAATTAGCACTTGATTTAGTGCCTACTTGTTCTAATTGGTGCAAAAAATTGCCAAAAATAGCATCAGCCCGATAAATAGCATTGACTTTTTCAAAAAATTGAATAAAAATACATTAAAATAGTGGGTGGAAGCAAAAAAGGGAGCTAATCGCAGGGATTTGTTGTAGCGATTCCTACCACCTAGGCTCATGCCTTGGAAAATCTATAAATAAGCCCTCATTTACACAAAAAAAGGAGAGAGAGAGCTAAGCATTTGCAGTAATTACACTCTGCAACATTTTAATCAGTATTATCTTTCTAGTGAGCATTTTAGTATTAGTATTTTAGCATCAAGTAGTTTAATTGTGGTATTTTTATTAGTAGCATCCTAATTATAGCATTTTCATAGAAAAACATCATAGGAGCATTATTATCTTTGCATATCATCTACAACTGGTTCATTATCATGTAATGTAGGAAACATCTCTTTCATTTTAAGCATCTCTCATTCTTCAGGTTGTCATTTGGAAAGTCATGTGGACAAAAATCTGAGAGCAAGATGACTTATAGAATCTTTGGAGATAGAAGACAATGAGACGCCATTGAGGAATTGTTGCATTAATTTGATTGTTATTTGAATTCCTTGATATAATGTTTCATTGGTGTGTTGTATAGGTTTTATTTTCTTATTCATGTTATTTACATACACAATATTTTTACAAGTTTATAAACTAGACTACTTATCAACTCATCTGATTTTATCAGAATATTTCATATCCCTAATGTTATGTCTATATATTTTTATATAACCAATTATGTATTGTCTCAATTCATTTATGCTTTTCCTTTTATTTTCTATCGACGTCTCCCTTAAACCTCCTATAGGTGCACATGCTAGTATAATTTTAGATTTCCTTTACTATGAATAGACTAAATGCAACAGCTGTAGGGAGGTTCTTTTGGTTCGTTGTGTAGGAAATTTGTGCTTTTGTAGGGTTTTATGAAAATTTCATGCAAACTTTGCCCATTTTTTCTATGTAGAATATTGAGGTAAGTTACTTGCTAGTGTTTTCTCTTTTGTTTGTTTTGACACTATAGGCATTGTAAGTTCAAGTCACTGTATTATTTTGACTTTGATTATTTTTAATAACTCTTTCAATTATTTATATGATGTTTAATCAATTTTAAAATTATTCAACTCAGGTTACCTTAGATTAATGAGCTCCAATAATATTCCCCTTTCTTCAACTTTATTGTTGCTGGTTTGGTCTTTGTACTTATAATCGAATATTTTTCTTTCACCTTTTTAATAATTTTTTAATTTGGTGAATTCCCTAAGCATCCTCCCTCTTTCCTGTGGGGTATGCATCCCCTAGTAAACTCAATGTAATAATTTGTCTAATTTAAATGCTTTCTCAGGTGTAATAAACTTAGTAGACGTGCATTTAAATTGCAAGAATTGCGCTTGAAATTAAATTTAGAGCAGTTGAAATTTTTTGCCATCAGTGCTCTCAATATAATCGAATTTAACTATTTTTAGTAGTCCTAAAACCCTCAAATTTTTGAGATCCACTTTTTTTTTACTTTGAATAGATTGAAGCAACAACAATAGGAGATTGGTTTTGGTTTGTTTCATGTTAAAAAATTTCTATCGTGGTAGGGTTTCAAATTTTATTCTTGTAACCTCTACCTATTTTTTCGCATTGCAACATTGATAGCAATACACGATTTGTGCAAAATATTGAGGTAAGTCACTTGCCAGTGTTTTAGTGATTTTTACTTTTTGGAATCTATACACAACTGGATCATTTATTTTTGTTTTATTACATTCTAAAATAATTATGTTATTGGGTCAGTGCAGGATCATGGGGGTTTAAACTAGGCCCTTAAGTGGCAATGATAATTAAGAAAAAAAGAATTAGTCAACTTGACATAAAAATTTGAATAAGTTATTAACATATTTTGAAAATAATGTAAGAACAAAATTTGTAGCAAATTGGATGTAGTTTCTAAGATACTATTCCTTTTTTGGAAAAAAGTAATCTATTTGGTGAACATTTGAAATTTCAATGCAGTAATACTAGATTTTCACGAAAAAATTAAAAGTAGGTGTATGTTTGACCAACCTAAGTACAAGAAAAAAGTAATATATATTTATTTTAGTTATGATTTTTTTTATTAAAATGTTTTAAAAATATTTAAACTTGTTTGTCTGACCACAATAGCTTGGTCTAAAATTTATGAAATTCATTTTTTCTTTTCTTTTTATCCTATAGTATGGGAAGCATAGAATGTGCTACATCTTTTGGATTCAAAAAATGTGAAATTGTTTAAGAATTATAGATTTTTTTCAACCAGCATATTAATCAAGACTTTAGTGAGAATGTATGTATGAAATCAACAATAATTATTTATTTAATTCCAAATAAGGTGTATCTTATATTTTTGGAAAGCTGAAATTTTTCTTAATAAACCTTTTCATTTCATAAAATTTGGATTAAAACAAAAGTCATCAGCCATTTTTGGTCATATCGCCACTTTTTGGACCCCCATGATCCTACACTCACCCTATTGTTTTTTAAATGAAGATACTGGTTCTGTGGTTTTATTTCCATTTAATTTTTCATTCCCTACTTTATAATATGTCTTAATTTTTTTTCTTTGTGTAGACATCCAAATTTGATCACTTCCATATGATCAAAAGAGTGATTAAATAATTTATTTAATCATTATTTCATTCTTTTCCTAAGGTTCCTAAAGTATGTAATTAAATAAATTAAATACTTTACCTTACCCCCTTTTCTTCTCTAAATTAAATAAACATGACAAATTATTTAATTTAGTCATTTAACCCATTTGGATTAAAAACCAATTTTTAATTCCTCTTTTTCTCTCTCCTTGTCACATTCTCCATAACCCTCTTTTAATCCAGATTAAATTAATTAATCTGCGATTAGGATGTGCACCACTTAATCAAGATTAAGTGTCACATCCTCCATAATCTCCCACTTGCCTCTAATCTCTCATTAATTAACCTAATCCTGTGTTTGCACAACCTCAATAAGAATCATTAGCCACATTTGGCTTACCTTTTCTGGTCAACCTTCCCACTTACCCTTTTTAGCTTGGACTCCCTTCCCCATGTGAATTTTTTATTCACATTTATTTAACCAAGGTTCCTCTCTTCCCCATGTGAATTTTTAATTCACATTTTATTCTTCCAATGTTTACCCTATCCCCATGCAAATGTGACTTGTCATTTTACATGTGCCAAAGGCTTCTAGAACCTTGGACTTGTCACATATCTCACATGTGGAAAATCTCCAGCTTTTTGGAGACTCTTTTTTATCCACTAGATTCTTCCAATCATTGTGAATTTTTAATTCACTGTTATTCCTCCAAGGAATCTTCTCATCCCCCAAGATCCACCTCATGTACTTCCCTTCCACCTCATTTCCACATCACTCCACCCTAAGACATCTCACATTCCACATGTCAAGATGTGAGGGCTTGTGAGTCCTCAAATCACCATAGCCCTTCATCTTGATCATGTTGGATCAATCTCAACTATTGAATTCTCTAAAAAATTCCAATTAACTTATAAATACCCCCTCATTTCTCTCATTTTGAAAGATCAAGCCTTTTACAACAAAACTCTTGCAAAATTGCCATTCAAGCTCTCATCTATCATAGCATTTAGCATCATCAATTCATCTTGCATCCATTCAACTCTATTGCCATCCAAGGAGCACACAAGACTTCAAAAATCAAGGGCCAACCAAGGAAGCAACAACATGAAGGTATAAGAAGCATTCCATTTGTTTTATCTTGCTTTCATATTGTCCATTTTCTTAGGATAATCATTGAGGTGCCCTTTTATCTTGTTACTTCTTCTCATTGCATAATTAGTTTTCTATCTAGCATCTCACATTAGGAGTAGCATTTTATTAGGATCACACTTTGATCCATCATTTTCCATTGCTGTGAGCAATAAATTTTGTGGAGTCATTAAGTCAATGATTCTGGAGTAAAGTATACTTTCCCATCAGTTCAATTCTAGACTATCATTTCCTCGGTCTTATTTTAAATTTTCATACTCAGATGAGATTAAAGCAATACATCTCTTCTCTTTTTACCCCTGTCATTTGGGTAATGATAAATTTATTTTAAAATGTGTTAGCATAAGGTATTTTTGAAGCAAGTATAGGGTTTCATGTAGCATAGTACAATTTTGTATCTCATAAAATCTATAGGATTAGGCTTGATAGATTAAGAATCAAAATAGCAACATTTCTACATTGGTGCAATGATTGTAAATGAATCAAGCAACCGGTATGCCCACATAGTTTAGAACAATAACTAAATTCTAACACTATTTGAAAAATGGATTATTCTAATTTTAATGTCTTCTTTTAAGGCACTTGATTCCTAAGGGATGGAGTCTGCTTACATACTTCAGATCCATTCACCTAGATGAAGAATTATTGAAATTCCATAAAAAATCAACCCCTAGAGATGACAAGTAAGTTGAATTCTTCGAACAATTTTTTTTAAGATTATAGATACAGATCTATAATCAAAAAATAATAAATTGCATTAGCATAGAAAGAAAACCTATATGGACAAGATTGATTTTACACTCTTAAAATAATTTTCCTTGCCCTTATACCAATAAATTCTATAAGTCTTTGGGTGCTTCCACAATATTGGTTTACAATTTTTGGGAGATCCTTATTTTTGCTGAAATCACAGATTTTTAGAAAATATAATGATTTAACCCTTGAAAATTTCTATTTAAAGGATTCTAATTGAAGAGGGTTTGATCAAACCACCTTAGATCAAACCCCCTTGGATAGTATCCTTTACCTATAACATAGTCTCACTAGTTTTAAACCATACCTATAACATAGTCTCCTTTACACCTATCAAAATGCTGATAAAAAACCACTTTTGATTTACCTTTTGGGGGATTAAATGAATTTATTTAAAATTTATTTTTTGTTAGTATGTAGTCCTTATTATAAGCTTCCTAAAAAGTATAATTTTAAATAAATTTAAAATGATTATTATATTTATTTTTTATTTCTTGTGAATGTAGGTTTTTATTCGAAAATCAAGCTCTCAATTTTGCACATGTGGAAAAATAGTAGATTATCAATTGTTTTTTGAAAAATATCAATGCACTAGATATTGAAGTCCTTGATTCAACAAAAAAAATAAATTGAATTTTGATACATACAAAAAAAGTTATGTTGTATACGGTCTGCCTATTTTTGAATTTTAATTGGTTTGAATTCAAAACTTGATTAAGGAAAAAATATTCAATAAAACACTATGAAGCCAAATGAAAGTGCTAGATATCATAGTTACATATCTAAATTTTAAAAAGTTATAATTTTATCTTTCATGGAAAAAACATTATGTTGTATATGGTGAGTATCACTCCTTAGAAATGGTGTTTACTAAAAAAAATTAGTTTTCAAAGGAGATGGAAAAAAGAAGAGCAATCTAAACAAAATGTCACAGATCACTAGTTTGCATCATCTTCAAATTTCTCAAGGGTTAGCCGCTATAGGTGCCCAAAAGTGAAGATTTAGTTAGAAAAAATCAGTTCAGTGTCTAGTTTGGCCAAAAATTGTAAACCAGTATGGTGGGATCACCCCTTTTCTATTTCCCAAAATGTGGAGTCTAGTAGATAAGAAACATCATATTTATATGCTTTAAAATGAACCTTATATAATGATTGTCAAGAGAGTCATTGAACTTCATTGAGCCAGATGTTTTGCAATTTGTAGAAAACTTATGTTCCTACATTCGGTTCATGTTTTATGTGGTGTAACTATAGATTCCCTCAACCATCGTTTCACATTGGGTTAATTCCTACAACTTTGTTATAAATTTCAGGCATGGTTTATGGTAATTGTAGACTAGATTTATGTATTGTAGATGATTTTACTTCATTCCTAGGAAGAGAGAAATGTTCAATTTGGTTACTATACACGTTTTCCTCAATTCAAAGTACATACGAGTAATTTTTTTTGAAATCTATGAATTTATATAGATTACCAAGCCGTGTTTCGGTATTCATTTGTTTTATAACAATTATCATTTCATCAATGTTGATAATGAGGTGTTGTGTCATTTCACTGGAGATATG
This sequence comes from Sequoiadendron giganteum, assembly GCA_007115665.2. Lineage (NCBI taxonomy): Eukaryota > Viridiplantae > Streptophyta > Pinopsida > Cupressales > Cupressaceae > Sequoiadendron > Sequoiadendron giganteum. The sequence goes on along the minus strand of CM021100.1, from coordinate 285,703,139 downwards.
AAAATAATAGTATTTGGGCCTTTCTCAAGAGACACAAAGATGAGTGTGATAGGTAACTGTATTTATTTTCTCACCCTATTGTGTTCAATGATTAGGAAAAGGACCCATTAGGGAGTAGTTTTACTCCATTTGGAGAAGGCCACAAGCTTTGCCCAGGCATTGAAATTGTAAGACTTGAAGTATTTATGTTCTTGCATCTCTTGGTAACCCAATATAGGTGCGTATGTGTTTTTTTAGTGTGTATATTAACTTGGATGACATCAATATATACACATATATGTTTGTTAATCTTTTAGTATCACCAAAACAATTAGGACTACAAAATTGAACCAATTGATATTTTTGTTAACTGTCCTGCTATGAAGTAATTATGTATTGTTCACATGGGTGTACATGAATACATATATGTAGAGTTGTGATGTGGTCCTTTGAGGAATATTTTTCATTATAAAACTATTCTGCATTGTATTTTTCACTTTAAACTAATCCCCACCATCATATTTTTTTAACATGATATATATATTTTTTGGGCTAGTTGAACAGTAGAGGAGGATTACATTATGAGTTTTCTAATAGTTTACATGAAGAAAATAATTTCAATCAGGACCCGAAAGATCACATCTCACTGTTAACTTCTCTATTTAAAATTTAGAGCTTTTTGAAAACATGCCAAATATGACAAACACTTAAAGATATGTTGTATAAAAACTAAGGTGGCCATTATCCCCTCACTTCCTTAATTTCCTCAATGTTCTCTTTATTATTCAAATGCATATCCTTATCATGATACTAAACTAATTATTCTACTCTTTTTGGGAAGGAATAAGATAGAAGAAATTAAAGTATCTTGAAGTCCATGACAACTAAAGTAGGCCAATAGAATATGGGCTTTAGTTATTGTGGTGTAGTAAAATGCATACCCTTGCATTTTCACTCTTGTTTGGGCCTGCCTTGCTTTATTTATCCTTCTTTATGGCATAACTGGTCCTATTTTGTCTCCACAAGCCCTATGAATTACATCTTTCTTTGGATAATCTTGACATTCTCCAATGCATAAATGATAATCCAATGATTCTCATCTATGTGTCCCTAATTTTTGATCAGGACTAAATTGCCACCTAGGACGTCTTTGTAACCCCGAGGTCTTGGGACCCTGATTTTGAGGCATCTTAATTCGGCCCCTTTTTGGTGTTTGTGCCCCAAGTTTCACATGACTTGGGACTAAGACGCCACCTAGGGTGTCTTAGTCCTCCTTGAGTCATTTTTTGGGATTTAATTTCAAATTATGGTAGGATTTATCCTCCTTTATTTAATGAATTCTTATGTCACCTTGGTGTGATATAATTTTGGGATATTAAGCATAATTGAGTTTAAATACAAGGTTCACTCATTCATTTTCATCCTAGCAACTTGAGTATTCATGCCTAAGGAAAATTTATGAGATCAAGAGCATTAAAGAGAAATTCATCAAGCATTTTTTAGCCATCATCAAGATTCAAGCATCATATCAAAGATCTTCTTGCATCATGTGTGTTGTGCTAACATTTGTGATGTAGGGTTTTTATTCAAGCAAGCAATTCAAGTCCATATCTTTGGTTCAAGATCCATATCCATTCCAGTCATTTCACATAAGTTTGCTGGCTATACAAGGGTTTGGTGAGTTGTAGCATTGCATGATGTTCATTCACCATTTCCCTTCATTAATTTATTTTATTTCAAGGTTTAATTACTAACAAGGGGTTTGACCAAGGAAAACCCACATTCACTAACAATCAATAAGTTTTTCCCATCTTGCATATTTGTGTTTACAGGTTTAGGTTGAAGTCTTGAAGATCATTTGGAGTGCAAAGTTGTAAAAGTTGCAAAGTTACATTACAAAGTTGTCATCTTCACAGAAACTCACCTATAGGTCATATCCAGAAGTTTTAGAGCTTGAGATATGAGAAGAAGCAAGTGTAGATCTTGGAGCTCAAGAACAAATTCAGAGTTTTTAAAAATTTAGAATGAGACTAATATGCCACCTTGGGTGTCTTAGTCCTCCCAGGCATATTTTTTAGATATTCCTTCAGATCCGGTTCCAATATCCGAAGATGCTGTATTTTCCCCAAAAAATATCAATGAGACTAATGCGCCATCATGGGCATATTAGTCCTCCATAGCACATTCGTATAGATTCTTTACAGTTCTGAAATCCTTACAACATCTCCAAAATTCCCAAGTACACACATCATATCTCCCTGTTGCATAATTTCATTATTTGTACACCTCATTTAGCTTACATAACTAGGTTTTGTAGGTTGAATGTTCATTTGTATTTTCCAAGCATTTTCTTGGTGGTGAACCCCTTTAAAGCTGAAATAGCCCCCTTCCTAGGTTCTCATCATTGTGAATTTCAACTCACCTTGTGAGATTGATAGTTAATCCAATTAGGAGTCCTAGGAATATTTGAATGGCCTAGATAGAATAGGTAATCACCACATCTTATTTTATTTACGGCTCATTTTGGTGAACCTGAATTCTTTGAACATTCTTTTTTTCATTTGGAGTCCATAAAAGTCCTAGCTCTATATTGCATTCATTACACTTTGCATTAGTGAAAGTGCATCTAGAGTTTCTTGCATCTTGCATTAGTGAAATTACATCTAGGGTTTCCTATACTTGCATTAGTAAAAGTGCTTGTAGGTTGCAATTTTACTTTTTTGCATCATTTCATTTCATTTAAAAACTAAAAGTGCATTGTTCATCATCTTAATTGCATTTAGAAACATTGTCATTGCATTGAAAATTGAAAAATTGCATTCGAATATTGCATTCAATTGCTTGTTAGTAGTTGTTTTTCTTTATATCCATTTGCATAGTTTCTTATTTCTAAACATTAGGTCCTTGGGTAGACAACTTGAGAAAGTTGTTATCAAACAAGAATTTACTATTTTTCTGAGAAAAACCTTTGCTAGGACTAAAATTCCCTTCCTGGCATCTTAGTCCATCTCAGGGTTTTTGCTCCAAAATCCTCTCTCTACTGTTTGTTGTCTATTTCAGTCCCTAGAACTTCATAATCTCACCAAGAGGACTAAGATGCCCTTACTAGCGTCTTATTCCCCATTGAATTTGACTCTCCAATTTTTTGGGTTTGGAATTGCTTCTTTGTGTTTCTATGGGCTACCTTCACTTTTCTATTTTAGTTTCCAGACTAGTTGTTATCTCAATTTATTTTATTTTTTCAATCTTGCATCATGGATATGTGCTTTGGAAAGTTGTGGATGTCCCTGAAATATTTGGTAGATGTGTCAAGTTGTGCATTTGGTAATGATCCTAATGAAATTGAACACACTCATTCTCAATCAACTCCTAATGCATGTCCTCCTCGTGATGTTGACACCATTGGAGACGATGATGTTATCATGAATATGTTCCTCAATGATTTCCTTAACAACCTTGAAGATAATGCATCCTTTTACCCATCCATGAAACAACCAAATCCCCCTACAATACCACCTCTTCAGATGCTTGGTTACTTAGATATTGAAATTGAAACAAAATTTGACCCTCAGTTCCCTAAAATAGGTGAACTTGGTTCCTCTACACAAGAAAATACTAAATCATTTTATGATGACAAAGCAACAAACACTCCAATCAATCTCGAAGAAACATATGGCAAAGGATTCACAATATTGATTAAACAAGGATGTGATACAACAAGCGAACATGACATACACCAACTCCTAGAGCAAGTTCCAACTACTAAAAACACAAAAGCGTTAGGATATTAATATCCCCCTAACAATGTAAGAATACCTAGAGAATACCTAAAACTTCATAGTGATGGTATAATGATGTTTGATTCCCCTCATGATATGAATTTCCTTCTTCCTAAAGAACAACCAATCACTCAAAACAATGATAAGGATGATAGGATCTCTTTAGGTCCTCCCCCTCCTCATTCAACTACATAATTCGATGAATCTAGCAAGCATAAACCACCTTAAAAAATAAAGAAACCTCAATTACCTTGCCCACCATCTTCAACCAAACAAAATTTACACATACTTTTAAATCAAGATACTATCACATTACCACCCATACCTGAAAATCGATTTCCAAATCCTAAGAACAAAAAAACATCTTATTGGAAATATCATAGGATTTTTGGTCATAGTATCAATGCATGTCGTACCTTACAACACATATTTAAAAGACTTGATATATTACAAATAATCCCTTAAATGGGACCCCTTGTCATGTAATAGTTGTAGAATCTTGACATTCTCACTATTACATGACCCTTCTCATCACCTACCTTGGCCCATTCTTGTCTTGCACTCAGTGGGGACAAGAGGTGGATGGCCTTGTCCTAGTAAGGAATTTTTTGCTTGTCCCTTCGGTCCGTTATATACCTTCCACTTAAGCAGAATAAGATTGGGAGGCAGATGACTTGCTTTAGGTTGACTCACTCGTGCCTTACTAGTCTTTTTAATTTTCTTTTCATTTTTGCTTGCATGTGTGTAGTGTGATCGACCATGATGTTTTGTTTCATGTTTCTCTCTCTCTATGCATTCCTCTATTTGTAACTTCATTCTTCTACATGTCATAAGCTCTTTGCCTTTCCATTTATCTTTTCTTTTCCTTTCATTTCCGTCTTGTGTTTATCTTTTAGGGATGATGCAAGGCATCAAGACACCCTATGTCTCTTCCATGTTGACCCAAATTTTTTTTTATTTGTTTTCCCTCTCTTTGTGTCATTCTTTTAGTTCTATGTTCATTTGGGGAATGATGACGATTCTATGCTCTCTAATATTATTATAGCAAAGACAAATATTGACACCAAATCCATAGATCCCTTATGTGTTTCTGGGGGGCAACCCTCTTTTCCTTTTCATCTTTTGGCTACTTTAAAGCCATTGCTCATAGTATGGTGTTAGAAATTTCTTTAAAGTGGGGGTATGCATTTCCATTATTTTAGCATGATTTCATTTACATTTTCTTTTCATGTTCCTTGATGTGATTTTCTTTGTTTATGCGATGCGTTTTTCCTCTTTGTGGTGTCTTTGGGTTTGACTCCTTCTGAGAGTGCAATATTTCCTTGTCCTCTATTGGAAGCATTGGGTATGATGTTCCCCAAGATGAGCCCTTGTATATATCCTCTCTTGGAGATTTTAAGCATGATGTCCCTTAAGAGTAAGACCTCACATGAACTAAGAAAAATCCCTTTGAACATCCCTCTTTATTGTTGCATTTTTTTTTGGAGCCTTAGTAAATTCATAGAGGTATGGATTTGATATGGCTTCTTGGGGCTCACCTAGTGGAAAAATATTTTAACTAGCCCTTGTGAGCATGCATTTTTCTTTTGGTGCCTTATTAAAGTCATGGAGGTATGGATTTGATATGGCTTCCTGCGGATCACCTAGTGAACAACTAGTTTCACTAGCCCGTGTGAGCATGCATTTTCTCTTTGTCCTTATCATAGTCATGGGGGTATGATGTTGATATGGACTTCCTAGGGCTCACATATTGGAAAAATAGCTCCCACTAGTCCTTTTGAGCATGCACTTTTGTTTGCATATTGGAAAATGCATTCCACTTGTAAACCTCTTTTAGCCTAGACTCAGTCCACCATGTTGGATGACCAATTGAAGCTTGATTTGTCCCAATATTTATCTATTCCTTTTTCCTTTTCCTATATTTGATGGTGCATGTTTGCGATATGATTTTGGCTTCATATATCATCCACATGCATGTTCCTTTATGCCTATGTTGGTTTGCCATATGATCTTGATCTTGGGGGCTTGATCATCCCTCTTGATTGTTGTCATCCTATCTTACTAACATTTGTACATTTGAACCCCTCTTGATTGTATAGTTGGCTACATTAGTGTGAGTTTGAAGCAAGTTCACCCTCTCACTAAAGTGGAGGCTAAATTTAGTGTAGTAAAAATCACACCCTTGCATTTTCACACTTTTTTGGGCCTACCTTGCTTTATTTATCCTTCTTTATGGCTTAATTGGTCCTATTTTGTGTCCACAAGCCCTATGAATTGTATCTTTTTTTTGGCTAATCCCGACATTCTCCAGTGCATAAATGATAATCTAATTATTCTCATATGTGTGTCCCTGAGTTTTGGTCAGGACTAAAATTCCACCAAGGGTGTCTTTGTCCCCCAGAGGTCTCAGGACCCTGATTTTGAGGCATCTTAAATGGGCCCCTTTTTGGTGTCTATGCCCCAAGTTTCATGACTTGGGACTAAGATGCCACCTAGGCCATCTTAGTCCTCCTTGTGTCATTTTTGGGATTTAATTTCAAATTCTAGTGGGATTTAGCCTCGTTTATTTAATGAATTCATATGTTGGCTTGGTATGATATAATTTTGAGCTATTAAGCATAATTAAGTATAAATACAAGGTTCATTCATTCATTTTAATCCTAGAAACTTCAGTATTCATGCCTAAGGAAAATTTATGAGATCAAGACCATTCAAGAGAAATTCATCAAGAATTTGGAGCCATCATCAAGATTCAAGAATCATATCAAAGATCTTCTTGCATCATGTGTGTTGTTGTGCTAACATTTGTGATGTAGGGTTTTGATTCAAGCAAGCAATTCAATTTCATATCTTTGGTTCAAGATCCATATCCATCACAACATTTTCAGACAAGTTTTCTAACTTTACAAGGGTTTGGTGAGTTGTAACATTGCATGTTCATTTGCCATTTCCCTTCATTATTTTATTTCATTTCAAGGTTTAACTACCAACAAGGGGTTTGACCAAGGAAAACCCCCATTCACTAACAATCAAAAAGTTTTTCCCATCTTGCATATTTGTGTTTGCAGGTTTAGGTTGAAGTCTTGAAGATCATTTGGAGTGCAAAGTTGCATTACAAATTTATCATCTTCACGAAAAATCACCTACAGGTCAAATCCGAAAGTTTTAGAGCTTGAGATTTGAGAAGAAGCAAGTGCAAACCTTGGAGATCAAGACCACATTCAAAGTTTTCAAAAATTTAGAATGAGACTAATATGCCACCTTGGGCGTCTTAGTCCTCCCAAGCGTATTTTTTAGAGGTTTCTTTAGATGCGGTTATGATATCTGAAGATTTCGTTTATTCCTCGAAAAACAATCATGGGACTAATACACTATCTTGGGCATCTTATTCCTCCATAGCACATTCTGGTAGCTTCTTTGCATTTCTGGAATCCTTACAACATCTCCATACTTCCCAAGTACACACATCATATCTCCCCATTGCATAATCTCATTATTTGCACACCTCATTTAGCTTACATAACTAGGTTTTGTAGGTTGAATGATCATTTGTGTTTTCCAATCATTTTCTTGGTGGTGAACCCCTTTAAAGCTGAAAGAACTCCCTTCCCAGGTTCTCCTCATTGTGAATTGACTCACCTTGTGAGGTTGATAGTCAATCCAATTAAGACTCCTAAGAAATAATCAAATGGCCTAGATAGAATAGGTAATTACCACATCCTATGTTATCTTTGGTTTAGTTATAAATAGTTTAGGGTAAAGAATACATAATTCATATTCTTCGATCATATGGGTTGATATGTATTAATTATTTCAACTTATCTACCATTTCTTAATCCACCCCCATTTGGCTACACATCATATTCCTATCCTAGACTTGAATCTTTTCAAGTGCTTTTTTCATTTCAATATACTTGGTTTCTTTGACTCAAGGAGGGCACAAACTTTGTTTACAAGTATTTGGTGCATATCAATTTGATGAGAGAGACCCAACATGGACGAGGTGTAATATCTCGTTCCTCAATTGGTTTATTTGTATTGGTTCTTGTGATTGTGTATATTTAAAAAAATATCAATGTTCAAATTTATAAGATTCTATATAAACTACAATTAGCGTAACCATTGCACCTTCTTTCGATGCAACTTCTAGTTTTAATAGTTTTTTGATTTTAAATTTACATATAAAACCTATATGAGAAAGTCTGTCAGAAAACCATGACTAATAAACCATCCATCATCTTTGAGCAAGTCAAACGCTTTTATTTTAGAAACTATTGTTTCACAAATAGCTCATGTTGGAATTAAAATTAAAGAAAATCACCCTATTTCAATGCCTCATATATTTCATAAATCAATTATGAAAAGCTAACAGACCACCATTAATTTTTTTTAGTTAAAAAAACTCATTTGTTTCCTTACAAATACTTCAAAATTATTCATCTAAAATTACAATTTTTTTAAAGAATTCTAGAATTGTGCTGAGAATGAAGGGTAGGGCATAAGACTAGGTGGAAGAAAATCTACTGAGCATAGTGGTGAAGATTTTTAGTACGTTGCAAATACAAAAATTAATGCAAACTAACATGTTACAATCAATGTGGAACAACACAAAATATTAATTGTCTTGATTGGATTTTTATCACATTTAGTAAATGTAAGTTTTCACAAAAGGCAATTGCTATCCAAACACCCAATCCTTTTTATTTGGGTACATGAAAATAAGTGGTTTTTTCTTAAAAATGAAAGGTGTATATTTTTAAACAACATATATTTTAGCAACATCAAACATCTAGTAAAAGACAACCACTATAACATCCAATGACTAACTCACATGCATAATCTATCCAAAATCCCTTTCCATTGCTCTCTACTTGGTTTTCTAATAGATAAGAGAACCCCAAAATAATCCACAAGAAAAGATCTTGTCCTAACATCAAAATATTTATATAATTCTTTGATGAGTAAGTATAAGAGTTTTGAATAAAAAATTGTTGGACTTATCTTCATTAATTTATTGTCTTGGAAAATTTTAATAAATTTCCAAATATTTCTTAAAATAATTGAATCACAGGTTCTAGTAATGCCCATTAAAGCAATACCATCCACAAACTAAAGATAAAATTTTAAATCCAATGGTTAAATCCAAGACCAAACGTAGATATACTTAGTGATTCTTTGATGCTTTAACAATATAGCTAAAATTTCCACAATCAAGATGTAAGGATAAGGAGTAATATGATCTCCCTATCAAAGTCCCTTGGATGCAAAAAATAAAGGAGACAAAATACCATTAACAATATGAATATAAAAGGAAGCAAAACCCACACAACTATGACCTAATCAATCCACTATTGAGGGTAAGTGCACAAGGTTGTGACACAAAAAGGGGATCTTAATATGCCACTTAATTTTTTGACTCTATCCCCCTTGAGCTCAAGAACTACACCTCTAACTACCCATCCTTATCTCTCTCTCTCTCTCTCTCTCTCTCTCTCTCCTTCCCTCTCTACATCTCTCTATCTCCCATCTCTCTCTTCTCTCTACCTCTCCCTCCCCCCTCTCCTTCCTACCTATTTCATGAGAGAGAGAGAGAGAGCTCAAGGGAGAGAGAGTTAGATAAAGGGAGGGAGATAGTGAGAGAGAGGTCTAGAGCACAATGGATAAAGAATGAGTGAGATAGAGAGAGAGAAAGATGATACAACTTGCTGATTACTAAAATTTGACTTCTTGATTATTGAAATTTTACATGTTGATTACTAAAATTTGACTAAATCTCAAAAATTATAAGATATTTCAAAAACTAGAATTTACATTATAATTCCAAGAGATTTTAAACCACTCTCAAACGTCCAAAAACTATATACATGAAATATAATTAAAGTATAAGAAATTAAATCTCAACTTATACTTAAACGTCAACTTAAATATTTATTTCATGTATCTAGGGTCAAGGTGTAGGGTTTAGGGTATTCAATTTATAGTTGAGGGTATCAGTATAAAGGCATCATTCACATTTTGTGAGCACCATATTTAGCTCTCACAAAATTTGGTGCTCTCAAAAGTTGGCTTGGGATAAGCTTGGTCCTTGGAGTGATTTGGAAAGCACCAAAATTGATGCTCACCAAATGGTCATTTTAGGCACAAATTTATAAAGCACAAGTTTCATTTGACAATGACACTTTGTTAGAGCGCATGTGCTATTTAACAGAGCACAAGTGTAGTTTTAGAGACACAGTTAGATAAAGAACATGTGTAGATTTAAAAAGCACAAGTGCAATTGGGTATGATGGAGGCACAATTCTATAGTTTATAGTTGGAAAGAGACATGTTCACACAAGAAAACACATTGGTGAATCCACTTTAGTTTTTTACTGAGTAGAGAAGGGGATTCACTACTCATGAGTTCTCTTCACTCAGAGAGTCTCACGAGGTGAACTGCCATAAACTACCTCAAGGAACAACAATGAGACTTCTAGAATAAGAAAGAGTAGGTCACAAAGATTCTCTGGAAAAACTAACAAGCTCTCAACCAAAGGACAAAAGCATAGAATATGGATTACAATGTGGCACACTAGCGTCCCAGAGTTACGCTGGTGTCTCGTACGGACCAAAAAGTGATTTTATCTAAAAAATAAGCTAAATGACTGCTTTTACTCTAATTGCTGAGAACTTCCAAAATGCGATAAAGCTGAAATAAGCTAAAATAGAAATGATAAAGATAAGGAGAAGAAAGGAAAGGAAATTCTTACAAAAAAATGATGAAGTCTCCAGTACATAAATGTCTTCAATACCTACACATAAGAGAGAGAGAGATAAATTTTTGGGGCTGTATAGGGGTTTTCCTTAGTCAAACATCCGTTTTGGTGTTCCCACCTCCATGGACAACCAAATAGATAGAGAGAAAAGTATGATAAAGAAATAAGTGAAAGAAAGAACGAAAAAGCAATACAAAATAGTGTTATTCTACTCAACTAAATAATAGAGAGGAGTAGGAAGCTTACCACCTCAACAAAGAGCACTCAAGGTTAATAGAGGAGAAAATGAGATGACTCAAGCCTCTACTACAATGGTGTTGTTCCACACTTGCTCTACTAAGTTGATGGAGTATTGATGTTGTTGTTGTGGAGTGTAAAGTGTTTCTTAAGAGTAATGGAATGAGCGCTTAGAGCTTGTGAAAAACCAATCGAGATGAATTGAAGGATTTCCCTCTCTGTAGGAGGTATAAAAGAGCCTCTGGAAGGTCCCCAATGAAGGAAGGGATAGTGAATTTGAAGGAAAGAGTGAAGAAAATGACCATATTTGGGCCAGTCATTTGAAGGGGGTGTTATAAGTCGACTTCCAATGAGAAGTGTAATGCCTCTATAGGATCCAACCATGAGAATCTGTCAGGGATGTAAGTGCACCACGTGGACATCTACGTACCACACAGGCATCCCCGACAATCATTCCTCTGTCGACACTCAAAATAGGTGCCAATTGGAATGAAGGAAGCAAACTTATTGGTATGTACAAGATCATCATGAAAAAAATAGGCCCTTAAGTGGCAATAAAATTCAGAAAATCAGAGTTAGGCAACTTGAAGTAAAAATTTGAATAAGTTATTTATATTATTTCAAAAATATGTAAGAATATAATCTGTAGAAAATTGAATGTAGTTTCTAAACTACTAGGTTTATTTTTATTTTTAAAAATCTATTTGGTGAAAATTTGAAATTTCAATTTAGTAGTACTTAAATTTCAGGGAAAAAATAAGAAGTAGGTGTTTGTCTGACCACCCTAACCGCCATAAAATGATAATATTTTTTTATAAAATTTTATATATAAGTAGGGGACTCATGTCCCGATGTGATGCATATTTGTTTGTAATTTTTTTCCATGTAAATAATTAATTATGATTTTTTTATTACAAATTAAAAAAAATATAATAACGCGTATGTCTGAGCACCTTAACTTGGTCAAAACTTCATGAAATTCAATTCTTTTTTTTTAATCCTATAGTATGTCAAGCATAGAATGTGACGCATGTTTTGGATTCAAAAAATGTGATACCGTTTTAAAGCTATAGTTTTTTTCAATCAACCTATTAATTAGGACTTTAGTCATAATTCAAATAGAAAATGAATAATGATTATTTATTAAATTCAAAGTAAAGAATAATTTATATTTGTGGAAATTTGAGAATCTCCTTTAAAAACCCTTTTCATTTCAACAATTTTGGGTAAAAAAAAAATCATCAGCCATATGGGCCATCATATCACTTAGATATCGCCACTTTTTGGCCCATCATGATCCTATGCATGCCCTTATGTGGAATTTTCCCTTCGAATTTGGTTTTCAAAAGTGCAGAAGGGTGAAAGGGGAATTTGCGTAAGAGGTGCAAATTCACTTCTATACATTTTAGCCCCACTTTAGCGAGCATGAATATTGATGAGTGCTTCGGTAAAGTAGATCAAAGAAGTAGTAGGGTTAGAGATGTATACCTGAACTATCGAGGAAGTAGGACATGATCTGGCGAACCCAAGTGTGTAGGACAAGCAAAGGACTTGATAGCTCCACAAAAATATGAAGCTAAATAAAGAAAGCACCTTATAGGCTCGCAGACCTACGAGGGAGGTATCCTTCAAGAACTCTCACATGAAGAAACCTAAGAAAAGTGCCTTAAAAACCCACAGATCTATAAGGAAGGCATCCTTCAAGAATTCTCACATGAAGGAAATTGAGGAAATCACCTTACAGACCCGGAGACCTACAAGGAAGGTATCCTCCAAGAATTCCAACATGAAGGAAATTGAGAAAAGTGGACTCTATAGAGTCAAAAAGAAGCTTCATGGGTGCACACATGAAGCGACATGTTTACTCGTAGATAGAACATGTCAGGAAGTGGTCATGCAGGAAAGTAAGTGGATAGTCACGCAAACCATCATCAAGTTGGAAGACTTTCAAAGGGGTCCCTCGAGAACCCTTCAAAAGGAAGAGGGGTCCATTCAAGGGATGTGCTATTTGAAAAGCAAGGTCTAGTCAGGCTGCCCCCCAAGCTAGACACAAAGATATGAAATAGGTCTATTCGGGCCATCCCTAAGCTAGACTCAAAGATATGAGATAGGTCTAGTCGGGCTATCCCCAAGCTAGACCCAAAGATGTAAGATAAGTCTAGTCGAGCTGCCCCCAAGCTAGACGCCATACAATTTATTCAAGAGAACATCTTTCAAATGGGATCCCTCAGGAACCCTTCAAAAGAAAAGTGGGTCCACTTGAAGGACACTCACACTAAAAGATAGAGAGAAAAGAGGGGTTCCTTTAAGAAGGAAACACATCTCCAAAATGAGTTATCACTGCCCCTAGAATATAAGGGAGGAAAACTATGCAAGATACTTAGAACATGCAGGATAGAGGTAGACCTCAATATCACCTGTCATGTATGATGGCACCTAAATCATGAAGTTTTTGTATTTTATCTTTCAAGAACTTACATTCACTAGTGGAATGGCTAGGGGCTCTATGGTATGCACAAAAATAATTTTTGTTTTAATCGTGCTTATGAAATTTCTTATGTGTAGGAGGAGGAAGATTAGTTAAGTGGGATTTAAGGAGCCTCAACAAAATACGCTCTTGCTCAAATAAAGAATAAGGAGCAGGAAGTAACCCTTTCTCTTGCAAGGAAAAGTTTAACTTCTCACAAGAAGAAGATACAAAGATAGAAGACAAAGGAGGATAGACCCATCCATGAGAGCAAGGTTGAGTGGACATCATGTCAACATTCAATAGTGGTTTTTGTGTAGAATATTCATTCAGGAAACCAAGTCCCAAATTATTCTTGCAAGGTACAAATTCTAAAGGGACCTAGATTCCTTGTTCATTATGCCTGCAACCTTTATGCCCATAGCCACATTTAGAGACAAGCTTAAAGCTGAGGCCATAACGTGTTTGAAAATCTTGAGAAGAGGGGGGATCTACATAGAGAGTATTATTCCAACAAGGGGGAAAATAATATTCTATAGGATCACTATCATCCTCTTTAATAGGACTGCTAACATTATCCTCCTTAGTAGAAGCGTAATCATCTTCCTAGAAGGAGGATCAACACTAAGAACATCACAATTTACATTCACCTTATCCCATGATACAAAAGAATGACCATCTTTGATAGTGGGTGTAGATGATGTTATCAGAAGGTTTGAGTGAACCGGGTTGACTTTATATTCCCCACTGAAGGGTTTTGTAAAGTCTAAAGAACTCCAATCATCACCAAGACATGCATTATTTTGAGAAGAGGTAGGAGGAGAAAACTTAGGATTTCTCGCTTCAGAAGGATCTTCTTTAGAGAAATCTATCTCAAGAGTATCCTTTGTAGTAGGTACTGCTAGAGTAAACATTGACACATTGGAATATATTGAAGGAATAAGAGTAGGCACAAATAAAACTTGATTGGCAGCTACCATCTTGCATAAGTGCATAGTATCAGGGTCAGCCTTAACTGTGACTAATCTATTATTAGCAATGAAAATAGATTTACGCAAGCTAGATGGTATTGCACCCATAGCATGAATCCACGGTCTACCAAGAAGAAAGTTATAAGGTAATTTTTCTAACATAACATATACAAGGGTGGGTACAGTAATGAGTCCAAGCTACAAAGGTAATACTATTGTACCTAGAGCTTGTCTCCCAATATTATCAAACCCACAAATAACAACAAAAGAAGCATTAAGAGAAGATGAATCAATATTAATCTTAGGCAATAGATCAATACTGCATACATTGAGCACTGAACCAACATCAAAAAGAGTACGTCTAATGCTAATTTTATTAATATGAACTATAATCATTAAAGGATTTGCTTGCTTCTGTACTTACAAAGGTGGGAGTTCCTATGGATAGAATGCATTATTTTACGAATCCACATGAATATGAGCTATCAACGCACTAGCGTCTGTGACCCTAGTCGAAGAAGGCAAGAGGATCTTTTGCAAGGCTTTCTGAAGCATACCTTTGTAAATCATAGTAGACTGAAGCAAATCCCACAGTGATATCTTAGCCGGAGTAACTTGGAGTTGCTCAATAAGATTGTAATCACTGGGTGCTTTAGTTGTAGGTTTAGGAGCTTGAAGAAGGATTGATTTTTTATTCATTCTATTCTCATAAGTATGGGATACCGCTCTATAAGGGGGAGCCATTGAAAGATCAAGAGAATCTCTATCAAATGGAACACCATTAATAGAACAAATCCTTTTAGGAGAAGGACTAGCTGGATTTAGGTAAATGACCAATCTCTTAGGCCTTTGAGGGGTACCAGAGACATAGATTACATTTAAAGAATCATCATAAATAGTAGAATAATTATTTGAATACATATTCTCAACATCGATCCAAACAAGATCAAATATGGAAGGAGATTCATCATGCACTAATGCATCACCTCTAGAGGAGAGTGCATTAGAATAGATAAGAGATTCATCATTCACAAATGCAATGTCTCTAGAAGAGAGTGCATTGGAATGAAGGGTAGATTCATCACTCACAAATACATCATCTCTAAGAGAGAGTACATTAGAACAAATGGAAGGTTCATCATTCACAAATGCATCATCTTTAGATGAGATTGCATTGGAATGAATAGAAGGTAGAGTAACATTTAGAAAGGTATCAATGATTTCATCTTCTTGCCACAAAATTTCCTCTGAAGTAGGAAGAATTTCACATGAGAAGGATCAAAGACACCAAGTGAAATAGGCAAAGCCAAGTTACCATCACATGCATGAAATGGAACATTATTAATATTTTGAAAAAAATTATATACTGAACTAATAAAAGAAGGTAATAAATTCATTATGATTTTTTTGGTATTTTCCATGTTCTAGTAATTTGCATTTTCGGAGGTCTCCGAAGCAAAATTTAAGGTCGGAACTTGCGTTGATCCCTACAATTTGACTACGAAAGGCATTAGTATTTTATGGAATAAAATAATTCTCTAGGAGACCTTTCCAATGGTGCAAACTATTCTAAATTACGATCACTAAGTCAAAATTTATAACCCCACCAAGTAGGGGTAAGTGAATTCCTAGTTTTTCAAAATATTTTCTCTTCATGTCGGGTTCAAAAAAATGTAGAGAAGGGGGATTCGTTACTCACAACTTCTCTTCAATTAGAGAGCCTCACAGGGGAAACTACCCTAAATTACTTCAAGTTATAGCAGCGAGAGTTCTAGAATAAGAAAGAGCAGGTCACAAAGATTCTCTAGATAAACTAAAAATCTCTCGGCCAAAGGATGACAATGCGAAATATAGATGGAAACGCAGTGTTTTGGCATCCCAGAGGTGCATTGGTGTCTCATACAGACCATAAAATGAGTTTATCTCAAAAAATAGCTAAATGACTACTTCTACTCTAATTGTCAAGAGCTTCTAGAACATGATAAAGCTTAAATAGACTGAAATAGAAATGATAAAGATAAGGAGAAGAAAGGAAAGGAAATTCTTACAACCACACAAGTGATGAAGCCTCCAGCATGTGAATGTCTTCAATACCTACACACAAGAGAGAGATAAATTTTTTGGGCTGTATAGGGGTTTACCTCAATCAAACCCCCATTTTGGTGTTCCCACCTCGACCGATAGCCAGATAGATATAGAAAAAAGTATAATAAAGAAGGAAGTGAAAGAAAGAACAAAAAAGCACTACAAAACAGTTTTATTCTACTCAACCAAATAATAGAGGAGAGGAGTAGGAATTTTAACACCTCCACCAAGAGAACTCAAGGCTAATGGGGGAGAAATGAGAGGACTCAAGCCTCTGCTGCAATCGTGTTGTTCCACACTTTCTCTACTAAGTTGATAGAGTGTAGAGTGTTTCTTGAGAGTAATGGAAAGAGTGCTTAGAGCTTGTGAAAAGCCAAGTGAGATGAATCAAAGGCTTTCCCTTTATGTAGAAGTTGTAGAAGAGCCTCTAGAAGGTCCCCAATGAAGGAAGGAATAGTGAATTTGAAGGAAAGAGTGAAGAAAATGGCCATATTCAGGTCAGTCAGCTGAAGGGGGAATTACAAGTTGACTTCCAATGAGAAGTGTAATGCCTCTACAGGCTCCAACTACGTGAATCTATTAGGGAAATAAGCACGCTGTGTGGACGTCTGCATGCCACGTGAGCATCCTTGATAGTTATTCCTCTACTAAAACTCAAAACAAGCACCAAGTGGAATGAAGGCAACATGCTTATGTGGAATTTCACCTTCAGATTTGGTTTTCTAAAGTGAGTAAGGGTGAAAGGGGAATTTTGATAAGGGGTGCAAATTCCCTCCTATACATAGGGTAAAAAGGCTATTTAAAGCTATTAAAGTTGAGTGGATTATCACTGGTTTAGTAGATGAAGACATGCCAAGCACATTAGCACATTCCTAAAATTTGTCAAATGTGATTGTAGAATTAATATGGTCCCACCAACCATGATGCTAATAATTCAAATTGAATGGGTGACCTAGAGTATGCAAAGGTCATGTACCACCTTTACACGTCTTTCCTTAGAAGGACAAGGCCCAACAAAGGATTATGCATCACCTTAAAAAAAGGTCTAACATAGTGAGTAAATTTGGGCATGATCAACCATACGCTATACCACACAAAGCTATGAAAAAATGTTCTTAATATAGGCTTTTACAAGTTCTCTCTAGGGGCATTCTCTAAATACCTCAAGGGTATATGAGGAACAACCATGAACACTAGTACACCACAAGCATTGATCAAGAATTTTTTGTGGAAAATCTTGGACCAACCTTGTACCTCTTGCACTAGAATCACCCATACATCAAGGATTCACTAGAAAAAACATGACTAGATTGGGGTACAACTTTCATTCTCCCCCCTTTATATACCCCACCGATAACTCGTGGTTGAGGTCATCCCTTGGGGTGATGAAATCTACAAGTAGGCCACCTAAAGGGAAGACAAATTTCTAAGAGTTTGTGAACCCCAAGATCACACTAGGTGCAAGGGGATAGTATACACACAAAACTAGCAAGCCTTAGGTTGTAATCTAAAATAAAAATGAGGAGATGAAATATTTTTAGTCTCCGAGATTGCTAAGTGCAAGGGGAGAGAAAACGTCTATATAACTCTCCAAACATAGTAAACAAAGTTAATTTACCAATACTTTAACTTGAATACCTAATTTAGTGAAAAATAAGTCTTGGAATCACAAACTTGCTAAACCACAAGTTAGTAGTTTCAAAGATTAAGTCTTGGACATACTTAATCAACTACACCACTTGTTAGTCCAAAAGGTTAGTAAAAATTAAGAAAATGATAAAAATGTATAAGCTATAACACAAGCACGTCTTTGTCAAATAGAGGCACAAAATTTTTGCACAAAAGTGCAACAATCACTATTCTAAGCACAAAAATAGAGAATTAAAAAAATATATACCTGATAGAGGGACAGTTCTACAGAATAGAAGCACTAACAATCACCTTAGAAGTGCAATAGGTCTCTACATAAGCACCAATAATCTATGCAAAACAAAAAACAAAGGTACATCTAGTCTGCATGGGGGCACAACTTCTTAGTGCATAGGCACGATTATATAGTGAATAAAAATATTGCAACTATTATCAACAACAAGCAACTATTGATTGACAAAATCTTAACAAAATCGATTGAATTAGTGACTTAGCTTTTGAAAAATATTGTTGTCAATGGTAAAAAACCTTGAAATTAAATCTCCTTGCCCTTCAAGTTGTCGAAAAAATTTGATTTGAGTTTAAGTTAAAAAGTTACCAAACCCAAATTACATGAAACTAATTTTTCAAAATAATTAAACTTGTAAGTGTAAATTAAATTTCCTAAATTTAATTAATTAAGACTTCAAAGATAATGCCCTTCTTAGGAGTAGAAACACAACTTCCTATAATACAAGTGTCATAGGTCACATCACAAGCATTGTGAGGTGAAATACAAGAAATGTGAGTCTAAATGTAGGCACCAACAAATAGAGTGCAAGCGATGTAAGTTGATGCACAAGAACAATTGTATATTGCACAAGCACAGGTCTATAGTGGCTATAAACAAAAAAATAAAATTTTGATTTTAACCTTTAGACACATGGCATGGGGAAGAGGGCAAGGTGTGCTCATCTTGGGAAGAACAAGAAAGTGACAAGTTTGAGCACATCTTGGGAAAAACAAGAAAGCAACAAGTGAAAGGCAAGGTGTACTCACACATGTGCGAGAGCACATTGGGATGAACAAGATTTTGACAAGTGGAAACAAAAGTGGAAAGGTATAAAACGAGTAGGATTTGAAGATATGACAAGTGATGATAAATGGAAAGTGTAGGGTGGCTCCATGGGGAAGAGGATCTCACACATATGTGAGCATCCAATGAGAGAAGAGGCCAAAGGATGACTTGGAGATGGATAGTGACATGTGCATGCAAGTCACTTAAAGGCTAGTATGACACATGTCGCATGTCTACAAGTTTGGGGGAAAGGGTAGAATTAATTATTGAAGAAAATATTAATGAGGATTAGGATTTGGGTTAAGTTAATTAATCATAAATTTATTAACTTAATCGAGATTAATGGATTTGGAGGAATATAGACTAAGGTTAAATTAATTAAATAGTATAATATTTAATTAATTTAGAGAAGATCATAGGATAATTTATTAAATGTGATATATTTAATTAATTATAAGGTAGGATGTAATTAATTAAATAATATGATATTTAATTAATTATAGGAAAAAGTGGAATAATTAATTAAATAATATAATATTTAATCAATTATAAGATGAAATGGAATAATTATTTAAAATTTAGAATTTTAATTAATTAAATCTATATGATGTCAGAATTTGGGTGTCTACAAAAGTGATGTGAAAAAAATGAAAGTAGAAAAGTGAAGCTTAAAAGTAGAAGGAAATAAAAGTAACTAAGTAGTCTAGATCCTATGAAAAGTATTAAGGGTGAGAAAAGTGAAGTATTAAATAAGATTAAAATAATATTAGAAGTAATATTAAGAGTAAAGAGAGAGAAAATTAAGGGAGAAGAAGAGAAATAACCATGATAGTGTAGAGAATATGGTAATGTGATGTTAATAGAAAGGTAAAGTGATAAAAATGAGCAAAAGGATTTAATGGCAATTAATGAGTTAAAGTAAAGTAATAGAAGGATGACAAAAAGAGATAGGAGAAAGACATGGATGGAATTTTTTAAGTTATAATATCATTGAGAGACAAACTATAGTGATAGCAAGGGGAGAAGTATGCAATATTGTGATTGTGAAAAAAAAGCTATGGGTTGACATTATTTTAATATCCCTTTTTAAATACCCATAAAATACAAAGTAATTAAATAATTATCTTTATGTAAAAATAATAAAAATATAAATGAAATTTATGGCGAATAGATAATATACCAAAACAATAATAAAATAACATGTATGGCTAACAATGCTTAATGTTAATAATATAAATTTACATATAGTAGCATGTCTATCTTAGATATATCATTCTTGATGTGCCTATTTTTACTAGATTTGTGATATAAGTAGAAATAAGCAACTCAAGAATGGTATCTCTTGGAATCTATCAAATAAATTTATCTAATATAAATGTGCTAGTTAAATAGAAAGGACATAACAATAACTCAAATTCAATTTGGAAAATAATTCAAAGAGCTAGGAAAATTGAAAAAGAACAAACCAAGAAGCTCAAAAGAGAAAGAAACAAACCGAAGGGTTTAGAAAAATGAAAAGTTGAACTTTAGGAAAAATTTATCTAGGGAGTTCTTAGTGACATCATGAGTGAATAACAACCCAAACCTTTCTCTTTTTAATCTTGAAAAATTCTTATGGGTGCCTTTTACAATATAAATGAGGTGCTTTATTTCAGTAGAAATTTTGACTAGAACATATTTGTGTAATACAATCATTCTCAATGTTAACTCAATGGTCTTTGATCCTAGTTCCTTTGGAACATCTACTTTATTCAATATTATAAGTTTAAAAGTTGATCTGTAGATTTTTAAATTATAAGATTCAATGGTTTAACCAAAGTCTGTGTGGGTACATAAATATTCCTCAATGTTATTGTAAGAGAGGGGGATGAACTACACCAAGGCTCCAGGGCATGAAGAGTTGAGAGCGGAGGGCTACCCTAACTTACCTCACTCTAAAGGATGTCTTGGGATAAGGATCAAGATTGATGATCACTATAACGTGCTCCTATCACTCTGCAAGACTTGAACTTAGGTTTGGGCTAGGCGAGCTAGTCTTTGGAGTTAGTATTGTGTCTAAGATAACTCTTTGTTTGAGGATGACATTGTAGTTTTGGGATAATAGTGCGATGCGTTGGTGTATTTGAGGTGCACTAGCATCCATATAGTCAGAAAATAGCAAACACAATACAAACTACCTAAAAAGTAACTGACAACCTAGCTGGTTAATCTAGATGGTAAGAAAAAAATAAGGAAATATAGGAAATAGATGGTAAAATGACAAAGTAAATAAATAAGAACCAGGGTGACGAAGATGATCTTATAGAAGCACTAGCTCACCAGCTAACTCCAAATGCACGTTCACCTACACACAAGAAAGAGGGAAAATTATTGGGGTTGTATAGGGGCCTGCCTCAGTCAGACCCCTATTTTGGTGTTTCCACCTCCACAAATAGTTAGAAAGAAATGAAGTAGAATATGCGATAAAGGAAAAAAAGTAATAAGAACTATAAAAAATGTTATGCTACTCAACCAAATCACAAAGGAGAGGAGTGAAACTTTACCACCTCCACCCAAAATATCACTAGCTAGTGGAGGAGTTATAGACTTGACGAAGTCACCACAGCCACAACTATGATGAAGGAAGGACTCACAAGAATCCAAGCCTATGCTTCTATGGCTTGCTTCACACTTGCAATGTGGAGTTGATGGAGTGTTTCTGTTGCTACAATGGAGTGCTCAAAGTGTTGCTTGAGAGTGAATGAGATGCTAGAAAGTGAGATTGAATTGTTAAGAGATGAAAATGAAGTGAAAATGAATGAATTTTTAGGAGAATGAGGAAGAATTTTCCATTTTTGGGGTCGGTTGGTCGAAGAGGTATGTTACAGTTCAACCCCAATCAGGTGTGTAACACCTCTGCCAACTCCAGACACATGAATATGTCAGGGATGCTAGCGCGCTGCACGGATGTCTACGTGTTGCGCGTGTGTCCTCGACAAATATTCTCTAATCGAAATAAAAGATAGATGCCAAGTGGATGGAAGGCAGTTGGGTGATGTGGAATTTCACCTTCGGATTTGATTTCCTAAGGTGAGGGTGCATGAAAGGGGAATTTGTGCAAGGGGTGAAAATTTTCTCCTATACATTTTTCCCCCACTTTAGCGAGCATGAATATTGATGAGTGCTTCGATAAAGTAGATTGAAGAGTTAGTAGGGTTAGAAATTTATACCTAAACTGTCAAGGATGAAGACCATGATCTAGCGAGCTCAAAAGAATAGGATAGGAAAAGTACTCCATACGTAGTCTCCCTGAAGAGCTTAAAAAAAAAGACTCCATAGCCTCGCAAAACTATGAAGCTGTACAAAGTACACCGAAGGCCGTTGGACTAGCAATGGAAAAATCCAGTAGGATGAAAGTGTCTCACAGGCCCATAGACCTGCAAGGAGGCAAACCCCAAGATCTCTCACATGAAGGCAGCCCCATGAAGCAAGCACCTTACAAGCCCATAGATCTGCAAGAAGGCGACCCCCAAGATCTCTCACATGGAGGAAGCCCAGAGATGTAAGAACCTTATAGGCCCGTAGAACTACAACAAGGCATCCTCCAAGATTTCTCACATGGAGGAAACCCAAAAGTGTAAGGGGACTTCATATAGTAAAAAATAAGCTTCACAAGCACACCTATGAAGCGACATGTTAATCCGTAGATAGAACATGTCAAGAAACACAAAGAAGTCACCCAAGAAATCAAGTAGACAGTCACACAAACCATCAAAAAATTGGAAGGTTTTTAAAGGGGCCCCTTAGGAGCTTGACGTGAAGAGGGGTCCACTCAAGGGACACACTATTTGAAAGTGCAAGAGAGATCAATTCGTCATCAAGGAGTCCTTTCAAAATATGTTCACTTCATCAAGGAATTTGAAAGGAAGAAAATGTCCCCTTGTGAGGGGTAGGTCAATGTTACTCCCACCTCAAAGGGAATTCTTCAAGCTATTTCTTTGCGAACCTATGATGAAGGAAACATGTTCTGTTAGGGGTCCAAGTTGAGAATGTGGTTTTCTTGAAAATGTTTGTAAAGGTTTTTGAGAAAAGATCCATTGGAAATTAATGCATTTTTTGAAAATCAAAGTATCATGAAAGAGACATTGTGAAAAATAAGAGGGAAAACTCAAGAAAAGAAGAGAGAAAGATAAGCAAAGAGAGAAAGAGAAGTAATCACAATAGAGGACATAGGGGGATATAGTTTCATAGGGTCATATATGCTCATGCATTTATAAATAATAGGTAATCGTGGTGTAAGGTGAATAATCATCAGTCCCCACTAGATCAAGAAGAATGCGCGGAAAACAAAGTAAAAATTAAAAAATGGGTCAACATGGAAGGGAGGCCTAAATTCCCCCAACACGTTGCCTTGTCTCCAATTTGGAAAAAATTAGACAAACATGGAAGAATGATGTTACAAATAGAAGAAGGTTCATGACACAAAATCACTCATGTATCCAAGCACCAAAAAGGGTGACAAGGGTCATCTAGGGACACATAGCACATGTACAGGGGAACACATTACACACACACTTCTAATCTAAAGATAAAGAAGAGGCCTCCCCATAACACTCATCGACCAAGAGGTCATCTATTTCCCAATCTAGATCATTATAAGGGAAAGGTAGACAAGCTTACAGTGGTGGAGTATTAAGGGGAGGAGCTTCTGACCCTCCTCCAAAAAGGGCTAAGGGGGAAGCCCTTGCAAGGTCTTCCCCACTTGGCTCTTGTGGAGCTAGGGTCAATGATTTTATGAAGATCGCCAACAAGGCTGGAACTTTGTCCAGAGAGTTGAACACACACTTTATAGGAGTGCCATGTTGTATCTCAATGGACAAAGAGGATGACGCCTGAGATTCACTGCTTGGCTCACCGAGTGACTCGGGAGTGGTGACAAACTCAAGAGAAGCCGAAGCTAGTGTAGGACCACCTTTTGAAGAAGGTGGGCTCCTCTTATGCCCTCCATTGCTGGAGGGGCCAACCCCCACCTTTTACTCCATCAGGGGATCATTGGAACTCCCCGCAAATGAGGCAAGAGGCTGAGAAGAGGAGGAGGAGAAAACGAAAACATACAACACTGAGGTATTCGACATTTCCATGGGTTTAGGAAATGGTGGGATGTCTAGAAGGGACATCAACAAGGGTAGCTCAGCTGAGGGGGTGATAAAAACCTACAAATTTTTGGGGTTAGGGGCATTCACACTCATAGTAGGAGTGAAAAGTGAGACTAAACATGATTGAGCGGAAGCAGAGGGGAGGAGAGAGGAGGACACAATAGGAGACCTTGATACAGGGATGGTAATTTTCTCCTCCTTCTGCAAAGTGGCTTGCTCAACTGCCATAGCCTTTTTTCGACGCTTGCACTCATGCGCAAGGTGGTTTCTATGACTCTTTGAGCTAGAGGCCGATAATTGTGAAGGGACGAAAGGCTCCTGCTTAGCCATAGGGGTGTCCATTATAGTCATTTCCGGTGGAGGGATAGGCTCCTGAACAGGAGCAGGATGAGAAAATTGGGAAATAATGGGGGGAGTTGGCTCTAGTGCCTCGACAGCTGGCCTCTTCCTAATTATTGCTTTTGGAGAAGAAGTGGTGGGAGGCCGTGGAGGCCAAGACATAGAGGATTCCCTACAGGGACCCTTTCTTCTACCATTCAAGTAGGTCCAAGGTCCAAGAGGTGTAGTAAAAAGAAAATATATCTGGATCTTGGGTTTTCATCAAGCCAGTACCATCAAAATCCTTAGGTAAAAGCCAAGAGTATTCATCCAAAACTCTTCTTCAGAAAGAGGAGCGAAAGAAGCACTCAGAGGATGGGTAGCCTTCTCCTTTCCCTTTCAAGAAGAGGAGGCAACTTGTTGCTGTACTAGTGGAAAGTTTAAATTTGGTTGTTCCTTGCCCCCGTTCTTATACTTCACATAATTCTTGTAAAGTAGGTTTGTTCTTGGAGGGAGTAGACCGACTAGGGCAGGCCAAAAATGATCCAACGTTTAGCCCCCATAGGACATAATTGACCGATATCTAGTGACATGCACCATGTGCATAACACCTTCATGGGAGAATTTTAAGCACTTGTGAATGACGAAGGCAATTTCATTCATGGAAGCTAGTTGAGGTATGCCTAGCTTCAACCTTAACAAATTCGACTCTGAAATAACATCAAAGATTGTGTCTACAACCCTAGGTCCAACTAGGATGGACAAAGTTATCACACCATACGGTTTGAGACAAATACCATCATGCGTGCAAATGGTAGAATTTGTTTTCTCATACCCCTCCCTCTATAATGAAGTCAACAATAGTGTTTCTTTTGTAATGACATTCACTCAACTCGCAGGGTCAACTAAGATCCCTATCACGATGTTTCCATTGAGGTGAGCGAGAATGTAGAGTGGAGAGGGTTTTTTGTTCAAGGGCATATCTTGCGAGGTGAATGTCATGTTCAGTGAGTTGATCATAGGATGCATGGTAGGCATAATTGTGACCATATTAACGTACGCCTTGGGTTGAGTGGTAGAATCAAAGGGATCAATGATTAAGTTGGCAGAATGTGATAGGAACAAGTCTATGTATATCTACAACTCATTATTTGCTTTCGCCACCGATTTGTTTGCATTTTGTTTACTCCCATTGAGATGAATAGTAATGTCCTCAATGCGGTCCTGTATCTTGTGACATAGGCACATACAATATTTGGTATCATGTCCATTGATTCGATGGTATGGACAAAAGGTATTTTCATCGTACCAATTAGGTTAAGGTTCCTTGAGAGGTTTGGGGTTCTCCAAGGTTATGATCTTATCCTTCAACAACTTCTGCAAGATGGAAGAATAAGATTCTGCTAACTTTGTAAACTTTCTATTATGCCTGAGGCTGTTATCGTTCATTGTGACTACTACATTTGTAACAACCTTGCCTTTTCTTGAGATTGATACAATAGATTTACCTTCCAAAAAAGAGCACGAGGAGGGTCCCTCAAACTAAACTACCATCTTCTAATATTCTCATAATTCTGCACATAAATGCACAAAAGAAGGATACTTTATAAGGGTAAAATTTTCCTGCCAAGGTTTTAGGAGGTTTCTTATGAATACCTTCTGAATGTTAGAATCAGGTAGCGGGTATGACATTTATGAAAAGAGCGCTTGATACCGCACAATGAAATCAATTATCTTTTCATTATCCTCTTGCTTGCATCGAATGAGATCCAAAAAGGTCATCTTCAGTTTGATGTTATCTTGGAACTTTCAAAGAAATTGGTTCACAAGTTGATCAAATGAGAAGATAGAATTATCAGGTAAGGAATAGTACAATTCAAGTGCTATATCCTTAAGAGATCGAGGGAATAATTTTTCCATCAACGCATCATGATGGAAGAAGTCCATACACATGGCGTTAAAGGAAGACACATGTATTTGTAGGTCCCCTTTGTTGCCATATTTTTTGAATTTGGGAATATCCATTCATTGTGAGAAGGGAATGTTTAGTATTGTCACCGACAATGGGCTATGTCAGAAAAAGGGCTGAAAGATAGGTTGGGCAAAGGCTTGAGAGAGACTTGCTAGCTGGTTTTTCATGTGACCAATGTTTTGAAGAAAGGCATTAAAAATAGGGTCATTAGATGATAGAGGACCAGTGAAACCTCCAAAACGACCGCCACCAGCACCACCTTCAGAATTGCCTCTAGAACCATTGCTAGGACCATCACTATGACCTCTGCCGGAGCCACCACTATCGATAGGGCCTCCACTAGAGCCACTTGCAATATGAAAGCCACCCCCATGACCTCCTCCAAAGCCACCTCTGCTAGTGTTGTATCCACTACCAAATCCATTGCCACTCATTCCAACCGAGCCTCCACCACCAGGGGCAGTAGGAGGAGTGCAATTAAACCCAAGGGGTTTTTTGTTCACCTTGAGAGTGTGGGACTTCCGAGGATCAGAAGAGACACTAATTGTGGGCCATGATTTGGTCATGCACACAGATGTAGTGGGCATCAAAACACCTAACTATCTTTCATAGGCATCGATCACTTCCCCTCAGGTGGTACCTGATCTAGGCCTATATGAAGGGACATAAGCTTCGGTTAGATCAACAAGGCCATGTAGAAATTCTACGCTCGTTCGATCTCTCCTTATTGATTGTTTCACCTTGCTTGCAAGCTTAGCGACTCTTTCCATGCTTGGTACCTTCTCTAAGTGATTCAAAAGGTCTAGCAATTTGTTATCTAATGCCATGAAGCTTTTAGCGGGAACATGCATAACATCATCTTCATCTATAGAAAAGGCGTAGTGGATGCTGTAGGAGTAGGCACACAAGTGGTTTCTTCCATAAAACCCATCTCGTTGGAATAGTTTGTAGGAAAGCCAGTAGTAAACTCATTAGTTAAACCAGTGGGAAAAATGGGGGCGAAGCTAGACGTGACCTTCATCTTCTCCATTGGAAGGTGTCACACACTTCTCTTGACAATGTACCCGGAAGTAATGGATTGGGTTGTGATGCTCATAAACCTCAACAACACTCAGAGTTACAAAAATTGTGAGGTACATGGGAAAATTCTTGACACAAACAAAGGAATAGACATTGTTCATGTTGAATTCACCAAAAATATAAGAGAGGGGGATGAACCACACCAAGGCTCCAGGTCACAAAGAGTTGAGAGTGGAGGGTTTCCCTAACTTAACTCACTCTAAAGGATGTCTTGGGATAAGGATCAAGAATGATGAGAACTATAGCGTACTCCTATCACTCTATAGAAATTGAACTTAGGTTGGGCTAAGCAAGCTAATCTTTGGATTCTATACTATATCTCAAAAAACTCTTTGTTAGAGGATGACAACGTAGTTTTGGGATGATAGCGCGATGCACTAGTGTCTCTTGGGTGTGCTGGCATATGTAGAGTAAAAAAAATAGTAAAGATAGTACATACTACCTAAAAAATAACAGACAAACTAGCTGGTTAATCTAGATGGTAAGAAACAGATAAGGAAATATAGGAAATAAATGCTAAAATGAAAAAGAAAAGAAATAAGAACTAGGGTGATGAAGATGATCCCATAGAAGCACCAGTTCACCAACTAGCTCCAAACACACATTCACCTACACATAAGAAAGTGGGAAAGTCATTGGGGTTGTATAGGGGCCTACCTTAGTCAAACCCCCGTTTTGGTGTTTCCACCTCCACAAATAACCAAAAAGAAACAAACTAGAATATGCGATAAAGGAAAGAGATTAATAAGCACTACAAAATAGTGTTATGCTACTTGATCAAATTAAAAAGGAGAGGAGTGAAATGTTACCACTTGCACCCAAAAGCTCACTAGCCAATGGAGGAGTTATGGACTTGGCAAAGTCACCACAGTTGCAACTATGATGAAGGATTGTCTCGCAAGACTCCAAGCCCATGATTCTATGGCTTGCTTCACACTTGCAATGTGGAGTTGATGGAGTGTTGCTGTTGCTAGATTGTAGTGTTGAACGTGTTGTTTGAGAGTGAATGAGATGCTAGAATTGAGATTGAATTGTTAAGAGATGAAAATGAAGTGAGAATGGATGAGTTTTTTAGGATAATGAGGAAGGATATGCCATTTTTAGGGTCATTTGGTCAAAGAGTGAGTTACAATTTGACCCTAATTGGGTGTGTAATGCCTCTGCCAACTCCAGACACAAGAATCCATCAGGGATGAAAGTGTGCCGCGTGAACATTGACACGTTATGTGTGCGTCCTTGACAAATATTATCTCATCGACACAAAGGATAGATGCCAAGTGGATGAAAGACAGTTGGGTGATGTGGAATTTTGCCTTCGAATTTGATTTCCTAAGGCGAGCATGTGTGAAAGGGGAATTTGCACAAGGGGTGTAAATTCACTCCTATACAGTTATGATGGTCACAAAGGCCACATCTTGTTCTCCTTAATTTCTCTAAAAGTTTTTTTAATTGCACTCATTCTTAAAAATTGCTCTAAAAGTGCTTTTAATTGCACTCATTCTTGAAAATCTCCAAAAGTGAACAATCTAATGGAGAATACGAGTTTAATAAAAAAATCAAAAGTTTTTAAGCATTGACATTCTAAGGATGTTTATTTTTCGGGTTGACTAATAATGACAAGACACAAGAAAATAAATAGTAGTATGAATGAATTTCCTATAAATGTTATATAACAAAAAACCATCATATTTTCTTGAAAGGAAAATGTCAAAAAATAATATTTTACTATGAAATTCTATTTCTTTAACAAATTTAATCCCTTTCAAAAATAAAATACAATATTGTTGATGAAGAGTAGCCTCGGTCAGATATAAATTATGATTGCATTTATGCATCATCATCATTTATATGTGATCGAAATTACTTATCAAATAAATAATTCTGAAAATAAGAAATTCGAATTTATGAGCATGAATAAAATTCGAAATATAAATAATGTTCAAAATTTACATTATATAAATAGTAGGGTATTAAATGCTTATATGTTTATGTTAGCCACCGATTAGTATCGGTTGGCTAAGAGAGAGCCGCACCCTCAAGGGACACGTCCCATGAGAGGATGTGTCTCCACACGTCCTCTCATGGGGCGCGTCTCTCCTTGGAGGTGCGTATCTTCTTGGAGGTGTGTCTCCTCCTTCAAGTACAAAGCATGATGACAATCTTTGATTGTAGATATCGAACTTAATAAATGTTCTGCAATTAGCACATTCGAAATAAAAAGAAGAAAATGTGACTTAGAATTCTTACATAGAATTTCAGACTTAGAATTTCCATAGGTTTCTTACGATTCAAACTAATAAGATTTGATTACATTTACAAATATAAAATTTTACTTTATTGAAGTCATATTGATAACTATTTTCACCATTTTAATTTAAGTAGAAAGATGAGAGAGGACTCCATGAAAATTTATACACATTAAACATGTAATTAACTAAGTAATTGAATAATAATAGAGACAAAGCACATCTCTATCATTTTTGTATTTAAATAACACAAAAAATTTCAAGAAGAATTACATTCTAGATATATGAAAAAGTTGTTGACTGTCATTTGTCTATCAACATAATTTCTTAACTTAAAACCATTACATAGCAATTCAATATATTTCACTATCGAATTCTAATTCTTTCCTTCCAATTTTTTTTAAAAATAATACAATTTTTAATTTATTGAAGTCATATTGATAATTAAGATGAATTCATTAAGATAACGTTTTCACCATTTTAGTTTAAGTAGAAAGATAAGAACCTTTTTTTTAAAGACTCCATGAAAATTTACACATTCAAGCATGTAATTCAGTAAATAATTCAATAATAATAGAGCTCTAAGGGACTGTGCATGAACTATGATGAATTCAATTGGATGGCTGAACGTATTTCGTTCTTCTATATTCTTTCCCTTTTTTTTCCAGGAATTATGTGGAAGTTTTGAAGTTAATAAAGAGTAAATCAATCAAGTGTCCAGATATTTGAGCCCGTGAGTTAAAGATCGGTATCTTGAAAATTAGATGTTGATTAAACATTTAAACCAATTAACCTACTTTATTTAGCTTCTATAGTCTGTGAGATGATTGATTGTGAAAGAAAGCACTTCTCTTACATAAACAAATTTGCATACAATGATATGTGAACATAGATATTTAGACAACACAATTAACCATATTAGTATCTTACTACAATGAAGATATTATCCAACTAATAGCAATGTAATATCATATAAATCACTACATTTTTTTCCTCCATATAAAAAATACTTTCTATTTTGAATATAATCCACTTGAAACAGAAAGCCCAATTATAGAACATCAGAAAGATCATCCTTAACAGCAAAGACCTCTGAAAAAGCTCAATTCATAGTCATCTTCTTAGAACATAATTCATGATCATCTAATTACATAGGATTGGGTGCCATCCAAATTCAAATAATCACTGAACCATCTATATATTGAGGAAAATTAATAAATTAACTTAAAGGCCTGTCATTGTCATTGACTTGGCAGCTCTCTCCCTGAAAGAAATGAGCTGAAGAAAGCCAAAGCTTGGCCTCGGTTAAAAAGTGGCACTGCATGGCCGGCACCTCTAAACGTGGCGAATGTTAAGCGCCCATAATCTTGAGTCCACCCACCTACCTGTAATTATCAACATAGATTTCCATCATACTTTAAAAAATAAAAAATAAAAAATTCAATCTTTTTATATATAAAATTAGGTTAAAACCATGAAGTTTTCAGTCTATTATAATATTATAATAAGATTTTTGGATTCAAATTGCAGTACATGTTTCTTATTCCATGATCTATCTGTATTGTATCTTGATGTCACATCTTCTTTTTATTTGCATTATATCGTGATGATGGATCATGAAATATGATCCCAAAAGTGAATGTAAAAATCACAACACAGATTTAATCTAGAAATCTTATTATAAAATTTATGTTTTTTAAAATTTTAAATTTTCAAATGAATTCAATTGATATAAAGTTTGATTTTTTTTGTATGGATTCAATTGATATAAAATTTGCATTTTTACATGAATTCAATTGATGGCAAGGTAATTGAATTAACTTCTCACCTGTTCCTTATAATACCATGCCCGCCAAGGACTTTTGGGAAGTTTCAGACCATTTAGACTGTATCTTGTTGATAGCACTGGGACCCGCCCATCTGTGTCTCCACTGTTAAATGCATTTTTTACAATTGCCATTAACACCCATTGAGTTAGATTGTTTAAATATAATACATACAGATCTAGATAACTTATATTGATAGAAATACCTGTAAACCCATATCCGGAGACCAGCCTTCAAAAGCTTATGATAGGTTGGCAATACATTGGGTCGGGTGTATGTCCACCCACGGTAGATATCCATGCTGCATTTTGGAAAAGTCTCTTCATTTGAATTAAAGCTCGCTAGATAATGATTTGAACTATAAAAGAACTTGTGTGTTTTTGTTAAACTATAGAAATATATGTCATTGCCACTGTTGAAAGAGAAGCTTACTTGCATATACTCCAATTTCTAAGGTGTGAGCCATTGAGGACATGAAGAGCTTTCTGAACATCATATCTGTTGTAATACACTACGGCATAGTCATCAAGACAAGGATCATATCCACTCACCACATTCCTCCTCTGCATAAATAATTTAAAAATGTGTTAACAATAAGTTTTTATATTCTTCTGAAAAAAATAAGTTTTAGTTTTGGATTATTTTGAAAATTGAATTCACACAATTTTTAACAAAGTTTTATTTTACGAAACAAGATTGAACAAAACACTCTTAAGTTTTGATTTGTTTAAGTGGCTCATCTGAAATTGCACTGATTTCTTCAATAGAAACCATCTATTAATGTGATTTCAGATGAGTCTTTAACTCAGATAGTTTTTCGAAGAGTCTCATCTAATGAGACAAGCTTAATCAACATATTCTAAATTTTGACTTATTTAGATGCCGGATCTGAAATCACACTAGTTTTTTGAGAGTAGGACCTACTTATTTATGTGATTTTAGATGAGCCTTTTAACTTAAACATGTTTTCAAAGAGTCTCACTTAATGAGACAAGTTTAAACAACACATTCTAAGTTTTGATTTGTTTAAGTGGCGGTTCTGAAATCACACTAATTATTTGAATAGGATCCACTTATTTATGTGATTTTAGATGAGTCTTTAGTTCAGAGTTTTTCGAAGAATTTCACTTCATGAACAATACACTAGAAGTTTCAATTCATTTAGATGGCTCATCTAAAATCACACTAATTTCTTAATAAAATCCACCTATTATATGATTTTAAATGAACCACCTAAACAGATAGAATCTTAGATGTGCTGTTTAAATCAAAATCTCATTCACTATGCGGTTGGATCATAATGGAAAGAAAAACCCACAACATTGAGTCATATAAATGTACCTTCTTAGTTGAATATTTGAACTGGCTTCCCCCACCTTCTACCTTTTCTGTTGTGTTTTTGTGAATGCATTTAGGAGTGTACAGACTATACATGTCTATCTTGTCGAGTTGAGCAAACACTACACCTACTGCTTCTGAGCAGTTTTGGTTGTCAAATGTATTGTCAGAATCAAAATCACAGTACTCTACGATCATTTTGTGGGTTTCATCGGACACAATTGCATGGCTCCATACATAATCCATTTGGCCTTTCCAATCCTCATTATCATTTGTCTCTGGGTTGCCCACCTGAATTGAGTAGTGTAAAACTATACATCAACCTTTCCAATCATGAGAACAAGTTTCCAATTAGAACTAAACTCAGAGAATGGCATTGCTTACCATGAAACCTTTAAGATTTATATAACGCCTCTTGGAGGAGATTTTATTGAGATCATATATGAGTTCTGCAAGGTCAGGAACATATTTCCCTGGTAAAACAAGGAAAATTGAATATATTAATTTACAACAGAGATGGGTTTGCTCTTAGGGCAGTACATAGAAAGATAAATTAGACCCCACACCTGCATAGCTTTCCCCTGCAATGTAGAACTCATGTTTTCTATACTGGGGGTAAATTCGAAACCAGTTTTGAAGGAACATGTATGAATCCGCAGCTGGCAAGTTCAATTACAATCCAATCTTCAAATTAGTCTTAGACTGGAATTTCAATATAAGATATTTTAAGAAATATGAACTAAAAGAAAAAACTAATCTTCTTACCAGTAATCTTATCTCCTATTATCTTGTAATCAGATGATTTATTAGAGTAAGAAAATCCCACTCCTGCCGGAGACTCCAAAAACAACATATTGGCTTCTGATCATCGAACCATTGAATTGTGAGTGGTGTTTCAGATGCATTACTGTCAAAAACATTTGCTGCAAGAACAATTAATGAATTCAATCCATAAGAAAAATATCCTAAAAAAATACCTTTGTTCCATGCGTGCTTATTGAAAGAAAGACTCTTTCCATCTGCATTTATAATGAAAGGTCCAATCTCTTGTGTTGCTCCATAACCCACAGATGAACACCCTGGACCTGTTGAATTCATATAATTGTTACAGTACTGCAATGAATAACACACAGAGGAGTATATAATACATTTAGTGTACAAAAATTGCCATGGGCTATCACCTCCATTAAGCCATAGGACCAAAGGTTTTTTCCGTTTGTGAGCACTAGCTTCAAAGAACCAATAGAACAGAGCTCTTCCATTTTTTTGGTTGACAGTCACATGACCTGAATAGTGATTAAACTTCACTTCAGGTTGCCCGGGTAAATGGGTCACCAAATCTGATTCCTTCCTACTTTTCAATTCGTTTCCACCATCTATAGACTGTGAAACAGTAATCATACAAAAATTCAAAAAAACCAACAATTGCAGATAATTAGCCATTGTTTATCCTAGCTTTACTGCTTTTTGCTGCTCTCAAATTCTTTACCACGACCTTTATATAGCTGGAAGGATTTGTAGATTGTGGCTCAATGCGAGCGTATGGGGCGGTTTCCCCTTTTTCAGTGGGAAAACATTCAATTTTACCATAAAATGTCTGTGGGAAAACCATGACCGATAAACCATCCATCATCTTTGAGCGAGTCAGACGCTTTTAAGTTCAGAAACTCCTGTTTAATAGGTATCTCGTTTAGGAATTAAAACTAAAGCAAATTACCCTATTTCAATGCCTCATATATTTCAGGAATCAATTATGAAAAGCTAACAGACCGCCGTATTATTTCAGGTCAAACAACTCATTTGTTTCCTTACAAATGCTTCATAATTGTTCATCTAAAATTAGTAGAAAATTATAGAGTTCCAGACTTGGGCCGAGAATGCAGGGTAGGGGCGTAAGACTAGGGCAATGGCTATCCAGCCCCGTAAATGCAACGAGGCATTGATGCCATGGATACCCCATAACTGCACTGTCTCCGTTTTTCAGTCAGTCGAACTGTTGCTCACTCCCGTTAACTGCTGTGCAGATGCGAGCCCATACAACTGCAATTTTTCCAAAAACTGCCGGCAATTTTAGAATTCTTTTTGTTGTTTCTGTTTTAGTTGGCGCCAATCTATTTCTTTTTTCAGCCACAAGTTTTATCCTGTAAAGCTATGAAAAACGGAAACAGTTCAGAGTTTGAGGGTGCAGAGTTTGAGGAAGAACTCATACGGCAGTGGCTGCCAATTCTCATTGCCCTTCAAGAGCTCCCAATCCCTTTTAGTTTTGAAGGCTTGGCAGCTGTTATATGGCATTGGGTTCTCGCCTTTTCACCATCCCATCATACACGAATTAAAATGAATTCTTTTCACTTCAATCCCCTGTCACGCACACCAAAATACCTCTCTTCTTTGCTTTTAACAGTGCAGGCGGCAGAATTCTCGCTCATTAACAATTTCGAATTCCACTACTTCTATCCTCTGCATCGCTCAGAATTTATATGATTCTCCCAACAAACAATTCACAAAGGAGCGGCAGGCAAGCATCACGGTACACATTTGATTACAGGTAATAGTTCCACGGAGTTTCCTGGCGGGGTGACTGCCGGGAGACGGTGGGGGTTTCCAGGATAGTGTTGAAATACATATAATATTTGAAAAATAGTTATAAAATGATTGTATAAGAATTATACAGCTTGGAGATGATTAGGAGTCCTTGGACGTTTTGAGGACTCTCCCATGTTTTCGAAGTTCTAACTGCATCTTTGAGACATCAATGCTGGTGGTGAAATGGTAGTGCTTGTGGTGGATTGGTGGGGGGATGTCCCCCCAAGTCCCCAAGTCTTGGAGAGGGGAACGCCGAAGAAGCATCTTTTGACGGTGGGGGGTGGAACAATGAGATAAACCAAAAAAAAATCTTCATCATATCATTACCCTTTGATAATCCTATTTGTGAAGATTCAAACTAGTACAATGTTTTGAAACCCCATACTATTGATGATTATAAATTTACAAGTATTTAAAAAAAATATATTTTGATTTTTATTAAATATTAATTTTTTAAAGTTTTTTATCATTATATTAATTACATCAAAATTAATTAAAAAATACTTAAATTTATAATTAAAAATTAAATTAAATAAATGAAATAATAGTTTAATTTGAATATATAATTAATTATAGGAAAAAGATAGAGCAGAACGATGCGAGCGCAAGCAGAGCAGAGAGTGCAAAAAATGTCAGTCTGGCGAAGGAAAATGCGAAGGGTTTAGGCCAGAATGGTAAGCAGTGAGGCAGTTGGGCAGACGAAGTCATAAGGAACCAGGAAGCTGCGCCCAAGGAGGAAGGTCACAGGCCCCAAT
This sequence comes from Sequoiadendron giganteum, assembly GCA_007115665.2. NCBI lineage: Eukaryota > Viridiplantae > Streptophyta > Pinopsida > Cupressales > Cupressaceae > Sequoiadendron > Sequoiadendron giganteum. The sequence goes on along the minus strand of CM021100.1, from coordinate 285,666,906 downwards.
GGGTGTATACCAATAGAGAATGGGTTGATTGTTGCCATCCTTATTATCGGCAGCAACCACTAGCCCACCATAAAGATAACAATGGACGAATCCGCCATGACATGGCATCTGAAATGAGCAAAAATGGCAGGCACATTAACAAAGAATGGGAGGATCTACGGCCTAGGCCCTAACTCACAAGGAACAAGCCTAAGCATAAGGAGAAGGTGGTTCATACTAAAACCAGTCGGGAGATCAATTTGGAGAAGAGGATCTGAAATAAGGTTCAAACCCAAACCCCAAGAAGATGGAGGAAAGGGATACCCCAACGGTAGATGTTTCCCAGGAAATAAAAGATGATGCAGAGATTCTAAGAGACATGGCACTCATCTGTCATTTCATCGGGAGCAATCCTAGCAGGGCAGCGATCAAAGAATGAATATCACAAAATTGGCATACTAAAGTTTTAATCCGTTTCCTCCCTAAAAACTATTTTGTGGTAGTTTTTGCCAATATGGAAACAAAGAAGGAAATTACTGATGGCGGGGTATGGCACAAAGACAATTGTCCATTATACATGCAGCCCTGGACTCAAAACTTTGACCCTAACGAGATTCAGCCCTATGACAATCCGGTATGGATTCACCTTTATAATCTCCCATTCGAGTATTGGAATGACAAATGCCTGGAGAATATTGGAAGGACACTTGGGACACTGATCGACATTGATATGGACATCATCGATGGAGATTTATACAAATATGTCAGAATGAAGCTTGCGGCTATCAACCCAATACCTCGTTCAATCAAACTATAGGTCAACGACAAAATCTGGAACCAAGAAATTGAGGTGGAAGAAGAAAAATGGTACTGCTTGAGATGTGGTTCAAGATCGCATAATGAAACAATGTGCAAAAAGGGACTAAGAAAGGTTAGCATAAAGAAGAACCAAAGGTACTTGAGAAGAAGAGCCAGATAGAATGCAAATCATCCCCTTCACCCCAAGACTAGTTAAGGCGGACCCAAAGGATGTAAAGGAAAATGAAGAAGTAGGACCGAACTCTAAGCAAAATGAGGGAAAGGATTCCAAGATGGAAGGCCCTTTATAGGGATTGAAACACCCTAATTTTAGGGAGGAAGCAAGTTTGGAGGAACCAACACTCATCCAACACTCAGAATCAGAACAAGAACTGGAGGATGAACTAGACATCATCAATTAGAGAAGCATAGCACAATCTGCAGTCATGCACCTCGGTATGGGCAAAATAGGCAAACATGGGAAAACAAGAGGAAGGAAGTCATCTAAAACATTAAGGGAAGAAGAAGCGGCACAAGAAGCTACCCTAGTATCAGGGAATTTTTAAGTACCAAGAGAGGTAGAGCCTCTCTTGGGAAGCAATGAAGCTCACCACCTAGAATGTCAGGGGCCTAAAGGCCCCTAACAAGAGACGCCTAGTTAAGTGTCACCTACAATCATGCACAAGTGAGATTATCATGTTACAAGAGACCAAGTTATCACAAATTGAGGCAGAAGCCTTCTTAAGCTACATCAAGTCCCAGAATGGATACTTTCAACAATCGGTTGGAGCCTCGAGGGGAATTGGGTTGATTTGGAAGGATTTAGCGGTATTGGTGAAGGTACACTGTTCTCATTCGAACTGGCTGGCGGTAGAAGTCTATAGCATGGATCTCAACTCGAATTTCCTTCTCCTCAATATCTACGGACCCATTGGCACAAATGAGAAAGCAACACTATGGCTGGAGGTCTTGGACTTCACAAAGTTCCATTCAAATTTGAGCAAGATCATTGGGGACGATTTCAATGCCATTTTGGAATTATCGAAGAAAAGTGGGGGGGTAAGGAAGGAATCCCAAACTCTAATCGACTTTAGGTCATTCGTGGAAAGCTCAGGATTAGAGGACTGTATGACCACTAATCGAATGTTCACGTGGACGAACAGACACAAGGACTTCATGACTATCTCAGAAAGGTTGGACAAATTTATGGTTTCCCTTGAATGGCGCAACACAAACCCCATCATTGAAGCATGCATTTCACCAGTTTCTACATCAGACGATTCTCGGCTGAACTCCACATAAGAAAAGACTCAGAACTAAGGAAATCAATCTTCAGGTTTTTGAACATGTGGTGGCGTGATGATAGGATCCTGGGCCTTTTGGAGAAGTGGTGAAAAGAGTTTCAAATTGGGGGCTTAATTAGCTTCAAATTCGCAAAAAAATTATAGCACCTAAAAGACAAAATCAAGGAGTGGAACAAGACAAAAAATTTAAACATATTTGTAGAGAAAGCAAGGGTTGAGCTATAACTACAAGCGTTAAATGAAAAGGTAATAGCGGAAGGAATGAGAAAGGAGGAATTCTTGCCAAAAAAGGAACTAAAAACAGAACTAGAAGAAATTCTCAAAAAGGAAGAAATATACTAGAGAGACAAATCAAGGGAAGTTTGGCTCAAGGAAGGGGACTCGAATTCAAAATTCTTTCATGCCTCAATTTTGGCTTGAAGGGTAGAAAACAAAGTAGAAACAATCCAAGCCCAGGATGGAAGCGATCAAGTTCTTCAAAAGTCCGCTAGGTGAGCATTCTAGAGAAGACAGGGAAGGTAACATATTCGAGGAAATTAAAAGAAGGGTAAGTGAGGAGGATAACACTATGCTTGTAGAACCAGTCTCAGTTGAGGAAGTAAGGGTAGCCTTCTTTGAAATGCACCCCGACAAGGCACCAGGACCGGATGGATTTCCAGCTAGGTTCTTCCAAAAATGTTGGGAATTCCTAGGGAAAGATCTCTGGTCAGTAGTAGAAGAATTTAGGAAGACTAAAAGATTTGTCAAGGATCTCAACAACTCAGTTTTAGCACTAATCCCCAAGAAAGTAGAATGTAGGTCATTTGGCGACTATAGGACAATATCTCTTTGTAACACAGTATATAAGGTGATTGCTAAAGTTTTGGCAAATAGACTAAAGAAGCTTCTCAACAGAATTATAAACCCTGAATAGAATGGCTTTGTGCTAGGAAGAGAGATCTCTGGAAGCATATTGCTAATCAACGAAGTAGTTCACACTAATGCCAAAATGGTAATTAAATTAGATGTTAATACGGCCTATGACAAAGCCTCACGACACTTCTTGCTTGAGGTCATGGAACACATGGGCTTTAGTAAACTATGGTGTTCACTAATCAAAAGGTACATTTCCTCAGTAAGATTCTCAATCTTAATCAATGGTTCACTCCATGGTTTTTTTGAGGCCACCAATGGTCTTCGTCAAGGGGATCCCATTTCTCCTTCTCTATTTGTCATCATGGCAGAGGTGTTAATCAATGCAATCAAAAGAAGAAGATAGATGGCAGAATGGCATGGTATCACTGCAGCCCCGAATGTGGAACCAATCACTCTCTCAATTCGCGGATGACACAATCCTATTTGGGGAAGCAAGCATTAGGGAGGCATGCTGTATCAGAGAAACTTTGAAAAAGTATGAAGCCCAGTCGGGTCAGAAAATGAGCAAGGAGAAATCAAGAATTTACTTTTTCAACACCAAGGCCAAGATTCAAAAGTCCATTTCAACCCTACTGGGTTTCCAGATTGACAAACTCCCTGCTAAATTCCTAGGGGTCTATATCTTTGAAGGTGCGTGTAGGTCAAAGTAGTGGGAAGAGGTGGTAAACAAATGTAAAAGAAAGGTGCAATCATGGAAGAACAAATGGTTGACCTTGGCTAGCAGGATTACTATAGATAAATCCGTTCTCTTCGTAATCTCAATCTATATAGTTGCATGCTACGAAGCCCCAAAGAAAATAGAAGGAGATATAGAAAGGGTCCTCAAGCGATTCCTGTGGGAAGGGTCGAAAGAAAAAAAAAATACCCCTAATTGGGTGGGAAATAACATGCTTGCCAAGAGTAGCAGGAGGCGTGGATCTAAGAAAAATTGAGAAGAAAAACTTGGCGCTAGGCGGCAAGTTGATTTGGAAAATGTACTGACAACCACATAAACTATGGTGTCGCATAGCTCAGAACAAATACCTAGACAACGAGTCCCCAACTAGGATACTCACAATAGAAAATATCCAGGGAGGCTCAACCATTTGGAAATTCATCAGATGTTGTTGCTCAATGATCTCAAGCCATATATCATGGAAAATTGACAACACTAAAAAGAAAAGGTTTTGGGTAGATTCTTGGAATGGCTACAAGTGTCTCGCAAAACAATTCGATTTAGATCAGGATTTGAATTGGCTGGAGGGTGACTTAGGATCAGAGGTGGCCATGTATGTAAACTGGGAAGAAACGGGTGAAGGTGGGAGAGCGAAATGGAGAGACCTATCGAATGCATAGCTAGATCAAGCTAAATTGGAGGCAATAACAGATGAACTAAATAAGCAGGTGGTATGTGTATCCAAAGAAGAAGATTCAATCATCTGGTGTGGAGGGAAACCAGGTGAATACACCGCCAAACTTGGATATCAAATAAAAATAGAAATTGGCGCAAGGGTGGATTGGATGGAAAAATCTGCTGGGATCAAGTAGTACTCCCCAAAGCCATCGTGTTCCTTTGGGTAGTCCTCCACAAACTTTCCCTAATGTCAGAACGATTAAAAAGACTAGGAATGGCTGGTCCCACTCACTATGTACTGTGCGAACACGAAGAGGAAGAAGTGGATCATCTCTTCATTTCATGTCCAATGGCTATCGCTTGTTGGGACTGGCTCCAAAATACATTCCAAATTCATGGACCTAGACAAGCGAGCTTGAAAGAATTCCTTAACACCTGGAAAATTGGTAATCAATATGGTTATTGGTAGAGCATTTGAATTTTAGCACCCTCAATGATTGTCTGGCACTTGGGGAAAGAGAGGAATCAAAGAATCTTCAAAAGTGAAGCCCTCGACTATAACAAGCTATTAGCCAAGATAAAGGAGGCAATAATCGAGGTGGCGAATAACAAAACTAGGCTAAGGCAAAACTCACGTTTCACAAAATGGAACGAAGAGATCCAAAAGGAATAGTCCGAGTTACGAAGAATGAGGATGGGATCTACCATGGGAGACAAAGTGGATAGAAGGATGGTACACTGGAAGGGGCCATTAGTGCTTCCTTGGAAACTGAACTTTGATGAAGCTGCAAAAGGAAATCCGAGCACTGCTAGGGCTGGTTGCATCATCAGAAACCAAGCAATTCTATGCGCATGGGTGACATCTAAATCATTGGGGGTATGTACTAAAAATGTAGCCAAGCTCAAGGCGCTAATGTTGGGTTTGAAACTCTGCATCAGTAAAGGGATTAAATCGATCAAAATTGAAGGGGACTCAATGGTCTGCATCCAAGCAGTAATTAACGACCGATCACCAAGTTGGCAGCTAGACGGTTGGGTCACCCATATAAAGAATTTTCTAGCAAAATTGGAAAACTACAACATTTGTCATGCTTATAGAGAAGCCAATAAAGCAAGAAATTGTTTGGAAAATGTTGGAGTATGGCAAGACGAAGGACTTAAAGTGGATTCAAATCCTGACCATTGGGTTAGACTAAAAGATCTGGTTGATCGTGATTTGGGGAATGAGTAACAAAAATCCCAAGAGGGATTCAATGCTTGGGTATGTGCAGGATCATGATGGGCCAAAAAGTGGTGATATGTAAGCCATATGATGGCCCATGTGGTTGACGACTTTTTTTTTACCTAAAATTGATGAAATGAAAAGGGTTTTTAGAGGAGATTCTCAGCTTTCCACCAATATAAATTATGCTTTACTTTGAATTTAATAAATAATTATTATTCATTTTCTATTAGAATCATGAATAAAGTCCTCATTGATAGGCTGATTGAAAAACATCTATAACTTTCAAATGGTATCACATTTTTTGAATCTGAAACATGTGTCACAATCTATGCTTTGCATACTATAGGATTAAAAAAAAAAAATTGAATTTCATGATTTTTTGACCAAGTTAAGATGGTTAGACAGACGAGATTTTATATTTTTTAAAAGTTGTAATAAAAATTTCATAATTAATTATTTACTTGGAAAAAAATTATAAAAAAATATGCATCACATTAGGACATGAGTCCTCTACTAATATCTAAAAGCTTATAAAAAAATATTATCATTTTATTGTGGTTAGGGTGGTCAGACAGACACCTAATTCTTATTTTTACCCTGAAATTTAAATACTACTGCATTGAAATTTGAAATTTTCACCAAATAGATTTTTGTTTTTAAAATAAAGGTCTAGTAGTTTAAAAACTACATTCAATTTACTACAGATTCTATTTTTACATTTTTCTGAAATAATATAGATAACCTATTCAAATTTTTACGTCAAGTTGTCTAACTCTGATTTTTTGTCTTTTTATTGCCACTTAAGGGCCTGTTTTATCCATGATGATCCTGCACATACCCGCTTGTTTCCTTCTATCTCACACATATCCCACGTAAGATTCTCTTATCCACAATACAGGAATAGGAAAGTGGAACCTGAGTTGAAAATACAACTCCCCAATCCAGGAAGCCAGTGCCAGAAGGAGGCAGGGTGAATCCTAATCACGTGATCCTCCTTCCCGCTTGGGTAAGGTTAAATACGGTAGGAATCTACAACCAAAATTAGTAAAAATGGTGCACATTTTTGGCATTAGTTGCTTGGACTGCCAAGACATGCTTGAAACTCAATGTCGCCACTTATTCCTAGTCTATCAAGCAAAGGTTTGGAATGCTATTCATGGCATCGTGACCCGAGGAGGATAGATATGGAGGCATCGCTGCGATAGACAGGTGTATGAGGCAGTGTTGAAGCCACTGGTAGACGTAACTGGCTCATGTGATAAGGTGGTGGTCCTGTGCAATGACTACATCTCCTTGCCTAATCGAGCCACAATTGCAAATATCGTCATGGATCTGGGGGCAGACGATTGGGTAAGCTCATTGGGGGCATACTTTGATCTATCCAAAATCGAGAATGAGGAGTTGGAATAGGAGGAAGAGCTAGAGGATACAGTGAAAGAACATCGCAAGAACTAGAGAGAGAACTTGATGGGTGAAGCTTGGTAGGTCTTCCGCATTGGTTTAATGAACAATGATCTCGACCCATTCCATCACTTCATGAACGCTGAAGACAAGTGGCTCGAGACATAAAGCCTACAGCGGTTGGAAGAACTGGGCTCCTTCCTGCTTACTGTCTACGGGTAAACTGCCTATGGGCAGCTCAATAGGGTGTCTTAGTATCTAGGGTGGTCTGTCTACAACACTATGTACATGGGATCTATCCCCTTGATAACACTTATCAATATATATATATATATATATATATATATATATATATATATAATTATAAATTTTTAATATTAATTTAATGAAATTTGTTATTATAAATTTAGATATTTTCTAATTAATTAATTTTGATATAAGTAATATAATGATATAAATTTAATAATTCAATTAATAAATATATATTAATAATAGACGAATTTTGAGGCACCAAATTCATAAATATTTAAGTTTGGTTAAAATGATAAATATTTAAATTTATATTAAAAAATAAAATTAAACAAATGAAACAATAGTTTAATTTGAATATATAATTAATTATAATTTTTTTCTAGTTTAAAATTTAATATAATGAGATTTTTAATTATAAATTATAAATTTTCTAATTACTTAATTTTGATATAATTAATATAATATAATTAATATAATTTTACTAATAAATATATATTAATAATACTCAAATTTCGAGGAGCCAAACTCATAAATATTTGAGCATGAAAAATAGTACATCCCATGAAGGTTTGTGTGGTTTCAAAGGCTTTAAATTGGGCTTGGTGGTGGAGGCTTCACCCTTCAACTCTATTGTGTGCCATGATAGGAAGCATGTAAAGGGTGTTGCCCTTGAACCCTATGAAAGGTGGCAACCCTTGACCTACTAGGGGAACTACCCCATATTGTCGTGAGGAACACCACCCCTCATGGCATTGCACTCAAACCCCTTTGAGAGGCATTGCCCTTGAATGCTAGGGATTCCCACCCTAAATCTCTTATTTCATTTTTATTTTCTTTCTATATCTCCATGCTATCAAAATACCTTGAAATTAGAAAATAGTACAAGTTTTTCTCTTTTTTTAATGTATTTTTAGTTTTTTGATAATATGATTTTTTCTTGATCTTGTTTTGATTTTTTGAAAGAATATTATATTTTTAGTTTGTCATTTTTTTCCCCAAAATATTTTTGTTGTTGTGATATTAATTATTCAATTTAGTTGTATATATTAGTTTTTTGTGATATATTTTAAAAAGAATTTTTAAACACGCTCATGACATGAGGCAAATTTACATTGTCATTGTATAACACCTCTCCCTATAATTACAGTTTTATAAATAAAAAATAACATATCTCAATCATGTTGCATAAAATTTATTATATTGAGATTTCAAACTACCTTAAGAAATTTTTACATGATTATGAGATCTAAATTGGAGTGTAGAAAATTTGAATAGATAATTTTTTTATATGTTACATAAGACATAAATTGTAACCAGTACATGTCCCATTTGTGAGGTTCTAATTATGCGGCCCTATACCCTTATAGCTACATGAGTTGCTCTTACTTATGCAACAATTGAAGCTAACTTTTTGAAGTTACAACTCTTATTGCATCTTTCACCATCTTTCAATGGCTTAGCAATATGGCCTACATTTTGTGGAGAGTATAAACATCTTAATTTATTTACATTGTTTACTTTATTTTTATTTACTTATCGTAGAGTTACTTTATTTTAACTAAGAATTATTTTATTTTAATTAACAATTATTTTATCATATTCACATTATTACTTTAATTTTATTTGAAGAGTTAGTTTTATTTACTTAGGAGTTACATTATAATTTTATTATTTTAAAAATATATATTTTAGTCGTGTTTTGGATTTTAGGTACACGGTCACAACATGAGGTCATGATGTGATACTTTGTGCCTTGTTATTAGTACTTTTTTGGATTATTTTAATGGTGCATCTTGTCATTCTTAACCCTCTTCTAATATTTCTCTTTTCATAGTTACCAACTCTATGACCAATACCTTTTTTAATAATAACTTTTGTTTTCTCTCCATTTTTACATCTATTAGTGTTCCACTCACACTCCATCCTTCCATAAAGATACCTATTGGTGTGATTCCTCACATTTATGACACTCATATAATCTATTTTATCTCACTTTATGTCTACTCCACTTTATAATGTGATTCATCTTTCTATGACTATGAAATTACCTCTTATCATACATCTTCATTATATTTCATCCATTATTTCCCACAATACCACTATATTATTCTTATACTATTACAATATGTTTCCAACCTTAAGAAAAATGTGGATGATGTTCCTAATAGAAAATATCCAATCACATGCAATCATCTATGTTTTACACCACTTGTCTTTAAGGTACTCATATATCCATTTCCTCTTGATTTTATTGTACCTAGAATTGAGTTATATAATAGAAAAGAAGTCCCTAAAGCCCATTAGTGTTTAATGTTGTATATGTTGAAAGGTTGTTGTAGGTGTTTCCATTGATGTCAACAAAGTATGTCAATAAAATTGAGATTGTTGTTGGTATTGTCTTTGATGTCAGTAGAGTGGTAGTTTGTGGATGGTTGCATATGTTGCAAAATTAGTATGTTGGTCATAAATATTATGTATGATGATAGATGTCATGAGCTTTCTATAACGATTTTCCTATATTTCATGTTACTCATGAATAGGTGAATGATAATATGAATGTTGTATTCATTTTCTATTGATGCAAAATGTATATAAAATATTCTCTTGTAGTCAGTGGCTTAGGAAGTTATACTGAAAAGCTCCAAAGAATTCTCTGCATTCCTCCTCATTTGAAGATATTGCCTTGTGATTTTGAAGTTTGTTAGATGCAGATGTTAGTGTGTATGTTCCTTATTTCAACATATAAAAGTTATTGTAGAGGTTTCCAAAACTTGTAAAGTGAAAATATCATCCATTCCCTTGTATTGTGGAGTTCCATTCATTTTTCTTTATTATCATGTATATAAGTTTTTCCAGTATTTCATATTTTTTATCACTTCATAGTTATCAGTCACTATACACATTCTTCTAATTCATTTGTCTCATTTGTCTATTTGGCATTCCCTCTTCAAGATATTCTTTTTAATTTAACACCTTTCGTTTCATGTCTTCTAGTCCACATTGGTGCAGTTAAAATTTTCTTACCTTCTCTTGTTGTACTTTGTCACTTTTGATGACCCTTATTATTTCACTCTTTTTCCCTTAGCCTTATAGTCTCCCTATTCCTACTAACATATTTACTTTATTAACACTCTATATTCTCAAACTTCCAATTTTTTTATTCCTCTTTGTTTTTGCTACTACTCCTACCATTGAAAATTTTATGTAAGTCCCTTTTTCATGTACCTTGTTGTACAATCTATTCTAGTTGTACAATCTTATTATATAATATGGATTTTTTATTCTTTTTTTATTTTAATAGTTAAATAGTGGATTGATCTTCATCTTCCATCAACTTGAATTTAGTGGATATTTCAACTTTTCCTCTTTAGTTATTAGTTTCAAATTTGGTACCACCTTTGGATTTATATATATGGATCTCATTCCATTATCAAATTATTTTCATATTTCCTTGCTACATTACTTGTTTAACCCTTTCCATGAATGGTGGTAATGCACATGATTGAGATATTTAAACCTTGTATTTTAGTTTTTGTTAAATTTTGTTGCACATGATTAATCTATGTTGATTGTCTTTTCATGCTCCCAATTTGGCTATTTTAAAAAAAAATCATCACTTTGATGTGTGTTTTTCATAAGTTGTGTTTGATATTTCAATATATAGGATACATGAGAATAGGTGGATTAGCAAGATATTCCTTGATCTTATAAAATACCTACTGACATGAAGCATCCCATTTGAAATTTGTATCATTACGAAGCAAGTGATTAAATGGCTTACACTTATCTGCAAGATGAGAAATGAAACATCGAATGGATTGAAGCTTACCCTATAGACTTCTCAACTATTTTAGTGTCTTGGGAGGAGGCATATCCATAATAGATTTGAACTTTGTAATATCAACTTCAATGTATCTCCTAGATACAATGAATCCTAAGATATTTCTTGAGATGACACCAAAGATAGATTTCTTGGGATTAAGACACAACTAATATTGTTCCAATTGGTTTAAAACTTGTCCCATGATTCTAGGATGCTCTTCTTGGGTTTTGTATTTTCCTATAAAATCATCCACATAGTGTTCCATGATAATGTGGACGAGTTCATAAAAGATAACTATCATATCATGCTCATAGGTATCCCTTGCATTCTTTATACCAAATGACATGAAGTGATAACAAAAGTTACCCCAGGGAGTAGTGAAATTAGTCTTATGATGGTCCTCAACTACTATACAGGTCTAACTGTATCTAGCAAAGACATCCATTAAAGAAAAAATTGCATGGTACACTATAAGATCAACGAGAATTTCATTCTTTATAAGCGAGAAATCATGTTTTGGATAAGATTTATTCAAATCTCTAAATTTAGTGCAGATGTGGATGCTCCTAGTAGGCTTGGTAATAGGAACTATATTAGATACCAATCAAAATAATCAATGGGTCAAATGAAGCCAACCACCAATAATTTCTCAAGCTCTACTTTGACAAGAAAAGCCACCTATGGAGCTTTTGTTTGACTATCTTAGCATCAGGATGCACATCCAAATGAGTGTGGGATCATGTCCTGGCATGCCAAAATAAGACCATGCAATGTTAATGAACCCATTCTAAAGGATTTTGGAAAAAACTTGATACTCATCCTTTGAAAAATATTTTGCTACATATGTGATCTTTGGTTCTACTTCAGTACCCAAATTAATCTCTTTGGTTTCCTTGATTAAGATGGAGGATCTTTCAAAAAGGTGAGTACCCATAAGGGGAAGATGAGCTTCCCCATCCTCTAACTCCTTAAAAAGGTTTTCATCAGAGGATGAAACCTTTGTTTTTACTTTTGATTGGTCTGAAAGTTCCTTGGGGAGGTTTTCACTAGAAGACCTTTGATTATTTTCTGGTTTCCTAATTTTATGGTTGATGAGTTCATCTTCCCCAAAATAAGCATGCTAATCAAGATCAAAGACAAAGCCTAATTTATATTCCTCCTCTAAACCCATGAAGTGTATAAATACCTTATCATTTAGAAAAAAAATCAATGGGTACAGATCCTCATTGGTCCCAATCAATTAGTTTAGGATAGAAAAGTGGGAGATCAATGGTGAAGATGGAGGTAGAGAAGAGGGAGGATGTTGAACACACAAAAGTGTTGAGAGAGGGGGTGAATCAGTAAATCAATTTTTTTACATCCATTAGTAATTAATCAAATGAAAACCATGACAAGAAAAATAACACATAAGAATGCAAGCATAACACCATATTTAAGTGGAAAACCCTATAAGGGAAAAACCACGATGAACAAGTTGCTTAGATCTATTTTCCAAATCTAGCCTTACAAATCAAAATAGGATTTAAAACAAATTTTATGGGCTAAAACCCAAAGGAATCTATAAATCCATCAATTATTACAATACTTACAACCAAGAATAAGGCTACAAGTTTTTATAAAACATTTGATAATAATTGCTAATCAATTATCACCACAACATTCTTCACAATGACATATATCTTTAATACTTCTCAACAACCTCTGCCACCTTCGGCTCATTTCCTTCAACACACTTCCTCACTCACACATATATGTTTTCCTTTGGCTCACTATCTTCAACACACTTCCTCATACATACACTTGCACATGATTCTTTGTACTTTCGCATACACTCATTGCTGAACTAACACGCATGTATCGATCTTCTAGATATTTCATTATCAATTTTTTTTTTATAGTTTCCTTATTCACACATTATCATTTTTCAACATACAACATAAATTGATCCACACTTTCAATAAACTTGATCTTCTGTTTATATCCTTTGTAAGCCTCAAAAGTTTTCTCCTTTGTTGGCCAAGATATAAACATATAACATGAGACATGCGTTGGCCACCACAAGTTGGCACCAAAAATATCTACGGTAAGAGAGAATCACGTGAAGATCAAACCAAGAGATAGTCAAGACCTATTTTTCCATATAACACATCTTCAAACTAGCACACACTTCCAAAACCTAGCACAATCATTTCAACATACCAAGTTGGCTCAACAAACACTTATCCCACTTCATATTAGATCCATACCAAGAGTGTTATCGAAGAAACAAAAATATCATCATGCAAATCATATCATGAACATTCTTGTACAAAAATCTTATCAATTTAGATCATTTCATGTTGGCGCAAACACATAATACTAACCATATCAACTTTAGATAGACTTTGATACATGAGAAGATCAAATATCAACTTGTAGATCTTTCAGAGAACATAATGAGACCTAACCATGCTTCTCATAACCTCTTTACTCAGTTTCAGGAAATTACTTGCTAACACAATTCATTAGATCACCAATAGATCAACCTTCCAAATTTCTAGAATACAGACAACACACTGACACATACAAAATCATTGGTGGTGAACCAAATCACATGAGACCTAAATTTAGTAGGCACACTAGATCTATATGAATATAATTACAAAATTGTAGATACAAACAAGATAATGTAATGAAGTGCAGAGTCACTTAGTTCTACCCTAGGCAACCATTCATAGAAACTGACATGTTATTAGTTGGGTATGTGTAGGATCATCATGGAAAAAACAGGTCCTTAAGTGGCAAAAAAATAAAAAAAATTAGAGTTAGGCAACTTGACATCAAAATTTGAATAAGCTATCTATTTTATTTTAAAAATGTGTAAAAATAGAATTTGTAGAAAATTGAATGTAGTTTCTAAATTAATAGTTTTATTTACAAAAAAATAAAATCTATTTGGTGAAAATTTGAAATTTCAATACAGTAGTACTTTAATTTCAGGGAAAAAATAAGAAGTAGGTGTCTGTCTGACCACCCTAACCACATTAAAATTATAATATTTTACATACAAGTAGAGGACTCTTGTCCCGATGTCATGCATATTTTTTTGTAATTTTTTTCCAAGTAAATAATTAATTATATATTTTTTTATGACAACTTAAAAAAAATATAAAGACTCATATGTTTGACCACCTTAACTTGGTCAAAAATTCATGAAATTCAATTTTTTATTTTTTAATCTTATAGTATGTAAATCATAGAATGTGAAGCATGTTTTGGATGCAAAAAAAATGATATTGTTTGGAATCTATAGATGTTTTTCAATTAGCCTAAAAATCAAGACTTTAGTCATAATTCAATAGAAAATAAATAATAATTATTTATTGAATTCAAAGTAAAGAATAATTTATATTGTTGGAAAGTTGAGAATATCCTTTAAAAACCCTTTTCTTTTCATCAATTTTTGTTTAAAAAAAAAGTCGTCAGCCACATACCCATCATATTGCCACTTTTTGGCCCATCATGATCCTGCACATACCTAGTCTTCTAGCAATGAAAAAATGTTGCACTTAAACTTATGAATTGAAAATTGGATCATACATACCGCATAGATATATTGAGTATCCTACAATTTGCAGGGCTACATGATCATCTACAGAGAAATGTAGAGAAATTGACTGAGTTTTTGTATTGTCATTCTTTGCACCTTTGACAATTTGAAGACTTGTACATTTCTCTATATACCCCAAGTAAAAATTTTTATTAGAAAAAATATGTAATTATGAACTTTAGAAGATAGGGTGCATTAAATTTAGAAGATAAGGTACAACTATGTACAAATGATACTTATCGACATCATCACAACTCTTCATTTAAGACTAGAGTATTTGTAATAGAAACATGAGTTCGCATTAATGATTGTTTTTTTACAACAATCTCCCCCTTTATCATTAATGGAAAAACTTACCAGATGTTCCATTTTCTCTTCACCTTTGACATTAAGGGAAAGGGGAAGAGGGCTACTGTTTTACATACCCATAAAGAGTAAACTCCCCTTGAGAGTTAGCACTAGTTAGTCCCAAAAGGATATGCCTGTAGAAAAATAGATATGTTCTATAGGTTTCTCATGATATATATTGGTATGGTGAGAAATTTATGCAAAGTGTCAAAAATCATCATAGTATTATCATCCACACACTACATTGGCTACACAATTTTTATCACAAAATTTTGTCTTGCATGAAGACATACTTACCTTAATTTTACACATAAATGTCTTCTACTTCTTCCAAAAAAGATGGTGCATGATTTTTTGTATAACACTTTTTTCTTCTATTAAGAACCTCGTCAATGATGCTAACCTTAAGCTCACCACTTCCTTTAGTTTTTTTACATTGAACTTTAATATTCTCCCTTTGATATTGTACATGTGGTACCTGGGAGTGTATTTTCTCTACTTGTTCCCTTGTGGAACCATCCTTATCCTACACTAGATCATATGTAGTAGCCATATTTGTGATCAACATCTCCATTACATCTATTTGATGCTTGATATTATTTGTGGTTGCATGCCATTATAAGCATAAAAGGTATAATAGCTTTGCTTCCTCCATACATTTTTTTAATATCTTTTATGCTTACTTGTATCTTGTCATGTGCCCTAGCCCATTTTATAGAGGCTTCAGACAATTTATTATTGTTCATTTTTATCTTAGCTTGCTTCTTAAGATAGGAATAATTTTCTTTGAATGAATCCATTAATTGTTTTAATTGTTGAGAGAGTGGAAAAGAGGAATCCTTCTTTGCATTAGGAGTTTATATTTCTAAAGTTTTGATTTCCTCTAGTAAGATTTATGTACCTTCCACTTGTTGCTGCAATACCTCTTCCCTTGTGGAGGAGTGGAAATTGTCACCAAATTGCAAATTTTGAAGAGGTGGATTACCAAACAAGTTAACTTTCCCATTAAATACAAGAAATCATAGAATCTATGAAGTGATCATAGGCTAAATCTATTTTTTTTGTGCCAAAAAATCCTTGATGGAGTCAATAGGGGAGATAGATTAAGAATCCCTTCGATTATCATGCACACTTTCTCTAAAAACTAGTGTACCTTGATCCATATGTTAATCCTACTGATTAGTGTTATCTAGAGGAGGAATATTTTGCACACCATTATGCTTAGGACAAACATTTTATTTATCTTGTGCAACTTTCTCTTCTACCTCTTCTTGTGAATTGTTTTGATCAATTTTGTGTGAATGAGATGTTGTAGAGTGGTGAGGAGATATATGTGGTTGCTCCACATTCTCAACATAGTTTAATTCTTCAAGTATTTTATTTTCTACTTCTTCAATCTCCTTTTGAATATTATATTTTTATTCCTTCTCCGTGCTCATAAGGACATCCACCCTATGTTTTGTCCTTAGCTCCTAAGCTTGCTTTTGAGATATTTTATATTTTCTTACAGGAAAATAGAGGATTTGACTTTGTCAAGAGGTTGTTGTCTTATCTCTTCATCCATTTCTATGAAATTTTCTCTTTTTTGCCTCAGGGCATGAGCACAACTCTCTGAAACCTTTTTAATAATGTCGCTAAGAGGCTTATTGTATTGGATCATGCACATTACTATTGTATCCTCAATAGTCTTCTAATCTACATGAGGAACATCTAGACAAATTTATGCCATTTCTTATAGAATTCCATGACTCACAATCCTATTGAAAATTTCCTCTAATTGGAGAGGACCATGCAGAGGTGCCACTAGAGAATTTTGTTTAGTATTATTTTATTTCCTTTTAAACAATGATACCTTACTCTCCTTCTTATCCTTCCTCTTCAATTTCTTTTGTTTGAATATTTTTTTATTTTGGAAAGCTACTTAGGCCTTGCATAATTCTTTTTTGAAGTCTTCATCCAAGCTAATGTTTCAAATGCATCTCTTCTTCTAGTAGAACTAGTCTAAGTTGATTTTATGGCTTGTGGAGGATTAATAATTGTATAAGTTTATTTGCCAAATATTCTTGGAGTTTCTTCAAGGTCTGAGGGAATGTGTTAAGGAGTGTTGGTGGTATTCAGAGGCGCCTTCATGGTCAACTGTGGAATACCCAAATTATAAAACATTTTTCTGTCCTCTTTTCAAGTGAGTCATCAACCTTTTTCTAGATTATTTTTTCCATGATTACCCTATATGTGCCAAATCTTCCACATGTGAGACCTCAAATGGAAATTTTGGAATCCAAGAAGTTACTAATAGCACAAGTTTTATGTAGTAGTAATCCTTATCAACAAGAAATGATCTATTTCATCCTTATACCTTCTCACCTTGTCAAAGGGAATTCTCTCCCTATCTTGCATTTCTACTTGTAGATTCTTGATGAATACCTAGTATGTAGAGTTGCAAGCTAGTCTGTCATCGAATCCCCTCATGTGAAATTTGATTTGTGTAGCAACCAAAACATGTCGTTTCCATACTTTTCCCTTAAACCCAAGTAATTCATTCAAAAATTAGAATTCTAAACATATAATTAAGGACCCATACCTACAATTATATCCAATCTCCTTGGTTCTCTTGATATTGTCAAACAATTATCCCCTCAACAACTCACACAAACCAAAATCTTTTACTTCTTTAACCATTTGGTACACAATATGGATTGTGGTACCAGTGGAAGATCCCTCTCTTTTTGTGTAATAAACTTTGTAGGCAATTCCCATAGAATAATATTATACCATTGTATCAATTATGTCATTTATTCCTTTTTCCAAAATTTGCAATAGTCAATTTTGTAACCCTCGCCTTTTTTTATGGATTTCATCGCCAAAACTAGTCCGATAGAACATAAACTAGTAACGACTCAAATTGCTTCCTTAGTGATCCTAGAGGTTTATCCAAGTAAATGAATTCATCATGGATTTGTCTTAGAATAATTATTACCTATTCATGATTTTCAGAGAATTTCGGGAAATCATTTCACACACATAACCCATTTACTATCACATTTGCAAACTCTAGTTTGTATCTGGTATCATCAAGTAGGGTTTTTTGCAACTCTTCAAACTTCATATGATCAATTTCATTGATGGTGGCATGAATTTAGATACTAACATCCTTTTTATACACCACATCAACAAGTACTTTGGAGAAAGCACCATCCTTGTCAACCTCCATGGCCTTAAAAGTATACTTCTTGTATTTTAGCCTTAATTTCTTAGTAATATCAACCAATTTAGGAGTCTCCATTACAATTCCTTAAAAACAAAAACTAGGGTTTTATGAGTAATTTTGAAGAATACCTTTGTGTTTTGTTGCTAGGGTTTCACCTTTAGAATGATTATACTCAAATTCACAAGAGATTTTTGAATGTCTTTTTCTCTTCTCAACTCTAGATGTAAATGCTTTGATTTTGAATGAGCTTAGATTATGAAAATGAAGCATATGTAACATGCATCCACCCTAGCTTTTCACAATTAATGCAGCTTATCCTCGTTAGGTGAACAACTGTTGGAGTTCTCTATGCCATAATAAATATCCAAATTCATTCAACAATCCTTTGCATATAATTCTTTTACTCCAAGAATTTGAGCTATAGATTCTAACTTAATTAGAAATCATATACTTCAAACAAATTATTATAAATTAAATTTCACACTATAATATTTAACATTTTATCCTTACCAGTGAGCCAAAAGATTTTATGGATGATAGCTCCCCCTGAGCCAATGTTCTATCTCAATATTTCATGATGTATTATGCACAATGCACAAGTATAGTGTCATCCTTCATCTCATTATATTGCTCTTGTTTCTTTCTCCAAAATTTCATAGTATCCTCCATCTTCCTATATTGAACAAGTAGTTTCATAGAACCACTCTTTTAGAATCTTGTTTTGTGCACAATGTTATCACACTTTAAGCAAAAAATATTATATTCATGGGCCAAACTATTTCTTCTTACTTTAGGTTTACAATCAATAACCCTATGAACAAAATTATTTCATGCATAGTAGTAACCATAAAAGGAATGAGAGATCATATCATTATGTCTTGGATGCACAAATGGGTTCTTACTCATGTAATAATTTCTTCTTGCCTTAGTTCTACAACTTAATAATCTTATGAAAAAAATTATTATAAGAATAATAGTAGCCATGAAAGGATTGAGAGAACTTGGGAGTAGCAGCTCCTATTTAGGAGGACATTTCTTGAAGGTCTTCTTCTGATTTCTAACCTTTATGAAGTCATCATCCAACTCCTTCTTCTCATCTTTAGTACTCTTAGAGTATTTAGCATAGGCCCTTTCCTTATTCATTTCATGTATATCTATCTTTGAGTTCTAACCTTTTTCAAATCCAAGACCATCCTTATTCCTTAAAGGTATTTTAAAATTGATTATCTCA
This sequence comes from Sequoiadendron giganteum, assembly GCA_007115665.2. Classification (NCBI taxonomy): domain Eukaryota; kingdom Viridiplantae; phylum Streptophyta; class Pinopsida; order Cupressales; family Cupressaceae; genus Sequoiadendron; species Sequoiadendron giganteum. The sequence goes on along the minus strand of CM021100.1, from coordinate 285,647,500 downwards.
TCAAGGATTTTGGTGATTTTCTTGAGTTTTAGGCCTTTGTCTATCTTGTCCAAATTGCTTTCTCTAATTCTTTCCTTAGGGAGACAAATTATTTTTCAAGTTTGGAGAATTAAACTAATTTTACATTTAGCTTAGTATTTAGATAATATGTAACCATTTTACCTTCTTCAACTTGAAATTTTAAATTGAGATTGCATCTTTTGATTCTTTGAGTTTGATCTTAAATTCTCCATTTTATTTCCTTTCCACATCCAAATTTCTAGTGTTGAAATAAGTTCTCCTTAAAAATCAACCTCACAATCTTCTTTATTAAATACTCTCATATCTTTATGTTTATAATCTTCTAGAGAATTATTATCATTGAATACTTCTTCATTTCCCATGTGTTCTACTCCAAGATATATCTCAACTATTAGGCTGTATCAAGGCACTTGGCTTTGATACCAATTATTGAACACACAAAATTACTGAGAGGGGAGGTGAATAAGTACTTAATCAAATTATTTACATCCATTAGAAATTAATCAAATGAAAACCATGAAAATTAGAAGAATGCATTAACATGCCACCATAACACCAAATTTATGTGGAAAACCCTACAAGGAAAAAACCTTGTCGAGCAAGCTACTTGGATTTATTGTCCAAGTCTAGTCTCAAAAATTAAACCAAGATTTACAACAAGTTTTATGGGCTACAACTGAAAGGAATCTACAACTCCCTCAAGTATTACAAAAATTAAAACCAATAATGATGCTACAACCTATGTACAAAATATTTGACAACAATTGTTGATCGATTGCCACCACAACATTCTTCACATTTACATATATCTACAATATTTCTGCTCAACATCCTTTGTTTCCTTCATATCCTTTCCTTCAACACACTTCCTCACACATATATTGTTACCTTTGACTCGCTTCAATCAAAACACTTCCTCATACGTACACTTGCACATGCTTCATTGTGCTTTCACATACACTCATTGTTGAACTACAATGCCTATATTGATCTTGTCCACATTTCATTATCAAAATAATTTATAGAAATTCCTTATTTGTGCATTATCCTTTTGAAAAATACATCATACTTTCATACACACTTTCAATAACCTTAATATTCTATTTATATTTTGCATAAGATTCAAAAGGTTTCTCCTTTATCATCTAAGATATAGACATATAACATGGGAGTGTGTCACCCACCACAAGTTAGCACCAAAAACATCCATGATCAGATGGAATTACATGGAAATAAAACCAAGAGATAGTCAAGACCTATTTTTCCATAGAAAATATCTTCAAATTGGTACATGTTGATGGTGTTTTTATGCACTTCACAACATAGGTAATTCGTAGGTGCATTACCTCTCTTGAAAGACAATTTTCCACAATCAAATTGCAGAACACTATCCCAAGGTCTCTCGGGTCTCAAGTCATGACGAGGCTTGGAATATTTCAGTTGTTTTATGTGATTTGCTGGAATCACAAGGCGGCCTTACGTAGTCGAAGCTATAGGAGAATTGAGTATATGAATGGAGTTTTATGGGTTTGGAATTACTATGCTTTGCTGCAGGCTCAGGCAACAGTCTTAGACTCCATTATTTCGTCAGATTTGGCTTTACAATGTGCAACAAACCTTAACGCAGGTTGTTTCTAAAAAAGGAAAAAAGAAAAGGGTGAGGAAGAAAGATGTTTCCTGGACCTGCAACTACCAATGAACAATGATCATGGAGGTTCCTGTTGTGGACAGTTTCCTTAAACATAATTTCACTTAACCAGAATTCTCACAATATCATGAAATCTGTGCTATCTTCTAAGGACTGCAGATATTCATCATTCATTCGCTATGGGAAGGTGAATAAAGATGAGATTCAATGAGCAACAATGAAATCAAAGTCCAGACTAACTTTGCACAGTAATCTGCATTCAACAAATGACCAAAAGTATGGACAAGAAAAGCATACACATAGCAACAATCTTCAAAACCAGAGATAACATACTAAATCTACCAAGTCTAATCTAAGGACATCAGAATAGTAAAGTAACTTAAAGAAAAGCTATAACTAAAAGGGAGAGGAATCATGAAACATATGGAGAAAACCGGAAATACACCAGAAAATGACTGTATTTGCTATTAAAATTTCTGCAGTATGCCTTTACAACAACTCAACTCTCTTAAAATGAGAGGAGGAGGGCCTTATTTATAGTTTTCAAAAAACAAAATGAGTGGCTAAGATCTGATTCTATTGTATGGCCAAGATTCACTTTACATTAGGGTTTCACCTACCCCCAAATATATTACATTTATAAATAATTTCTTGTTTCTTCCCTATTTCGTCATCTAGTGACAACACTGTAGCAATTTTGTCTTTTAGCCATTTGCCCTTTACTGTAGCTATTCTTCAAGGAACTCATCGTCGATGATGGGATTGCCCTCTTGCTTCTTCATCGTGGCATACTCCATGAAACTTAGGACCAGGGATTGAAACTTATCCACCTCTATGATGTCAGATTTCAAAATTTGGTAAGACCACTCTTAGGAATTGCTGCCTAGCTTCTTCCAGTCATCCTCATACTTAGTAGCGTTGTCCTTAAAAAGTTTCGATTATGCAAAGGCTCGAGTAGCGAAACACATGGATTCAGTGGTGACCTCAGCAAACATCCCATCCTCCATAATCTTCAAGAAGTAGGGCTTCATATTCTCTAGATTGATCTCGACTGCAGGCAACTCATACCCCGTCATCAGCTTGAGGTACCGAGCGCACTCTTCTCTAGAATCTCTTGCCCATTCAATGTCTGGTGTCATTCGCTCCAAAACCTGCTCAAGCCTCCTCTTTTGGTGATTAAAATCTTGCCTCCACATATCTATCAGCTAGTGATCATCATCCTTGAAGGCCAGGTCCTTTTCCCAGACATCGCTTGGCAACGCGAGTATGGCCTCAATCTTTGGGTAGGCCGACTCATACTTCCTTGGGAACCTTTCATAGATCTGCCTTGTGTCTTCGAGAGTCTTCTAAACCTCTAGGAACCTATTTGATGCCTGGACAACCAAGTTGATACCTGTGTTTCCCATGTCCAAGACCCGCCAGAACCAGTTTTCCATAGTCTTGTTCAAGTTTCATCTCTTTTCAAGTTTGTTAATTTGTTCCTAGGACAGCAATTGAGGTGGGGCCGATGATGTTGTAGGCTACTCATTTGGAGATGGCCACTGTTGAATATAAGCTGTTAGGCTAGCCACCTGCTCCTTTAGTTCTTCTTTGGAGGCCTTATCCTATTGGATAAGGTGCACTACCGTGGCGACCGACTCTTGGAGATGCTCAACTTTTTGTTCCCTCGTGGCCACTCCCAAGTCGATGGTGGAGATGTTGTAAGTTATACCTTGTTCCCCAACCATCGACATTTCTATTTGCACTGCCCTTGATCCCGAGGCATCCATGGTTACTTTTGATCTGACCTTTGGCCTCTTCTCTTTTCTGGTGCTTACTCGTGCTCTGGCCATGATGGCTTCCAGCCTCACCTTGGGATCCTTCAAGGTGGGAGTCTTTTGCTTGAGTTGTCTTTGCAGCCAATCGGGCACTTGGGGTTCTTCCCTTGGTGGTTCACTTTGAGTCCCGCTGTCTCCCTTCTTGGGTTCGACGGTTCCAACAATAAGAGCTCTCTCCTTGGTTTCTACACCTTCCTTTTCTTCATCAGAGTCTTGTTTGATCGTTTCATGTTCAGCGGTGGACTCAGTGTGCAACTGCTCCTTAGGTGAATCTTTCTTTTCAACATCCTCCTCCTTTTTGTTTAGAGTATCTTGATGCTCCTCGGGGATCTCTCCTTGTTTGTCCTCGTGGAGGAACATTTCCTTGTCATGCTCTGGGGTCTGGCCATGTCCCTCGGTTGGAGACCTATTACCTTCCATCTCTGGAGTAGCAATCTCCTCTTCCTGTGCAAGCCGGTCTTTGGCCTCCTTGTCCTCAATTTCCTTAAGCTACTTTCCCCACTCAACATTGAGTTCGGGATCATTGGACTCTCAGATCAGTTTAGCATCGAGGTCCTCACTGCCCTCACTGGAAGACTCATAGGCCACTTCATCAACCTCCCGATGCTCAAACAAGGGATGTTCATGATAGTCAAAATCTTCATACTTTGGCTCCTTCTTAGCCTCTAGCTGCTGTTGTTCACGCTCGTTTGATATCTGCATGGTCGCTTTCATCTTTGGTGATTTAGTAGAGGGGGATGCCGTTGGAGTGGAGGCCATAGCTTGATCTATTGCAGCCTGGACTATCAGATTGGTGAGCATCCCTGAAATCTCAGACGACACATTCTGCATATACTTTACAAAAGACTCCGGAAGGCTAAGGGTAGGCATTGTAGTAGCAGAAATGGTAGGAAGGGAAGGAGACATGGAGGAAGAGGTAATTGGTGAGGTGGTGGCGGACGATGAATCTATGGGAATAACTTGCAATACTGGAGGAGTAGGAGCAAGGTGGACGGAGATATCCACCGCAGGTGGGGAGGAAGCAGAGACTACAAGAGAAGCATGAGGGGTAGGGGAAGCAACAATAGTAGTAACAATGGTAGGAAGCGACCTTGGTGAGCTAGATCCTGATCCTCTAATCCCAAGGGACGGACCCTTGGTTAATATAGCCATCTCCGTGCTACCAGTTGTTTTCCTCCTCTTCTTGGAAGGTTCAGGCTCAAAAGCCTTACGGGCATAGACCTTTGGTTTGGGTAGCTATTCGCTAGCCTCCTTTCTTTTCTTCATCTTTACCGATGGTGGGGTCTTCGATGTCTCCCTAGTTGTAGCGGTGGCTGCTCCACCTTTGGAGCCACTTGGTTCACTTACATGCTCACTTGTAAGTTCAGTGAATGTTAGGATGACACCTTGTTGTTTCAATTGAGCCACCTTCTTGTCGATCCATGCCCTCGTTTAGATTTCAACAGGCCTAGTGAGCACACCAATGTCGTTAAGCTCTAGTGCATTCCAGTCAATTGTAGGTAGTGGCAAGTTGGAAACTGCATCATATCCTAGGTCCACAACTGTGTCTTCATCCTCTTCTAGCTGATCAGGGACCGGACACAAGTTCACCCTTTGCACATAGATGACGGTCATGCACATGTAATGCCGCAACCGCACCTCAAGATCATCCCTACAATTGGCCCAAAAGTCCTCCATATTGTGGAGGTGGGCGTACTCACGTTCCAGTGCCTTTCTGACATGACCATAAGGATCCATTCGTGGCCGCGCTGTATATTGCTCGAAGTTATATTCTGCCAGCTCCTTTTTCGAATATCCTACGCACTGGGAGGTGTGGATCTTATACATCCCTTGACCGAGGTTCATGAGATAGGTGGGGCCTGCCAAATGCTTTTCCCTCAGGATGCTATGAATGTGTCATAGCTTCCGGGTCAGCTCCAAGAGATTGATTCGATCATTTGGGTACCGGGGCAGCTTATTCGGTCTTTCGGTGAATCCTTGAGCGTGCATGTAGGTGAACCTTGGGAATTGAATGTACCAGAAGGCGTACTACCTGAGGAAGACCCTGGCACTATGGGACGTCCTCCTATGAAAGTCCCCTCCTATGGATCGGATGATGTGAGCAATGAATGCGTCGTTCACCCTGCAGTAGTCTCTTTTGAAATTCCGGAATTGTAACTGGGGGTACTTGTCATAAGGCTTAAGCTCTGGCCCCGATGGATCACTAGGCATCATTGTCAACCCCTGATAATGTTGCCGATTGGTGAGAGAATATACCAAGTAGGAGTTCATGAAGAATTTGTTGGTTTTCTTCATGGTGGTAAACTGCTCGTGGAAGTAGTCACTGATTATCTCGCCCCAATAGAAGGCGGTGCCCTTACCTTGGAGAATCTATTCTATGAAATAGAACATCCATTCTTGGAAGAAAATAGCGTTGGGAAGGCCCATGACTTGGCTGAGTAGAGTTGCAAGGTCATGGTAGTCCTCGAAGAAGTTGCTGCGGAAGAGCTCCTGAGGAAGCTTCCCAACACTACCCTATTTGTCTTTCAACCAGTACTGGTTGATGAGCCTTTTGCACCCCAATGGGTCCTGTTCCCATACCTCTTTGCAGTCTTCCATGGTGGGGACCTCCATGCTTTCAAAGGCAGGAATGTGGATGGTCGCTATTATACCTGATGGAGACATATCTGCAAGGATATTTCCGTCATGGTCCACTATGGTTTTGGTATCAGATTGGTATGCCTCCATGCACGCCATTACCAGCTCTGGGGCCACTAAGGCCAGTGGGAAACATGTAGTTTTAGCTAGTCCACTGCTCTTTATTAATCTTGTGTTTGCTGTTTTTGGGTTCGTTCTGACCCTCTGCATACATCGGCCTATCCGATGTTGGTATCTGAGACATCCTTCCAAAGGATAGTGATCCTGGATTGGATAGGGACTCCTTGGAATTTTTTTTCATTAGGTCCCTGTCTTCCTTGCCCCTTGGTGGCTTGGTTGTTCATTTTACTTTCTTGGAAGCACCGAAAGTCTCTGCATCGGATTCCATAAATCCTGTACGAAAGACGAGAATTAGTAATGATGAACTTGACAAAAATGGCCACTGATAAATCCCTGCATGTCAAGATTAGCCCGACAATTATAATTTATATTTAATAACCATGCAAGCTAAGTACTTCTTTGTTAGAAAGCAGTGCAAACAATCCAGAGTTCCTAGGCCGGAATTCCCTTGGCAAAATGCCATTTGAAAGGGAAAAATGAGAATGGAATTCCCATAGGAATTTCTCGAGGTTGGATTCAAGGATTTGAGGTCGAAGGCGGAGGAAAATTGAATTTCAGCAAGTGGGTCGAAATCCATTTTGGATTTGGAGGCCATTTGGTCCTTAATTCGGAAGTTCGGGCATCATCTGCAGGGAAGCCGTTTGAAACGGTGAAGAGGAAACAGAATTCTGGGCACCAGAATCTGGGTCTCGAATTGCCGTCATCGGGAAGCAGCTAAGGGTCGGCCATTGGGGACAGTGAAATGAAAGCAAAAATTTGGGAGGCAATTTTCGAAAGCGGTCAGAGGGTTCGGGACAATTGGGCGACGAATGGAGCACTGGGACTCGGAGGTCGGGAAGTTGTCCTAAACTCGCCGTTAGAACGATGCAGGTGGAACGGAATCCCGAGAGGGGAATTCCAACATTCAAAATTCGAAAGAAGTTCGGAGGAAGTTTACTGATTTTAGGTTTCGGCGGACAGCGGACCGAGGTCCGGAAGTCGGGAAGATGCTCGAACGACGATGACACAATGAAATCCTGGAAAGGGAATTCCAGAGGTCGAAGTCCGAAGAGGGAAATTAAAGTCGAGTTTCGACCGGAAGATGGAAGACTTTGCGGCCGGGAAGCTGGGTTCGGAAAGCTGCTCGGGGAAGGCCGTTTGGAATGGCGAAATCGGGACGGAATTTCGGGAAGTGAATTCCGAAGACCGAATCCCGAGGGAAGATTGAATTTGGCAAGATGGGGATATTTTCGAGTTTAGACAAGGTACAAGGTTCGGGGGTCGGGAGGACGCTCGGACTAGGCCATTTGGAACGACGAGGACACAATGGAATCCCGGATGGGAATTCTGAAGGTCGAAATTCAAAGCGGGGAATTTGTCGAGGGATTTGACAATTTGAAGAGGCTGCACATGGCCGCGGGAAGACCTGGGCCTGGAAGAAGCTAGCGCTATTCCGAAGAATAGCCGCGGTGCGGTAAAGCTCCAGATCGAATTTTCGGCCACTAGCAATCAATTTTTTGGTTTTCTAAAAGGTGGGTTTTGATGGGAAGGCCTATATCTACCAGATTTTAACATGGTTTCTTCATTTTAAAATGTTTAAAGCTCATAAATGGCAAAATAAAGGATGAGGGCGTGGATGGAAAACCTACCTCGAAATCTAGAAGAACAAGCTGCCGGATGCACGGAGGTCAACGAAAAAGCACTCAAAATCCAGGATAGAAGAAAAACTTGGGCATCGGGAGTTCTCCAATCTTCTCAATCGCTCGAGCATTTGACAATGATGATCGAAATTTTTTCTTTTATAGCAGAAACCACCATTAATGCAACATTAAATTCCTTCGTACGGGGCAGGTGGAGTTGGTGAATTTGAAAAACACAGGGTTAGCGGGAGGTCCGGGACCCGGGGTCCGAAAATCCGTCCCGTCACAACCATTGAAATAGTGAAGCCCAAGGGGAATCCTGGAAGAAGAAACCCAGAAGGGGAAACCCGGAAAGGGAAACCTGGAAGAGGAAACCCGAAAATTTCCATAGATGCCAGAACCAACATTTTGACAAGGGAAACCTGGGTTAACCCAAGACTTGGCAATTTTTAAAAAAAGGGGGGGGGGGACTCTGGTCGAGCCTTAAAAAATATGGCATTGGGAAATGCATCGACCCTTTTGGGGCACAAAAATGGGTACGCAAAACGAGGTAGAACAAAAAAGGACCAAAAAAAGCAAGGAGGGAAAAGAGGGTCCCCATTCCGAATGGGGCATGTGTGCAAAAGGCACAATAGTACACACTTCCAAGAATCTAATGCAATCATCTCAACATACCAAGCCAACTCAACAAACTCTTATCCTACTTAATATTATAAATGCAAACCCAATTCCTTGCCAAACATTCCTATACACCCATTTTATAAATGCAAATCATTTCATATTGGAACCAATGCAATGCCCAAAATATCAACTTTAGACGGATTGTGATACAAGAGAAGATCAAATATCACCTTGCAGATCTTTCAAAGAACATAATGAGACCCAACCATGCTACACATACCCTCTTTACTCAATTTTCAAAAATTACTTGATGATGAAAGTCATTAGATCACCAACAGATCAACTTTACAAGATTTCAGAACACAAACAACACACTAACATGTACATAATCATCGGTGGTGAACCAAATCACATGAGACTTGAATTGAGTAGGCACACTATCTATATGAATATATTTACAAAATCACAAATCCAAATAAGATAATGCAATGAAGTGTAGAGTCATTTAGTTCTACCTCAAGCAACCATTCATATAAACTGACATGTTCTTATTCTTCTAATGATAAAAAAATGTTGTGGTTACACTTATGCACTAAAACATATCATACATACCACATAGCTATCTTCAGCTATCCTCCAATATACATGGCTACATGATCATCTACGAAGAAATTTGGAGAAATTGATTAAGATTTTGTAGTGTCATTCTGTGTACCTTTGACAATTTGAATACTTATACATTTATCTATATATACCCCAAGTAAATTCTTTTATCAAAAAACATATGTAATTCTGAACTTCAAAAGATAGGGTTCATGAATTTAGAAGATAAGGTACAACTATGTATAGATGATATTGATCAACATCATCGCAATTATTTATTAAAGACTAGTGCATTTTCAATAGTAACATGAGTGAAGACATCAATGAAAACACACTAACAACACATTTGAAAAAATAGGAGACATCCAAATCATCAGAAGAAAGTTTAATGACCTCTTTAGGGATGTCCTCAATAATAACAAATTCCATACTGATATTGTTCAATATACTAGTTGATGCTACAAATTTATTTTTCTTTGCATCATAATCAAGTCCTTGATGTTTTGAAATAGTTGGTAGTTAAATCTAGGTTGGAGGATACGTTGGTCATTTCCCCCAATCCTCTTCCTTGATAATTAACCTTTTGGGTGATTTGATGGGTGACATGATATACTTCTTGAAAATATTCCAAGAGGGTAGAAGAACTCTCAAGTTCCTCATAGTATACCGATTGGCTAATATCCTCTTCAATTTGTTCTTGTACCAAAGTTCTAGGAGACTAAAAGGTTGTTGAGCCCATATTCTTAACGATTTCTTCTTGGATGAAGATCATCATCCATATGTGTGTGGAGATGGAGGAAAGGTTCCCACATTAAGTGTAGTAATCATTTCATATTCTCCACAACCTTTTTCAATGATCTTGACCTTTATGAAAGTGGATTCAAGGGTGGAAGATGGAGTGGAAAATGCAAGGATTGTGTTAGGATCAACATACAAATAAGATGAAGTGGTGTTGGAAGGTGCCACTTCAACTCCAAGGAAATGTTGAGAATGAGGGAAAGTGGCCTCAAGAGTATAATAATACTTAAAAGGATGTGGATCAGCATGTTTAGTAACCTCGATTCCATTATGGGGGAATTTAAGGCACCAATGGTAGGTGGATGGAATGTTGTGCATGAAATGAATCTATGGGTGACCAAGGAGGAGGTTATATGGAAGGTCAAGAACAAGGACATGACATGTCGTATACTACATAGATGGACCAACCTGAATAGGGATGTAAATGGTACCCTTTGAATCTCTCTTTGCATTATCATAAGCCTTGATTGTGATTACTTGATTATCCAAATCAGATTAAGTATATCCTACCTATTTAATGAAATTTAAGGTATGTAGGTTGAGAAATGAACCATTATCCAACATGACCCACTTCACTTTGTTCTTAACAATAAGGACTTGAATGTGGAGGGGACAATTGTGATTAGGATCAATGGGAGGCATATCATTTTGAATAAATCACAAATGATATGTAGAGGACAAGTGCACCATGAGAGCTTGGAATTGGGTAGGATCTAGGTCATTAGGGAGATGAGCATCCTACAAAGCCTTAATAAGGATCTCCTGGTTTATGGTAGAATATTTCAACAAGTCTGAAATGGAGATTTGAGTGGGACTTTTACAAAGATTATCTAAGATGTTATATTGTTGGATTACAGGGGGTTGTTGGGATGGGTTCAATGGATCAAAAATATATATATGACCACAATAAGTTTTAACTATGCGCTGAATTTCCTTAGCCTTCACTCAAATCATACACTCATAGATTGACTTGCGTGATGCAACCAATCATATTGTCATAATTGAAAAGAACTTTTGTATAATCGACATGATGGGTTTGATTGTTTTGGCTATTGCTTGGACCAATATTAGCATTAGAGGTGCCATCTCCTTGATTATGCTTTTGGAAGGAATTTTGGTATATCTATAATTGATAATTAGAAGATGTAGATTGGTTACCTCAATGGTGATATCCCCTCTATATATAAGATCTTGGATATAGTTCTTAAGCTTCATATATTTATTTGAGGAATGGCCTTTGATCTTATGATAGTCACAATACTAATTATCATTATACCAATTTGGATTAGGCTTGGTTTCATCAAACATTTGGGTGATTGGATAGGTAACCGCATTGGCTTGGACTAACTTTCAAAAGAATGCATCAATGGGCTCTCCCAAGGGAGTGAAATTGCACTAACATTGCCTTGATTGGGAGGAAATGAAGTTTGTTGAGGAACATATATGGCTTTGGTATTTAATTGAGTACATCTATTTTAACAAACTTGAGATGTCTTAGCCACTTAAATGTGCTTTGTATCAGTTACACCATCATTGAAATTTTTTTTGGTTTTGTTCCAATAGCGAGATTTATCATTAGAGGGTTTATCATTGTTTTCTTTATAGATCTTGACCATTCCCTTAGCTATGATTTATTTATCAATAGTGAAACCCTTATCAATAAATTTGGAAAAGGTGGATGCATAATGAAGGAAAAATTGGTAATCCATCTTAGTGTGGAGGTTTTCGAAAAAATATATTAACCAATTTTTTCTCAAGAAGGTGGCATGAGAGATGACTAGATGACTAGCTTGATCACACCACCTTTTTAAATAGTTGGCAAAATTATCCCTAGGATGTTTCTTATTTTCACATAGGTCTATTGTATTGACTTCAAATTCAATGTTATAAGAGAAGTGTGTCACAAAATTCTTGAATAGACCAACAAATGTAGCGATAGACCCTCGAGGGAGGAATAAAAACCACTATAAAGCTTGTCCACCCAAAATCCTAGTGAACAAAGGAGATACTTTTCCTTGTAAAGTACCTCTTGGAAATGCATACAAAATTCCTAGATATGATCACGTGGGTCACCTTTTCCCTTATACTTGTCAAATTTAATGATTTTTAAATTTTTCAAAAAAGATGTGGTAATTAAAGGATCAAATCGATATGGGCATATCTACTTAAAGTTTAAGGGCTTGTTTGTAGAGGTTACTTCTTGCAAGTCCTTGAGAGAATATTTCATATGATCTTCCCACTCTCTTTTTAATGACATAGATGATGAGGGAGCTTATAGATTGGATTAAGATAGAGGTGCATATGGATTATATGGAGGCAACAGAGGATGAGATTTCTCAAGTGGTGGATTAGGATATGCTAATTTTTTTGGGATGTATGGGGGTTTTTGAGATGATTGAAGTTGATAAGTTGATTGTTGGAGTGGATTGGAATATGTTTTTTGTTGTGAGTGATGTTGGTTCAATATAATGGTGATTGTGATTGATATTATGAAGAATGTTGTAGGACACATCCATAATATTGTGTGGGATATTGTGATGGATTAGATTGATAATTATAGATAGCATGTGGTGAATGAGGTGGTGGTTGTTGAGTGTAAGGATGGGATTGATATTGAAGTAGATTGGTTTGAGTTTTTTTATGATTGAGGTACTATTGTTGTGGATGTTGTTGCCATGGATATGATTGATATTCATACTCTTGTGAAGTGTATTGTTGGTGTGGTGTCATAGGATGTTGTTGATAATATGGATCTTGTTGGAAAAGGGGCTTAGTGAAAGTTGTTGATGTGGGATATTGATGTTATTGTGGAGAGAAAAAATAGGTGTAGGGTTGGGATAGGATTGTGGAGGTTGTGAGTGGTATTACGATGAAGGATTATTGTAAGATTATGATGAAGGTTGTTGATGGGATTGAGATAGAGGCTGATGATAGGATTATGGGGGTGGATGTTCAAAGGATTATGTTGGAGGATGAGGAAGTGGTAGGATGGAGTGATTGGGATTGTCTTGTGGAGTATGATTTGTAGGAGATGAGACTTGGGATGAAGATGGTACAATAGCATAGGAAGTGTGATAGACCAATTGAACTGCTGCGAGAGGAACATGATATTATGTTAATTGAGGAGGATGATGCAAGAGCCATCATATTCCTTGGATGTGGTGGATGAATTGATGCATGTGATGGATTTTGGACATTATGAGTGAGAGACCCCTGGGGTTCTGTAGATCGGGTAGGATTTGGTCCATGCATAGGACTAAGGTCAGATACAAATCCTAAAGTAGTAATCTAAAGGGTAGAGGGAGGAACCTGAATCACCACATCATTTCCAAATTTTGATAAATACGAAGAATTCTCTAAGGGAGCCCGAGGAGGTTGAGAGGCTTGAGGATCCTAAGGATTAAATAGTCGAACTATCCCTAGATATTATGAAATAACAAACCAATGGGGAGGTTTAGTACCTACATAAGTAACTTAGAAAGGATAGCCTCAAAACACTCACTAATGAGACAATTTTTCATATGAATGTTAATTGGGTTATTATAATGTTCCTCAAGGTAGGACATAATTTTAGGTTGGGAGACCATCTCTTCTTTGATAAAGAATAGGTCATGAGGATAATTTGGATTTGAAGGTCCCTCTTACATAATATTTGGTTGCAGATTCAATTGTTAATTTGATTATGGATTTATGTTGATTGTTATATGAATCAAATATGATAACTATTGGAATTGTTGTTGTTATTTCTCTATGAGCCTTTTCAATCGAGTGGTGATGAGCATGAAAGATAGAAGGTTGATCAGATAGGAAGATGAATATGGTATTGAGCCGAAGGACAAGAATAAATGATGATGACTAGATGATCAATTAGGTGATTGGTTAGATGTTCAATTTGGATGATTGATTAGATGATGGATTGATCAATTAGTTTAGCACTCTAATAAGGTTTGAGAAGTTAGTTTGATAATGATGGGATCAATTGATACTTAAGATAGGATAAGTTCTCAAGCACAAAAGATGACGATGTATAGATTTTCCCTGAGATAGGTTGAGTTCTCAAGAATGGATGATGTCAACATGAACTAGACCTCTTGCTCAAGGTAAGTTGATTTGGCCAATGATTAGTCTAGTTCTTAGGATAGACAAAGTTCCTAAGAAAGTGTAAGGATGATGATGTGGATTGATCGAGTGATTGATTTGGATTCAAAAGTTCTCAAATAGGTGTTTAGGAGGATAAGTTTTAATGTATGATGATGGGGATGGTGATAAAATGAATTTAGGGATGTTATTGTGTGAATAGAAGGATGATTCGATGAATTTTAAAAATGTGACATGATGAAAATGGTTAGTATGAGAGATTGGAAAATGCAAAAAAATGTTTTGATTATGGGATTGGACTCAAATCAATGAGGTCTATATTTTGTTAAGAGGGTTCTCTCTTTGGTTTTTCCATGGGAAATGCATCCACCTAAGAATAGTATAGATCTACCTATCCACATATTAGAGATTCCTATAAATAGATCTACCTTTGAACAAAGTGAAGTTGCCTATCGATAGGGAGTAGACATCCATGAATAGTTCCACATCTGAAAAAGTGTATTCGTCCAAGGATGTGGTTGACTTGGTTGACCAATGGAGCTTCCCAAGAATAGAGAAAAGATACCTATGAAGGTTGTGAGATTGCCTATTAGTAGATCCACTTATGGAGAAATGGATCTGCCTCTATAAAAGAAAAACTGCACATCAAAAAAATGTATTCACCTATCTAGGATGATCGAGGTGAAAAGTGTATCCACCTATGACCAAAGTGGAGCTACCTAAGGATGACTTAATTTAGGGAATAAATGTAGTTTCTTATGGATAGAGTGGAACCACCTACCAATAGAGTGGATTCACTTGTGAATAAAGCATATCTACCTATCTAGGGATTGATTGACTAGATAAGAAAATACAACCTACCATGAACATAGTGCAACTACCTATCAATAGAGCATATTTGACTATGACTAGAGTGTATCCACCTATCAAAAGGTATCAACCTAATGACAAAGGATGATTCAAAAATAAGATAGAAGAAAACAATATGGACTAAAAAACTCAATGGTATTGATGAGAAGACACATCAAATAGCACAATCCTAAATTAGTCAAGTGGTAGTGTTAACCTAATATAGGCCCACCAAACATGAGGCTAATATCTCATGATTGGTGAGGAGTGTCGCTCAACAAGAGTCGATAGATAGGGATGTATTGGAATATTTTGTGTATGGTAATAGGCTCACCTTTTCCATTTCTTTGGTGCTCTTGATACCTTACCCAAATAAATCCTATCTCTACTTAAAGAGATACATGGTGAGTAGCTTTCTAGATGGGTATGTGCAGGATCATGATGGGCCAAAAAGTGGCGATATCTAAGTGATATGATGACCCATGTGGCTGACGACTTTTTTTTTACCCAAAATTGATGAAACGAAAAGGGGTTTTAAAGGAGATTCTCAGATTTCCACCAAGATAAATTATGCTTTACTTTGAATTTAATAAATAATTATTATTCATTTTTTATTTGAATTATGGCTAAAGTCCTTATTGATAGGCTGATTGTTAAACATCTATAACTTTCAAACGGTATCACATTTTTTGAATCCAAAACATGCTTCACATTATATGCTCCGCATACTATAGGATTAAAAATAATAATTTGAATTTCATGAAGTTTTGACCAATTTAACGTGGTTAGACATACGAGTTTTTATATTTTTTAAAATTTGTAACAAAAAAATCATAATTAATTATTTACTTGGAACAAAATTACAAAAAAATATCCATCACATCGGGACATGAGTCCCCTACTTATATGTAAAATATTATAAAAAAATATTATCATTTTATTGTGGTTAGGGTGGTTAGACAGACATGCACTTCTTATTTTTTCCCTGAAATTTAAGTACTACTGCATTGAAATTTCAAAATTTCATCAAATAGATTTTATTTATTTTTAAATAAACCTAGTAGTTTAGAAACTAAATTCAATTTCCTACAGATTTTATTCTTACATATTTTTGAAATAATATAGATAACTTATTCAAATTTTTATGTCAAGTTGCCTAACTTTGATTTTCTGAATTTTATTACCACTTAAGGGCCTATTTTTTCCATGATGATCCTACACATATCCGCATGATACTGTACCCTGAATGATTATAGGAAATGACCAAAAGGTCTTAAGTTAGGCAATCTTAGGCTCTCTAGTGCATCCTTTAAACACCAGGAGGCTGCATGAGGCACATCCATGAATACTAGCCCATCACAAGCATGGGACAAGAATGTTGGTTAAGTTGCTCGAACCAACCCTACACTCCTAACTATGAATCACCTAAGTATCAGAGATTTGTTAAACACAACATGACTAGATTGGGGTATAACTTTCATTTTCCCCCCTTTCTATACCTTTTCGATTCACATGGTTTTGGCCATCCCTTGGGGTGACAAAATCCCCAAGAAAGCCTCCTAAATCGAAGGTAATGCTAGGAATTTCTAATCTCTATGCTCGTACGTAGTGTAAGGAGAGAGAATAAAAACAAACTAGGACACCTAGTGTAACATAATTACTTGAGTTAACTTGTGTTTTCTGATCCCTAGGCTCATAGAATAGTGCAAGGGGAGAGCATACATAAAAAAGAAACTCCAAACACAAGAAACAAGTAAATTGTTTTTTTAGCGAAATTGATGTGTTCCTAAATTAGTGGAAAAATACTCACAAGGGTCTTCAATTGATATCCTTAAATAAATGAATTAAATATAGTTTACCCACCTCTCTTGGAAAAAAAATGTTGCACAATGGATGATGAACACTCACAAGCACATAAAAATAAGTTAGTGGATTAGCGATAAACTAGCACCAAACTAGAAATTTTGGAATAAAAATATCATAGGTAGGTTAATAGTAGATTCACCTATTAATAGAGTGGAGCCACCCCTAAAGGTTGCATTACCACCCATCCATGGATCTGCCTTTAAAGATTTTAAATCTTCCTATACAACGTATCCACCCCTAAAGATTGCATATCTGGTTTTCTATACATCTAGTTGTGTACTTATGTATTCAATTGTCTAGTAGTGGATCCACCTTTGTGGGATGGAATAATTGGTTAGCAAAGGGAGAAAGGGAATATAACTTTGAATAAGGAAAAGCCTCCCTTGAAGATGGTGTATCCATCTGTGCAGTGGATTTGTCTTTAAAGGAGAACCTACAACTACAAAATAAAAAAAAATTGCAAGGAAAACATTAAGAGACTCATGACATGAGTCCATTTAGTGTGCTAAAAATGTGTTATGTAATTTATGTTAACTAAATGGCAAGGAAATTACAATAAAACCAGGAAAAAACACAAAACTAAAGCAAAAATCAAATTAGGGCTAAAAAACTTGTACCTTCACCAAAGTAGATGAAATAATAGTATGTTCACGAGCTCAATGTAATGATTGCCTTGATGATGTTGATTGGATGTGTGTTGTAGCTCAATTTTGATAACATAATGGTAATATGTTTTCTTAAGGTAGATGATTTCTATAGTGTGGTGTACAAAAGTGACTAAGTGTAGTCATTTGAGAGGGGTTACATGAAATGGAGGGTTGAGATGAGATTTTGGAAATCAAGGGTTGAGATTCCTTGAGACATCTCAACCCACATGGTGGTGAAAAGTGTCACTATGAGAGAGGATGTGAGGGGAGAAGGTAATTTTCAAGTACCTTGGGAGATGGAGAAGATCTCCTTCATAAAGAGATTTCTTGTCCAATCTCCCTTAAAAATTGGGAGGAAGTGAAAAAAATGAATTAAAAATTCATTTTGAAGTGCATGGGGAGAATATTTAGAGAAATTTAACATTCCTCAAGGGTACTTTAGGGAGAGGTAACCCATGTGGGGTTACTTCTCCAAAAGGAGAATGCCATAAGGTGATTTGACTAGGAATAGGTGCCATAAATGGTAAAGTGATTAGCCCCTCCTAGTCAAAAGATTAGATTATATAAATGATTAAGGGTGTAGTTAGGTGGAGGATTAGGATTATGGAAGTGATTAAGATGCCACTTCAAATTTTTGGAGGATGTGACACCTCCTAATCATGGATTAGGTGTGTGCACATACCTAATGAGGGGATTAAGAAGTGGATTAGTAATAGTAACAAAATTATGAAGGATGAGAATGAGAGAGAGAAAAGAGAGGAATTAAAAATTAAATTTTGTTCATGTGAAGGATAAATAACTAAATTAAATAAATGAACATATTTATTTAATTTAAAGAAGAAGGGCTATGAGGGTAAATTATTTAATTAATTAAATACCTTAGGGATTAATAATTTTTTAGGGAAACTAATGATATTAATTAGATAATAACAATATTATTTAATTAATGTAGATAAGAAGATACTTTAGATGAAATAGGGATAAGTTTGACCAAATGAACGTGGTTAAATTTAGGTGTCTACACCATCAATCATAATTTATCATAGAATTAAAAACCTTATCATAATGTTTAAGCAATGAAGGGATAGTAGTAAACCTTAAAATCTAAATAGTGAAGGGAGAGGGCCCAAGATCCAAGCTAGGTTAGAGAGGACATGAAATTGAGAAAAAAGAGTAATTCAAAATTCAAATGAACCAAAAAACCAAAGAAATGTAAAATTATACATAATGGCCATTCAAAAATTAAAATGAACCAAAAAACCACATGTTACTCGCCAAAAATTTGTCCTCGACACCAATGGCCATTTAACCCAACTAATATGCATGTCAGTTCGAGTTAGTGATAACTTTAGTGGTGAATCTTTGTGAATTGGCGAATATTAGATGTCGACCAAGTAAAAATTGGTGAATTAATTGCACCCAATAGGGTGGCCAAATCACTTGGATTTTTTGAATTATTGGTCCAAAGAATGTTCATTTGCCATCGATTTTTTATGAGGCATATTTAAGTAATAAATTTGCCATAACAAAGTATGCGTTTCAAATTGATTGATTAATATTTTGGTGTGGAATCTCAGAAAAAATGTAATAAATCACCTACATATTCACCAATACTATTAAAACAACATTGTGTATTAGGACCCATTTCGCCAATTAAAATTTATAAATAGTTGCTTATGAGAACCCATTTCACCAATTAAAATTTACAAATAGTTTCTTATGATGACCAATTTCACCAATAACATTAAAAATTAATTACATTTGAGGAAACACTTCACCAATTGTCATGAAACCTTTGTGCTAATCATATGGACATATAATCACCTTAAAAATTACAATGTATCATTGTATAATCATGTGTGATTCACCAAATTTTTAATATACTATTTAAAATTCTCACGGAATTCACCAAATATGGATTGATATAAATACAATCAAAACTTCCATTTTTTCATAAAAAAATTGTTTAGTTCTGAACTTGTGAGCTCTTGATTGAGAAGTTGGACTTGGAACCTTGAAAATTAATTCTAGGCATGTTACAAACTTACAACATAGGCATTCCTGCATTAACGAATATCAAGTTAGTGAAAAACTAAACTTAAAGGCTAGTGATTATTTCTTCATAGTATTATAAGATTTATTTATCTCTTATCCATTCTTAATTCAATATTAAAGATGATATTGAGTAAGGAATGTGATCTATTGTTTGTATTCTTTGTCCTTCTTAAACAAGAAGATATTTTTTTCTAGCTTTTATTTGAAGTGAGAGATCAATATGTCGAGTAGCAAGTGCAACAAGGGTATGAATCCTCAGGTTGGTGAAGAGACTGAGAGGCCATCAAAATGCCCAAAACATAGAGTTACCATATAGTACTACTTTGGAATTGGCAATGCTTTTGATCCATCAGCTCAAGTTGGAGCTACATCATTAAATTTTCTACCAAATATTAATGAAGAAGGAATTCACAACACCTCACTGTCACTAGAAGGCCAAGATGAGATTTCCATCGAGTTAAATGAGTCAAACGAGGATGGAAATACCATAGAAGACGTTCCAAGGGATACCCTAGCTAGCTAGAATGAGATGATTGACTTGGATGATGTTGGTAGCAAGAAAAGAAAAGGAAAATCAAAAGTGGGGCATGAGTGAGAAATGACAAGGAATTTTTAGCTTGATTGGGTGTTGAAGTACCCATTCATTGGAGTAGTGGAGAAATAAAACAAATATGAACCTCCAACAAAATGCAAGTGTTTGATTGTAGTTGGAAATGTAGAAGTGACAAGAAGGTGTAGCTAAAGCTTGACACTATAGAAAAGTATATCGGTAAAGCTTATGAAAAAAATCATAGATAGAAAGGAGCAATCCGTAGTACAATGAAAATCAAAGGAAGATTGCCTTCATGTTAAGTATGCTGTAAAATATGAAGAGTGCATAAGAAAATAATTTTGAAGCTTGCTGCATGTGGAGGTACAATTGAGGCTCAATTTGGAAAAGTAATGGAAGGAGCACAATTGGAAACATTGTTTAGATTAGTGTTGTTTTTCATATTTTGTCTAGAGGGTGCCCTATGACATACTACCCGAAATATTTTAATTTATTATATTTTTTGGGTGTTCCTAACTTTCCTAGCGCACATTGGTCAGTAAATATTGGATGGGAATGGGCATATTGTCTTGCTACAATGGAAAAAAAATATTTAAAGGAGAAAGTAAAAGAGTCAAACTTCATTGAATTATCTTTAGATGAAGTTACTGCAGTAGATAATACTTCTTGGGTCTGTATGTATGTGTATATATTGTAAAACAAAATGGGTAAGTGCACCAATCTATGACACAATTTTGGCTCTTAAGATGCCACTTTTGTTTTTCTAAAATCAGAAAAATCTGATTTGCACGAGAAAATGAAGATAGTTACACTCAAAATTTCAAGATGCGGAAAGAACAAAAGTTGAAGTGCTTCGAGTCTAGTTTCTAAAATACTATTTTGTTTTGAAATTAATGAAGATTAAGGGTCTCAAAAATTGGGGAGGGGGGGGACACAGGTCCTGTTTTTATAAAAAAAAATAGCATTACGCCTGAGGGCTCCCCCCTTTTTTATTAACTTTTTTTTAGAATTTCAAAATCCCAATGGTGAGAAATTAGCTAGCACCATGTAGTTTATCCTCCTTCTTTTGGATAATTTTTTTAATGAATATATAATATTTTATGAATTTTCAAACTGGACACATCGTGAAAAACTGAAATTTGAGCATGCTCCCCCCCAAATTTTTTGCAAACTAGTCGAAAATTGATTTTTCTTTTTCATTCTTTCACGTTCCGATGAACGTGTAAAAATCTATCCTAAAACTAGCACATGTTGGTTTTTGACCAAAAATGAAGGCATTTACAATAGAATAAATGGATCAAAACCTTAACTAAATCAAAGTGATTTTTTTTATATATTTAGATAGCTAAGAGAGAGGTTAATGTTATCACATTTTTTTTATAAACTTGCATTGAAATACGTGCAAATGAGATAGGGAACACGGAGCAAAATATGAGAAAATATGGCAAATCCTATTAAATAACACGTCCAAAGCAAGCCATTTGGCGAGTGCCAAATTTGGTGCTCGCCAAATGGCCTACTTTGCACAGAACTAGAATTTCCCCTCTTTGGTGAACAACTTTGATAATGCTTAGAGTGCACAGTTTATGATCGTAGATGGATAGGTGAGGTTTTACCTTTCATACCTTCTCTAACTCATTATCATAATTGGATAACTCTTTATCCCTCTGAAGTCTCTATCTCTTAGGTCTCACTCCCTCCCACATGACCTAGACTACTCTCTCAGTTTAATCCCCTCTGTCAAGTCTCTTTCCCTCCCACATAGGTACCTAAATAAATCTATCTCACTCCAACCCCCTTTCCCACTCTCCCTCTCTCTCTCCCTCTTTGGTCTTTTTATCTCTCTCACTCCATCTCCCTCTCTTAGGTTGTTATCTTTCTCTCTTTGTCTCTCTCTCTCAAGTATCTCCCTCCTAACCCCTCTCCCTCTCTTAGTTATGTCACTCAATCACTCCCTCTATCTCTCTCCCATTCCCTCTCTCTCACCTCTCTCTCTCTCTCTCTCTCTCTCTCTCTCTCTCTCTCAAGTCTCTCCCTCCCACCCTCTCTCCCTCTCTCTCTCTCAAGTATCTCTATCCTACCCCCTCTCCCTCTCTCTCTTTGTCAAGTCTCGCCCTCCTACCCTGTCTCCCTCTCACAGTCACTTGCTTTATCTCTCTTCCACTCCCTCCCTATCTCACTCCCTCTATCTGTCTCCATCTACCTCTCCATCTCTCTCAAGTATCTCCCTCCCACCACCTCTCCCTCTCTCTCTCTTATGCTCTCTATCTCTCTCCCACTCTCTCTCCCTCCCACCCACTCTCCCTCCCTCTGTGTCTCTCAAGTCTCTCCCTTCTACCCTCTCTCCCTCTTTTGGGCCTCTCTTTGTCTCTCTCACTCACTCCCTCTATCTCTCTCCCACATCCTATCTCTCTCTCTATCTCTCACTCCCTCTATCTCTCTCCCTCTCTTTCTCTCTCTCTCAAATATATCCCTCCCACCCCCTCCCACTCTCTCTCTCCCTCTATCTCATGTATCTCCCCCCACCCGCTCCATCTCTCTCTCAAATCCTCTATCAGTGCTCTCCTCCCTCTCCCTCCCACCCCCTCTCCATCTCTCAAGCCTCTCTCTCTCACTCCTTGTATCTCTCCCATCCCTCTATCTCTCACTCCCTCTCTCTCCTTCTCTCTTAGGTATCTCCTTCCCACCCCCTATCTCCCACTTTTTCTCCCTCTCCTTCTCTCTTGGGTGTCTCACTCCAAACCTCTCTCCCTCTCCCTCTGTCTTAGGTTTATGCCTCCCACCCCCTCTCCCTCTCTCTCTCTCACTCTCTCTCCATCTCTATGTCTCTCCCCCTCTCTCCCCCTCTCCCACTCCCTCTCTCTCTCCCACTTTGTCTCTCTCCCTCTCTCTCTCACTCCCTCTATCTCTCTCCCACTTTTTATCTCTCCCTCTCTCTAATGTCTCTCCTTCCCAACCTATCTCCCTCTTTCTCTCTCTCAAGTATCTCCATCCTACCCCATCTTCCCCTCTCTCTTTGTCAAGTCTCCCCTCCTACACCCTCTCCCTCTAACAGTGACTCTCTCTCTCTCTCTAACAGTGACTTCCTTGCTCTCTCTCTCTCTCTCTCTCTCTCTCTCTCTCTCTCTCTCTCTCTCTCTCTCTCTCTCTCTCTCTCTCTCTCTCTCTCTCTCTCTCTCTCTCCCTCTCCCTCTCTCTCTCTCTCAAGTAGAGGGTTTAGGGATTAAGGTTTAAGGGTTCAGGGTTAAGGGTTGAGGTTGAGGATTGAGGGTTGAGGGTTGAGGGATTAAGAGGGTATAGGGGTTGAGGGATTAGGGTTTAAGGGTTGAGGGTTGAGGGTTGAGGGATTACAAGGGTATAGGGGTTTAGGGAATAGGGTTTAAGGCTTGAGGGTTGAGGGTTGAGGGATTAAGAGGGTATAGGGGTTGAGGGATTAGGGTTTAAGGGTTGAGGGTTGAGG
>CM021100.1:285120745-285623156 GCA_007115665.2 Sequoiadendron giganteum | reverse complement strand
GTTTGAGGGATTAGGGTTTAAGGTTTGAGGGTTGAGGGTTAAGGGTTGAGGGATTAGGGTTTAAGGATTGAGGGTTGAGGGTTGAGGGATTAAGAGGGTATAGGGGTTGATGGATTAGGGTCTAAGGTTTGAGGGTTGAGGATTGAGGGATTAAGAGGGTATAGGGTTCAGGGGATTAGGGTTGAAGGGTTGAGGGTTGAGGGATTAAGAGGGTATGGAGGTTTAGGGATTGAGAGGGTATGGGGGTTGAGGGATTAGGGTTTAAGGGTTGAGGGTTGAGGGTTGATGGATTAAGAGGGTATGGGGGTTGAGGGATTAGGGGTTAAGGGTTGAGGGTTGAGGGATTAAGAGGGTATGGGGGTTGAGGGTTTAAGAGGGTATAGGGGCCGAGGGATTAGGGGTTGAAGGTTGAGGGTTGAGGGATTAAGAGGGTATGGGGGTTGACAGATTAGGGTTTAAGGGTTGAGGGATTAAGAGGGTATGGTGGTTGAGGGATTAGGGTTTAAGGGTTGAGGGTTCAGGGGTTGAGGGATTAAGAGGTATGGGGGTTGAGGGATTAGGGTTTAAGGGTTAAAGGTTGAGGGTTAATTGTTGAGGGTTGGGGGATTAAGAGGGTATAGGGGTTGAGGGATTAGGGTTTAAAGGTTGAGGGTTAAGGGTTGAGGGTTGACAGGGTATAGGGGTTGAGGGATTAGGCCTCAGTTATCTCACAATCCCTATGTATAAGGCCTCACTTACCTCCCACCCTACTTTCTTAGGCCTCTCCTTCCCATCGCCTCTCCCACTTTGACTCCCTCTCCTTCTCTTAGGTGTCTCCCTCCCAACCTCTCTCCCTCTCTCTCTCTTAGGTTTCTCCCTCCCACGACCTCTCCCTCCCCCTCTCTCTCTCTCTCAAGTCTCTCCCTCCCACGCCCCCCTCTCTCTCCCACTCCCTCTCTCTCTCACTCCCTCTTTCTCTCTCCCACTTTGTGTCTCTCCCTCTCTCTGAAGTCTCTCCTTTTTAGAGGAACATATTTGGCGCTCACCAAATTTGGCGTGCGCCAAATTTTGCACTCTCCAAATTTGGCAAGTGGCAAATGGGTTTTACCTTGAAATAGTAAAAATAAGGGTTGACCCCGTGATTCATACCCACATTCTCCTGTATTTGTCTTGTTCAATGCTTTATTCGAGTCATAAATGCCTTTTTTTTTTTTTTGCAGTTGACTTCATATTGTACCAATCTATGCTTGATCCATCACCTTTTTACCACCAATCTGCATGGTAGACAACCTAGAAGAAGACATTTTAAAGTTTCTAAATCATTTTACATTATCTAAGGTAATATATTCATTTTTGGTAAATCGAAATGTCTGTATTTAGTATATTTGTTTATTTTTGACAATATAAACTAGATTTCCTTAATGATTTTAGTAATCATAACAATTGGACTTAGAATTCAACATTGAATTAGATGGGATTTTCATAAAAAAGTTTAATTTTTAGATTTGCATAATTTTTTTAATTTTTATGAGTTTGAAGAACAAAAGAAATAAAAAACATGAAATTTACTTAACATAAATTTACTTATGAATTCTATTTGCATTACTTATAGTAGTCCATTTCTAGCATGGCTAGTGGAATTCACTATATTTCATTCTTTTTTCAACTAATTTGAAAAACTTTTATTTCCATCTAATTTGGAAAACCTAATCGCTTTCATCAATGTTAATGCAAGTGTCCATTAATCGTTTTGTTCCATAAAAAAATTAGCTTCATCACATGTGCTTAGATAAATTCAAGTGAGTTGACATAGTTGAGAATGCTTATTGTCTTTCTAAGTTACCCCATTGCCAAAGAAATAGTGAATAATTATAAGATATAACATCACAAACCCTTCTTTGAATCCATATTCTTCATGACTTTGTTGACAATCAAAAATTTGGTTTTGAGAAAAATAAACACAAGAGTCTCTAGTGTTCATTTAGGTGGAAAAAGGGTATACCCTATATTTATGATTCTCATTGATTTGCTATATTGAATGGTTTCCACCCCTCTACATCAATATTTTTTTAAAATGCATTACTTAATTTTGTTCTATGTGTGTTTGTGGACATGTAGCATTCAAGGTCATGCCAAGGAAACGACCGAAGCCTCTAACACCAGAAGAACTTGCAATTAAAAATGCAAGGAGAAGAAAATCAAACAATGTAACTTATGAAGCAAAGGAATTGTAGCCCATACAACCACAAATTCCCATGCAATCTAAGAGATATGTCAAATTTGCAAAACAAAGGGCACGAATGAGGAAAGTTCGTGGAAGGACAAGAATAGATACATAAGTTGGGAGCACATAATCAACCATAGGTGAAGTTCAATGCACATCTCCAGTTGAAGACACATTGACAACAACATGTGGTTTTCCAGGTACATCGGAAATCACATCTCCAATTGAAGACACACCATCAAAAACATTGCGTTTTGAATGTACATCAGCAAACACATCTCTATTTGAAGGAACTCCACAAAAGACATATCAAGTTGGAGGTAAAAAATTGTTTACATGTCAATATCAAGGTATGTCATCAATTGCACCTCCAATTGAAGGTACACGATCTATCCCCAATGTTGTTGACCTTCCCAATATTGACACAAATTTACATTTGAGAACTCCTCCTAGGTTTTTTCATAGAAAACCTACATTTTTGATTGATATTGATTCCAATGTTTTGAAATGAATGCCTAATAAGATTCCAAAATGTACATGTCAAAGATATGTAGAAAGGATATGTAGTTTGTTTTTTGCGAAGCTAAGTGAGTGTGGAAGATGCCAACTATTTGTTGAAATGATGAAGCAACTCAAATTTAGGCCCACCATGAAGGCTCTTGGGCTAAGAGTTTTGAATGACTCAAGTGAAAATTCCATTGTAAAGAACTTGATGAGTGCATACAAGAGCGTGGGTTCCACCTCATGCACGAAGGATAGTTGTGCCACACGACGTGTGATGAAAACAACACTGTTAAGCAGTCAAACAAGGAACAAGGTGAACCTTACAAAGGCAAGTAAGTCTTTGAAAATAAGTATATCATTTCTAATGAGAGCCAAAGGAGGCATGAAAGAGTGGAGGATCCAAATAGCAATGAGTTATGGGCATTTTTGGGTAGAGTGCCATGAAAAGACACAAGAATTGCTCAAGGCTTGAGATCTTTAATTGTGAATTATTGGAAGGATAACACAAGGACCTATCCAAATCAAAGAGATGTTGTAAGAAGGAGAATTGGTAGTAAAAACCGTAAGCCACATCCAATGCATTATTTGGATACCACTCAAACCCAATTTTTTGCTGATTTTGTACAGAAGCTTCCTAAAAGTAAAATATGTCAAAGGTATTTTGAAATGCTAAAGCATTTTTATGTCAAAATAAATCACACACGCACTACTTGGTGTTGTAGGGTTCATATTGAGTTTTCTGACCATTATGATGTTTATCGACGTATATGTGTAGATATGCATACTAACAATGTTTTGCCAGAATGTAACATAATGCCTCCACCTAAATCGTAAAGGAAATTTTTGTCTTCCATTTTATGTGAAAGAGAGGATGGTCAATTTTTTTATGAAAAAATCATGTTTGGATGGCACATGTGATCATTGTGGTGGCATGCAACATTTTCCAATTTTCCAACACATGGCTAGTACACACACAATTGGAGACAAAATTGTGGAATTTGGCAAATATAAGACAATGGAATTCAGTCTAAAAGATGGGAAAGAAGCAAAGAAGTGTGAATTGGTCAATGATAAGATTCCAGTGTATCAGTTTATGCGCATTTTTTTTGATCAGGTGGTTTATGATTATGCAATGCATACACATAGAGCACAATGGTTGGACTCACAGTTCAAGTTATGCAAGGACACATTTCCACTTCGTCATATCATTTTTGTTGTCGACTTCATTGAGAACTACACATTACAACCACATAACAAGGTGCAATCATAGTACTACAACTCCGTGTAGGTTGCTATATTTGTACATATAGCATTCATTCATGCAAATGATAGTACATAGGAAAATAGGAAAGTATTGAGGGAGTATCACTTTTACATCAGTGATGATTGCACACATTCTATAGAGTTTGTTCAAGGTTGCTTTCATATGTTCTATGCCGATCTAGCTAGCAGGGGTATATCATTTAGTCAGCATATCATATGGTCAGATAATTGTACATCACAATTCAAGAACCCCAAAATTTTTTACTAGTTGAGCAAGATGCATAGGATTAGTGGTGTTCAACATATGTGGAACTTCTCAGAGGCTTGGCATGGAAAGGGGGAGCATGATGGAGTAGGTACATGTATCAAAAGATCCCTAGCACGAGAAGAGTTAAAGTACACAAACAGTGTAAAGTTGACAGATGCAAGATCAATTGTCCAATGGTGCAATGGTTCAATGGGTCCAGGTAGTGAAGGTAATTCTTTAGTTCATAGATTTTTTCATTTAGTAGATGATACTAACATTGCAAAATATGAGGATTGTTGTACACTAACATGATCGAGCGAGCTACACTCTTTTAGAGGCTCCAATGCAAGTACATGGACTATCCATACAAGGAAGATGACATACTTTTGTTATGCATGTACACTTCAATCATGGAATGATTGCGAGTCAACAGAGTGGGTTGATGAATGGTCTGTAAGAAGTCTAACCCCACTTGACACTTATCAGCTCCCGACAGCTCTACAAATCACGAAGATGCAATCATCCATTGAATTTGATCATGTATCAGACCTACTAGAACTAGGTAATATATCTTACTTACAAGTTTTATTATGTTGCTCAGTAAATAAATCTAACAAGATGAACATATCAATGTAGGGAACATTTATGCGGTGATTGCAAATGAAGACAATGATGAGGGTACAAATTATTATCTGTGTCATTGTATTGAGGCCAAAAGTAAATTGGAGTCCCCAATTATAGATGGAGAAAATATAGAATATCCTATAGGTTTGGTGGTTGTTACTGGAACATGGATTCGAAGGTATCTAGTTAAGAATTTTGTAGTTTGGTTGTTTGAGGACTTCGACATGCATCATAAAATTATTCACTATTCGAACCTTGTCGTCACCACCAATGTTCGATTGGTCAAATATAAGGGTAGACCTGCGAACAAGAACTTGTGGAAAGTGTGTGAGTCTAACCACGAGGCAATACTCGACACAATAAAGAGTAGAGTAGACCCAGATGGTTCCCTGGATTGATTTGTAATTATGCACATTGAATTTGTAAATCCATGTTATTGATCACTCTTTTTGACCAACACCTTGCAATAAGGATTTTTCACCATTACTGTTTGATGACATATGCATTTATGATTGAAATTGATCGTTTCTTGATTGTGACTGTAGGTAATACTGAAGTTTGTCAAAGTATATAAGAAAATAAAAAAATTGGTTGTTGGTGCAAGTGTTCAGTGGTATGAGAAACATCGGTTGCTAGTGCATTTTTTGGTTGTCAATCTTCTCTTTCTTTTCCATCTCCTAGATTTATTGGATTCTTATATGCTAAAATTTGTATGTTAAGTCTCTCAATGATATATTTGAAATTTATACGTAGGGTCATCGCGAGATGATAAAGTAGTGAAGGGGCACATCACCATTGTATGACCTTCAATCGACCTCCTTATCTAGCATGCATGAAGGTGATAGTAGGTCTCGTCAGTTGTATGACTAGCATTATTTATTTATTGCTCTTTTAATGATTTTTATGTGAGTCTATGTCTAAGATTGAGAGGCTTTTGCAGGTTTTTTGTGGACCAAATTCCTATGATACTACACAACCACAGAGAAGATACTACCCATGTGTTTCGTAGGGAGCAGGAGATGTACATGTTTTGAACCATTTTGGAATGCAAATAGTTGGGCCAGCTAAGGTGGAATGGAAAAATGAAACTGGGTAGCAACTCCTTTTGTCCTTTCTCAAGTACAATATATTTCATGATCTGTGCTGGAAATGGGAGGATTATTTCCCTACATGTATTGCTACAAGTATTGACAAATGGGAATATTTTCAAAATGTTCTTCCATCACAATTGTTATATTTGTCATTGACCTAGTGTATTTTTTGATATATTAAAATCATGAGAAATTGATACATGCAAATGTGTATATTCCCTAATATATGCCTCAATCAAATGTGTATATTACATTTAAAAGTAGTTGTAATGCTTCATGGTTTACATTTAAAGAGTTAATTGAAGACTCCACATTCATAAGGACCTATTGTTGCATACACAACCATAGCTCTTGGATTCTTGAGACACTAACTGACATAGACTTGACAGTCATAGGACATTGACTATGGCGAGTGAATTTGATTGTCAAGCACTTTATAATCATACACTCAATGTACTTAACAACTGATCACTTCTCATTTCTAATATGTCCTTTTCATTTGCATATTTCCATGTACAGTGACCCTTACAGTTCCCTTGTGTTCATATATTCATGATGCTTGTCTAACCTAAAATCCACAAAAGAAATTATGAAAGCATACTCCCTTAGCAGTAATTTGTTCATTTGGGACAACTAAATCCTTCACTTGTCTGGTATTTTTGCAATCTCAAGTTTTGGGACACAAAATTCTTCATAGTGACCTAAAATTCTCAAAGTTGAAAGCCTCAACTTTCTTACCTGACATTCCCAAATTAGTGAAAGAAAAAAAGGCATTTGAAATTTTATCAACTCTAAGCTCTGTATGGTATCCTTTTATCTTTGTTATTGATTTGCTCTATCAATGTATACATGCCCTCTTTAAAATATTTGGAAAGCAATAACATTAGCAACATAAGCATGGTGGTTGTGGTATCTCCTTATAAAATATAAGGGTTCTTACAATAAGCAAAAGACTAGACCTCTCAAAATCACCTCTACATGCATGTCCTTGCATGTACTGAAAGTGATGATCTCTAGGGCTGCATAAGCTTTCCCATACTTCCTTTACTCATCATATATGCATTTCCATGTGAAACTTCCCTACAACAATATTTCTAAGGCATTTAAACTGGAAAGCAATGAGTGTGGACATTGCAATACTCCTTTTGATGATGGAAATTAAATGTAGAAGTGTGAGAACTGACATTGAATTCTTTGTAGTCTTCCATTTGAAATCTTGTAGCACATTTGACTGCCATGAAAGCTTGAAAAATTGGTAGAAGAGACCTAAAAGGTAACAAAACCCTAACGTCTCAACTCAGTATTTATTAAATTCAATCATAAAAAAAAACCTACTCATGCATGTGAATTTGACTCATTCAAGGCATTAGAGACTAACCTCTTACAAATTTTAAAAGAAAATATGTTTTTCCCCTAAGATATTGAACATAGACTAACAATTGTAATTGTTTGGATCTACCAATTCATCCCCCCTCTTAGTTAAATGTGTGACCTTCACCCTTGGCCTTTCCATTATTATCATAAATTTGAAGAAAAATATCAAAAAATACTCCAAGTGCCTAACAATGATATTGACTCACATTCATCATCCTATATTGATCCATCCACTTTAGCCTCATCATCCACCTCACATAAATCCTTTCCAAATATCAAGGTCCAAATATGAGACAAGACGGGTTGTAGAGATTAAGGTCTTAAAGGGTATTTTTATGTAGGAAAAATCCCATCTTCTCCTAAGACATATGGACAACCATAACATAGAAAAAATCCTCTTCTATCATCAAATTTGAACCCATGGTTTTCTCCAAGTGGGGAGAGCTAAACAAAGAGGTTATAGAGGAAGACATCTCCAAATTGTTGTACCATTATGAGAAAGAGAAAACAACCCTATCAATAGATCAATGTGGTAAGGGTTTCCATGCCATTAAGAACATGAGGGATTCACATGACATGGTAGCCTTGGTCTACATCAACAAGGAATAAGATAACCAATTTTTCTAGAGAAATGACAAAAATATCAAGGGCTTGGGTATGGTTCATTATACTTTACTCCTAACATCGAGAGTACCCCTAAAATAATATTTCTTATGGTTGACAAGGTAGGGGTAGTGTATGCCTCATAGAAATCGATGCAACCTAGGTCATCTCTAACATATCTTAGGGTATGACATTCAACAAAACAACTACTATGGTTTAACCGACTCGATCCCTTAAGGGTGCAAAGTGCAAAAGGGGAACAATATTTGATAGGGTATTACTCGTAAACCATAGTGATTAAGAAATCTCTATCTAAACCTACAAGATTATGTTGGACCCCTCTACAATAACCTCTCTCAGTTATTTCTATCTCAGAGACATTTTCCTATGCTGGCGAATTTTCACTCGGGGAAAAAGTTGTCAAATGCAAGTAGTTGAAAGTTGCAAAGTGGTGCAACTTTCGTTCTGTAGCTTCTATGAATAAACAGACTATTCTAATGCATTTGGGTGGGTACGTTTACGCTAGTTGCGGTCCTCTTTCACACCCAAACACACAAAATCACTCTGAGCTACGTTCAAGCAGATCGATCCCTTAAGGGTCCAAAGTGCAAAATGGCTTCGAAATTCAGCATGCTATTACTCGGACATCGTGATGCTTAGTAAATTATCATCTGATCCTACAAGATCATGTTGGACTCATCTACAATAACCTCTCTTAGTTTTTGCTATCTCGGAGGCATTTTCCTATGCTGGAGAATTTTCACTCGAGGAAAAAGTTGTCAAATGCAAGTAGTTGAAAGTTGCAAAGTGATGCAACTTTCGTTTTGCAGCTCGTCTAACCAAAAAAACTATTCCAACGCATTCAGGTTGGTACATTTACGCTAGGTACGGTCCTCTTTTGCACCCAAACACGTAAAATCGCTCTGAGCTACGTTCAACCGGATCGATCCCTTAAGGGTCCAAAGTGCAAAATGGCTACAAAATTCATCATGCTATTACTCAGACACCATAATGCTTAGAAAATTCTTGTCTGATCCTACAAGATCATGTTGGGCCCATCTACAATAACCTTCCTCAGTTTTCTCTATCTTGGAGGCATTTTCTCGTGCTGACGAATTTTCACTCGGGGAAAAAGTCAAATGCAAGTAGTTGAAAGTTGCAAAGTGGTGTAACTTTCGTTTTGTAGCTCGTCTGACCAAAAAAATTGTTCCAATGCATTCGGGTGGGTACATTTATGCTAGGCATGGTCCTCTTTCATACCCAAACACGTAGAATCGCTCCGAGCTACGTTCAACCAGACCGATCCCTTAAGGATCCAAAGTGCAAAACGGATGCAAAATTCAACATGCTATTACTCGGACACCATGATGCTTAGAAACTTTTCATCTGATCCTACAAGATCAAGTTGGGCCCATATACAATAACCTCACTCAGTTTTTGGTATCTTAGAGGCATTTTCCTATGCTGGTGAATTTTCACTCGAGGAAAAAGTTGTCAAATGCAAGTAGTTGAAAGTTACAAAGTGGTGCAACTTACATTCTGTAGATCGTGTGACCAAAAAAAATATTCCAACACATCCAGATGGGTACTTTTATGTTAAACACAGTCCTCTTTCACACCCAAACACATAGAATTGCTCTGAGCTACGTTCAATCAGATCAATCCCTTAAGGGTCCAAAGCGTAAAATGGCTGCAAACTTCAACATGCTATTACTTAGACATCGTGATGCTTAGAAACTTCTCATCTGATCCTATGTGATCATGTTGGGCCCATTTACAATAAAATCTCTCGAGTTTTTCTATCTCGGAGGCATTTTCCTGTGCTGGCGAATTTTCACTCGGGGAAAAAGTTGTCAAATGCAAGTAGTTGAAAGTTGCAAAGTGGTGCAAATTTTGTTCTGCAACTCATGTGACCAAAAAAATTGTTCGAACACATCCGGGTGGGTACACTTATGCTAGGCATGTTCCTCTTTCACACCCAAACACGCGAAATCGCTCTGAGCTACGTTCAACTGGATCGATCCCTTAAGGATCCAAAGTGAAAAATGACTGTGAACTTCAACATGCTATTAATCGAACACCATGATGCTTAGAAACTTCTCGTATGATCCTATGGGATCATGTTGGGCCCCTCTACAATAACCTCTCTCAGTTTTTTTTATCTCGAAGGCTTTTTCCTAAGGTTTTCATTATGCAACTTGTGTGACCAAAAAAACCATTCCAATGCATCCGGGTGGGTACATTTATGCTAGGCATAGTCCTCTTTCACACCCAAACACGTAGAATCGCTCTGAGCTACGTTCAACCAGATTGATCCCTTAAGGGTACAAAGTGCAAAATGGCTGCGAAATTCAACATGTTATTACTTGGACATTGCGATGCTTAGAAATTTTTTGTCTGATCTTATGGGATCATGTTGGGCCCCTCTAAAATAACCTCTCCCAGTTTTCGCTATCTCAGAGGTATTTTCCTGTGCTGGCGAATTTTCACTCGGGGAAAAAGTTGTCAAATGCAAATAGTTGAAAGTTGCAAGGTGGTGCAACTTTCGTTTTGCAGCTCATGTGACCAAACAGATTGTTCCAACATATCTGGGTGGGTACGTTTACACTAGGCATGGTCATCTTTCACACCCAAATATGCGGAATCGCTCCAAGCTACGTTCAACTGAATTGATCCCTTAAGGGTCCAAAGTGTAAAATGGCTGCAATCTTCAACATGCTATTACTTAGACACCATGATCCTTAGAAAATTCTAGTCTAGTCTTATGGGATTATGTTGGGTCCCTCTATAATAACCTCTTTCAGTTTTTTCTATCTTGGAGGCATTTTCCTGTACCGACGAATTTTTACTCTAGCAAAAAGTTGTAAAATGCAAGTAGTTGAAAGTTGCAAAGTGGTGCAACTTTCGTTCTACAGCTCGTGTGACCAAAAAAATTGTTCCAACACATTTAGGTGGGTATTTTTACGCTAGGCATGGTCCTCTTTCACACCTAAACACGTGAAATCACTCTGAGCTATGTTCAACAAGATCGATCCCTTAAGGGTCCAAAGTGCAAAATGGCTACGAACTTCAGCATGCTATTACTTGGACACCGTGATGCTTAGAAACTACTCGTCTGATCCAATGGGATCATGTTGGGCCCTTCTACAATAACCTTGCTCTGGTTTTTCTATCTCAAAGGCCTTTTCCTATGGTGGTGAATTTTCACTCGAAGAAAAAGTTCTCAAATGCAAGTAGTTGAAATTTGCAAAGTGGTGCAACTTTTGTTCTACAACTAGTGTGACCAAATAAACTGTTCCAATGCATCTAAATAGGTATGTTTACACTACACATAGTCCTCTTTCACACTTAAATACGCGGAATCACTTTGAGCTACGTTCAACCAGATCGATCCCGTAAGGGTCCAAAGTGCAAAATGGATACAAACTTCAACATGCTATTACTCAGACACCGTGATGCTTAGAAAATTCTCGTCTGATCCTATGGGATCATGTTGGGACCCTCTACAATAACCTTGCTCAGTTTTTTCTATCTCAGAGGATTTTTCCTATGGTGGAAAATTTTTACTCGAGGAAAAAGTTGTCAAATGCAAGTAGTTGAAAGTTGCAAAGTGGTGCAACTTTCATTCTGCAGCTAGTGTGACCAAACGAACTATTCCAATGCATCTGAATAGGTATGTTTACGCTAGGCATGGTCCTCTTTTGCACCCAAATACATAAAATTACTCTAAGCTACGCTCAACCAGATCAATCCCTTAAGGGTCCAAAGTGCAAAATGGCTGCGAACCTCAGCATACTATTACTTGGACACTGTGACGCTTAGAAACTTCTCATCTGATAGACAAAAACTAAAAAATCGGCAAAAAATGCTTTTAAAACCTACAAAAAAATGCAAATAAAATCGTGCTGATTTTCATGTGAAAAAAAACAATGAGACCATAGCTTGTTTCTTACTATATTATGCTTTGATAGACTTTTTCCAAGCATCCATAGCTTGTTTGAAAGCACCTTTTTTAGCCTTTTAGCTATAGCAGCAAGGCGGTGAACTATTTGATAAAATACTTTGGTAGACATGTATGAAAAATGTCAAAGCATAGACAAGGCAGTGAACTGTTTGAAAAAATGCCTCAAAGAAATGGCCTCTCATGGTGATGGAATGCCATGACAATCCATAGCCATAGGCATTCATCATGGCATTCCATCACCATGAGACCACATTTCTTCGAGGCATTTTTTCAAGCAGTTCACTGCCTTGTCTATGCTATTGCTTACTATTATGCTTCAATAGATTTTTTCCAAGCATCCATCGCTTGTTTGAAAGCACCTGTTTTAGGATTTTAACCATAGCAGCAAGACAGTGAACTATTTGATGAAATTCTTTGGTAGACATGTATGAAAAATGTGGTAGCATAGACAAGGTAGTGAATTGTTTGAAAAAATTCTTGAAAGAAATGCGGTCTCATGGCGATTATTGTCATTGCATTCCATCACCATGAGATCACATTTATTTGAGGCATTTTTTCAAACAGTTCACTGCCTTGTCTATGGTTTGTAATGCCTTCAAAAGGCTATTTTTTCCAATTTGTATTTTCAATCCAAAATGATGTGTCAAGGCCTTGTAATGGCTAATTTGAATGTAATCAAGTCATAAAATAACTCACTAGGAGGTGAAAATATAAAAAATGCTAATAATACAATGTTGTTAAAAAGTAATCATGATGTAATTATGCAGCAAGAGAGAGCACAAATTAAGGAATATTGAGAGTTAAAAAGGTAGTTGCACCGATGAGAAGTTAGAAAAGGTAGTTTCTAAGAGGGAAAATTTTATAAAAGGCATTGTAAGGCGTGCAAAAAGGGGGCTGGTATAGTTCTCTTTATAGTGGGTTTTAGAGTCTAATAGACCATTTCATCGCTACTCCACCAATGTAGGCCAAGTATATTGGTGGAGTAGGTTAATGTTAGGGTATTTTGAATGTTTTTTATGATTGTAGGTACAAGGGAATGCAAGAATGCTCAGATGAAGTTGTTGTTACACACAAAAATTGAAGGTTTCCACACAAAATTTGATGCTACAGTCATGCATAATGAATAAATAGAGTTTTCCATGGCTTGAGAATGGTATAGGTGTATTTAAAGGTGTTGGAAGATATGGCACATTAGTAGAAGATGTGGAAGGTGATATTCTGAGAAACGCCTCATTATTTTGCTTGCAAAGCCTATATTCAAGGGTTTTGATATTTAAATATTTTAGTGGATCTAGTAACTCTTGAAAATGATGGAATTATGAGTTTGGAGGTATGACAAAAGACTGTTTAAGGTTGGTTAGTGATTTGGAAATGACCTATTGGTAGTCACCTTGCAAATTTCACTTAATTTGTGGCTGGGAGCAGCGTATCATACCAATTTTTTGACGTTTCTCTCAAAAACAGTGGAAATGTTTTTGTGATATGTCTAAATACTTTGTAATGGGTATCCAAAACTATATCAAGCTTGTGTTGATGCAAATATGGTAGAGTTGTATCACCCGCTTTGCTAACCTACAAGGAAATTGATGAAATGAGTGTTAAAACAGAGACCAGTGGTATTTGTAATTAGATTTGTGATGTAACTGCTTAAATAATGCTTTAAAGGTATTTCAATGATTTGGGAAAATGTTAAAGGTTAAGGTTGTTGATTTGATGTTTAGACTAGGGTGGAATCTTGATGAAGAATGGTGTTATGACTCTGAAAATCAATAAATCTGATAACTCGGAGTTATGTGAATATGTTATTGGTTTGTTTCTATTAGAAGCATGATGATTATGAGTCTCTTGTAAGTCTGATAATAGTTTGAAGTTAAGAATGTATGTCTATTAGCCTTGGGGAGTGTGAGTTGTATCAAGGAGGTTTTGGTGAATATTGAAGTATTGGTTGGTTCAATGCCTTTGATCAAGATTTTTTGTTAAGATCAGTCAATTAGATGCTAATAATGGTATAGAATATGATTTTGGTGATTTGGGAAATTGACATGTTGTCTTCGAGTTTTATAGAACTGAAGAAATCAAGTGAATTTGAAGAGAAATTGATGAAAATTTTAGTAAACAAGTTGTTTGTTTAATTGAGTTTAAGATCTGGTCATCATGAGAACGAAGATGAAAAGATTGCTAGATATATTGGTGGATAGTGTTATTTGTGACATTCTTTCAATGGACTACTATCACATACTCCTTGGAAGACCATGGTAGTATGATAGGTGTGCCATGCATGATGGGAAAGAAAATAAGTATACCATAAGGAAAGATAGCCATACGTTTGTTTTGAGTCCACTCCTAGAGGATGTGAAAGGGAAAGCCAAAGTAATCACGTGTGGGAACAAGGAGCCTGTAAGTGTTGTGAGGGAAATCAAAAATTCTGGTTTTGGGAACCACTATAGGTCTTGTAATATAGCGGCAGTGGATATAAGGACCGATGTAGCAGCAAAGGAGGTAATGACACCAGGTTTGTGTGAAAATCTTATGGTGGGAACCATAGAATGTCATGTTCTTATAGATGTGAGAGTAAAGAAAGAAAGGTTTATAACTACAGAGATAGATAACACTGATGAAACAGTGAAGAAGCATGGTGGCAATGTGTTGGGACTGATGATAGGGGTACAAGGACAATTTGTTGTTAAATGGGTAAAATGCTAAGTTTTGGAGATTTCAATGAACTTGACTTGGAGATTGTTGTGAGTCTTCTCCACCTTGGCTTTGCATCAAAGTACAACTAAATTTATCATTTCAAAGCAATTTTGTTGATGCATTTTTTCAAGCAGTTCACTGCCTTGTCTATGATATTGCTTACTATTATGCTTTTGATATATTTTTTTGAAGCATCCATAGCTTGTTCAAAATCACTTGTTTTAGGATTTTAGCCATAGCAGGAAGGTAGTGAACTGTCTGAGAAGATGCTTTAGTAGACATGTATGAAAATGTGGTAGCATAGACAAGGAAATTAATTATTTGAAAAAATTCCTTAAAGAAATGAGGTCTCATGGTGATTATTGTCATTGCATTCCATCACCGTGAGACCACATTTATTTGAGGCATTTTTTCAAATAGTTCACTGCCTTGTCTATGGCTTGTCATGGCCTTCCATCACCATGAAACCACATTTCTTTAAGGCATTTTTTCAAAAAATTCACTGCCTTGTCTATGCTATTGCTTACTATTATGCTTTGCCATATTTTTTCCAAGCATCCATGGCTTGTTCAAAAGCACCTATTTTAGGCTTTTAGCCATAACAGCAAGGCAGTGAATTGCTTGATGAAATTCTCTAGTAGATATGTATGAAAAATTCCATACCATAGACAAGGCAACAAACTATTTGAAAATATGCCTCAAAGAAATGTGTTCTCATGGTGATGGACTGCCATGACAGTCCATCACCATAGACATTCATCATGGCATTCCATCACCATGAGACCACATTTGTTTGAGGCATATTTTTAAACAATTCATTGCCTTGTTTATGGCTTGTCATGGCATTCCATCATCATGAGACCAATTTTCTTTGATGCATTTTTTCAAAAATTTCAATGGCTTATCTATGGTATTGCTTACTATTATGCTTTGATAGATTTTTTCCAAGCATCCATAGCTTGTTCGAAAGCATCTATTGTAGGATTATAGCCATAGCAAGAAGGCAATGAAGTATTTGATAAAATTATTTGGTAGACATATATGAAAATTGTCGTAGCATAGACAAGGGAATGGACTATTTGAAAAAATTCCTCAAAGAAATGTGGCCTCATGGAATTGCAGGACAAGCTAAAGAAATTGACAGTTGCTTCTTGTTATTAGTTATGCAATGTGAAGTAATTGCATAACTTCTTAGGTTGAATTTGTAAAAAGCTATATTGTAATTGAAATTTTGTCATCTATCAGCATCTAGTTATTCGTTATGCAATGTGAAGTGATGCTTTGAGTTTGAAAGATGTGCAATGCATGAATATAAACTACAAAAATCTATTTTCTACATTTCATTAGTTAAACTCTTTATTTTATTTGCTCTCTATATCTCTATGCTATGGAAATGCCTTTCGATTTCAAAAAAGATAGTTTTGATCTCTTGTTATACAATTTTTTACGTTTTTTATCTCTTGTTATAAAAAAGGAGCAGATATACAATGTTAAAGAAGAGTGAAAGCACAACTAAATTTATCATTTTAAAGCAATTTTTTGATGCATTTTTTAAAACAGTTCACTGCCTTATCTATTCTATTTCTTACTATTATGCTTTTGATATATTTTTTTCGAAGCATCCATAGCTTGTTCAAAATCACCTTTTTAGGCTTTTAGCCATAGCAACAAGGAAGTGAACTATTTGAGAAGATGATTTGGTAGACATGTATGAAAAATGTGGTAACATAGACAAGGGAGGGAACTATTTCAAAAAATATCTCAAAGAAATTTGGTCTCATAGAATGCCATGATAAGAAAATGCAATTGGCAGTTGTTCCTAGTTATTAGTTATGCAATGTGAAGAAATTGCATAACATCTTAAGTTGACTTTGTTCAAACTATATTGTAATTAAATTATCTATCACCATCTACTTATTAGTTATGCAAAGTGAAGTAATGTTTCGACTTTGAAAGATGTGCAATGCAATGTAATCAACGACATGAATATAGAATACAAAAATCCATTTTTCACAATTCATTAGTTAAAATATTTATTGTATTTTGTCTCTATATCTCTATATGCTATGGGAATACCTTGCAATTGTATTTAAAAGGATTAAATGGTCAGTTAGGTGATATTTGCAAAATCAAGTTGTGAATGAATGGTAATGAAGAGCAAAATTAGCAAATTGCCATCTTAGAAGTCTAACAAAGGGTGGTTATGGTGGTTGATCGGCTCAAGGAGTAGTTGGAAGGTGGTATCAAGATACATTTCTATAATACCCTGAGTTGAGGGTTGATTTTGTTCAGTTTCTAATAAGAAAATATACTTTTGAAAACGCTAATCATTGGTTTTCTTTGTTTTCCCGAATTTTCCTTGCCTTGCACAGGCCCATACAAGTCTATCATGAATTGAGGCTTTGGATACTTTATTGCATACGTGTTTAATCTCTTTGCATCTATTCTAAAGGTTTAAATCCATCGTTGGTGTGTGTGGGATCAAAAAACTTGGTTACTACTCTCTTTTCTGTGTTAGGGGTTTTGAGGGCAACACCATGACACATTAGCCAATCCACCTATTTTTTTGACTCTGTTGCTCAGTGGATTGTCCTATACTATGATTATTTTGGTGTGTGAATACTTTGGAGGCCAAGAGAATGAATAAAATCAGTGGGGTGTGAAGTTCTAATGCTGTTCAAGGGTGTTTCCACCATGAAAGTAAGGAACTCAAGTAGTGATTATGAGAAATACTGAAAGGAATGGGATTGTGAGTGTATTTTAAGTTAGGTAGAGTTATTGTGGGGTATTTGGACCTTTGGAAGGATTGGGGGAGGTCTAGAGTTATGATTTTCTTTAAAACCCTTGTTTTTGTGAAGGTTTAGGATAGTTTGTGAGTATCTAGAGGAATAGAACAAGTTCTTGGGGCTCTTGAAATGGGAGAATATTGAGTTTGGTGAGCACACCTAAGAATTTTTCACTTTCCTTGGTTTGGAGGTGAGTTTGTGAGGGGGTTCCTTTGGAAATTAGGCCTAATTGTGAAGCCTAGAGCGAGGGAGGTGTATTGAAAGTTCATGTTGGTCCAAAAGAGTTACTATTGGTTTTGGCATATGTTGTGTAACCATAAAAAGGGTATCTTAATCTACCTTTAAATGGTCAGGTGTTTTGGAAAGGTTGGGAGAAATTAGGCTTGGACCGGGTTTTGAGTTTGGTGCAGGAGCACCTACACCACATCCTCAATTTTTTTTTATTTGAATACATCAATAGGGAAATGTTAGTGTCTTTAGGTTTATTTTGTCTAATAAGCTTTGAGATATCAAGCATAATGCAAATAAAGGGTGTTTTGTGTCTTTGAAGTCAATTAGAAATCATATAAGTTGTAAAATGTCAACAAAGCAACTTTAACACAAACAAATGTAATTAAGGGACCAACTAATCCCAAGGTTGGTTATGGGCATTGGGGAGAAGATGGTTGTTGTAAAATTCTATAAAAATCCTTACCAAGGCTCAAATGAGAGAGTGGAATAATTTTTGTAACAATTTTACACAATAAACACCACAGTTTTGAGCAATTTTGTGGAAAAATATTGTTTTCTTGATCTTTTTGGGTGTTGTATGGGAACATACAAGTTCTTAATGGTCTAAGAATTTCAGAGGATGTGTCTATATTTTTTATAATTCATTTATTTTTTATTTGGTGTCTTAACTCTTTGTTTGTAGAGAGAACCAACACAAACAGTGACTGTCCCAGTGTTGTTGAATCAAGGGTTTGAGGGGAAATTTGTGATGTAACAATCAATCCACCTAATATTTGCTATTGCATCTCAGTGGATTGATTGAAAACATGTTATAATAAGTGTGTCAACTCATTTTTGAATAAGAATTCATAATTATGTGGCATTTTTCTGACTATTCTGATGAGTTTGTGTGGAATTATTTTGAGGTGTTTGGGGCTTTGGAAGTGTTGAGAGAGGTCTGGAGTTGTATGTTTCTTTAAAACCCTTGATTTTGTGAAGGTTTAGGAGGGTTTCTTGGGATAGTGAATTAGAGGCTCTGTAGACACAAACTAATAACAATATTTGAGGTTTGGCACCATGACCTAAGACTATCCAAGGAATTTGGGTAGATACCTAAAGTTAGAAGGGTGGTCCCTTTGGAAAAAAGGGCTAATTGTGAAGCCAAAATTGAAGTAGGTGTGTCGAAAGTATATGTCAGTCCAAAAGAGTGACCATTGATTATTTGGTATGTTGTGTAGCCCTAAAAAGGGTATCTCAATCCATCTTGTAATTTTCTAGTGTTTTCGAAAGGTTGGGAGAAATCTGGCTAAAACTGAGTTTTGAGTATCACAAGAATAACCAGTCACAAATGTGAGTTTTGGAAACCTTGATGAATCTGACTTAGGGATTGTTTTCAATTGATTCAATTTTCATTTCATGAATGTTGATGGTATTTTCAGGGCCTTGGTGGAGTCTTGTTGTTCATTTGCAAGGTTGAGGGGTTGAGACCCTTTAAGGTGGGTTGATGCCTATTATGTTGAATCATTATGAACAAGAGTTCTTGATTGAGAATTGACATTTCCCTTGTTGTGAGTCTTCTCCACCTTGGCTTTGCATTAGAGTGCTACAAGGGTGGATTTTTGGGTAAGGTGTTGAATGAAGAGTTTGGTTTGATGGGGCTTTGAGGTTGTGTAGATTGCTCAAAATAGGTTGTATTAATCTTGTTAGGAGCCCCTTGAAGGCAGGTTGTTAGACTGATTGGGTTTGAGCCTCCTTGTCTTTGCATTGGTGAGGCACAAATAATTGAAGCATTCCAAAGGATACAAACCACCACGAATGAAGCTTATTTATACAATACGCTTTAGATGGGGCTTATTGAGCATTCGACAGTAATTGATTAAGCATTAGATGTAAAAAAAATACTTGCCTACAACATTCAAGCATACGAATTACACGAGATACATGATAACATCATTAAAGAATGGCAATAGCAAAATAAGTTTTTCTTTAATAAAAAATCCAAAAGGCTATACAATGATATATATTGATAAAAGTATATAAATATGTCCAAAAAAACCATATAGGCTTAGTACAAAGGAGCCATTTGGACATAAAATATCACGTATATATCAATAGTATAAAATATATGTTCCAAAATGCCACATAGGAATACAAAAAAAAACACTAATACATAGTCATTCCCCTCTAGGGGAAGGAAATAGATCCCGTGCTGCCTTCAAAATTTGACTAGATGGAGTGATTGTTGCTTGTCTTCTCTTTTGAACACGCTCACTACTCCTCCTCTCTTCACTTTGGACCTTCAACTGATACAATTAAAAGTAAATATGTTAAAACATAGAAATTGAATTATGGAATGACATATAACAAAATATAATCACTTACCGCATACATATAGTCATCATGCACATTTAAAGCATCACCATGCCCACGATTTGGAGTGACAACCACCTATAGCAACCATGAAGATATAAATTAAACTACATAAAATTATCGTAAAAATTTTCTATAATAGACCATAAAAGAGAAAATATAATGCAAATCGACTAATCTATTCCATACCTCTCTCAATGGATCAGAACTGGCTATTGGTGCAACAAATCCATGGTCCATCATGCCACCAACATCACCAAGGCTATCTCTTATCAATAGATGCAAATGAAACAATATCTCAGGTATCATGTTGATATAGGATAACATAATGTGACACGGTAAAGGAATACTTGAATGCAATGTTTGTGTTTCTCATCAATTTTTTAGATTTGTATATATGCAAAATTATGAAAACTAGCTAACATAGATTTACAACACCATTAATGAATAAAGGCTTCCTGAGTGTATGTTGTTTGAGGATATGGATCGCAAGATGTGGAGGAAGAAGGTACACTAGGAAACTATTTGAAATCCGAAGCATGTTATGAGATAAACATTCAAATATAACATTCAACTGTTCAAATCCAATAATAATATCTTTAATACTAGTTGAATACCTATGGACTCATCATCAATAATGTATAAGGGTTTGTAGGAATAGACCATCCCTCATGAACAGTGCGACCCTGAAATTTCATCATATTAAAATTCTACTAATTCAGTTATTCTTAAATTTCAAAATATATTTTAATAAACAACATTAAAATAACTTGCTAAATTTTACCTGAGTGTCAATGTCGAATGTATCATTCAGAATATCATCTGTGAAAGCCATCACCTCTACAATTGATGTAGGCTATGTAGCTGCATCACAAGCACCTTGATAGTTGTACGTGCAAATAGAACCACAAGCGCCACAATGGTGGGGTGGAGCTCGGGGCCTACACGTCTCCTCCACACTAGGCTCTACTAGAGGACTCGCACACTGTAAAATGGTCTGGGTGAGTGAGCTAATTGACTTTATCGTTTCCACCTCTAC
The DNA here is from genome assembly GCA_007115665.2 of Sequoiadendron giganteum. NCBI lineage: Eukaryota > Viridiplantae > Streptophyta > Pinopsida > Cupressales > Cupressaceae > Sequoiadendron > Sequoiadendron giganteum. The sequence goes on along the minus strand of CM021100.1, from coordinate 285,602,184 downwards.
ACTATCCTTAACAATGGAAGGAACAATGACATGCTCCACCATGGGTCTTCCTAAGGCTCTAAGTGCCAACTATGGATTATGTCATGCAACAGGTCTATCGTGTGTGGAGCCCCCACCTCTACCTTGAAAGTCTAAGATGTCAAAATAGTTTGGCATTTTATTGAGGACAAACTCACAATAGAGTTTCCTCAAAAGTATTGCAGCACCTCATGGCTATTGCATGGAGGTTGGTCAAATACCATCCACCATCGCTCCCAAAATTTGTTTCTAATTAAATCATGGTGGCACCAATGGATGGGGAACCTCCTACATGCATGGGAAAAAGGTTCATTGGATTTTGGGTCTTTAAATAGGGCACACAACTCGGCTTTGCTAATTTTTAGTTTTTTGACATCTGCATATGACAAACCATTAGGTTAAAACTGTCTCATCTCATGTCTCTTAGTTGACCAAAAATTCATTTGCTTGCTCATTTCCCCTACATGAGTTAAAATTGACTTCAATGATTCAACAATCCCTCTCCTATAAGAGTGGGTTTTAGCATGCTTAGTTAATCTTGCAATTAATTGTTGAATGTCTCTTTTATTGTTTTCAATTTGATTTTGAATATTTTCTTGTGTTCCTTGAGGATGCCTATGAATTGATGGAGGGGTTTCAGGTTGTTCTTGTATAGGAGGCTCTTCATGAGGGGGTGATTGTGAATTCTCAATGTTTTGAGGTGGAGATTCATTTCCTGAGAATTAGAACAAAGTTTTATTATAAAAATCTATTTAAATTTGCATTCCAAATCAAATTCGAAATAAATAGTTTAAAAATACACACCTCTTTGCAATCTTTGACCTCTCTGATGTATTGGTGACATTCTCATGGAAAATGGCAAGCCAAGGATGCAAAAAATCAAAGAGATTTGGTGAGCACGAGTTGTAGACCTCAAATCCTCTTCCTCAAGCCGTGGGTTGAAGACAAAATGAGGGTTCCAAACCCGATTTTGGATTTTTATGTCTAAAAATACATTTGGAACTCGCCAAATTTGGCATGCGCCAAATGTCTTTTTAGCCATTTGGCATGCGCCAAATGTCTTTTTAGCCATTTGGCATGCGCCAAATGTCTTTTTAGCCATTTGGCATGCGCCAAATGTCTTTTTAGCCATTTGGCGTGTGCCAAAGGGCTTATTTCGAGGTTTTTTTGATTGTTTTTTCGATTTGGCACCTAAATTGTGTCACAGATTGGTGCACTTAGCCAAATGTCTTCCAAACTCATATTCTCTATGTTCATAAAACATTTGAAGGGTAGTTCAACATCAAAAAATCTATTTGAACTAGTCAAGAAATCTTTGAATGAAATTATAGGTATGGATGACTTGATAATTGCCAAAAAATTGGTGCATATAGGAGTCGATGAAGTTACAATAATGCAAGGTCACATGATTGGTGCTTGCACAAAGTTACAAAATAATTGTGCACCATACATGCTTGGAATTCATTGCATGGCCCACATAATGAATTTAGCATTTTAAATAGTAAGCAAATTTTCTATAGTATCAAAAGTTGAAAATCTAATCCGTGAGCTCTATGCATACTTCTGCCGAAGTCCCAAATGTTTTACATAATTTCAAAACTTTGTTGATGGAATAACAACAAAAAAGAAACTTCTCAAGAATGTTGATACCCGATGGATCTCCATGCATGGACCAACGCAACAAGTTCTTTAAGATTATCGATCGTTGATTGGAGTAATGTACAAGCATCACAACACAATAGACAAAGGTCCTAACATCTTGCATAGGTTAAGCAATATAGAGACACTCTTGAATTTAGCTAGTCTTATCCCCATGTTGGATGAAATGAACAATCTTGTGAAGAAAGCCCAAAACAGAACTATGTATATTAATGAATATGCCAAAATATGTAGAAATACATGCATGACCCTTGATCATCTATATCTACATCTACCTTCTAAAAGACTAATTTTTTTAGCCAGCAAAAAATTACATATTTGAATTAGCCTGATAATTACTTATAGTTTAATGCAAGTGGGTACTTATGTAATTGTGTATGTGGATTTTAAATACCAATGTACCATTGTACAACAATCAAACACTCTATCAGAGAAGTTCATATTACAAAGGAAGCTTTTAATGACATTGTTAAATTTGTTAGCTATAATTTGAAGGAAACTTTAAAATCTCTTTCCTCAGAGATTTATAATAGATTCCCTCAAGAAGTAACACTTGAAGCCATGGGTATTATGTATCCTCAATTTTGGATAAAATGAGATAGCCCAACCTATTTTTATGATAAAGTAAAAATCTTGGTCGAACACTTTTTGAAAACTGTAAAATATAATGAGTAGACAATAGAAGGAATTATAAATGGAGATAAAAATAGACAAAAATGTAAGCATTTTTAAAGAAGTATGATGGACCAATTTGACTCCATGGAGAAGCCCTTTGAAATGGGATCAATAAAAAAGGCTTGGAAAAACTTAAGTCAGAGTGAATTATTACATAGTTTGATATCAAAATATTTCAAACTTGATGATTTATGTCAAACAATGATATTGGGTTGATGGAGGATGATATTTTTTAGTTCATTGGCATTTTTGAAATAAAAAATAAGAAAAAAACTAAACAAGAATTTGGAAAATTTCTTGAGGGTGAAAGGAATTGCATATAATGTCAAAGCTTTTCCTTTTGAAAGGGCACTCACAATTTGGAGTTCCATATGTGAAAGAAGAGGGTTGTGCAACACTTCAAATGCTAGTAGTGGTGGCACTCACAGTGGGACAAATGACAGTGACACAATGAATTTTGGATTTGAGATGCAGGCCTAGGGGAAAAAAAATAAAGACAAAACTCAAAATCAAGATGACTCTTTTACTTTATCTCAAGTTGAATGCCAGTTTGAGAACCTTGACTTGATTTGGGAAATGGAAGTGAATTAGAAGCTTCTAGGTATTTATATTACACTTCATGAATCATTTTCCAAATTGTAGTTGATGATATTTTATTTTACATTCCATGAAATTGTGAATCATTACACTTCATGATATTTTATTTTATATTCCACTTCATGAATCATATTCCAAATTGTAGATGATGATAGTTTATATTGTATTCCAGGAAATTGTGATATTTTATATTTTATATTGTATTCCATGATATTGAATTTGATATGTGGTTCTACATCATTTTTAAAGAACGACACTTATCACTCTACTTATAAATTCCTATTGCATTTCCATTCACACAATATTTGATAAATAATTGAAAGGAATATTAATACATTCCTTGAATATTTCAACATCAATAACATAAACACATGATGTGATATGATAACTTATAAATAACCCTTGATTATTTTGAGTCAAAAGATAGTGAATACAATATTGGAGAGAAAGATAGGTCGATTTTCAAAATTAAATAAATACACTTATGTATTTGAGTCATATTTTTATATACAGAGAAAAATTAAAACATCTCTTATATGTGCTATCAAATAGCTTTAACTATGCAAAAAGAGCTTATAGAGAATGAGATGAAAGATCAAAAGAACTAAGCAAAAAACAAAGAAGTGAAGAACCTCATCCCAAAAATTTTTGACAACAAAATTCTAAGATAAGAGGCATATGAATAAAAGCATGGATCCACTCATAGGTCGAGTAAAAAGTTATAGTTTTCATCCCATGCCTTAATAATATCCTTAGAAGGCCATTCATGAGCTAAGAGATTTTTTGAATTCTCCAAATTTTGATGATACTTGGCATCAAGTAACGCACTAGCCACTCTTCAAAAAAATTCCATCTATTTTCTCCATCAACCATCTTGTCTGAATTGGAATCAAGCCTATTTAAACCAAGATTGTTGTCTTTGCAAATCATAGGGAGGAGTGTGGGGATTAGAATATTGAAACTATCCTTCCATTCCTCTAGGGTCTTCAACTCCCCATTATCTTCTAATTGGTGGGGTACAACCCTTCTATCAAAATTTATGAAAGAGTTCATTATTTCTTGTGCAACTTCAATTATACCTTCCAAATACCCTTTATGATTCTATGCCATCTCGACAATATCATAAGTAAGATAGATACCGGGTGGGGCATCAAAAGCGTGTTTAGATCCCTTATATACCTTCCAAAGATGAAACTCTTGGACTCCATTCTCCAAATATACATTTGAGCCACTCTTGATCCCCACTTACTTTGGTAATGGCATTTGTAAAATTTAGATATGAAACACAAGTATTTTCTAGCCTTCTTAAGATTTTAGACAATTTGTACTTAAGATAAATGTTGCAATGCGCACATTATCCTTTTTCTGATTCTACTGAGCATTCTTTGGCTACTCTTCCAACATTTAAATCTTTTCTTCAAGCTCCATGTTTTCAATCATCACATGACTAGGGGATGTAGAAGAGGAGTCTGCTTCCTAAACACTTTCAAGGAGGGATTTTTTTAAGCCAATGATACCTGCAGTTGGTTGTAAGCTTCCATTAGATCATTATGTTCCTTTTTAATTTTATTTTCTATCTTGTAACCTTTGAACACTACCTTCATTAAAATTGGCAAAATCTACCACTAATGTATCAACTTCAGAGGTAGAGGGGTTAGACATCCTCTTTACAATCAAGCTCCCTTTGATACCCTTACTGTTCGATGCTTTAGCAATCAGAGGATTGTTTGTGTTTGGGGCAAGGGACCATATTGCTAGGGCTTCCCAATGTTCATCGAATCCTAATCCTAATAATTCCATCTATACTTCCTCTTCTATGGAGAAAACTTCTCCTTGTTTCCTAATAGGATCAAAGACAATTGTAGAAGCAATGTCCCATTCAGGTTGTAGTAGCAATCCACTAAATTCCACCTTTCTTCTCCCTTCGTTAGGTGTAATTTTTTTGCATGAAAAATTCATTTCTTCCATTATCTTTGCAGCTAATTCATCATACTTTTCTCTAGGCACATCTGCAAGTGCCAACTAAACTCTTTTAATGTACTCCTCCCTCTTTGATCTAAAAAAAACTCTATAAAATCTTGGGATTTTATAAAATCATCATCAGACATGATTTGTTTAGAGGCCAATTCCCTCACATCCTTGAGGTTATCTCTCCCCATATCCACATCCAACCCATACCTTTGTTGAAGAAGGCCAAAAATATTTGGTCTTGGGGGGGTGGCATATATCGCTGAATTTCATCCATGGTGATATGGACATCTTAGCTTTCATCTAGATTCATGGAAATGGGATTTATTAATCAACAATGGCGGTTACTTGAAAATTCCATCCTCTTTTGTGGTTATTCTCTTGGGGGAGAATCATAATCCACACTGATTTTTTGATGGTTAGGGGAAGGAGAGGGAGTGACCTGTGGAGGGTCTGATTGTACATTTTCTTTAATAATAGACCCTTGGGCCATTCTAGTAGAAAGGTTAAGTCTAATCCACTTTGAAATTCACCTCTGGCTCCTTACCACTTTGCCTTCTCTCAATGTTCACCAATCGATTGTGAATAGCATCAGCTAAAAAGTTGGTATAGTCAAAGTCACTATTGAAAAAAGGATGTTGTACATCAATAGCCATATACATAAGAGGTGTCTCCATTTTAAAGCCTGAATCTTGTCCCAACACCTGGCATAATGCCCAATATGTTCTTCTGAAATAGTCTTCAAAAGACTTGATATTAAAAGGCTCATGTTCAATATCAAGGATTCTCAATAACTTTCCATAGAAGCTTTTATGTCTAAACCTAGGGAGCCATTTCGCTTTGAAGCCATGTCTGTATTTCTTTTGTTTTCTTTTGAAAGATCCAAGGTCTATTTCCTTTTTATGGCCACATTGAGTCTAGAAACCTCACAAATAAACTCCTTGGTTATATCCATTATGACACTTCCATCCAATGAGGTAATTACTCTAATATTTTCATCATACCTAGAAGCAAGGCGTTTGATAAGTTCCACATTTATAAAGACATTAGGAACAACTAGCTTCCCCAAATCATAGGTCCATGCATTAAACATAGGGGAATGGTGCTTTCTTTTTCCATACTAGTGTAGGAACAATTCCCACCCAGTGACTGTGTCATCCTCATACTTTAGCTCAAAATTTCTGCAATTTCTAGCTTTGTCTACCATTCCCTCTATTGCATTAGGGTTGAGGTTACATTGGAATTGAGGATTTTTTGAGGAGCTTAACAATTAGGCCAAAATATTGTTCTCAAAGGGTCTTTTAGGTGTAGAGCCAGAGGGTTGGGTGTTTGATTGACTCATAATTCTCAAATGATTTAAAATTGATTTCTACAATATTTTGCAAGAGTTTGTAGACTTGATTGTGAGCTTCAAGAATAACAATGGTGAATTTTTCCAAGAAGGGTGTAGGTCTATTTTTTGGTTTAGCTCAAGTTGATGTTGAATGGGCACACCTCTCTGATTTTCACTACTATGCTAGACCAAAAAAATGAACTAAAAATTTATGAAGGCCATTATGAGCCATCATCCGTCATATTTGACATTACTTCTTGTTCGCATGAGTGAAGTGCATTCATCTACCCTTTTATCAATTTTGAATGTGGTTGGTCCATTTGGAAAGTGACGTACAAATATAAAATTTCAATGATGACTAAAGCCTTGATTTTCTTGAAAAGGACACAAATTTCCTCTTTGTTAAAAAGGATTCTCCCATGTCCCACATGCTAATATCATCACACAATGTCCTTCCACGGTTTCACAACCAAGAAAATAACATTATTCTATGGGCTTACAGACTTGCAAAATCATTTATCTTTCACCATTTAACAAACATAAAATAAAAAAATTACAAAAAATAAAGGTTTTGCTTTTGATTTTATATCTGATATTAGAGGGTCACTTCCTAGCAAAAGGGGACGTGGGAATCATGACATCGATACTCATAAGTCATAACATAAACTTAAAGACTAGCCAAAAAGTGTCCTTCCACAGTTCTAAAACAAGAAAAGGTCATTCTTCTATGGGCCCATAGACTTGTGGAATCCTTTATCTTCTGCCATGTAATGAACATAAAACAATAAAATTATAGAAAAGTAAATGCTTTGATTTTGAGTTTATATCTGATATTAAAGGGTTACTTCCTAGCAAAAGGGGGCATGGGACTCACGACATCGATACCCATAAGTCATAACTTAAAAGTTTAAAGACCAGTCAAAAAGTGTCCTTTCATGACTCCACAAACAAGAAAAGTTCATTTCACTACATGGTCCCACAAACTTGTGAAATCCTTTATCTTCTGCCACATAAGGAACATAAAACAATAAAATTATAAAAAATAAAGGTTTTTCTTTTGAGTTTATATTTGATATTAAAGGGGATCTTCCTAGCAAAAGGGGAGACCCATGACATCGATACCCATAAGTGATAACTTAAACTTAAAGACCAGGGTGATCCCACAATAGTGGTTTACAATTTTTGGCCAAACTGGACATTGAAATTATTATTTTGAACTAAAATTTCACATTCAGGCACCTATAGTGGCTAAACGATGAAGAATTTGAAGATGATGCAAACTAGAGTCTCATCACATTTTGTCTGTAGATTCTAAAAATATTTTTGGAATCAGATTGCATTTCTTTTCCCATCTCCCACAAAAACTGGTTTTTTTCAGAAAACAACATTTTAAAAAAGTGACGCACACTGTATAACACAATTTTTTTTCCATGAAGGATAAAATTCTAATTCTTTCAAATTTAGATTTGTAACTCCGATATCTAGTGCTTCCACTTGGTTAGATAGTTTTTTATTGAACATATTTTTTTAATCAAGTTTCAAAGTCAAAACAATTATAATTAAGACATAGCGCGACCGTATAACGCGTAATTTTTTTTGTATATATCAAAATTCAATTTTTTTTGTTGGATTGAGGACTTCAATATCTGGTGCACTCATATTTTTCATTTTTTTTTATAATCTTCTATTTTTCCACATGTGCAGAACAAAGACCTTCATTTTCAATGAAAAACTTATATTTAATAAAATTAAAAAAGAAAATACATAATAATACCAAAACATATCAGAATTATATTCATTGGATAGCTCATTCTGAGGACTACCTAATTCCAGTTGGGTTTGTGAAGTCTCCACCATTTTCATCTTCAACCTGAGCTCCGAAGTGCAAAAAATTAGATGTTTTTTTGTGTCTGAGGGGGAGAATGAGGGATAAGGGGGTTCAACATAACTACCTTTTAATTTTCATTTCCTTTGGTTTTTTGGGTGGGAAATGGGGGGAGAAAGAATTTAAGTGGGTTCTCTAAAACCCTAGTTTGGGCGAACCCGTAAAGGGTTTGCTCGAACTTGTAGATTTGTTTGAAACCCTAAAACCATTTTTTTTGCCATAGGCTCATTTTTTGTGAGTTTTACTTCCTCCATCAAATTGTAAACCATTATTGTGGCTTCATCCACTAGTCAAAAAATGTCCTTTTGCGGTTCTACAAACAAGAAAAGGTCATTTTGCTATGGGCTTGCGAACTTGTGAAATCCTTTATCTTTTGCCACATAATGAATGCAAAACAATAAAATTTTAGAAATGAAAAGGTTTTGATTTTGAGTTTGTATCTAATATTAAAGGGTAACTTCCTAGAAAAAGCGGACACGCGAATCACGACATTGATAACAATAAGTCATAAATTAAACTTAAAGACCAATGAAAAAGTGTCCTTTTGTTGTTTCACAAATATGAAAAGATTGCATATCTAGTCATCTATACATCTGGTTGTGTACTGATGTATTCAATTGTCTAGTAGCAAATCCACTTTTGTGGGATGGTCTGATTGGTCATCAAAGGGACACAATGCATATAACTTTGAAGAAGGAAAAGCCACCCCAGAAGATGGCATATCCACCTATGCAGTGGATTTTCTTCTAAAGGAGAAACCTACAACTACCAAAATAAAAAAATTGCAAAGAAAAATTGAAGAGACCCATGACATGAGTCCACTGGGTGTGCTAAAAATGTGTTCAATGATTTATGTTAACTAAAATGCAAGGAAATTACAATAAAAACAAGAAAAAACACAAAAACAAAGCAACAATCAAATTAGGGCTAAAACACTCATACCTTCACCAAAGTAGATGAAACAATAGTATGTTCATGAGCTCAATGTAATTATTTCCTTGATGTCGATTGGATGTGTGCTCTAGCTCAATTTTGATAGCATAATGGTAATATTTTTTCTCAAGGTAGATGATTTCTATGGCATATTGTACAAAAATGACTAAGTGTAGTCTTTTGAGAGAGGTTAGATGAAATGGAGGGTTGAGATGAGATTTTAGAAATCAAGGGAAAAGACTCCTTAAGATATCTCAACCCACATGGTGGTGAAAAGTGTCACTATGAGAGAGGATGTGAGGGGAGAAGGTACTTTGCAAATACTTTGGGAGATGGACAAGAAGTCCCTCATAAAGATCTTTCTTGTCTAATCTCCCTTAACAATTGGGAGGAAGTGACAAAAAGGAATTAAATTTTTTTTTTTGAAGTGCACAAGGAGAATATTTAGAGGAATTTAACATTCCTCAAGGGTACTTTAGGGAGTGGTAACCCATGTGGGGTTACTTCTCCAAAAGGAGAATGTCATTAAGTTGATTTGACTAGGAAGAGGCACTATAAATGGTAAAGGGATTAGCCCCTCCTAGTCAAAGGATTAGATTATGCAAATGATTAAGGGGGTAGTTCAGTGGAGGATTAGGATAATGAGAGTGATTAGGATGCCACTTAAAGAATTTGTAGGATGTGACACCTCCTAATTATGGATTAGGTGTGTGCACATCCCTAATGAGGGGATTGAGAAGTGGATTAGTAATAATGATAGGATTATGGAGGATGGGAATAGGAGAGATAAGAGAGAGGAATTAAATATTAAATTTTATTCATGTGAAGGATAAATACCTAAAATAAGTGAAAATATTTATTTAATTTAGAGAAGAAGGGCCATGAGGGTAAATTATCTAATCAATTAAATACCTTGGGGATTTAGATGAATTTAGGGAAACTAATGATATTAATTAAATAATAACAATATTGTTTAATTAATGTAGATAAGAAGAGACTTTAGACAAAATAGGGATAAGTCTGACCAAATGTAAGTGGTCAAATTTGGGTGTCTATACACCATCAATCATCATTTATCACAGAATTAACAACCTTATCATAATATTTAAGAAATGAAGGGATAGTAGTAAACCTTAAAATCTAAATAGATGAAGGGAGATGGACCAAGATCCAAGAGGTTAGAGCAGACATGAAATTGAGAAAAGGACCAAGTGAAAATTAAAATGAACCAAAAAACTAAAGAAGTGTAAAATTATACATAAATATATATCTATATATAAATGTAAATGTAAGAAAATGCATAAAAATCTAGCTAAATTACAAGATAGGAAAATAATTTCATATATCTATATATAAGTGTAAATGTAAGAATATAATACTAAATTCAAATATGAATATAATAATAAATTAAAAATAACTAAAATTTTCATAACAAATTTAGTTGAAATTTAAAAAGAAATTTCTTAATAATTACCTCTTTATATTAAAGAATATATATATAAATAAATATTTAATAAATAAATAAATATATATATATACATATACATATTTATATGCATACATACACACATATATATACATACAAATATATGTATTATATGTATATGTATATATGTTTATGTATACATATATGTGTTTGTATATATGTACATTAACATCTATATGTATGCATATGTATAAATATACATGCATGCATATATATATATATACACACACAAATATGTGCATATATGTATGTATGCATATATGTACATATATATACATATACACATGTATATATATATACATATATGCATATGTATATATATATATATACATATATGTATGTATATATATGTATATACATATAATATATACATATACATATGCAAACATATATGCATATTTATATGTATATATGTATACATAGATGTATATATAATGTACACATACATGTACATATGTGTATGTGTGTGCACGCACGTGTACGCATGTGTGTGCATGTGTGTGTTTCTATGCAAAAAGTAGGGGTGAAACAAGAACATGCATGAAGGAACGAAAGTGAAAAGTAGATCAATATAAAATATGCATAGGAATGTAGCCAATAATGAATGTGTAACTTTAAAAGAATAAAGAAAAAAAATATAACACAAAAATAAATGAGAATTTGACAAAGAAGAAATGAAATAAGAAAATGAAATAAGAAAATGGAGAAGGAAAGAAAATAAAAAATGAAGAAAAAGGGATCAACATAAGAGATAGAATTAGGGATATTGGAAAAGGATAAGGACCAATGAAAAACAAATTAGAGAGATTAATGAAAGAAGGGGTAGGATGAGGAGAACGCCAATATAGAAAGGGGCCAAATAAAAATGAAATAAGATAGGAGGCTCAAAAAAGGGAAACCACACACCCCAACACAAACTAAAAAAAAATTGAAACTAAGAAAGGGGAGGATAGAGAAAATGAAGAAGATAACAAGAGGAGAGGAGAAACCTAAAGAACTAGTAAGATGAGGTTTAAGGCTAGGGAGGGAGAAGGGAATGCTAAGAAAAGAGGAGGGGAGAAGGCAACAAGAGAACAAAAAGAGAAGAGGGGAATCGCAATGTGAGAGATGAATGATTTTTGAGGTGGTTCAAAAGAGGATGTCAAGTGAAACTCAAGTTCCAACCACAATCACAATTGAGGTTGGAAGGGAGATGTGAATTTGAATGACCTCTTTGAGTTTCCTCTTGAAGTAGTTGTCTTCTTTGACCAAGATTAGAGTGTTTTAAGGAGATGTGTTGTTTAGTGTTGGAGAAGTGCTTTGTCAAGGCATATTTTAGGACTTGCTTAATGACATGCTTTATGTCAGCATAATGGTCTATGTTTCCAATGTTAATAGAGCAACCTATCTCACCAATGTAGGGGATGCCAAAATAACAAACTACTTTGTAGACACATGAATTGAGAAAGAGATCTTTAAGATCTTTGGGAGAGGGGATGGGGATTTCCTAGAGTACACAAGAACTTGAATCATGTCATACTACTATATTAATATATAATAACTTATTATTATATTAATATACATCACATCATCTAAAATAATCAAAAACAACTTTTTATCAATAAAAATAAGAAAACCTTTCACACTTTTTTTTAACAAGAATCAAATATAAAATTACAATTGACCATTTAAATTTTAAAAACTGATAAACATAATAAACTTTGAAAAGAGGAAAAAGCAAGTAGTGTCAAAACATCAATCCTTACCCTTTTCCTTATCTTCTTAGAATTTAATTCATAGTCATCTAATTACATGGGATTGTGTGCCATTCAAAGACACATAAACTCTGTCGCATCTATACATTCAACGTAAAATCAAATCATTAAATGCAATGAATGATTAAAGGTGCAAAGAGCATATGATTTTTTCAGCCTTGACTGGCTAAGTCTCCACAGTAGCATTCAGATAGCTATTCCAGGTCACGTACTTTTTTTTATTGTTTTCACATTATCTAGATTAAAATGCAAACTTTCCCACCCGTTGTATGTTCCTTAATTTAAAGGCCTGTCATAGTCATTGTCTCGGCAGAGGTGTCCCTGAAAGAAATAAGCTGAAGAAAGCCAAAGCTTGGTCTCGGTTAAAAAGTGGCACTGCATGGCCGGCACCTCTAAACGTGGCAAATGTTAAGCCCCCGTAATCTTGAGTCCACCCACCTACCTGTAATTATCCACAGATTTTCGGAACTTATTTTGAAAGCAAGAGCTTGTAGAAAAAGTGTATAATCTATCTATATCAAAGTTTTCAATCATACTTTAAAAGACAATAAAAAAACTCAATAAATCTATACAAAGGATTAATGAGTTCTCTAATTTCATTTTGTTAAATTTGAAACTTTTCGAATGGATTACGGTAATTGAATTAGTTTCTCACCTGTCCCTGGTAATACCATGGCCGCCACGGACCTTTGGGAAGTTGCAGAGCATTTAGACTGTATCTTGTGGATAGCACTGGAACCCGCCCATCTGTGTCTCCACTGTTAAGTACATTATTTATAAATGTCATTAACACCCATTGAGTTACATTGTTTAAAAATAATATATAAAGAGAGATAAATTATATTGATGGAAATACCTGTAAACCCATATCCGGAGACCCGCCTCCAAAAGCTTAAGATAGGCAGGCAATACAGAGGCTCGTGAGTCTGTCCATCCATTGAAGATATCCATGCTGCATTTTGGAAAAGTCTCTTCATTTTAATTAAAGCTCGATAGATAATGATTTCAACTTTAAAAGAACTAATGTGTACTTGTTAAACGATAGAAATATATGTGGTTGCCACTGTTGAGAGAGAAGCTTACTTGCATATACTCCAATTTCTAAGGTGTGAGCCATCGAGGACATGAAGAGCTTTCTGAACTTCATATCTGTTGTAATACACTACGGCATAGTCATCAAGACAAGGATCATATCCACCGGCCATTCCTTTCATTATCTGCATAAAGAACAGAACAATGTGCAACAATAGTAGTCATGAGGTTCTTACATTCTTCTGAAAAAGAAAAGTGATTGGAAACTGAACTCTATAGTTTAAAAAAAAGTCTAACTCATTATGTGATTGGATCATGATTCAAAGAAAAGAATACCCATAGCATTGAGACATAGAAATGTACCTTGTTAGTTGAATTTTTTGTTGTTTTTTCTTGAATGCATTTAGGAGTGTACAGACTATACATGTCTATCTTATCGTATTGAGCAAAAACTTCATTGACTGCATCTGTGCAGTTTTGGTTGTCCCATGTATGGTTATAATCAAAATCACAGTTCTCTACGATGATTTTGTGGGTTTCATCGGATACAACTGCATGGCTCCATGCATAATCCATTTGGCCTCTCCAATCATTAGCATCATGTGTCTCTGGGTTGCCCACCTGAATTGAGTAGTGTATAACTATACATCAACCATTCCAATCATGAGAAAAAGTTTTGAATTAAAACTAAACTAAGAGAATGGCACTGCTTACCATGAAACCTTTAAGATTTATATAACGACTCTTGGAGGAAATTTTATTGAGATCGTGTATGAGTTCTGCAAGCTCAGGAACATATTTCCCTGGTAAAAGGAGGACAACTGAATATATTAATTTACAACAGAGATGGGTTTACTTTTAGGGCAGTACATAGAAAAATAAATTAAACCCCACACCTGCATAGCTTTCTCCCGCGATGTAGAAATCATGACTTTTATACTGGGGGTAAAGTGCAAACCAGTTTTGGAGGAACATATATGTATCCTCAGCTGGGGAGTTGAATTATCATCCAATCTTCAAATTAGTCTCATACAGGAATTTGAATATAAAACATTTTAAGGAATATGAGCTATATATGAGGTATGAAGTGTAAGAAAAACCTTGAGTTTCTTACCAGTAATGTTATCTCCTAATATTTTGTAATCAGATGATTTATTAGAGTAGGAAAATCCCACTCCCACTGGAGACTCCAAAAATAATAAATTGGCTTCTGATCATGGAACCATATGATTGTGAGTGGTGTTTCAGATGTATTGGCGTAAAAAATATTTTCTGCAAGAACAATTAATGAATTCAATACATAAGCAAAATATCCTTCCAAAAATACCTTTGTTCCATGAGTACTCATTCAAAGAAAGACTCTTTCCGTCTGCATTTATAATGAAAGGTCCAATCTCTTGTGTTGCTCCATAACCCACTGATGAACACCCTGGACCTGTCGAATGAATATCATTGTTAGATTAGTGCAAAAATCACAAACATAGGAGCATCTAACACACTTAGATTACAAAAAATTGCCATAGTCTACCACCTCCATTAAGCCATAGGACCAAAGGTCTTTTCTCTTTGAGAGTAGCAGCCTCAAAGAACCAATAGAAGAGAGCTCTTCCCTTTTCTTCGTTCACAGTCACATAACCCGAATAGTGATTAAAACTCACTTTAGGCTGCCCGAGCAACTGGGTCACCAAGTTTTGATTAAACTCACTGTCTATAGACCGTACAACAGTAATCATACAAAAACCCAAAAAAATCCACACAGGCAAGTTATCAGCCATTGTTTGCCGTAGCTTGATTGCCTTTTTCTGCTCTCGAATCCCGCCATTTTCCCACTACTTACCGCGACATTTATATAGCTGCGAGAGCTATAAGGATTCGTAGATTATTGACTCAATTCAGGCTTATGAGGCGGAGATTATAGGTGTAAAATCTCTAAGACAAAGTCCGGGGAAAACACACCCATCATCTTTGAGCGAGTCAAACGCTCTGAAGTTTAGAAACGTCTCTTCACGAGACAGCTTCTCTGTGGAATTATAGTTAAAAACATATCCTCATAATGACATTTAAGGTATAATTACTAGAAAATCAAAGAGTTCTAGAATTCGGCCCGAGATGACGGTAGGCCGACTAGGTTGGGTGTAAGCAGATCCATTGAAGATCGGTAGAGATTCATCACGTTTCGCATGCGTAAATTAAGCGAGAAGAACCTGCTACAATCAACATGAACGTCACAGAAATCTCAATTGTCTTTGTTTTCTTTGACTAAATTCTGAAGACATGGAACAGAGGAGAACTCAGTGAATTTGAGCTCTACAATTACAGGCTCAAGCATTCGATTTATAAGAAAATGCAAAATAAATTCTTCAAAGACTGTAGAGTGGTGTTAGCTCAAGCATTTATAATGGGATGTGAAGGAGGATAACGTGAACGGCATGGGGACGACGCTAAGCGGCTGGAGATGATGTTCGGTCGGCTGCAAGGTGCCGACAAACTTTTCTACATCTTAGTCTATACTAGCAGTGTTGGTGGATAACTAATTTACCTATTCTAACAAATTCGAACTTATAGAGTTGAGTAAACAATTTTTAGGGGAAGGGTATTACTAGTCGTTATAGCTAACTTCGCGCAACGTAAGTTCTTAAACAGTGTGTCAAATTGAGATGATTTTGTGGGTTTTACTCGCACGCAGGTTAATAGCTTATAGCTATTGTTTTGGCTTGTGGGGGTTTCCAACAAATACAGGAGGATTCAATAAGCACACAAGGGGCAAAATGTCATCATTTATATTCTGACACTCAAAATGCACCCTCAAATGACCCAATAGCCGCTCGCTTTCACCACCAATAAATATTTAAAAGAAAGCCTATTTATGTCAATATTAGGGTGTAAATTCAACAATTTTAATCTTTATAACCATTCAAAAGTGAATGGGTTAAATTCAAGTATTAATGTTAGGGGTTCACTATAACGGTCATAAAATTTCACAACCTTTGGTAATCCTATTCCACGGTCTCCACTCACAAAAAATGCTCATGGTTTTGCTAACCGGTTGGGATGCTATCGACAAAAAATCTTCGCTTCCCCTCCATGATTGCAGGTAACATCTAACCATCATTTCTCCTTTCATAATGCAAACAATGGTACTCCTAAACCTATTTATTACACATTATTTTGGACTTGTGAAGGGTTTCTTGGTTGTTTGATTATGTAGTAATTATAAAAACGTTTTTTGACCGACTTGATCATTTATTATCATGTTGTCTCCACCATGTGATGGTTTCCATAGTTTGAGGTAACATTAAATTATCATTTATCTTTTCATTTTGCACAGATTGACACTCGTTAATATATTCTGGCCAAGTACTCTTGTCTTTTCAATTCATGTTTTTGTCTGATTGAAGGGTTAATTGTTTCATGATTTTCACTACATGTTTGCAGAAATTCATGTATTTGTCTACTTATGAAATTATTATAACAAAACCATAAACTTGTACGGGATTTTTGAGTAATAACCCATTCTTTTTTTGACATTTATCTCAAAACCCATGTTTGTATTAAACTGGTTAAGAAATTATTATTCATGAAACCAATAATTTTAAATAGGCCTTTTTCTTAAAAACCCTTTCTTTTTTCATCATATATTTGAAAAACCCATGTTTGTATTTCTCTGATTAAGGAATTATTATAATGAAACCGTCAACTTCTATGGTTTTTCCTTTTTGGAAAAGACCCTTGCTTATTTGGTCATAAATCTGATAACACACATCTATTTTTATTTGATTAAGGAATTATTATCATGAAGTTGTAAACTTCAATGGGCTCTTTTATAAAAAAATCCATTACTTTTTTGGGCATATATTTGAAAACCCACGTATCTTTTTGTGTGATTAAGGATTTCTTATCATGAAAACCTCAAGTTCTTGTTGGCAGTGGTTGCTATTGATGTCAACACTTGAGATTGTTGTATATTTGGCATTAGTTGTCATTGGTGTCTTGGTGAGGTTGTTGCAATGGTTGTTATATTGTCATGGTTGTCAATACTTGGGAAGATTATTGCATTGGTTGTCATTGTTGACAAAATTCAATTCAAATGGGCTATCATTGAGTATGGTGGTGTATTGTTGATGTTCATGGTTGGATGTCATGCCTTGTCTAATAGTTGTATAGTGCAATGTTGTTGTCAAAATAGTTGTTTTCATGATGATATATTAAGATGTGGATTAGAATCACTAATATAAGGATTAAAATTATTGTTGATGGTGGAGTGATGTTGTTGATTACCTATAGAATGTTGTATGATATCTCATGTTATTCCTAAAGAAGTATGAATTGTTGCAGGATTTTTCTGGCCTCCCCAAGTGGGTAAGATTTTTTTTGTTTCAAAATGGTGTTGTGAAGACTGGGAGAATGCTTAGCATTTCTCCACTATTGGAGACATGGCCTTGTGCTTTGGGATTTAGATTTTATGTTCTATAAATGTTGCACTCCTATAATTTTAGGTCACCATTGTTGTTGAGGAGGTTTCTTGTTGGAAAAATATGCCTCAACTTGCTGGCTCGTACCTCTCTTATAGACTTGGCATTTTTCCCTTTGTTGGCCTTCATTGTCAAACTATTGCCGAAATCTAGAATCTTGAAACCTCAATTACGGATTTCCAAAAGTTCTTAACTTAGCGTCAATGAGCTTCCCATTGTTATCGACATGTTGTGGGGTTTTGGATTTTCCTAAGCTTCGATGGAGGTTGTGAAGTTCGGGTTTCTCTCGACTTGGCAACATCATTATTGGCATGTCGCGGGTTTTTGAGAACTTGATAACCTTCGATATTGAGGTTGTGAATTTTGGTTTTTCAGCAACATAGCGACATAACTGATGGATGGTGGGACCAATCTGCGTGGATGGGGACGTCAACTGTACAAAATTGATATGGATGCCACGTGAAATGTGGGGACCACTTGAAGTGTTGGGAGTTAAATATTTAAGTCTTTTCCAAGAAACTAGTTGCGAATATTTTAGATTCCCATCTTAATTCTCCAAAATTGCATAAGCAGTGTATGCATATCTTAGTGGACCTCTCAGCACGACAAGTAGTATATGAAGGAGAGTTGATAGTTGGAAAGTGATGGTTGATTTGGTGAACCCAAATGGTATGATAGTCAAAAGCGGTGGACAAGTGACGTGTCAACATGTGACACAAATTCATTTGCTGATTCTACATCGGTTTTGTGAATCAAATATCATTGGATCAAAAGTTGTGTTTCCTGATAGGAATATATTTGTATTTAATGCATGATCTGACTCGGGGGTTGATAGAGAGAAAATATGGTAATATTCTCTAAAATTGAATTAATTGTTGAGCGACTTGATGCATGTTGGATGACAGTGTGTGTGGCCTGAGACGAAGGAAGCTTGTTGGTGAAGATAGTGAAATGAATGAATACCTAATGGTGGTTCAGCGGCTTTACAATGTATTCTTTTGTGAGAATTATACCAATGAGAGAGATGAGAACTGTAATCGGTGTGTGAGGTTGACAAAGGGATTGTATTGTTGTTGTGAGTTAACATCTGAGAGTGAAGTCAGTAACTTTGTATGTAATCCATTTACTAGAATAAAAGGTGACTTTACTTGGTGTGTGGGTTTTTTCTCCCATAAGGGGTTTCCCACATAAATCTACTGTTATCTATGTGTGAGATAATTTTTCCATTCTTTTATTTTGTGAATGTGTGTCTCAAATGAATGGAACTTGTTAAATGAAGTTTTTTTACCTACACTTCCTTCTCGAGGATTTTTCATTAGGAAGGCATTTTTGCATCACTACTTTCCTTACAAGTGGTATAAAATCCTAGCCAGTTGTGTTATCCTTGTGACTAAAGCTTGTTTTTTGTGCTAATCCTGTTCAATGGGAGTATTGCAAAAGAAAAAAAATGACTATCTTGTTTATAGTTTGAGATGACAAGCACATCAGGTAGAGTAGAAATTGAAAATTTCAATGGCAACAATTTTGAGTTGTGGAAACTCAAAATGGAAGACCTGTTGGTGGATAGAGGCCTCTAGATTGTTGTGTGTAGAACTATGCCACAAGGTATGAAGAAAGAGGATTATGACCTCACAAATAGAAAAGCTAGAGGGTTGATAAGAATTTATTTTTTCGATTTTATACTCCTGAACGTCCATGAGGAGAAGACTGCATCTTTGTTATTGAAGAAACTTGGTGACATTTATTAGGAGATGTCTCTGGTGAATAATGTATTCTTGAGGAAGAAGTTATACTCCTTGAAGATAGAAGAAGGTGCATTTGTAGCAGACCATCTGAATTTTCATACTAATAAGATTGCTGCTCAGTTGGCATCTGTGGGTGTGAAGATAAAGGAGGAAGATCACTGCATGCTTTTTTTATGCTCCTTGCCTGACATGTGGGATCATCTATTAATGGCTATTGGAATTACAACAACCATCTTTAAGATGGAAGATGTGGTTGCATTGAAAGCTGTTGTCAGAAGAAATGCAGAGGAAGTCTTCTGAGATGGCCAAGGAGGCCCTTGTTTTTAAGAGTAGATCAAAGGAGAGAGGCAAGAAGAAAGAAAAGAAGTCTAAATCCAAATTTGAAGGGAGATCAAAGTTTCCTAGCAAGAAGTCCAAGGTGAAATATTGGAACTCTGGGAAGACTGGTCATATCCAAAAGGATTGTAAAGAGGAGAAAAAGAAGAAGAATAAATATTTAGACAATGAATCTTCTTAGAGTGATACATATTCCTTCATTGCTACCTTGGTGAATTTGGAATTAGATGATGTCTATCTGATTGACTTAGGCGCATATTTTCACATGACATCTCACAGAGATTGGTTCATTAATTACAAAAAGTATGCTGGTGGAAATGTGTACCTGGTAAGTGACTCAACTCTATAAATTTTTGGTTGTGGAAGAGTCAAAATCCAATTCCCTAATAGGAGAATCAAAGGAATTTATGGTGTATTGCACATACTAGGTTTGCCTCGTAACCTGCTTTCTGTTAGTAAGTTGAATAATGTTGGCTTGCAAGTTTCCTTCTCGAGTGGAGGTTGTAAAATGACTAGAGGCTCAATGGTGTTGGCTAAGGGTGCATGCATTGGCACTTTGTACAAGTTGGATGTAGGTCATGTTCAATGTAACAACGTCTTTGTAAAGTCAAGCAAAGTTGCTTGTGTAGAGAAGGAGAATGAAGTTTCTCTAGGTGCAAACTCCCAGGAGAGAAAACCATGCTATGGCATCATAGATTTGGCCACATAGGAGAAAAGGGCTTAAAATCCTTGAAAATAAAAAATATTGTTGAAGGGCTTGTTGATTGTAACCTTGAGTTTGATTTTTGTGAACATTGCATTTATGGAAAGTAACACTGTGTTTCATTTTATTCAAGTCCTCATAAATCTTCTAGCATACTAGATTATGTTCATTATGATGTGTTTTTTCAAGTGAATGTTCCTTTGTTGTCAAAGTATAGAAATTATGTTTCTTTTATTGATGAATATTCAAGAAGGGAATTTGTGTATTTTCTAAAGAGTAAAACAAAAGTGTTTAGTCAGTTTAAAGAGCTCAAAAAATTGGTAGAAAATTAGACTAGAAGAAAAATTAAATGTTTGAGTCCATGGATAATGGGAATGAATTTTTTTTTGCAGATTTCAAAAGCTATTGCAAAGACCATGGAATTAAAAGGCATAAAACTACACCTTATACTCCACAACATAATGGAGTTTCTAAGAGGTTGAACAAGATGCCAATGGAAAGAGCGAGAAGTATGTTGAGTGGTGCTGGTTTGAAGCATAAATTTTGGGTTGAGGCTGTGGCTACAACATGTTACTTGATAAGTCGTTCATCTTGTTTGGATTTTGTTGAAAAAACACCCTTGGAAGCGTGGTCTGGTAAAAATCCCTCTCTAATGTCCATATTCATGTTTTTGGCTATGATGCATATGTTTATGTGCCAAATGAGAAAAGATCAAAGTTGGAGAAAAAGGTTGAAAATGTATCTTAATTGGCTATAGTGTTGGTGTGGAAGGATACAAGCTTTGGAATCATGTTACTAAGAAGGTTTTTTATAGAAAAAGTGTAATATTTTGTGAGCTGAAGCCTTCAGTAACTGATCTATAGTCAGAGATGAAAGAAAGAGTAAATAAGAATGATGTAGTTGAAATTACTTGAACCCCAGATAAAGAGGAACTACAAAGTGTACGTAAACCTAAGGAGAGCCCTAGCAGCTCTGAGAGTTCTGAAGAAGAAGAACCACAACCTCAGCCTCAGCCTGCAAGGAGGTCTACATGTGAGAAGTGAAAACCTGAAAGGTATGGATTTTCCATGTTGGATTCAAACTGTGCCTATGCTTTGATTACTAGCACTGATGAGCCTAGGACTATGTCAAAGGCTATTAGTATGTATTATTCAAATTTTTGGTTGGAAGCCATGAATGAAGAAATGAAATATTTGAAGAAGAATGATACTTGGGATTTGGTTCCTTTGCTTGAAGAGCAAAATCCTGTTGGCTATAAATGGGTATTTAAGAAGAAGATTGGTTTAGATGGCAGTGTTGAAAACTATAATGCTCGGTTGGTCATGAAAGGTTATTCCCATGTGGAGGGAATTGATTATGGAGAAAAAATTTCTCCTGTAGCTAAGTTGACATCTATCAGACTTCTTCTATCGCTTACATAGTAGCATATGACTTAGAAATTGAGTAGATGGATGTAAAGACATCGTTTCTTCATGGAGAGCTAGAAGAAGAAATCTATATGTCCCAACCTGAGCACTTTGTTGAAAAAGGTAAAGAATCCCGGTTTGCAAGTTAAAGAAATATTTGTATGCTTTAAAGCAATTGCCTAGAATGTGGTACCAAATTTTTGACACTTGTGTGTTGTCATTGGGATTTGTGAGATCAAAATAAGATCAGTGTGTTTATTATAAAATTGAAAATGATTGAATTCTTATTATATTTCCCTATATGTTGATGACATGTTGTTCATAGGAAATAGTAAGCCTATGATTTTTGATCTAAAATCTTAGTTGTCTACAAAGTTTGAAATGAAAGATTTAGGTGCAACAAGGTTTATTTTGGGGATGAAAATAAAAAGGGATAGAGGAAGTAGAAAGATTTGGTGGCACAGTGAATTGGATGAGCAAGAGACAAATTGTAGTTGCTTTATCTACTAATCAGGCAGAGTACATGGCAGCAACACAAGCCTGCAAGGAATTTGTTTGGCTTAAAAATTTGTGTTCAGATATTAGTTTTAGTGCAGGGAAGATTATGATTTGTTGTGATAGTTAGAGTGCTATTTTTTTAATCAAAAAATCCCACTTTCCATGCCAGGACGAAGCATATTGATGTTCGGTATCATTTTGTTTGTGATATGGTGGAGGATGGAAAGGTTGATCTTGGGTAAATGCACAAAGTTGGGTCCATGAAATGTGGAAGTTTTTGCCTTAGCCGAAAAACAAAATTGACTTAGCAAAAATAGGATCCTGATTTTTATAAATGCGATCCCGTTTCGGTTCGAGATCCCGAGCCTAAATATCATTGTTAGATTAATGCAAAAATCACAAACATATGAGCATCTAACACACTTAGATTACAAAAAATTGCCATAGTCTACCACCTCCATTAAGCCATAGGACCAAAGGTCTTTTTTCTTTGAGAGTAGCAGCTTCAAAGAACCAATAGAAGAGAGCTCTTCCCTTTTTTTCGTTCACAGTCACATAACCCGAATAGTGATTAAAACTCACTTTAGGCTGCCCGAGCAACTGGGTCACCAAGTTTTGATTAACCTCACTGTCTATAGACCATACACCAGTAATCATACAAATACCCAAAAAAATCCGTAAAGGCAGCTTATCAGTCATTGTTTGCCGTAGCTTGATTGCCTTTTTCTGCTCTCGAATCCCGCCATTTCCAACTGCTTACCGCGATATTTATATAGCTGCGAGAGCTATAAGGATTCGTAGATATTGACTCAATTGAGGCTTATGAGGCGGAGATTATAGGTGTAAAATCTCTAAGACAAAGTCCGGGGAAAACATACCCATCATCTTTGAGCGAGTCAAACGCTCTGAAGTTTAGAAACGTCTCTTCAATAGACAACTTCTCTGTGGAATTATAGTTAAAACATATCCTCATAATGAAATTTAAGGTATAATTACTAGAAAATCAAACAGTTCTAGAATTCGGCCCGAGATGACGGTAGGCCGACTAGGTTGGGTGTAAGCAGATCCATTGAAGATCGGTAGAGTTTCATCATGTTTCGCATGCGTAAATTAAGCGAGAAGAACCTGCTACAATCAACATGAACGTCACAGAAATCTCGATTGTCTTTGTTTTCTTTGACTAAATTCTGAAGACATGGAACAGAGGAGAACTTAGTGAATTTGAGCTCTACAATTACAGGCTCAAGCATTCGATTTACAAGAAAATGCAAAATAAATTCTTCAAATACTGTAGAGTGGTGTTAGATCAAGCATTTATAATGGGATGTGAAGGAGGACAACGTGAACGGCATGGGGACGACGCTAAGTGCCTGGAGATGATGTTCGGTCAGCTGCAAGGTGCCGACAAACTTTTCTACATCTTAGTCTATACTAGCAGTGTTGGTGGATAACTAATTTACCTATTCTAACAAATTCGAACTTATAGAGTTGAGTAAACAATTTTTAGGGGAAGGGTATCACTAGTCGTTATAGCTAACTTCGTGCAACGTAAGTTCTTAAACGGTGTGTTGAATTGAGATGAATTTTTGGGTTTTACTTGCACGCATGTTAATAGCTTATAGCTATTATTTTGGCTTGTGAGGGTTTCCAACAAATGCAGGAGAATTCAATAAGCGCACAAGGGGCAAAAAGTCATCATTTAGATTTTGACACTCAAAACGTACCCTCAAATGACCCAATAGCCACCCGCTTTCACCGCCAATAAATATTTAAAAGAAAGCCTATTTATGTCAATATTAGGGTGTAAATTTAACAATTTTAATCTTTATAACTGCTCAAAAGTGAATGGGTTAAATTCAAGTATTAATGTTAGGGGTTCACTATAATGGTCATAAAATTTTGAAACCACACATTACTCGCCAAACATTTGTCTTGGATACCAATCGCCATTTAACCCAATTGATATGTATGTCAAGTCCAGCGAGTGTTTATTTTTCCATGCTTTTTTCATAGGCACCACTTTGGTAATCTTATTCCGCAGTCTACACTCACAAAAAATGCTCATGGTTTTGCTAATCGGTTGGGATGCTATTGACAAACAATCTTCGCTTCCCCTCCATAATTGCAAGTAACATCTAACCATCATTTCTCCTTTCATAATGCAAACAATGGTACTCCTGAATTTGTTTATTACACATTATTTTGGACTTGCGAAGGGTTTCTTGGTTGTTTGATTATGTAGTAATTATAAACACATTTTTTTGACTGATTTCATCATTTATTATAATGTTGTCTCAACCATGTGATGGTTTCCATTGTTTGAGGTAACATTAAATTATCATTTATCTTTTCATTTTGCATAGATTGGCACTCGTGAATATATTCTGGCCAAATACTCCTGTCTTTTCGATTCATGTTTTTGTCTGATTGAAGGGTTAATTGTCTCATGATTTTGACTACATGCATGTATTTGTCTACTTATGAAATTATTATAATGAAACCATAAACTCGTATGGGATTTTTGAGTAATAACCCTTTCTTTTTTTGACATTTATCTCAAAACCCATGTTTGTATTCAACTATTTAAGAAATTATTACTCATGAAACCAATAATTTTTAATAGGCCTTTTCTTAAAAACCCTTTCTTTTTTCATCATATATCTGAAAACCCACGTTTGTATTTCTCTGATTAAGGAATTATTATAATGAAACCCAAAATTTCTATGGTTTTTTCTTTTTGGAAAAGACCCTTGCCTATTTGGTCATAAATCTAATAACACACATCTATTTTTATCTGATTAAGGTATTATTATGATGAAGTTGTAAACTTCAATGGGCTTTTTTATTAAAAAAACCCATTGCTTTTTTGGGCATATATTTGAAAACCCATGTATGTTTTTGTGTGATTAAGGATTTTTTATCATGAAAACCTTAAGTTCTTGTTGGCAGTGGTTGCTATTCATGTCAACACTTGATATTGTTGTATATTTGGCATTAGTTGTCATTGGTGTCTTGGTGAGCTTGTTACAATGGTTGTTTTATTGTCATGGTTGTCAATAATTGGGAAGATTGTTGCATTGGTTGTCATTGTTGACAAAATTCAATTCAAATGGGCTATCATTAAGTATGGTCGTGTATTGTTGATGTTCATGGTTGGACATCATGCCTTGTCTGATAGTTGTATAGTGCACTCTTGTTGTCAAAAGAGTTATTTTCATGATGATATATTATGATGAGGATTAGAAGCACTAATATAAGGATTAAAAGTATTGTTGATGGTGGAGTGATGTTGTTGATTGCCTATAGAATGTTGTATGATCTCTCATTTTATTCCTAAAGAAGTATGAATTATTGCAAGATTTTTCTGGCCTCGGCAAGTGGGTAAGAAGTTTTTTTCTTTTCAAAATGGTGTTGTGAAGACTGGGAAAATGCTTAGCATTCCTCTGCTATTGGAGACATGGCCTTGCTCTTTGGGAATTAGATTTTATGTTCTATGAATGTTGCACTCCTATATTTTTAGGTCAGCACTGTTGTCGAGGAGGTTTCTTGTTGGAAAATATGCCTCAACTTGCTGGCTCATACCTCTCTTAAAGACTTGGCATTTTTCCCTTTGTTGGCCTTCATTGTCAAACTATTGCCGAAATCTAGAATCTTGAAACCTAAGTCATGGATTTCCAAAAGTTCCTAACTTGGCGTCAATGAGCTTCCCTTTGTTATCGGCATGTCGTGGGTTTCTGGATTTTCCTAAGCTTCGATGGAGGTTGTGAAATTCGGATTTCTCTTGACTTGGCGACATCATTATCGACATGTCGTGGGTTTTGAGAACTAGATAACCTTCGATATTAAGGTTGTGAAGTTTGGTTTTTCAACGACATAGCAACATAACCGATGGATGGTGGGACTGGTTTGCATGGATGGGGACGTCAGCTATACGGAATTGATATGGATGCCATGTGAAATGTGGGGACCACTTGAAGTGTTGGGAGTTAAATATTTAAGTCTTTTCCGAGAGACTAGTTGCGAATATTTTAGATTCCCATCTTGATTCCCTAGAATTGCACAAGCAGCATATGTATGTCTTGGTGGACCTCTCACCACGACAAGCGGTATATGAAGGAGAGTTGATAGTTGGAAAGTGATGGTTGATTTTGTGAACCCAAATGGTATGATAGTCAAAAGCGGTGGACAAGTGATGTGTCGACACATGACACAAATTCATTTGTTGATTCTACATCGCTGTTGTGAATCAAAAATCATTGGATCAAAAGTTGTATTTCCTGATAGCAAAATATTTGTATTTAATGCATGATCTGACTCGAGGGTTGATAGAGAGAAAATATGGTAATATTCTCTGAAATTGAATTAATTGTTGGGCAGCTTGATGCATGTTGGATGGTAGTGTGTGTGACCTGAGATGAAGGAAGCTTGTCGGTGAAGATAGTGAAATTAATGAAAACATAATGGTGGTTGAGTGGCTTTACAATGTATGATTTTACGAGCATTGTAAGAGTGAGAGAGATGAGAACTATAATCGGTCTGTGAGTTTGACCAAGGGATTGCATTGTTGTTATGAGTTAACATTTGAGAGTGAAGTCAATAAATTTGTATGTAATCCATTTACTAGAATAAAAAGTGACTTTACTTGGTGTGTGGGTTTTTTCTCCCATAAGGGTTTTCCCACGTAAATCTGGTGTTATCTATGTGTGTGATAATTTGTCCATTCTTTTATTCTATGAATTTGTATCTCAAATGAATGTAACTTGTTAAATGAAGTTTTTCTTCCTGCACTTCTTTCTCGAGGATTTTTCATTAGGAAGACATTTTCGCACCGTTGCTTTCCTTACAAGTGGTATCAAAGCCTGGCTAGTTGTGTTATCCTTGTGACTAGGGCTAGCTTTTTGTGCTAATCCTGTTTAGTGGGAGTATTGCAAAAGAAAAAATGACTATCTTGTTTACAGTTTGAGGTGGCAAGCACAACAGGTAGAGTAGAAATTAAAAATTTCAATGGCAACAATTTTGAAGTATGGAAACTCAAAATGGAAGACTTGTTAGTGGATAGAGGCCTCTAGATTGTTGTTCCTAAAACTATTCCACAAGGTATGAAGCAAGAAGATTGGGACCTCATCGATAGAAAAGATAGAGGTTGATAAGACTTTATTTTGCCGATTTTGTACTCCTGAACATCCATGAGGAGAAGACTGCATCTTGTTATGGAAGAATCTTGGTGACATTTATCAGGGGATGTCGCTAGTGAATAAGTTATTCCTGAGGAAGAAGTTATACTCCTTGAAGATGGAAGAAGGTAAATTTGTAGCAGACCATTTGAATTGGGTGAACCCACAAAATTGGTTTACAATTCGAGTGAGGAAGGAAAACTTCCAAAAAACTCACCCATGCAAAAAACAATCATTTTGAGGGGTTCGAGTGAACTCAAGGTTCGAACAAACCAAAAAGGGGTTTGCTCAAACTAGGGTTAGAGCAAACCCCTTTGCATGTGGGAACCTACATTTCCCATTGTGGAAAGGGGGTTCGGTCAAACCTTGGTTCGAGTGAACCCTTAGGGGTTCGAGTGAACACCTTAGGTTCGCTCGAACCCCCCTTTTCCCACCTTCCCACCCTTCGACACAAAAAGACTCTAGATTTTCACCCTTCGAAGCTCAGGTTGAGGATGAAAATGTTGGAGACTTCACAGACCCAACTATAAGATGGTAGTCCTCAAAATGAGCTATACAACGAATATAATTTTAATATTTTTTGGTTTTATTATGTATGTGTTTTTTTAGTTTTATTAAAAATAGGTTTTCCACCGAAAATCAAATTCTCTATTCTACACATGTGGAAAAATAGAAGATTATCAAAATAAAATTTTAAAAAATATGTTCAAGCTGGGTATTGTTGTCCTTGATCCATTAAAAAAATAAAATTGAATTTAGATACATACAAAAAAATTTATGTTGTATACGATTCGCCTATGTTTGAATTGTAATTAGTTTGACTTCGAACCTTGATTAAGGAAAAAATATTCAATAAAACAATATAAAACCAAATGAAAGTACTAGATATCATAGTTACAAATCTAAATTCAAAAAAATTATAATTTTATCCTTCATACAAAAAAAGTTAAGTTGTATACTGTGAGTGTCACTCCTTAAAAATGTTGTTTTAAAAAAACTAGATTTTGAAGGAGATGGAAAAATAAGTGCAATTTGATTCAAAAAAAAATGAAAAAAATATATCTAGAATCTATAAAGAAAACATTAGAAATCACTAGTTTTCATCATCTTCAAATTCCTCACGGTTTAGCTGCTATAGGAGCCCGAAAGTGAAGAATTACCCCCAAAAAAATTAGTTTGGTGTCTAGTTTGCCCAAAAATTGTAAACCAGTATTGTTGTATCACCCAATCCATTTAATATGATTGTTTCTTAGTTGGTCTCTATGGGTGTGAAGATACAGGAGTAATATTGCTGCATGCTTCTATTATGCTCCTTACTTGACATGTGGGATCATCTAGTAATGGCTATTGGAAGTACAACAACCACCTTTAAGATGTAAGATGTGGCTGCTTCGAATGTTCTTGTCAAAAGAAATGTAGAAGAAGTCTTCTGAGATGGACAAGGAGGCCCTTGTTGTTCATATTTGATCAAAGGAGAGAGGCAAGAAGAAAGACAAGAATTTTAAATCTAAATTTGAAGGGAGATCAAAGTCTCCTGGCAAGAAGTCCAAGGTGAAATGTTGGAACTCCGGGAAGACTGGTCATATCCAAAAGGATTGTAAAGAGGAGAAAAAGAAGAAGAAGAATAAATCTTCAGACAACAACTCTTCTCAGAGTGATGTATATGTCTTCATTACTACCTTGGTGACTTAGAAATCAAATGATGTCTGGTTGATTGACTCAGGTGCATCTTTTCACATGACATCTCACAAAGATTGGTTCATTAATTATGAAAAGTATGCTGGTGGAAAGGTGTACCTGGAAAGTGGCTCAACTCTGGAAATTGTTGGTTGTGGAAGAGTAAGAATCCAATTCCTTGATGGGAGAATTGAAGGAATTTATGGTGTACTGCACATACTAGGTTTGGCTCGTAACCTTCTTTTTGTTAGTAAGTGAAATGATGTTGGCATGCAAGTTTCCTTCTCGAGTGGAGGTTGTAAAATGACTAGAGGCTCAATGGTGTTGGCTAAGGGTGCATGCATTGGCACTCTATACAAGATGGATGTAGGTCATGTTCAATGTAACAACGTCTTTGTAAAGTCAAGAAAAGTTTCTTGTGTAGAGAAGGAGAATGAAGTTTCTTTGGGTGCAAAATCTCTGGAGGTGAACTCCCAGGAGAGAAAACCATGCTATAACATCATAGACTTGGTCACATCGGAGAAAAGGTATTAAAATACTTGAAAAATAAAAATCTTGTTGAAGGGCTTGTTGATTGTAACCTTGAGTTTAATTTTTGTGAACATTGCATTTATGGAAAGCAACACTATGTTTCATTTTATTCGAGTCCTCATAAATCTACTAGCATACTGGATTATGTTCATTCTAATGTGTTTGGTCTAGTGAATGTTCCTTCATTGCCGAAGTCTAGATATTATGTTTCTTTTATTGATGACTATTTGAGAAGGCCATTTGTGTATTATCTAACTTAGAGAAAACAAAAGTGTTTAGTCAGTTTAAAGAGTT
Organism: Sequoiadendron giganteum; assembly: GCA_007115665.2. Classification (NCBI taxonomy): domain Eukaryota; kingdom Viridiplantae; phylum Streptophyta; class Pinopsida; order Cupressales; family Cupressaceae; genus Sequoiadendron; species Sequoiadendron giganteum. The sequence goes on along the minus strand of CM021100.1, from coordinate 285,572,008 downwards.
CAAAAACTTGATAGAAAATTAGACTGGAAGAAAAATTAAATGTTTGCGTCCATGGATAATGGCAATGATTTTTTCTCTATAGATTTCAAAAGGTATCGCAAAGACCCTGGGATTAAAAGGCATAAAACTATGCCTTATACTCCACAATAGAATGGAGTTGCTAAAAGGTTGCACAAGATGTCAATGGAAAGAGCGAGAAGTATGTTGAGTGGTGCTGGTCTGGAGAAGAAGTTATGGGCTGAGGTTGTGGCTACAACATATTACTTAATAAATCGTTCACCTTGTTCGACTCTTGTTGAAAAAACACCTTTGGAAGTGTGGTCCGGTAAAAATCCCTCTTTAAGACATATTCATTTTTTTGGTTGCGATGCATATGTTTATGTGCCAAATGAGAAAAGATCAAAGTTGGAGAAAAAGGTTGAAAAATGTATCTTCATTGGCTATGGCGTTGGTGTGAAAGGATACAATCTTTGGAATCATGTTACTGAAAAGGTTTTTTATAGAAAAAGTGTAATCTTTAGTGAGTTGAAGCCTTTAGTAACTGATCTGCAGTCAGAGACAGAAAAAAGAGTAAAGAAGGATGATGTAGTTGAAATTCCTTGAACCCTAGATAAAGAGGAACTATAAAGTGTACCTAAAACTGAGGAGAGCTCTAGAAGCTCTAAGAAAATTGAAGAAGAAGAACCACAACCTTAGCCTCAGCCTATGAGGAGGTCTACACGTGAGAAGCAACAACCTGAAAGGTATGGATTTTCCATGTTGGATTCAAACTGTGCCTATGCTTTGATTACTAGCACTGATGAGCCTAGGACTGTGACAAAGGATATTAGTATGTCTGATTCAAATTTTTGGTTGGAAGCCATGAATGAAGAAATGAAATATTTGAAGAAGAATGATACCTGGGATTTGGTTCCTTCGCCTGAAGGGCGAAATCCTGTTGGCTGTACATGGGTATTTAAGAAGAAGAATGGTCTAGATGGCAGTGTTGAAAACTATAAAGCTCAGTTGGTCACGAAAGGTTATTGGGCATGTGCAGGATCATCATGGAAAAAATAGGCCTTTAAGTGGCAATACAATTCAGAAAAATCAGAGTTAGGCAGCTTGACATAAAAATTTGAATAAGTTAACAATATTATTTCAAAAATATGTAAGAATAGAATCTATTGCAAATTGAATATAGTGTCTAAATTACTAGGTTTATTTTTATTTAAAAAAAATATATTTGGTGAAAATTTGAAATTTCAATGCAGTAGTACTTAAATTTCAAGGAAAAAATAAGAAGTAGGTGTCTATCTAACCACCCTAACCACAATAAAATGATAATTATTTTTTATAATATTTTATATATAAGTAGAAGACTCATGTCTCAATGTGATGCATATTCTTTTGTAATTTTTTTTCCAATTAAACAATTAGTTATGATTTTCTTATTACAACTTTTAAAAAATATAAAAACTTGTACGTCTAACCACCTTAACTTGGTCAAAAATTCATGAAATTCAATTCTTTTTTATTAATCCTATAGAATGTGATGCATGTTTCAGATTCAAAAAATGTTATACCCTTTGAAAGATATAGATGTTTTTCAATCAGCCTATCAATAAAGACTTTAGCAATAATTCAAATAGAAAATAAATAATAATTATTTATTAAATTCAAAGTAAAGCATAATTTATATTGGTGGAAGCTAAGAATATCCTTTAAAAACCCTTTTCGTGTCATCGATTTTGGGTAAAAAAAATGTTGTCAGCCACATGGGCCATCATATTACTTATATATAGCCACTTTTTGGCCCATCATGATCCTACACATACCTTATTCCCAGGTGGAGGGAATTGATTATGGAGAAAAAATTTCTCTTGTAGCTAAGCTAACATCTATCAGATTTCTTCTATCGCTTGTAATAGCATATGACTTAGAAAATGATTAGATGGATGTGAAGACATCGTTTCTTCATGGAGAGCTAGAAGAAGAAATATATATGTCCCAACCTAAGCACTTTGTTGAAAAAGGTAAAGAAGCTTGGTTTGCAAGTTAAAGAAATCTTTGTATGCTTTAAAGCAATTTTCTAGAATGTGGTACCAAAATTTTGACACTTGTGTGTTGTCATTGGGATTTGTGAGATCAAAATAAGATCATTGTGTTTATTATAAAATTGAAAATGATCGAGTTCTTATTATTTCCCTATATGTTGATGTCATGTTGTTCATAGGAAATATTAGGACTATGATTTCTGATCTAAAATCTTAGTTGTCTACAAAGTTTGAAATGAAAGATTTAGGTGCAACAAGGTATATTTTGGGGATGAAAATAAAAAGGGATAGAGGAAGTAGAAATATTTGGCTCAACCTGAGTAAGTATATCAATATTGTCTTAGAGAGATTTGGTATGACTGATTGCAAGCAACTAGTTGTTCTGGTGTTGTTGGGAATGAAGCTATCTATTGAAGATTATCAAAATTCTCCTTCTGAGATGGAGGACACGATCAGGGTTCCTTATGCAATTGTAGTTGGTAGTTTAATGTATGTAATGGTCTATACAAGGCCAGATGTTTCCCAAGCAATGGGAGTACTTAGCCAGTTTATGGCTAATCCAGGAAGACTGCATTGGGATGTTGTGAAGAGAGTCTTAAGATATTTGAAAGGTACCTTAGAGTATGCTTTGTGTTATCATGGAAACTTGGTTGGATTATAGAGGTTGCTTAGCATTCATGGGTATCTGGATTATGATTGGGTAGGGGACATTGCAGGGATAACTTTAGTGGCGAATTATCGCCAATTGGTGAATTCTAGGAATCTGGCAATTCGAATTTGGCGAATCTACCGTATCTGCAGGGTGTTCAAATCACCAGGAAATCATAGACTATCGGTCCAATGCATGTCCATTCACCAACAATTTTTTTTATGAGGCATGTTTAGGCAATAAATTCGCCATAACAGACTACGCATTTCTAATGCACTGATCAATATTTTCACCTAGAATCCCGGGGAGCATGTCAAAGTCACCAACATATTCGCCAATACTATTAAAAAAAAATTAAATGAAGACCCATTTCACCAATTAAAATTTACAAATAGTTCCTTGTGAAGACCCTTTTTGCCAATTAAAATTTATAAATAGTTGCTTATGAGGACCTATTTCGCCTTGAAAATTTCAAGGTATCATTGTATAAGCACGCGGGATTCACCAAATTTTTAACATACCATTTCAAAATCCCACAGAATTCACCAAATATGGATTGATATAAATACAATTGAAACTGTTATTTGTTCTTACACATTTTGTTCGGTTCTGAGGTTCTACTTCTCGATTCAGAAGTCGATGAAATCTGAAAACGTAGAGTCAAAGGTGAGTGATCATTTCTTGAATCTTCATACTGTTATTAGTTATTAGACTATTAGTTATAATAATAAGATTTCTTTATCTGTTTTCCATTCTTGCTTCAGTCTTAAACATAATTTTAAGTAGGGAATGTGATCTATATTCTCTGTCGGTTTGTCCTTAAACAAGAAGACTGATTTTTCCAGCTTTTATTCGAAGTGAGATCAATATGTCGAGCAGAAAGGGTAAGACTCCTAAACATGCGGGTAATAAAGAGTCTGGGAGGACATCAAAATGCCCAAAACGGGGAGGTACCATACAGTCTTACTTTGGAATTGGCAAAGCTTCTAATCCATCAGATCAAAGTGGAGCTACACCATCAGCTCTTCAACCAAATATTATTGAAGGTGGAGATACATCATCAACTCTTCCGCCACAGGAAGGTCAAGGTGAGATTGTCATTGTGTTAAATCAAAATGTATCAAATGAGGATGGCAATACCATAGAAGATGTTCCAAGGGATACCCTGGATAGCCAAAATGAGATAATCGACTTGGATGAGGATGATGTTGGTAGCAAGAAAAGAAAAGGCAAAGCGAAATTGGGGCACGAGTGGGAAATGTCCAGGAATTTTCAAATTGGTTGGTTGTCAAAGTACCCATTCCTTGAACCAGTGGGGGTATCAAACGTAAACGATAGTGAAAGGGAAACATAGGTCAAATGTAAGATTTGTAGTTGGAAATGTGGAAGAGACAAAATGATGCAGCTAAAGCTTGACAATATAGAAAAGCATATCAGCAAAGTTTACGAAAAACAAATCATAGACGGAAAGGAACAATCAGTTGTATGATGGAAATCAAAGGAAGAATGTCTTCATGTTAAGTATGCCATAGATTATGGAGAGCATAACCATAGAATGTCGAAGATTAAAAAATGTGAAGGTACACTTGAGGCTCATTTTGGAAAAACCATGGCAGCAACAAATCTGTCAAAAACTGTTTAGATGAGTGTTGTTTTTCATAAATTGTCCGGGGGGCATCCTATGACAGACTACCCAGAACATTTTGATTTATTATCTTATTTGAGTGTTCCCCACTTTCCCTTCTCATATTGGTCAGTAAACGTTGGATGGGAATTGGCAAACTATCTTGCTGCAGTGGAAAAGCAAGATGTAAAGGAGAAATTAAAAGAGTCAAATTTCATGGCATTATCTTTAGATTAAGTTACTGCGGTAGACAATACTTCTTGGGTTTGTATGCATTTGTATATTGTAGAACAACATGTTCGCCAAGCTCATCTTCTTTGTGTTCGTAAAATGAAGGACAGTTCAACATCACAAAATCTATTTGAACTAGTCAAGAAATCTTTGAATGAAATTGCAGGTTTGGATGAGTTGACAATTGCCAAAAAGTTGGTGTGTGTAGGAGCTGATGGAGCTGCAGTAATGCAAGGTCAAAGGAGCGGTCTTTGCACAAAGTTACAAACTACTTGTGCACCATACATGCTTGGAATTCACTGCATGGCCCACATAATGAATTTAGCATTTAAAATTGTAAGCAAGTTTCAAACAGTATAAAAAGTTGAAAATCTAGTTCGTGAGATCCACGCATGCTTCTGCCGAAGTCCCAAACGTTTCCTTGAATTTCAACATTTTGCTGAGGGGATAACACCTAGAAACAAGCTTCTCAAGGATGTCGATGCCAGATGGATCTCCTTGCATGGACTTGCGCAACGAGTTCTTTTAGAATATCAATCCTTGATTGGGTTGATGTACAAGCATCACAACACAGTAGACAAAGCTCCTGAACTCTTACATAGGTTAAGTGATATAGAGACACTCTTGACTTTAGCTAGTCTTCTCCCCATGTTGGATGAGATGAAAAATATTGTGAAGAAAGCCCAAGATAGAACTATGTATATTTATGAATATGCCAATCTACATAAACTTACATGCTTGGCTCTCGATCATCTATATCTAGATCTAACACAAGAAGACGCAAATTATTTGATGTGGTGGAAAATTACTAATTTGAATAATCTTGATAATTATTTATAGTTTAATGCAAGCGGGAACTTATGTATTTGTGTACGTGGATATGAGATACCAATGTATCATTGTAAGATAGGCACTGGCAGGCGCTCTAGAAAAGAAGTACCTATTAATGAGGAATATTTTAATGACATTGTTAAATCTGTTAGTGATAATTTGAAGGAAATTGCAAAATCTCTTTCCTCAAAGATTCGTGAAAGATTCCCTCGACGTGAAATACTTGAAGCCATGGGTATTGTGTATCCTCAATTTTGGGTAAACCGAGATAACCCAAAATATTTTCATGATCAAGTAAAAATCATGATCGAATAGTTTTCAGAAAAGGTAACATACAATGAACAAATAATAGAAGGAATTTTAGATGAAAATAAGCTTAGAAAGCAATGTCGGAGTTTTTCAATAGCTATGAGGGACCAATTTGATTCCAAGGGCAAGGAGAAGGCCTTTGAATCAGGATCAATAAAAGGGGTTTGGACAAGCTTAGGTCAGAGTGAAATATTGCGTGGTTCGGTGTCAGAATATTTCAAACTTGTTGATCTATGTCTAACAATGATATTGGGGTTGGTGGAGGATGAGAGAGTTTTTAGTACATTGGGGTTTTTGAAATCAAAGTTAAGAAACAAACTGGACAAGAATTTGGAAAATTGCTTGAGGATGAAAGGAACTGCATATAATGTCAAAAATTTTCCTTTTGAAAAGGCACTCGCAATCTAGAGGTCCACATGTGAAAGAAGAGGGACCGGGTTGTGCAACACAGGCTCTCCAATTCTAAGAGTCGTCAGTACTGGTGGTGGACCTAGTGGTACTAGTGGTAGTGGCAGTGGGCCTGGGATAGATGAAGATGACAATGATATTGAAATTGACACAAATCAAACAATGAATGTTGATTTTGAGACACAGGCCGAACACAGTGCAGAGTAGTTTCCGAATCAAGATGACTCTTTTACTTTATCTGAAGATGAGCATTGGTTTGAGGACCCTGAATTCATTTGGGAAATGGAAGAGAATTAGCAGGTTTTAGGTATTTTTACTGCAATTCTTGAATTAGTTTCCATTGTTCCAAAGTCCAAACTATAGTTGATGATATTTTATATTCTATTAAATGAAATTTGTGAATCATTGCACTTCAAGTTCTTGATATCTTATAATCTTATTTTAGATTGCACTCAAGCACTACATGAATCATATTCCAAACAATAGTTGATGATTTTTTATATTGTATTCAAATAAATTGTAAATCATTTCACTTCAAGTTCAGGAATCAGGATATTTTATTTAATATTTTATATTGCACTTCATGAATCATATCAGGATTTTTAGTCAAAACATAACAAAAGCTAACAGACTAACAGTTCAACATCCATAACTTAGAAATGAACAAAATAAACCTTGATCATTTTATTAAAAATAATGATATGTTTATACAATGGAGAGACATGAGTTCAAAATGAGTAATTTCCATTTAGATGCTAGTACTATAAAAAAAAATCAAACTCTAATGAGTTTAAAACCTACTACAGAATAACTGATGCACTGGACAACCGCCAAACCTCAAGAAACTTGCTCCAAAAGTGGCCCAAAACTGTCATCAAGACACAACCATCGAACGAAATAGAACGAAGGAAAATTACTTAACGTCGATCAAATTCAAATCCCAACCATTGATCCTTCACTTTCGTTAGAGCATCGAATGGCTACCTTCAAAAATGCTGATGTAATCTCCATCTCAGCACGATGGGCCCACCACACTATGCATCGCCAAAGGCCCAAAGGAATACATGTGGTGCTCGCCCGTGATATCACAATCAATAAACACCTCGCATCTTCTGATCACGCGATGACGGGCAACCGTTGATCTCTGTCATCAGCAATCGTGTTCATTCATAATAGTCACCGTTGTTGAACATAACCGTCGAGAAACTTTTTCATCAAGATTATAACACCTCCGTTGATTTTGAGCACGTGCATCTCGCAGCCGCTTTAGTAACCTACCATATAATGTTTATCTTTGGGTTGGGTCTTTTCTGATGTTACCTTTTTGAGGGTGGTTTCAAAACAACTTATGTCCCATTGAATTTTCTAGGCTGGGCCCCTTTCAATAAAAATATTAAATATTTCGCCTGACCTTTTATTTTTCAAGTTTGGGTCGGACCATGCCTTGTGTTTTAAAACAACTTTGAGCCATTGTTTATCATTGTCCTAGGTAGTGTCCCCTTCCCCTCTTTTATTTTAAGTAATTGTATCATTTTGTAGGGGTTATTTTTAGTGACCGTCGATCTCCCTATGGTTGATCTTGACCGTTCCCCGCGATCTCGTGATGACATCACCACTGGTTGCTTGGTGATTGCGATATCACGGGTGCACGCCACGTGTCCCAGGTTGTCAATGCTTAAAAGGAGTAAATAAAGTGCTTAATATTTGTATTAGACTTTAGTACATTATAGAGTGGGTTACTAAACCAGATGTGAGATGCACGTGCTTGAGATCGACAGTGATGTTTTAACCTTGATGAAAAGTTGCTCGATGGATAGGTTTTGGTGCTGCTCACTATTGTGAATGATCATGATTGCCGATGGAGGGAATCAATGGTTGACTGCCATTGTGTGATCTTAAAGTAAAGGGTGTTTAGTGATTGCGATATCACAGGCAGATGCCACGTGTATTCCTTTGGCACTGTGTATTATGGTGGGCCCTCGATAATGACATGGAGATGTTTTCAGGCTATCAGCCTTTTGAAGATGGTGGTATGATCATTGATGATCTGACAAGAACAAGAGATTGACGGTGAGGATTTAAATTTGCATCAAATATGATTGAAGTCGTTGGCGCAACATGCAAGTGAGCTTTAATGGCAGATGAGACGTCTGCTGGCCATTTTTCATCGGCTTTAAGTAGTTAATTCCATTCTATCTTAACCACAAAGGCATTCAAATGTTTTCGAAGCGGTCTAGAGCCAAAGATTGAGTTTTTCAAGCAATTATAGCGAGATTTGGTTTTCTGCAAGGTGCGAAATCCCGTGAGTTACCTTCTATGCCACAGTTTCTGTTTGAATGTGTTTTTTGTGGAGGGTTGTATTGTGTTGGTCAGGGGTCTTGTTGATTAAGACTGTAAGGTTACTGGTTCTTTTGAATTGTCGGAAATTACAAAGTTTTGGTGTAATTTCATTTTGGGTAGCCCTAGTTTGTTCAAGAATTTGATTTTAGGAGAAGCCCTGGTTGTTCGAAATGGCACCATCAAAGCAGCATTCTTGCCATATTGATTATTTTCAAAGGAATTTATATGACAATTTCCTAGATCAATTCCCACTATCAATGAATGACAAGAAGAGGGGTTTGGTTTTAATGAATGGGAAAGCCTTAGGCGAGGGACTAAGGTGTAAAACCTATAATATTGCAGATGCTAGAGTCCAAATGACGGGCCTAGAAATGTTTAGGAGATGGTATGGGTATCGAAATGTGCCTCATCCTTTTTGTAATGGCTGGAAAAATGATATGGGGAAACTAGTTGTACCAAATGTATTTCCTGATATTGACCTACTTAGAGTAGTGGCAGCACGATATGATCCTATTACAAGGATTATTAGGGATAATGATGGTGGGGTTCTAGTGAATATAAATGCAGATGAGTTTCGGCAGGTTTTTGATTTGAGTGAATATAGCCCATTCTTAGTCCAGGTAGATTTTGAGGAAATGAAGCAGGAATATGCCAGGTGAAAGCCTCTTTTCAGATCAAAATTGCTTCCTCCTCATTTAGCCAAGGCAAGCAATTCAACGATTCACATCAGCCCAACTGATCAGGAGCCTTTTAGGCCGAGCTATTTTGCTGATCACTTCTTGGCAACATTTTATTTACTTTTCTAGATTTTAGGTTTCAGCCCTAATACCGTGATGCCCATTGCTTAAATGTTTATGGGGGCTCAGATTCAGTATCCCAATTTTTTTGTATTGTACGACTATGCATCTTTTCTTGCTGAAAAGATACATGAGGGTTTGTTGAAGCTGCATATGGGGGACACTGGTACTCCTTTCTATTGGTACTCCCTATTAATGCATATGTTCCTGTATAAGAATGTCGACTTATTCTCATATAAAATGGTGTTGAGGCAAGAAGTGAATGGAGAAAGATTACCAGTACAGGTTTGGAGTGCAGATTTGTCTTGCAACGGGGGAGGTGCTAGCTATGTACAGTTTGATAATTGTTTTGCTTCTAGACTTAGAGCTAGATTGGTGGTAAAGATGCCAAGGGTCCTCGAGGATTTGTATGATTTCCTCTGACCCAAAGTGAGGAAGCCTGATTTGAAGGTGTGCCACAATTGGGGTGACATCATCTTATACCTCATAAGCACTGTCCTAAGGGTTTATGGTTTCCAAGGAGCTCCTCACATTCTCCCATATAATCTACCATCAAGGATGGGATTTGCCGAGGTCATGTGGCAACTAGGTTGCATTCATGAGGATAATTTGACAGGGAAAGGAAAAGGGGCTTTGTTCCCTTATTATACTATTGTTTCTAATTTTATCTTTTCCAAAGGAAGGATGGGTCCACTTTGGAAGATTTTTTGATGATTATCATTTGAAGAGTGGATCTAAGAGGCAGCATGACCCCGAGGGATTCTTTGCCCTATTCAGGCAACGTATTAAAGGTGGCAATTTTGCACATGTTTTCAATTTCCCTGAGGATCTAATCAGAAATGAGTTTGATTTGAGCAGGCAGGAATTGAATAAAGAGAAATGGATTGCCTATGAGAAATTGCTGGCTATGGTGCATAAATTGGATCCAAAATATGATCCACTGATGGAGTTCACTCTATTTCACAAAAGAATAGATTTCTTAATGAATAACTCTCAAAGGTATCATGAGCACTTTAAAAACCAAGAAAGTCAATTTGGAACTGGACTTGGGAATTCAGAGACCGGAGGCAAGGCCTGAAGAAACAAGGCCAACTTATCAGCCATCAGAGGATAGACTTCTATATAGGAGGAAGAGAGATGATAGCAGTGATGAGGAAGCAGGAGATAAAAGGGGAAAATAAATAATGCAAGCATCATCACAACCGGGTCAAGGGATCAGGAAACTTGGAGGGATAAGGATTGTGGACCTAGATTCACCATTGAGAAATGATCCTATAGAGTTACTATCAGAGCCAAGCCTAAAGAGGCAAAGGGTTGAGGAAACACAAGAGGATCTAATGGATAAAATAATTATAACTGATCAAGACATGCATGTTGGTATCCCTTCTCCTCCTAGATCAACACAATTGGTGTTAACTGATATGGATATAAAGGGGTAGTGTGTACAGGATGGAGGCCTACAAGGTATTCCTAGATGATGATGCCTTCGTGAAGACTCTTGTATTCTTGCAGTTAATTTGGAGAATGAAATTAGAGGAATATCAGGATAAATACAAGAGAAGGAGAGAGTCAAGACCTGATAGGTCTGAACAGGAGAATGATGATGAAGTTAAGGCCAAACTAATGGAGGAATTCAAGAGCATTACTCCTGAGGAAGGAAGGAGACTTGTGACTCAGGTTGGTGTCTTACTTCTGCTTGAATGGGACATAGCTGATGTTGTAGCATTCAATGCTATCCTACAGTCCAAGCATCTTGTGCAAAACAGTGAGGAAGAGGTTAAGGCAGCTCTGCAAGACTCTGCTTTTAGTGAGGAATATGAAACTCTGGCCATATGGGCATTGGCACCCTAGGGTAGAAAACCAAATGTGGCTGATATTGGCCCAAGTCTAAGGGGAGGTATCATCATCAAGAGAGCTTCTGAAACCTCAACAATAGAAGCCACAAGCTTGACATTGAATGTGGCCAAATTGGCCCAAAAGATAGCTAAAAGGGAGGAAGTTGAAAGAAGAGTCTGATGAAGAAATAAAATGTAATAATTGGAGAATATAGTAGAATACAACAGAGGAATGTTGAGCTACAGTATGAAGTAGATAGAATGAAATATGGGTAGGTAGGAGAATCCTCTAGTGCCCCTGGTATCAGAGCACTACCCACTACTTCAGGGCTAGTTCCCCTTAATATCCCAATCATTTCTACTCCTGGGTCCCCCATTCAGACACCTGCTCTCAGCCCTGCACCAGAGCTAGTTGAAGAGGAAGTTGAGTATTCTGTGGATCCTACCAAGAAGCAAATGTTGAATAAAATCACAAAATTGTAGGCTGCCCTAAAGGTAAGTGAGGATGATGCAATTGCTAAACACAATGAGGTGGTTGACACCATTTTGAGGCATCTAAATGAGAAGGTTGATTGTAGGTTGCCATCTATACATTCTTTGTATTCTTTGTTCTTGGGTGGAATTAAAAACATTAACAAAGATCGGGAAGTACTTCTGCCTTTGGTTGAGAAGTGGATTCCTTGGGCCACTGATTTAGATGTTATGTTTAAGTCTTCCAAGTTTGATGCAGACAACAGGCCTCAGTCATTGAAGCCTACTCTAATTTTTGTGAAATCATTGAAGGGATTCCAGGCCCTACCTGATGATTTGAGTAGAAAAATTAGAGAACTGGTAAAGAATTTTGATGACTGGAATGATACTTTTCTGCCAGATATAATAGATGCATAGAGAAATATTAAGACATTGCAGCAGTGGCAAGATAGGGTAGAAGAGGTTATTGATGCAGAAATCAAATTGATTTGTGATGGCCCAGACTATGACTTGCTGGTGAGCAGTATGGATAAAATAATTAATACCAACATATTCTTAGAGTCTTTTGAGAGAGAGGCTAACTAGGTTGTGGTGAAGTACACACCTTACGATACTAGGATGATCAAGGTGGTGAATTTTAACTGGCCAACGGATGAGGAATACCAGAGATGGGTGGATGAGTACTTAACCGAAGAGGAGTAAAACAGTGTCTATTACCGGCAACTAACAGCTCAGCGGTTATAGTATAACTGATTATAACTGTGTAATTTCTGGCCCGATGCATGTTTTCTCCTTTGTTTTCTATAAGAAGGATTTCAAGGCCAGAAATAGGGCTTGGCAAGTCAGATATTTTGAGGTCGATTCGAGGTATAGTTGTAGAATAGATTGTAAGAGCTAGTTATTTCAATATTAATACAATTTAGGTTTGGGGTTATTCGGTAATGGGGTTTTAGGTCTATGAAGATTTGATGTTTCGCAACAGTATTAGAATTTGAGTTATGATGTTATATTTTGAGCTCATGTCTCTCCTTTGTATAAACATATCATAATTTTGAATAGTATAATCAAGGATTACGGTGTTCATCTCACTGCTCAATGCTCTGGTGTGTATGTTTTCCATTTTGGCTTTAATTCAAGGAATTAATTGAAATGCTTGGATGGAATCATGGATGGATATGTTTGTAAAGGGATTTAGTAAGAAGAATTGGGTTAGGATATGGATTGACACTATTGTAATGCAATATTTCTAGGGATCTTATATGCTATGTATTTGAAAAATTTGAATCTGTTGTTAAATTTTAAATGTTTGTGAATTTGACTCCCCAATGGTATATGGCATTGGTTTAAATTTTAAAAGTTTGTGAAGTCATGTGTCTGTATGTCTTTACTTAGAGCTTGCTGCCAAATTGCAAATAAAATGACTATCATAAGTTATGAAATAATGTTGTAATCATCCCATGCCCTTGATTGGAATTGGCAATTCCATACGTAGATTAGGACACAAACTTTGTTTACGTTAGAAAACACCAACAAAACCCACCCAAAAAAGGTAACATCCAAATAGATTTTCACCCAAGGTATTACATAAGACATTAGGATTTTCATGAAAACCAAAATAAAAACCCCAACCTTAGGTTTGTTCCCAAACAATATGACACATTGACATACCAGGACAAGGTCAAGACAAAGAGGAATTCAGAGAGAAAAATTAGAAGTTCCATTAAGTTCATCAGTAGTTCAAACGATAAAATAAATAATACAGATAATTGAACATAAACATATTACTAAAGTCTGAATTTGAGCTTTTTAATTGAATTTCACATGAAGGAGTACATATTGGCACTGGCAATGCAAAATCTTGCCAATGCCTAAAGACAAATCTGCACAGAGCTGAGTTGGAACTTGGAAACCCATATTATCAATGGTTGAAAATAAAAAATCAAGTCACTGTATCACCTTTTCTAGAAACTTCCACTCTTCAGGAGGTGGAATTTCCATTTGTTCTAACTGATGTTGTTTGAATTGAAGTTTTGTTAACATTTCATGATTGTAATTAGAAGTGGAACGTGTCTTGAATTCTTCAGTCAATTTTGCATTCAAGGTTATCAGTGTTCTGATTGAATCCAAATTAAAATAGTTCACATCTGGGTTCTGAGGAAACTGGTCCAAATCAATCTTCCTTGCACCTTCCATCTTCTTTTTGAAACCATCCTTTCCAATGAATCGCTCATTTGTGTCAAAAGCCTCTAGAAAACCAAGCTCTGTGAAGTTCCTTACCTTTTCATCCACCACCTTCATCTTTTCTACAACCAAATGCAAATATTCCTTTGTTCCAGACATTCTCGAACACTTTTCAATGATAGATGATAACTTCATTGATGTTTCAATCCGATTAGTAATCCCTTTTGATTTGAGATCATTGTCATTGGCTTTGTAGACTATTTGTAGAACTTCATTTGCAGATTTCTCTAATTCCAACACCTTTTTGTTTTCCACTAAATATTTGCTGAGATTCTTATAATGTTGTCTGATAGCATCAATCAATTGAAACATGTTACACAAATGATCAAACCTTTGCATTATTTCATCCCAGATCTTTTGTTTCATATGCCTCACCATATCTCTATAAAATGCAGATAACTTATTTTGAGAAAACTTAATTTCTTCTTTTGCTTCCATCAACTCTTTCTCCAATCTTTCAATTGTTTTTCTCTGTTTGTCCAATTTTTGTTCCCAATGTACATTTCCATTCACAATGCTTTATCTTAATTTTTCTGAAGTGGATTTTTCCTCATCATATTTCTTGTTGCTCTCATCTAGCCTTCTCTTCAGCCCATTCATTTCTCTCTCAATTGATTTATCATCTTTGCTTGTTGATGTAGAGGTAGATTTTATTATTCTTTTTTCTAATTCATTGCTCTTGTTATCTACTCCTTTCCTATTTGCTTTCTCACTTGCTAGGTATGCCTGCAACTTTTCTATTTGGGTCTGCAACCTTTTCTTCTCTCTATCTTGCTTTAGCAATGATGTGTACACCAATTCATTGGTCTTCTTTGATACATTAATTTTGTCAGTATTTTTCAGGCTAGAAAAATCCAATTGAAAATTCGTTACCTGGTATTCAGATCGATCCATCTGATTTGTTGGTTTGTTTTGAACTGTGGGAACAAAAATTGTTTACTCCATGATTTCTTTATTTGTGTCAAATGTGGGTAATACCATGGTTGCTGCATGCTTTGAAGTTATAGCAGACACACTCTCCGTCAATTGCTTGTTTTCTTTTTTATTCAAGTCTGATTTCTTTTTAAACTCTTCAATGAAATCATAACCTGGGGAGGCAGAAACAGTGGAATGCTTGAATGGCGAAGTAATAGGAGTACTTGCAGTTGCTAATGATGTCACACCAACACCAACTTGATTTGTCAGGAGTTTCTGGAAATAACTCCTTTGTGGTACTGGTGGATCTACTGATAGTGTGACTTTGACCTGTCAAAATCCTTTGCCTCTTTTGATTGCCTTGATCACCTAGTGTTTATGTGGTATGTTTTTTTGTTTTCCTCTTAGTATTATGTGTAATTTGTCGTTGTTGCACATGTTGACCACTACTAGTACTACTACCCATACCATCACCACCAATGGAACTCCCAGTTGCACTAAGTTGTCCACCAAGGGCATGTACTAGTTGTGATTGTATCTGACCATGAGGATGAGGACTAGAAGCTCTAACAAATTGATTTTGTCTTGTATCCACTTGGTCTACTTTTTCACCTCCAAGCCCAAGGCCAAATTTATCAACTGTTTTTCTATGCTCAACACTTTGTATTGTCCAAGGGCCTTGTCCTTTGGACCCCAAAGGACAACCTTCATAACCAATTTTTACAAGTATGGCTACTCCTGAAGTATATGTTGAAGCATATTCTTCTTTTGCGGCCTTACTTAAACTAGGTTTGTAATTGGCATGGCTTTGTTCTTCTTCTTCCATATCAATATCATCATCAGATTCATCACGTCCATCAGGATGTCGATGCTCTATATTCCACAATTTGCTAAACTCTTCATCTTCTTCATTAGCACCGTACTCTGCAAGAGCTCTTGGATCACCTAGGTCCTTCCTCATAGACCAAAAGGTAGTAATTTTTTATCGTGACCATTTTTTATCTATAAGTTTCGTCTCTAGAGAACCTAGAATTTTTACTCTACTAGATGGTTTATAACATTTTTCATAAATTTTTTTGTATATCCTAATTGTCTTTTGATGCAATGCCATAATTTCTGCTGACAATTGTTCAAAAGAAATACCATTCTCAACAACACTTTTCTCCATTGCTATTTTGACCTCATCCCTAGAATCCTTGTTTCTCAAGTTTTCAAGCAAGGGTTTACTTTGATGTTGAATTCTATTTGCAGCATTCCTATTGGCCACAATCATTGATTTAATGATGTCGCATGGATCATACTACCAGTGATAGATAGCATCAAAGTCAAAAAAATTCAAAAGATTATGTGCCAAACTAAATGCTTTTCTCTCGAATGTGAACCCTCCACATGAGAAAGGTAAAGAAGGAAATAATGTCTTCTTTTGCTGACTGAGAAAGTGTAGTTCATCAACACTCTACACCTGCCTTACATATTCCAGTGCAAAAACCCTTTCTGTCACATGTATTGGAAGTTTGTATGGTTGTACTCCTGATCCATAAAATCTTAGCACATTATATTCTTCCATTAAGTACCAATCAGCCAATTGTATTTATTTTCCTAGTTGCATGTAGTTTCTACATGACATAGGCAATCTAGGCATTGGATTATTTGTAATTACTTGATGCAATGGAGCTAAAAATTAGTCTACAAAATGACTATAGTTCCTTCGAGAATCATGCATCCTTATCTTAGTGGTCCATTCATATACTAGAGCCATTTTATTTTCTTCTGCATTACTGTAGGGTTGAATCTGAAGCTTGTTGGTTTGAAACATTCCTCTAAATTTCAATAGAAAAAGATAGCACAAGTAGGTTGTGAACCTAAATGTCTTCGTGGAACCTGCTTTAATCATTAAAAATTTTTTATGCATGGATTCTACAATGTGTTGAGTATAATTATATTTGACATGTTCTTTAGTATAATGGATATTATATACCATTTCAAGGAGGCTTGCACCCACTTCCAAATTGCTATCCAGATCGAGGCAAAAGGCTAGCATGGAAATAGTATACTGAACCCATGGTTTAAAAAAATCCAAATTATAAGGAGGCTTATGATCACCTTTCAATTTGTTTCTATCCTTAACTATTTTATTTAAGAAATCATTTTTCAGCCTTTCTTGCATTGCTTCATAATCACTAGCAAGCTTTTCTAGGTCAATGTGGTGGTTTCCAAATTCTTCGGTTGTAAACCCCAACACTTTTCCAAGTTCTTTTGCATTAATGGATAACAATTCTTCTTGGTTATCTTTATTAACAATTGCTCTTTTCTTATCATTATAATTTTTGGCACAGACCATGATAAATTATGGGCAAGGGAAAACTTCATGTAACATCATGCGTCCTAATCCAGTTACCCACAGTGCACTGACACTATTAACTTTTGTTTGCTTTGCAGCCTTATTTTGAGATGAAAATCTAAGTTCTGAGGTACACCTACCATAGATTTCAGGATCATAAATATCATGGTACCCATCGGTGAAACCTGGGGTTTTAAGCAATTCTGCATAATGTATTTTTTTATTGGACATTGCTCTAGTGGTACTGGTGGTAGACATGCTTGTACAAATGTGAAGTTGTGAAATTTGAATTCCCTAATAAGTAATACCTATTAGTCCTCCTTAATTTTAATGAATTTTTGAGTCTCTAAAGTCTAAAACCAAACTTCAAACTTTGACAAAATAAGATTTTAAGAAATGTCAAGCGATGAAATGTAGCCACAGGAATTCTTTCACTTACCCAGATTCTGAGTCTCGACGCTTGAAAACTGGAATGGCATTGTCGGAAGTGGAACTGTGGAATCCAAAATAGGGTGGTGCACTGCAATGGCCAATGAGCAATCTGAAGATTGAAGACTTTAAAAATCACTATACAATTTCAAAGTGCAAAGTGTTTTAAATGCTTTTTTTTTTCTTGTAATTGGAACTTTAAAGTGAATGACACGTCTTAGGAGTTCAGTCTACAAGACTGCAAGTTGAAAATTCTTAACCGTTGATCTTTCTAAATTTAACGGTTATAGGGTGATTTTGGAGGTTTAAGTTGGGAAGCCCATCGCTCTGTGCATTTCATTATGGAATGCAACTGCAACCATACATCAAATGTTCATCCAACGGTTGAAACTTGAGTAATTTATGATATTAACTTTAAAGTTTAAAAATAAACATTAATCACTTGACAGTTGACACTTAGCAGTACAAAGTGCTTTAAATGCTTTGTTTCTCGAAATTGGAACATTAAAGTGAATGACACATCTTACGTCTACAATTTTCAAATTCTTCACCGTTGATCTTTCTAAATCTAATGGTTATAGGGTGATTCCGGAGGTTTATGTTGGGAAGCCCATCTCTCTGTGCATGTCATTACGGAATGCAACTACAACCATACATCAAATGTCCATCCAATGGTTGAAACTTGAGTAATTTTTTATATTAACTTTATAAATAAACATTAATCACTTGACAGTTGACAGCAGGCCTAGAATTTGATAGTCTATTAAATATTTAACCGTTTTTTCAATTTTAGACCGTATATTGTAGCTAAAAAAATTATTAGAGTCTCAGACCGTATAGTTTAATTTGCTATATTTTTATTAAACCGTAAAAAAATATTATATAGTATTTTAATTTATAATATATATCATTTTATAATTTTTATTATAAAAAGAGAACAGAATATAATTTTTTTGAATATTTTGAATATGAATTTAGAAACTTTTGACTTTTTTTATAATATTAATAGCTATCATTTTTTATATTAATATATGTGATTTATAATATTATTATAAAAATATATATTAATTTAGAATCTTTTCAAAATAAAACATAATTATTTTTAATTTTTAGAATATATTTAACAAGATTTATTTTTAATACGATTTTAGAAACTTTTGTTAATTATTAATTATAACAGTAGATTTTTATATTTATCACTAATAATGATCATTGTTTTCTAATTATTCAAGATCTTCCATTTATAAAAGATTTTATATAAAAGTTCGTAAATTAAACAATTTTTTTTATAAGCATTTAAATAACCAAACCGTCATAAAATTTTCATATTGATTGTTTGCTATTGTCATAATCTTAAGTTTTAACTATTGATCTTTCTAAATCTAATGGTTATAGGGTAATTCCGAAGGTTTAAATTGGGAAGTCCATCGCTCTCTTCATTTCATTACGGAATGTAACTACAACCATACATCAAATGTTCATCCAATGGTTGAACTTGAAACTTGAGTAACCATGAATTCTCAAGTGCATATTGCATAGAGTATATTACTTAATTTCTAAAAAGAAAAAAAACTGATTTGAATATATTAAATTATTAATAGACATTGAAGTTCCGCACTCATAAAACAACTCTGTATGCTTAAACGTAAATGAATAACAAAGATTCAAGGAATCAAGATTCAAGAATAACACAACACAACCATTTATTTTATTGCAACTGAATTCAATGTCACATTATTACATATCTTTTTACAAACGAGTAGCACTGTAGCTCCTGTTTTGTATAAATAACAATTGTCAGTGTGTCACTTTAGTACTTTACATAGACAAAATTTAATAATTTATTCCAAGTTGTTGCTCGTTGCAATGGATTACAAATTGATTATAATTTCCAAGCTTTGTTGCTAAAAACCTAATACACATCTATCTCTAAAAGTAAATGTGGCTCTGAAAATAAATTCATGACTCCAAACTTTTGCTAGTGGATTTGCCAACCATGTTGGGCAAAGGGGGTTCCAATCACTCCTGGGGAAATGGGATCCGTGAAGATACAAAATGTACTTATCCCCTTCGAGAACCAGAGTCATACAAAATATGAAAAACAAATGTCTCTTTGAAAATAAATGCATGGGGTTTGCCTAGCCAACCATGCCGGGGAAATGGGAGCTGTTAGAATATAGGAGGATAAGCAAATCTACTCCCATCTTTTACCTATAGCCTCTATGCATTGGGATAGCACTTATCTCCATCAGAGCTCCTCATCCTGTTTCAAAACCTATCTGAAAATTCAGGTTAACCAAATGAACTTCTTTCCAATTCCACCCATTTTGAACTTGAAGGAAATTTGTCTTTTACTGATTACTCTATAACTACATAATTGTAGGTAGGAGAATTTACAGTATCCCCAATACCGCATCATCTTCTTCGTGATTTCGTGAATCCTTATTAACCCTAGAAAATAAAAACCCTTCTACTAATCACTGAATCACTATCCCTATTTATGGGCCACTAGTGCCGCTACCAGCTTGTATAATTAAAAATTCTAATTTGATTGACGTCTTACTACGTGCCAACTTGAACTCTACCTCAAGCTGAAAAGCTATCAAAATCACTCATTCAAATGATATGAAATCATTACAAATCTTGTTTCATTAAAGCTATGAGTTGTCCAAGAAATTGCTTCAGATGTTCATATCACATATGGCATTAATCGCCGCCACTGCCACTGCCAACCACACTTTCTTCAAAAAGATTGAGAATTTCAATGAAATGAAATGTACAACATCAAGATTCAAGGCATTGAAAAGAGTGAATGAGCGATGAATTAATTTGAACACAAAGTCTCAGAGATGAAAAAATAAACATTCTGAATTTGACCTAACACTAACAAATAAACATTGAATAATTATCATGAAGAAACACAATTCATTCATAACTAAAAGGAAGCATTGATAAATACATAGATTTAGAAATATATTATTTTATCTCTCTAATGCCAAAAATGTGGTTTCACAAACCTATCACCCCACACCCTGTACAATCAAAATTCAAAAAACGCTCAAAAGCTGAAACTATGCCCCCTTATCATTATGTGTCACAAATTCACAATTCACTAAAGGATTCATGTATGTTGTTAAACTGCTAGAGGTGTCGGGACTCTGTACAGTTCCAACTGCATTTCCATAACAAAATTATGCAATTTAGCGTGTTCTTCTTCTTCTAAAAAAAAAAAACCCTGTTGTACTCGGCATAGCTAGTTTTCTCTTTCCACGCCATTGAACGTAGCTGGGAAATGATGTCAAGTTGCTCTTCTTCAGGCCAATTCAAATTTGGTTGCATGAAGGCCACAATTTCATCTTCCCATATCGTAATATCAGCTGGAAGTACCATTTTGAGGAAAATCTGAGTATGGAGTTCAAAACGCTGCCACCTTTCCTCATATGCAGGCTCACTTAACTTTACCAGTAGGAAGTGACAATCTGCTACTAAATCCATTTCTCCAAACTCCTTAATACCTTATTTAAGATCTATCCTTTTAGAGGATTTAAAAGATTACGTTAAATCTATCCAGTTGGTGTTTGAGAAGACATACGTTAATGGCATCGTACAATTCATTAAATGAGTTATCACTTTGAAAGTTGTGCATCCTGCCGAGGTCACCCAATCGTTGAGAAATGAAAATTTATAACCATTTGTATGGTAATAAAATCTCAACCATTGATTTCTAGAAATCTAATGGTTCTAGTGATATTCCAGAGGTTTCAAATCGCAAGTCTAGTGCTTTAGAGATTTACTTCCAGAATGAAAATACAGTCGTCCATCGAACGACACATATGATTTTTATTTCGCCACTGGCTTTTTTTATTATTTTGAGATTCATTTTAATTCGCCAATGAAAATATATTTTTTGCTTTGGAAAAAGGTTTTAATCACCAATGGAAAGAAAATTTTGGTTTGAAAAATAGTTTTATTTGCCAATGAAAAATATTTTATTCAATTTTAAAAAATTGCAATTCGCCACGATTTTCCATAGACTTCCAAGGATTATAAAAGATTCACCAATGGGGATTATTTTTTTTCTCGAAAAACAAAAAAAATCGCCAATAAAATTAATATTGTTCATCGAGAAGTATATAGGATTCGCTAGGATTTTACACTGTGAGGGGTTCTTAAAGTTATCCCTGGGACATTGACAACTTAGAAGATCCACTAGTGGATACATCTTCATGTTATTTGGTGGTGTAGTGAGTTGGATAAGAAAGCGACAGGTTGTAGTTGCTTTATCTACTATTGAGGCAGAGTACATGGCAACAACACAAGCCTGCAAAGAATTTGTTTGGCTTAGAAGTTTGTGTTTAGATATCAAGTTTAGTGTAGGGAAGATTACAATTTTTTTTTGACATTCAGAGTGCTATTTGTTTGTCAAAAAATACCACTTTCCATGCCAGGATGAAGCATATTGATGTTCAGTATCATTTAGTTCGTGATATGGTGAAGGATGGAAAGGTTGATCTTGGGTAAATGCACAAAGTTGGGTCCACGAAAATTATAATTTTTTGCCTTAGCCAAAAAAATGAAATCGTCTTAGCAAAAACGGGATCCCGATTTTTATAAATGGGATCTTGATTTTTAAAAATTAGGATCCCGAGCCTAAATGACAAACAGGATCCCACTTTTTAAAAATCGAGATCTCGTTTGTTAGAGGGTCCTAAACCAATGGACATGGAATGAGATACTGATTACTATGAAACGGGATCCCGATTTGTAAAAATCAGGATCCCGTTTTTTACAAACTGGGATCCTATTTCGTAATAGTATTTTTTTTAAAGTTGAACAAACCTTCATTTTTACCAGCAACACACAAGATCCTTATTTTTGAGTGACAGTGACCCAAGAACAACCTCCAGGTACCATACTCTCCATTTTTTTGGCATTTTTTCATTTCATATTAAAATTGTCAATAAAATAATTGATTTTAGCATGTGTTTTTCAAAAAAAATTTATGTTTTAAGCATTTTATTTCCTGTTATAGTAGAAATGAGGAATTTTACAAATAGATGAAAAATGAGTCAAATTGTGAAGATATTGAATAGAAATGAAAAAATAAACCTTGAATTGTATTGTAGAAACAAAATTTAGCTTTTGAAACCTGAATTGTTTGATGAAACCAAAAAAAATTGTATTTGAAAACCCTAATTGAAACGAAACAAAAAAAATTGCATTTCAAAACCCTAGAAATTGAAATGAATTGAAAATTTTCAGTTAGAAACCCTAATCAAGCTTTTTGAAATCCAGAATTCAAATCAAAGCAAAAAAAAAGAATTTGGAAACCCTAGTTTGAAATGAAACTAAAAAATTACATTAAATTTTTTAACCCTAATTGCTTAGAAATTGAAACCCTAAATTGAATTGAAACAATTTTTTTTGCTGAATCTCTAAATTGAAATCGAACAAATCATTTTGATTTTGAAAAACCTAATTTCGAGTTCAAGAAAATTCATTTGCATTGCTTAAATTTTTTAAATTTCATTTGCATTGTATGGAGAAAATGATATGTTAAAATTTAGTTTCAATGTTAAATTTTAGATTAGAAAAACGCTCCATTTTTTGTGAAATGAGTATAGTATTGCTATATATGAATTTTTCATTTAGAACTATCTTTTATATGAATTTTGATATTTAATTATAGGTAAAATAATCAGTCCTATTAAAAAGATGAAATAAAAATAAAAGAAAAATAAAAGCACACTCTAAATTCAAAATCTAGCTCCATCAAGGGTCTATGACAACAATATCATCTTCAAACTTATTTTTTTTTAGTTTCTATTTTTCTGATTTTAGATTCAATAAATTCCAAGAGTTATTGATTTTTAAGTGAAATTAAAACAGTAAAATTCATAAGAGAAAAAAGTCCTGATGTAGGAAGGAACACAACATTGACATTTACGCTACACATTCAACTACTTTAATATATCCTTTATTTCCAATATGTCTTCCTTGACTGAATTCTCACACTTCATCATGCAAATCATTTAAATTAGAGGAAGGCTATAAGAATGATTAGTTATCTCATCTTAACAATCATCCTTGAAATCCTTTATAATTTATTAGTCCTGTTTTCAAAGACCACTATGGAGATCCATACTCTTATTAATTACTTTATGGAAATATTTATGCAATCCTTTCATCCACTGCTTAATGGAGGTTAGCAAACATTTTATCCTATATAATGTAGAGTCTTATTCTTGAGAAATTATGATAGGAATAGTGATAAAACTATCTATTTCATACTTGAGGGTCTTATGAATTTATTAAGACAAGATGCTCAATATATGACATTTTGAATTCAATTCTTGCTTGGTCTACCAGTCCTTTCCCATCTTAGATACAATAGTAGACACTATAGCTTTCATCCACTATGTTCTATAGTTTTCTTACCTATATTAAAATAATCTTTATTTGATAATCTACTAGGGTTAGCTAACTATTACCTTAATAAATTAATGAGGTGTCAATCTCAACAAATTTTGATCCTTTAAGTAATTCAAAAATATGGTGCATAAGGTTCTTGGTTTCTTCTTTGTTCTTTAAGGCTATACAACATAGTTGCAATCTAAGACAAATACCATTTTGGTGGCTTAATGATTCTTTTCCTATTTTGAATGTTATATTCTAGCCAAGTGGGGACAAAAGAAGGAGCATAATATTCCTAAGAAGGAAATAGTAGTTAATTATATGGATTCCTTAAACCCAAGGCTTGTTTGAGGATGAGAGTTTGCATAGTTTCTTTTACATTGATATCTTGTATGCCTTTGTGAATCTTTCTTTCCATTTTATTCATTAAGATATCTACCTCTTTCATAGTCAAATATATGATAATTGAGTCTTCATGATCATTTTCTTCTCCTTGGGATTCCTCAACATCTTGCACCATTTTCTCATCCTTCACATTTTTTATTATCTTTCTAGTGGTATCATTTTCCTTAAGCTCATATTTCATCTTTTCTTAAGAATATTCTCCTTAGTTTGATAAAATACTCTATGAATATTTAATAAGGAGTGTGGAGAATATAAAATAGGGTATAAAAATAGACCTTGTATTACTTCCTTATTTTGTGAGGATTAGGAATTAAATGTTTATTTTTTCTCCTTGTGTTTTTGAAATAATAGGATTAGGACTATTATTAGTTGGTAAATATTGATATGTTAAAGAATAGTTAGAATTCATAAATTTTATCAATGTTTGTTTGAAAATTTAGTTAGATAATATTCAACTTTAATTTCTATTTTATGTTTTGATCCCTCTTAGTCTAAAATCTCAATTTTTGCACTAGTTACCTAGACAATAGAGAATCTAAGTATTTTTCTTTTCTAAGTTCTTTTAGGTTTTTTCAATTCCAAACAATCTAAAATAAAATACTTGATTCAACATCAACTCATTTTATATCATAAAATTTATTTAAGTGGGTTTAATATTAATGAAAAAAATTTCAAAGAAAATAATCTTATATTCAATTTAAAAAATATCCAGTTAAAATATACATCAAACTTAATCTTAATCATACATAATTATGTGTTTCTATTATGGAAATAGTCAATCTATTCATAAAATTAAAAAAATTCATAAACTAGGCACTAACTTGCAAGTCCATTATTCCAAGGGCCACCCAAACTTCACCCTAAGCCCTGAACTCTAAAATTTAAACCCTTAACACTAAAGCATTCATCTTGTCTTAGGACCTTAAAATCCAATTTGGTTGCCTTAGCCAAGTCCACCAAATTTGATTCCCTTAAGCCATGTCATTTTGTTGTAGCACCTTACTACAAAGATCCCCTTAATCCATCCTATTACCCTAAACCCTAAAGACATCATTTTTCCTAGACCCTTAATGAAATTTAGTTGCCTTGGGAAACATCACCAAATTTTATTCACTTGATCCATGTCATTTTTTCCTAGGACCACTCTAGAAATAGATCCCCTTAAGCCATCCTATCACCCTAAATCATAAATCGATGTCTTAAGGGGTCCTAATATGACATTTATTAATGGGATCAAAGAAGTTCTTAAAATTTGGTGAAGTTTCCCAAGGAAATCAAATTTAACAATAATAAGATTGTGCAAGATTATAATATGAATGATATTTCATGATCTAGGTTGGTGAACAGTTGAAGCAAGAGCTATCTCAATCAGCTGTTCCACAAGAAAATGTTCTTCACTAACTTGCAAGTTCATTATATTCCAAGGGACACCAAAAATTCACCCTAAGTTCCGTAAAACAAATTTAAAAATAATAAGATCATGCAAGATTATAATATGAATGAGATAAATCATGATCTAGGTTGATTAATTTGCAGTTTAGGGTGATAGGATGGCTTAAGGGGATCTACATCTAGTAAGTTCCTAAGACAAAATGACATGGCTTAAGTAAATAAAATTTGGTGAAGTTGCCTCAGACATTAATGAAATTTGGTTGCCTTGGGAATCTTCACCAAATTTTATTCACTTAAAATCCATGTCATTTTGTACTAGGACCTTACTACATAGATCCCCTTAATCCATCCTATCACCCTAAAACCTAAATATTAAACTCTAAACCATAAACCCTATAACATTCATAAATTTTCCTATATTAATAGTTAATTGTATTTTCATTCAAGTAACATGCCTTAGACATAAATGAGGCTTACATATTTTATCATATGTATTCAATTAGGCCATTTATATTGAATGGTTTAAGGGTACATTTCCTAAACATGTATCTTACATTTTGAAATTACAAATCTAATGTAAGTTCACTCATATCTTAGAGATCACATGGATTGATTCAATAATATTCTCAATCCACCTCTGCACCATCCATCTCCACCACATTCACCTTCACCTCCACCCACTCCACCTCATAACCTCATAACCTCCTAGCTCCACCACCTAAAATCGATGGTGCTCATTTGCAAGCACGAATCAATTCCAATGTTAGAACTATCCAAGATCAAATCAACATTATTCAAAATGAAAAATTTTCTACACAATCTATGAGGATGATTGCATCTAGGATGCAAACCATTGTTGATGTTGTCAGGGCTATAGATGGGACCTTAGATGAGCATCGAGAATGGCTAGAGGAGAGGAGAACTTCTAATTCTTAAAAGGAAAATGCAAATAAATGAAGAGATGCATTAGAGAGCCACAATAGTTTTTAAATTAAGACAATGATCTTAAATAGTTATGAATTTATGAATTTGGTGAACGATGGATATTTTGTGTGATGAATTTATACCTTTGCTTGGATGGATATTTTTAGTGACACGAATTTATGATTTTGGTTCTAGATGGATGTTTTTAGTGACTTGAATTTATGATTTTGGTTCTAGATGGATATTTTTGGTGATAGGAATTTATGAATTTGATGGAATTTATGAACTTATAATGATGAATTTATAATAGTATATATTTTATGACTATCTACTAGATCATGATTTCTCCTGATGGAAAATTATAATATATATATATATATATATATGCATTAGACATAAAATGAGATTTTTGTGAATGTTTCAAGTTTATTGTTTAGTATGTACACATGTATTAAAATTGCATATAGTTGTTAAATTTTTAAATTTGTATGTTTGTAGATAGTCTAGTTTGATGATGTATGCATGCAAATTATGCATGGTATTTTTTATTTTAAATGTATGTACATGTTAAATTTTAAATTTTGTATGCACATGCTCAAGTTCAATCAATGTATATGTGTGTTTCAATTTTATATGATCTTAATATATGTATATACATCCTATTTAAACAAATTTGAATGTGCATTTCAAATTTAACTATTCTTGTAATTTTTTAAGTTTGTATGTTATTTTTGTATAATTTAATGCAGTTGCACACTTATATCTCATATCATGGATGATTTTAACATTGATGATATCATCAATCCACCACCTCATCCCCCTCCCCCTCCCCTCCCCCTCCCCCTAATATGCAAACTCCAACACCTGTTGCATCTGATGAGGCTCACTTGTGAGCACGCATAAATGATAAGGTTGCATCCATACAAAATTAAATCAATTCTATGCAGAGTCAAGCATTGATTCCACCACATGTTAGACGTTTTGTATCTGCAATGCAAAATGTTGTGGATTCCATCAGGACCATTGATTCTAATCTAGATAGGCATAGATGAGACAAAGAACATATGAGACAATTTTATGCTAAAAGTCTCTCTTATAAACAATAATTAGACCTTAAAATAGTGAAAGCCCACCTAGCCCCCTACTTTCTCAACCCCGTTACTTGGCAACCCATTCCTTCAATAAAACTAGAATATCCATGAGGTGGTGCATACATCCACAAATGAGTGCACATTTTTGGGATCGATGGTATATGGTTTTTAATAGTCCCCCACATGCTAATTGGGAGTGCCCATTATATTTTTTGAGGAAATTGTATGTAGAGTTTGTTATGAGGAAAAATCCCAATTATTTTGATTTTAAATCATTTTAGGGTGTTGGTGGTGGCATGCCACAACAGAGGTTAGGGGCAAAGGCTAATCCCCAATGCCCCGTGCATGCACAACCCCTTGTTGTTGCTCCTGGTCCTCCCATTCTTGTACATGTGCATCATCGATCTATGATCTTGACATTAGGTTCCCTTAATACACTCGCAAGAGACCTTGATCAACATGCTTTTGCGATAGTGGGTAGGGAGCATAGAGATGATGATGATGGAGGAGTGTTTTATGGAGCTAGTTTGAGTACCACTCCAAGAGTGTCAAGGCTCATCCCACATGTATGTACTAGTTTCCATCAAGTATGCTATGGACCTGATCAGGCCACACCTATTTCGGGTGGATGTGTAGATTCTGGTGGTTCATTTGTAGAGTTTCTTATAGCAGACCAACACCTTGAGGACACTCCAACACATGTATAAATATGCATCTACACATTCATTTTATAATAATTTTGATGAATGTATATATCAAAGAAAATTTTGCAATACATTTTAACAATCAAACTATTTGGTGTACAAACAACAATACTCATAGGGCAATCATCCATTCCACGAGTACATACATCGACACCAGTCCTACTTGGCAATGCTTATGGGGTATTTTGATTTCAATTTTTTAAATTATAAATGAAATGATTTTTAACTTGAGTTTTAAATTTATAATTGAATAACATACATGTTTGAAATATTTATGTTGGTTTAGGTGAGTCAATCGGCTTCCACATCGATTCCACTCGAGGTGTTGTCGAGTATTCCTCCAGTATCGGGCATCGTAGATCAAGGGAAGATACATTAGTAAAGTTACAATTATGATTTTTGAATTCACTATATATGAAATGTGCATGTACACTTATAAATATTATAAGCGCTAAATGTCTACATGTATGTCTAGGTTGATACCACAATGAGAATGGGAATTAGGAAAACATTGGATGTTGCGACTACTCGTGAGGCCTCTAACTTTTTAGGTTGTTTAAAAAAAATTCTACCCAAAATGTGCAAACTTGAATATATATATATATATATATATAACTAACTATACATGCTTTAATTTTGACCTTGTAGGACTTTGTTAGTGTGACTTTTAGCCCCAACCTAGACATAGTTACACCTCCAATAGGACATGTAGAGCAAGCTCTAGATCAAATGGTAATTTAATTTTTTTATTATATTTAAATTCAATTATAAATTATATATTGTGAATATAAATTTAATTTTAAATTTCAAATTAAATATATATATAATTTGAGCTAATACATATTTTAAATTCTTTTTCTTTTATAGCATGAAAGACATCTTGTAGTTGAGCATGTACAAATAGGTCCTGGAGAAGAGGGTGCACAACCTCAGGATATGGTACAATTAAAATATGATAAATTATAAATTAATTTCAATTAAATCATTTATAATTGTAGACTTGTGCATCTAATTTCAACTTTATTTGTCTTGTTTATGTAGATTGATTCAGAGAATGTAGAGGTTGCTTCAGGTGCACCAAAACATCTAGACCCAAATATGATGTTAATTTAATTTTATGATGAATTATAAATTAAATTGTCATTAAATAATTTTTCATTGTCTTACATATGATTTCATCTTTCTCTTGTACAAAGTGTTTCAGGTCATCCGCATAGTCTGCATGGCGTGAAGAGGTCTCTTGATTATAGAGACAATACATGACCTAGAAACATGATTTTGTGGGTTATATTTGTTTATTTCAGGGACTATGTTTATGGTTTGTCATGTACTCTATTGGACTTTATATTTCATGGTTCTTGAGTACTTAGTTGGACTTTAGTTCATGGGTTTTACTCTGATGGAATTTATTTCATGTGCTTAATATATTGGTTTTGATGCACTTAATATATTTACATAAATTATGGACTTTATTTTTGTTTGAAATTTTAATTAACACATATACATTTATGCATTTTATTTTCATAGTCAAGATATTAATATAGGACACTAATGTGAAATTAAATATAAATATGAAATTAATAAGACATTTTAATATTTATAGTTTAAAAATTTAGTGATCTCATACATGATATACATGATATGTACATTCAATAATTAATGATAATTAGTCAATGAACTCATTCAATTCACGAGAATCAATAATTAGTCAATGAATCATAATTTACAAACAAAAGCAATCCGTTTATATACAATACCATACAAGATTAGAGAACAAAAGCATTAATAAATTCTATAAATAATAACATCCAACACTAATTTATAAGCCCTCAAAACAAATTATGGCATCCAATACTATTTTATAAGTTGTCAACACAAATAATGACATCCAATACTAATTTATAAGCTGTCAAAACAAATAATGGCATCGAATACTAATTTATAAGTTGTCAAAGCAAATAGGTACATTAAAAACAAATAAGGGGACGTCTAAGGGTTCATAATACGACGTCTTAAGGGGATGCCTTAAGGGGTCATAATACGTCTTAAGGGGTCATATTACATCTTAAGGGGATGTCTTAAGGGGTCATATTACTTCTTAAGGGGTCATATTACGTCTTAAGGGGATGTCTTAAGGGGATGCCTTAAGGGGTCATAATACAATGTCTTAAGGGGATGTCTTAAGGGGTCATAATACAATGTCTTAAGAGGATGTCTTAAGGGGTCATAATACAACGTCTTAAGGATATAATTGATTTAACAATAATGCATGCATGATATTTAGTGATTTGAAGACATAGTAAGACATATATGTACATATATGTCATCTCAAAACAATGTTTACAAAATTTGGATATGCCATCTCAAGAACATCTCAAACACATGCCCAAAATGTACTAGGTCTTCACATCACCTGATATCAAAAAGGTACAAGAAATATAAATGAAATTATAAAAACATACATATTTTAATTTATATTAAACTATCTATATGTACACAACTCAAGTACCTGCATTTAAAAGTATTCCACACGTGTGTAGGTTGAATCTAGGCATCCTCTCATTTTTGTTTCAAAGTATGAGATCAATGAAATGATGGCTTAAGGATAGAAAAAAGGATAATAAATAAATTTTAACTATTAATGTACAAGCAATATCAATATGTAATCAAAACATGTATTTAAATATATTTTAACTAATAATTACCTCTATTTAAAAGGACAATATAAAACTTAAACTATATTTACCTGTATTTACTTATTCCATTGTACGATTTGCATCCTATATTTTTTGTAATGCATCTATGATTGTCTCATGTTCTTCCATAGAAATTGTCTATGACACTTTATTTGCAGGTCTTCCGCGATATCGATCTAGTTCTATATTTGTTGCCACCACCAAATGTGAATAATGTATTATTTTTTTATGGAGTTCACAATCTTCAAACGTAGGTAGACCATTCTTACTTGCCAGGTATTTTCGTAGCCAAGTGCCAACAACCACAACCGATCCTATTGGAAAACATGAAAAAAATCATCAAAATAAGTTCTCAAAATTTTCTTAATGGGATCAAAGGCTTGTTCTAAAAAATTGCTTAAGGGGATCAAAAACTTGTTATCAAAATTTTCTTAAGGGGATGTCTTAAGGAGATCACTGTACCTATTGAATAATGATAGCCATCATCATCTTCTCGAGGTGATATTAACTTATGTTTAGTCTCCACACAATGAGCGAACCAATATTCAGTTTTCTCTTCATTCCCTTCAGGTGCAACAACATACACATGTCCTGCAAATAGTAATTGATTTAATAACTTGTGCATATCCATATAAATAATTTATTATTACAAATAACTTAATAAAGTGAAATAAAATGAAATAAATTGAATTAAATTACCTTCTTGTACAAGGTCTGAAACACGATCATAGTCTTCAGATGTAAACACTTGATCATGTGCTTGTGCAGGTGTCAATGATCTTTGCTTCCAATGTTCAACCCATTATGTATTTTCACATGCTTCCCAATCTCCTAAAATACAAAACTGGAAAAAACATGCAAGCTCCTTTGTCCAGATACTCCATGTGCTTGTTGTTGAACTCCTAAATGAATGCCATTTAGTAGATCCATTGATTGTCTCATAGTCAACTCTAGTTGCAATGTTCTCTTCTTCAACCAACCAAAAGAATCGATGAATTGTAGAGTACTCACTCGAACCGGGTGCAAATAATCTTGTATTACACCAATCCACAATCCCAATTGCATCTTTAAATTTTACTACATCTTCAAATTTTAATTGTTCTCTAGCAAGAATTATTTTGACACACACACCAGCTCCATCATGTTCTCCTTTACCATGACCAACCTCAAAAAAACTCCATATATGCTGGACATTAAGTTCCTTGTGAACCCTACTTAACCAATAGAACATTTGAGCATTCTTGAACTGCCCCATACAATTATCTAACCATATGAGATGTTCTTTCATATGGATTCATCTTTCTCTTAAATTCCTATAAAATATACTAAAACATATTGAACAAACTCTGATGAGTGCAATCGGTTGTCACTCAAATAAAAATGATACTCCCTCAAAAAAATTCTATCATCCTTAGTGCTATCATCTACATGTCTATAAACAATATGGACAAACATAGCTACTTGCACTGAATTATAATACTGTGATTGAATTTCCTCTTGTGGAGCTAGACTATAATTTTCCGCAAAATCAACCACTAGAAGTATAGTACCAATTGGAAATGTGTTTCTACATGTGTGAAATTGGCCATCAAGCCATCAAGCATGTTGAGAGTGCATGACATATTTTGGTACAAGGGTATGTGCAGGATCATCATGGAAAAAACAGGCCCTTAAGTGGCAATAAAATTAAGAAAAATCAGAGTTAGGCAACTTGACGTAAAAAATTGAATAAGTTATCTATATTATTTCAAAAATATCTAAGAATAGAATCTGTAGAAAATTGAATGTAGTTTCTAAACTACTAGGTTTATTTAAAAAATTAAAAAATCTATTTGGTGAAAATTTGAAATTTCAATGTAGTAGTACTTAAATTTCAGGGAAAAAATAAGAAATAGGTGTCTGTCTAACCACCCTAACCACAATAAAATGATGATATATTTTTATAATATTTTAGATATAAGTAGAGGACTCATGTCCCAATGTGATGCATATTTTTTTGTAATTTTTTTTCCAAGTAAATAAGTAATTGAGAATTTTTTATTACAACTTTTAAAAAATATAAAAACTCGTATGTCTGACCACCTTAACTTGGTAAAAAATTCATGAAATTCAATTTTTTTTTTTAATCCTATAGTATGTGAAGCATAGAATGTGACACATATTTTAGATTCAAAAAATGTTATAGTGTTTGAAAGCTATAGATATTTTTCAATCAGCCTATCAATTAGGACTTTAGTCATAATTCAAATAGAAAATGAATAATAATAATTTATTAAATTCAAAGTATAGCATAATTTATATTGGTGGAAAGTTTAGAATCTCCTTTAAGAACCTTTTTTGTTTCATCAATTTTGGGTAAAAGAAAGGCCATCAGCCACATGGGTCATCATATCACTTACATATCGCCACTTTTTGGCCCATCATGATCCTGCACATACCCACAATCTTATTCTTAAATTCACTCATGAATGCATGCACACTAATGTTTTATGTAACTAAATCACAACGCTTTCCTATTTTTTCATCTTTGAAAGAATAGTGAACATTCTTAAATCTTTTAACATCTACTAATTGTTGTCCAAAATCATTATCAACACTTTCATGCATACAAATTCTTAAGAATGAAATATTTCCATAGTCAATGCATTGTCGAAAAATACAAGAACATAAATAAAAAAATTTACCATTAGATCCTTCACAAAAAATACCTGAAATAAACTCTCTTATTTCTTTAGGTGGCATATTAATACCACATTCATGTATAATCATGTTAGTATGCAAGGTAAACCATATATATTGAAAAACATCTTAAAAATAATGAAATTGAACATGCATTTTACAACAAGATATTCATTGCTTATTAATTTTTACATACCATGGTTTACATTTTCCAAAATACCTTTGACATATTTTAATATTACCAAGTAACACTAAATCACCACAAAATCTTGTATAAAATTCAGTCTGTGTTGTATCTAATAGGTGTTTTGGGTGAAGATCATGAACTTTAGACCCCATGCTTAATTTTAAAACATCTCTAGCATTAGACAAAACCCTAGTATTATCGTGCCAATATTTTTCGATCAAAGATTTAATTTCAGCATTCAATTTCATATCAGACCTTGGGAATCGACCACGAAACTCTAACATTGGTTGATAGGATCATTTTCTATACTTTCTCTTCTTTTTACCACTCTTAGCAATGTTTTAGGATGTATTTTTAAAAATTCACTAATATTTCTTACCATTCTTTTATTCAAAGTTGTTTTATTAACTATAGCAGTTCTTATAGCTCTTCTTGCTATATTTTTATCTTTAGATTGACTATTTTTCCCAATATATTGAATGGAACTAGCAACAATAGACATAACATGTTTTAATGATTGATCTTTTCTTTTTGGTTTAACAAAAAAGCCTAACCTTTTCATTATTTTGCTCATTTTTTGCATTCTCATCAATTGCATCATTACTTGACATTGAATTGCAATTTTTTTACGAAAAAAGAATTTGTTGTATATTTTATTCACATGTGTTCTTATTTTCCTCCAAGAAATTTGACTAGGAAGATTATCGAAAACACCACTTTCAATTTTTAAAAAGGTATTTTCATTAAATTTAACATCACATTCTAGATTTTCATCTTCATTTTCAACTTCAAAATGATTTACATTTTCATCTCCATTTTCATCAACAAAATGGTTTTCATTTTCATTTACATCAACAAAATGGTTTTCATTTTTGTTTTCAACAAAATGATCATTCTCATTTTCATTTTCAACAAATTCTATAAAAGTTAGATCTCTTTGAATATTATCAATGTCAACATCGTTAAGTCCAACATCTTGTGAAAATTCTACATACGAATTTACCATTTCACTAACCTGTAGATTTGAAGACGTACCTGGATTTGTGCATATTGAAACATTATCTATAGCATTCAGAGAGGGATTTGAAGACATAGTAGGACTTGCTTATATAATCATATTCTTCTCCAAGTTGGCTTTTTGCAAATTTACTTCATCTACAACCATGGTCTCCTCATTGTTTTCATCTTCAATAGTTGTGGAATTGGATGCTCCCCCATCATTCATTGATTTAATTTGTATTCTTCTTTGTCTTTGTCTCTCCATCTCTTTTTTTGCTTCAATTTCTTCAGGAGTCATTGTCTTCCTCCTCTTATTACGAGCTTTATCTCCCATGATTATAAAATTCTCAAGCACAAATGAATGTCAATAATGAAATTCTTTAAAAAGTTCAATCCAAATTGGAAGTTGAAAACCTATAAGGACAAAATTCTTCCTCTTGTGTTCCTCAAAACAAGTAGAAAACTAGCACAGTTCCACTTTAAAAACTATTTTCTTCATGCCTCCTTTGAAAAAATCAATCCATATTGCAAGTTGAAGACCTTTTGTTCCTCCAAACAAGTACAAAACTAACACAATTCCACTTCAAAAATGGTTTACATGATGCCTCCTTTGAAACAATTAATCAAAAAAGAAAGTCACCACCGATAAAGACAATACTTGATGAAAAATAGCCCAATTTTATTGCTCTCGGCCGTACCTGTGAAATTACAGACTTCATGGTAAATTTTGACAGTAAATTTAAATAAAACAGTAAAAAAGGAATGGGATCCTGTTTTGTAATTAGGATCCCATTCCCAATTTTAAATGTGGGGACTGTTGACATAGGAACGGGATTTTATTTCCCTATCAACGGTCAGGACATTAAATATTAGGAACGGGATCCGGCTTTACAAAACGAGATCTCTTTTTCTAAAATTTGAATTTTGATTTGCTTTGTGGTCAAGTTTTTGCCTTGTATTTTGGTTCAGGAAAAGCATTGGGAATCTGAACCTAGGCCTTCAACCTGGTTTGACCTGCAAGTTGAAGGTCCTTACAATGTCAAAGAAAAATATCGAGTTTGGACATATGGCTGATCACTTTTTTGGAGAATTTTTTGACGAAATTAAAACCCATTTTAGATGAGACAATGCAGATTTCAAATATGTAATTTATTTTACAATTGGATTATTTTTTCTATTTTTGAATTATTTTTTGATGAAATTGGGCCATAAACTTTAAATATTAGGGTTTTTTACTATTTTAATAACTTTTGATCAACATAACATTTTGACGAATGGATTGCGCGAGAACAAACTTCAAACAATTCTTTTCAATTTAAAAAAAAAATAAAAAATGATAAGTTTAGGTCATCTTATGCATGTCATACATGATGATTTTTCAAAATGACAAATATGCCTAAT
Organism: Sequoiadendron giganteum; assembly: GCA_007115665.2. Taxonomy (NCBI): domain Eukaryota; kingdom Viridiplantae; phylum Streptophyta; class Pinopsida; order Cupressales; family Cupressaceae; genus Sequoiadendron; species Sequoiadendron giganteum. Next base: position 285,535,662 of record CM021100.1, on the reverse strand, counting down.
AAAAAATTAACAAAAAAAAATAATTAATAAAAAATTACAAAAAAAAATTCAAGAACAAGCTTCACTGAGTCACAAATATTTTCGCAAAAGTATTTAGAAAAATATGATAATTTAGGTCAAAATATGGATGTCGTACACGTGCATGGTATGGTAAAAAAAAATGACTTTTAAACAGTGGTTTTTAGAAACGTCTATTGAAACTCAATTTGTACAATCTGGGTATTGAAATAAATTGCATATTTGGAAACTAGACTCTGAGTAATACATTTTATAATTAGTGACTTTTTCAAAGATTCCATCTCTAAGTGCTTCAAATTTTAATTTCAAATGTGTCGAATTCTAAAAATTAGGGAAAACACTGCCACTTTTTGGCCAAAAAGTGGACTCAACTTCTTGCCAGCACCCTCTTGAAAAAGTGGATACTCTGGAGAATGTCATTGATGCATTCACAAACCCTATGAGCACATACAAGTATAGGTGGTGTGCCAGTTTGATGGGCCTTTGGGCCTATGAATTTTAATAACTTTGAGTTTAGAGGAAGCCAATAAGTCTTCGTCAAGTGGGAGCGTGTTGGAAAAATATGCCTCAACTTGCTGCCTCGTACCTCTCTTAAAGACTTGGAATTTTCCCCTTTGTTGGCCTTCATTTTCGGATTATTGTCGAAATCCAGAACCTTGAAACCTAATTCATGGAGTTCCAAAAGTTCCTAAATTGATGTCAATGAGCTTCCCTTTGTTATTAGCATGTCGCATGTTTTTGGATTTTCGTAACCTTCTATGGAGGTTGTGAAGTTTGGGTTTCTCTCGACTTGGCAACATTGTTATTGACATGTCGCGGGTTTTGAGAACTTCATAACCTTTGATATTAAGGTTGTGAAGTTTGGTTTTTCAGCGACATAGTGACATAATCGATGGATGGTGGGTTTGGTCTGCGTGGATGGTGAAGTCATCTATACGAAAGTGATATGGATGTCGTGTGAAATGTAGGGACCACTTGAAGTGTTGGGAGTTTAATATTTAAGTCTTTTGCAGGAGACTTGTTGCGAATATTTTAGATTCCCATCTTGATTCTCTAAAATTGTACAAGCGGTGTACATGTGTCTTGGTAGATCTCTCACCATGGAAAGCAATATATGAAGGAGAGTTGATAGTTGGAAAGAGACATTTGATTTGGTGAACCCGAATGGTACAATAGTCAAAAGCGATGGACAAGTGATTTTTTGACACATGGCATGAATTCATTCATTGATTCTACATCAATGTTGTGAATCAAAAATCACTGGACCGAACGCTATATTTCCTGATAGTGATATATTTGTATTTAATGCATGATCTGACTTGAGGGTTGACAGAGAGAAAATATGGTAGGGTAAAAGTACAAATTTGTGTCACACTTTCGGCCAACTTATCAGCACAAGTGAATTTTAGTATTTATAACTAAAAATCAATTTTGGTCAAACATATGATCTAGTAAGATTCATTATAGATAAGTTAAATATTTCTACAACTTTTCCAACTAAAATTGTTGGCTAAATGCATATGTAGCACCACTTTGATGTCAATTTACTAAAAAAAATGAAATTGTTTAAAATTTTAATGTTTCAACAACTCCTACTGATATAAATAACATTTAAAAATAAAAATAAAAATACCCTTTTGTAGATCCATAAGTGTAGTTTTCAAATATATATTTATTTTAAAATTTTAATTATTATTTATATTTTTTACTAAAATTAGTTTATCAGCACAAAAATACTCAATTGATTACCATGTCAAGAAAAATACTAAAACTTATTAATATATATATATATATGATGCCCTAGATAAAAGAATCTAGATTAAGATAGTATAATTTGTTTTCTATTTTAGATAAACATTTAATATAAAATTTGACGTTGAGTGGAAACAACTATGTTTTAATACACACATTTATATATTTATTTAAAAATATATATTTATTAAAATTCCAAAAAAATATATCCATTCCCTAAAGTTTCAAGTTATAAATATACACAAAAAATTGAAGGAAAAAGAAGAAAATTTACTATATAAAGCTTGACATCTCATGTAATGTCATTTTTCAACATTTTATCAACAAGTAAATTATAGTGTTAATTTATAGAAAACTATATTCAAATAATTTTTTAATTTTTTCAAAAAATAACAAACATAAAATATATTTAAAAATACACATTTTTAAAGTTTACATCATTTCAAAATTCAAAACATATATGCCAATTTATACTAATTCAAGTTTAAAAGTTAGATCAATGTTGGTCGTTTCCTTTACAAAAGTGTGACATAACTTTTTACTTTTACCCGGTAATATTCTTTGAAACCAAATTAATTGTTGGGCAACTTGATGCATGCTGGATGGTAGTGTGTGTGGCCTAAGATGAAGGAAGCTTTCCAATAAATATAGTGAAATTAATGAAAACCTAATGGTGGTTGAGAGACTTTACAATGTATTCTTTTATGAGCATTGTAACAGTGAGAGAGATTCAAGAACTGTAATCGATGTACATGAGGTCGACCAAGGGATTGTATTAATGTTGTGAGTTGAAATCTAAGAGTGAAGTTGATAAATTTGTATGTAATCTATTTATCGGAATACAAAATGACTTTACTTGGTGTGTCAATTTTTTCTCCTGTAAGGGTTTTCCCATGTAAATATGGTGTTATCTCTATGTGTGATAATTTGTCTATTCTTTTATTTTGTGAATGTGTATCTCAAATGATTATAACTTGCTAAATGAAGTTTTTTTTTCTGCACTTCTTTCCTAAGGATTTTGCATTAGGAAGGCGTTTCCGCACCGTTGCTTTCCTTATAGTTTTTGTTAATTGCAAAAGGTGTGCAGTGTTGTTGGTTGTCTGGGCTGGTCCGAAAAATCCTCCACATTTCTCCATATTTATGTTTCCCCTCCTATGGATTAGTGGATGTGCTCTTAGTTTCTATGTAGTGTATCAATTCAAATTTCATGTGTTGAGGTGGTCCACAAGTTGATCTGTTAAAGTCCTATCTCATGGTTATGTATGTTTTGCTTCTAGGACATGAAGTGTTTTATTATTGCCTTGTTTGCGGTAGATATTGGTGGCATAACAGTATGAAAGAAGTGTCTGGACATGTTGTTGGATGTTCAAGGAACATCTCTCTGTGATATGCACATTAGTGGTTGATTTATTTTTGTAGTGTATTGTGTTTGAGTTGGTCTTTTGGAAATTTGTGGATATTTGGTTGATAGGGCTTGTTATCTTCCTTGCACAACTTGAGGGTTTGTGCTAGCATATGAAGTTGTGCTAAGATGTATTTCACTCCCTACCTATATTTGTGAGAACCACATTGAGTGAATTCAATTGCAAGTATGTTTTTGGGCTGACTAGTATTGTGCTACACGTTTTATCTACATGTTTCCTTGTTGCTAACTTGAGTTGATATGCGCCAACATGTGTGTTGTTTGGGATCACATTGGAAGATGTAATAAGGTTATTTGTTTTCCTCTCTATCCCTTGGATAAGACCACATTGATGTTTTGTGGATGACTTGTTGATATTACTTTTTATATTCTTTTTGGTTGACCTAATTGATGTTTTGTGATCTTGTGATGGACATAAAATGAAAAATCAATGCAATTGAAAAGTGAGTGTGTGTGGAATATAAGTGAAAATCTCATAAAATAAGTGTGAAAGTGTATGGGAGATAGATCAAATGTTCTTTAATGCCTCAATCAGTAGAGTGTATTGTTGACATATTTTGTAAATTCTAAACTTTCATGTATCATGCTCTGAGATAGTGAATCTCATTAGGTCTTTGTATCTTTCCCTAGAGTTGTTTGCTTCAATCTACAAGTCCTTTGTATCTTGTCTTAAGGTTGTGTGCCTTAGTTTGCAAGTCTTTTCGTAGTGAGCCTTATTTTGTAAGCAGTGAGCTTCATATATTGTGAGTTAACTCTCACCATGATTTTTCCCTCATTGGGTTTTCCACGTAAATATGCTGTCATCTTGTACATGTTTGTTCCTTGTTTTATCTTTTATTTTTGTTGATTTGATTAAGGGTTGAATTTTTGTATCTTTCATTGTTGGTAATTTGTTTAAAGGGTTTCTTGTTTGATTAAGAATTTTGAATTGTGTTGGAGGTCTTATGTTCTGATGGGGTTTAAGTTTTTGAAGATACTGATTCACCCTCTCTTAGTATCTGGTGTGTTCAATAGTTCTATGGGAATTTTCTAGAAACAATGATTATTTTTTAGGCATATATCTGAAAACCCACATCTTTACTCATCTTACATGTGTTTCAATTATTATCCTTTAATTTTCCAATACAACATAGTAGCATACATTTGTTGTAAAATGTCTTAGCAATTATCTACTTTCCATTGCACATACAACAAAGCACCATACATATATAGGATGGAATTTGTATAATTTATTCTTTACTTAACAACTTAAATTTTCATTATACTTTTAGATATCAAAAGAAAGATATATATCTACACACACACACACACACACACACACACACACACACAAATACATATACATATACATATATACGTACATATACATATATTTATACATATATGTATATATCCATTTTTGTACATTTTGTCTTTATAGTCATGAAGATTCATATCTCTAAAGTATAGATTTTTTCTTTCAAAATACAAACAATGGTACTTCTGAATCTATTTCTTGAAATTGTAACTTAAGTCACTTTTATGACTTAAATGTGAAATTTAAAAATATAAAATAGGGTTTTTATTTCAAAGATAAAGTGCTTACAAGTTAACTTTATAAGTTATTTAGAGGAGTAAAAAGCTATATACAAGTTGTTTCTAATTGTAAAAGGTGCATCCTACTCTCTTGGAGGGTTCCTTCATCTTTTATCGAGGGTTACAATTTTTTCTCTTAAGAGAATTGTTGTTTAGAGAAATTAGAAGGAGACTTTGTGGTTTAAATCTTGAAGAAATTGGAAGAATTTTTTTTGAACTTTATGTCATGTTACTCCCTATTTATTGCAGGCTTTCATATATTTTACTTGTAATCATTCTTTCATTTTTCTCATGCATATTCAGCTAGATATGAAAAATGGAATAAAGATCTTGTGTTCTAATTTTCCTTACATGTTAAAGGAATAAACTGTTAAACATTCTTTCTTTTGTAAATGTTGTATACAAAAATTGAATGATGTTGTATCTCTAGTATTTGTTGCACATTGTTTCTTCTTTTCCGCTTCATTTGTCTTTGTTTCATTTAAGGAACTTCACATAGAATCTCATTTGAGCCTCTCTAAGGGTTTTTGAGTATTGCAATTTTTTCTCTTTTTTGTGTTTATTTTTTATTTTCTAGTTAAATTTACACAAAAAACTCAAAAAAAAACCAAAGTGATCATCCTACAATATAGTTTCCCTTCTCAAATTTATAGAAAAAAAATATTAATCTAACAATAATTTCTCCAAATATTTGAATGATTGTCACTATCTATTAGATGAATCATGTTGATTTTAACAAAACCCTTCATTATTCTTGTAGAGTCTTTGCTAATGTATTGTAAACTTGGTAGAACCTACACAATTCGGAGGTTTAACTAACTGAATAGTCCACTCAACATTGCTCAAGACTAAATTAAATTGTCAACCCAAGGTTTGTAAGCTTAAGATGGTGCAACATTATGTATGCGTTCAATGACTCAAAAATACTTAAGCTACCCTACTCAAGTTGTTCAACTTGCTGGAAACTCACAAAATTACAAAATAGTAAAAGACATAACCAGAACTAGTGGCTGCAAGTACTTACACTATAGACTACAACTGAACTGTTACTAATGAAATGATGTTGTGACGACTAAAAAATTGATAAAAACTAAAGAATCAACTAAATTAACCTTTGGATTACTACTGGTTAACCATTGCATGCATATTCATAAGCATTCATTAATAATAAACACAATATGAGATTCTAGTTATCTTGCATATGATTCATGAAGTAGTGATAAACTAATAACAACTACTAAAAAGAAATAGACAACTAGAAAATGAAGTGAGGAATAGTACTTTGAGTGGCCTTATCGAGTGGTTGTTCTCACTTTAACTGAACCCAAATCTAATTAATAAAATTCTACGCATCACATAAAATTAACTCCATTCATTGCATAGCATCATGGAAGATTACAAAGGATATTTTTATAGATTGTACTCAATCATTATGAACATTTCATGTCTTGAAACTAAAAGTAACTGATAACATAAAACTAAAAAATCAACTAACTGTCCTACAGATTCAACTAGTAGCTATATACAAGCTTGAGGGAATCTTATCCAAAGAAAGAACTTAGCTGAAATTATTAACTCCACTCCCAGATATTTAGAGTGTAGAGTTAAGATTGATTTATTTAACCTATAAATGAAAAGGAAAAGGAATCCTAATAGGACTAAAACTCTACCAAAATAGAATTGCATGTAAACATACAACCATTTGTCAAAATACCATAAGTGAAGGAGACCTCTTCTTTAGCATTTATTAACTGGTTATGTTCAATATTCATCAATTGACTTTAATCAACAATCATAATGTTCAGTCTAATCTAGAACTCCCCTATTTTGCTATCCAACATTCCTTTTTTCATGGGTTCATTCTACAATGGTTGTGTGCCATAGTTCCTCTTTAACTAAAAACAAGTTAGTTTTGCAAAAAATGTACATAAGAATAACTATCATAATCAAAACATATCATTCTATCAACATTTCATAAATATCTTCATATAAACCATACAATACTAGTATATTATAAGGTCATAATTATATCATTACATTTTAGGTTCAAGTCTGCATAATAGATATGAAAGGGTAGTATAGTATATGAGCACTATCTAGAAAGTGTATCTAAAAGTGTCTCAAAATATGTACAAAACAATAGAAAATGAGCTATTATTTGGACCTATCATCTGCCCCCAACTATCATTTTTCTTGTCCCAAAGAAAAATAATAGGGATATTGATTATACTGAAAATTAATCTATCTCAGCTCCATAACTGCATTAACCCCCTAAATCTATTTCAAAAAGGAAACCTTGATAGTATTCTAGCTGCCTCATCCTAATAATTCCTTCTCTCTCACATTCTTGAACTTTCTCCCTAGTCCAATGTGGAACTAGATAGAGGAAGATAGGTGGATGGAAGGTGAGCGGTACCTAGTAAACTCCTTTGTTGACACCAATTGTGATATATTTGTGTACCTTCTAAAGCATATCAGTAAAATTATACACAAAATGTGTCTCTTTCCTTTGTAATTTAGGTGTTAGACTATTCCATCTATTTTGAACATGCTTGTAGTATTATTATCCAATACCCATGCAACTAACATCTTCCTTCTCTCATAATCTTCCTTTATGAGTTTCCTAATTTTCCTACCCACACCCTTATGTTTGAGGAGTTTCAACCATTCTTCAATGACTACATCTAGATTTTTAGCATCTTTTCTTATGGGAAGTGCAATGAATTTCTCTTTCTCCTCATACTCCTCTATGATCTCACACCTAAGTTTCTCATTTCTATAATAGGAGGAAAGTGCTCTGATCTAAAGGTCTCCCACAAAAATTAGAGGGTTCCATTTTGTCTCATTAGGTATTACATAGGGTGAAAGCACAAACCATTGTCACACTTTATAAAGGAATCGACCAACAACAAAAAAAATTATAAACTTCGACCACATAAAAGAGGTCTTTATGTTTTGAATTCCAAAATGGTGTAAACTAATGAAATATGGAACTCTTGATGAATTTTATTCTTGTAATTTTTAAAAATTAAAAAAAAAATGTTTTCATTATGTGTTTTTCAATTTAAGGACAAATTTTGGAATGTTGAAAATTTCAGAAAAGAGTGACTTCACGGGCCATCAAGAAACAAATTGAAAAAAACTTCATTTCTCCCTAAATGTTTTTTCTCCAAATAGATAACTTCAATATCTATTGCATTGAAAATAAAAATAAAAATTTGAATTATATTTTTCTCATAATAACGTTTTAAAGTCAAACATGTCAGAATTTGACAGTTTTCATGGGCCATCAACTATTTTCATTTTTTAAAATTACTTTTCAAAAAACAAATTATACCCTTTAGAAGAAGACTCTCTCCTCTGCTGGCCTATATAAGTTTAAAAAAAATTAATACTTTTTACTATTATTTTTTTAAATTTCTAATCAACCTCTTTTATAATTTTAACAACCTACTTGCATTATTTTAAAAATAACATATATCAAAACTAATCAAAATATTAAAAAAATTACATATTTGGATTCCCCACTTTGAGCTCTATAGAAGGGTATTTCTCTTTTTTTGCAGAAAAATCATTTTGACTAGAGAAATACTTAGTTAAAGTTGAAATTTTTAATTTTTTTTGAAAAATGTTGAGTTGGCTACCAACTAGGATGCCAACTAGACAGTTTCAGCTGAAAGGGTTTCTATCGGAAGGGTTTCGGCCAGCCAAAACCCTTTTGATAGAAACCCCACACATATAATAAGCCAAATTGAAATTCAGTTTTAAAGTTGGAAGGGGAATTTTTTTATTTTATTGGTTTCTCCCAAAACCATTTCGACTGAAACCATGTGTGCCACATATATGCCACATGGTTCTAGCCAAAACATACTCGTCCAAAACATTTTTGGCTGAAATTAGTTCGCTCAAAACTATTTAATTGGCCGAAAGTGTGACACAGGTTTGTGCTTTCACCCCATAGTTGTGTAAAAAAAACTCTCACAATTGATCTTGTCCTTCAGGTGTGGAAGCAACAAAAATTTCAAGAAACTTAGAAGTTATATTCATGCCAAAAAAATGTTTGCTAATTAATCTACTAAATTGAAAGCGTAGAAATATCTCTTGTAAAAACAATGCATATGTTCTCGGTAGAAGCCTACATCTAAATATTTGTGCAGCCTTATCTTCTATTTCCTCCAACTGAATTGTTGATCTATTTAATTCCATATATCTCTTTTCTAGTTCCTTTTCACATTCTTCATTTTCTTTCTTCCATTTCTCTTTTTCCTAAGCAAGCTCATTGGTCACTTTCCATAATTGGTAGCTAAGTGAGAAGGTTGTGTGGTAATCAAGAGTTTTGATAGGATGTGGATTCTCATCTGACATTGCTAGTTCATTTTCCCTTGTCTTTGTGATTGCCAACTGTGCCAAAAAATCTAGCTTAGTGCTATGGCCATACAATTACAATTTCTCCTCCATCTCCTGCATTTTTACTTCTTTTTCCTTTTCCTTCTGCTCATAATTTTGCACTAATTCTTTCAAGTGTTTAATCCTATCTAATGCCTCTTGGAGTTCTTTCCTTACATCTCCCTCTTCTATGAAAACCTTCTCTATATCTTCAAATTGCTTATTACCTTATTCATAATCTCCATGAATGGGACTATCTAATGTTTCTATCCATAATTTCTTGGTAGTAAATATATCTTCTAATGTAGAATCAAAATTTTTCACCACATATCTTCTCCTTTTCGTTGGTATATTCACATTACCAGGAACATCCCCTTTTTCTTCAGAGTCAATTTCTACAATCATAACATTTTCCTGCCGTTGTTCTTCCTGAGGTTGTTCTTTACTCATCTCTTTTCCTTCAGGTTCCCCTATATTTTCCTTTGTGGAACCTTGTTTCCTCAAGCTACTAGAGCTTCTAGGTGAGTACATTTCTTTCTCAATTTTCTTATTTCCCTTTTAACACTCTTCTTTTTCTTCAGAACACCCTCCTTGTGTTTTGAATCATCTTCTCTCTTCTTTCAAGTATCCCTCTTTTTCTTTGGAATATCCTCCCTTTCTTTTGATTTAGAGGGTGAAGAGGAGGTGGATGCACTATCTCTCTGACTCTTAGATTTTAATGACTTAGAAGAAGAAGGAAATTCCTCAATTATGGGTGACCTAGACTGTAGTTCTTTACGTTCCTCATGCTCACCTTGGCTATAGGTAGGTGAAGCCACAAGTGAGACATGAGGGTTTTCCTCTTCAAGCTTATTTTGGGGCTCATTTTTCGGTTTTGCATCCTCAGGTACTAAAGGTGCATCCAACAAACTATTAAAATATTTGCACCCATCTTTCTTGAAATCCTCCCACCTCACTTGTGGGTATTGAATCCTTAAACTCCTATTTATTAGTAAGGTAATTAAATAGTGATGAGATAGAGAGGTATCCGTTTATTTTCTTTGGTATTTTGAGGCCATGTATTTCAAAAAATTGTACAAATTTTTTGGTACATTCACTAACCTATTATGCCTGAGGGACAAAAGGTTCTGCCTACCATCACAGGTAATGTATCTAACAATTTAAGATGAATAATTTTCCAATCACTAAGAGAGGGAAAGTCTCTTCGTACCTTGTGATGAGGAATCTACACTAAATTTTGTTAAATTCAAGAAGTAGTCAAGCCAACCAACCTTGGTTAAAATGGGTAACACCATTGCATCCTCCAGAATTCACTAATGAGTTGTTGGCTCCCTTCTTATGACATCACCTTTCATTTTAGCTTACTTCTTTGCTCAATGCACTCAATTCAGCTTAGAATTTTAGCTCAATCTTCTCTACCACCTTCAAAACCAAATACTTCCCTTTTGTTTCCTCACATATCTCTACTGGCATACCATACTACAAATTTCCCTTTTCAATACCAACTTAATTCGAGCTCATGAATAGGTTCTAATTTTGACTCCTAGCTCTGGTTTAAACTTAAGCTCAAGTTCTTAGGGTGTAAAATCTAGTAATTTGGGAATGGTAGAAAAAATGAGATAATTTAGAAGGATTTTCATGTCGTTTCTATCCATTGATTTTAATTTAGGTGGCAAATTTCAAAAAGACTGATGAAAAACTGACTAGGCTATACCCTCCACCAACTTAATTGGTGAAGTGACCTCACTTCACATTTCAGATTTGGAGGTGGTTTAAATATGAAATGATGTTAATTAGTAATATAATAGTTCACATGGATGGAGTAATATGAAAAATATAATGAAAGTTTAAAGAAAACTATAATAATCATGATAGCATACCTGAAGTATCGCCTTGAAGAAATAACCATCCTCTACATGTGGAAACTAGAAAGAATATATTTGCTCATTGATTCAATGTGATGAAGAATAACTGTAAGGTAATGAATAGTGGGTGGTGAGTGCAACTTATTGGACATGTATTAAGGATATGAGTTAGTGATTTGACAGCTCCAGTACGTTAAATGCAAATAGGCAACAAAAGAATTATGTTGTGGGTACTTACTATGAAGTGATAGATATTTCATGTGGATATTGTGAACTAAATTTGTGAACATGCAGTGAATATGGCACCAACTCATTTAAATTTTATTTTTGATTGTTAGATGGTGCTATGAGTACTTGCAGTGTCAGGGTCCATTCTGAACGTTGACAACATTAAGCTATAGGTCACTACAGTATTATTACCCTTTATGAATATTGATAAACATGTCCCTTTAAAGATATTGTGAACATTATTATAACGTGCAGTATGTGCATGTGAGATAAAATGACTAATTAATCTCGAGTGATCTCAAAGATTGAGTTGTGTAGCTCAATAATTGGGTCACTAGATGTGCCTAGTATATCATGTTTTTGTTGAAATATCACTCTATGTATTATATTATGTATCTGGTTCACTTTGAGCACCGTATTGTTAAAATAGGGAAAATATGAAATCATCCTTCTATAATGGCTTCTTATAAAGTTTTAACCTGTGGTTGTTTACAAGAAGTGAAAATATGATTGCATCAATGGTATGCAATTAGATTGTCCCATTAGGGTAAACTTGATTAATTTCATACGGGCCCAACCATTTGGACTATAATTTTCATTTGAAGTATTTATATCGTGAATCATCTAATAGTGCCCAATCCTCCATAGTGAACTCATTGGTTTTAATGTATTTATCATGCCACTTCATTCTTTTTTGTTAGACTACCTTTGTGTGATGTATTGCTTCCATTCTTATCCCATCTAACCCATTTAAAGTATGGAGCATTTCCTTCTAATCTTCAGTTTAATCCATTTCTGGTTCTATTGGTGTCCTTAGTGTTTTATATTCAAATTCAATAAGAAGGACTACTGTCGTACCATGGACTAACTCATAAGGTGTAAAACCAGTGGTGGTTTTCCATGTTGTTCTATAATTCCATGTTTCTTTAGGTAACCTTGCAACCCAATCTTTCCTATGCAGCTGCACTATCTTGGTGAGAATACTTTCAATCTCCCTATTAATGAAACTTTCACCTGACCATTATCTTGAGGGTGGTAGGGTGTTGATTTCTTATGTCTAATTTGGTATTCCTCAACCAGCTTGGTGATTGGATCATAAGTAAATTGTGGTCCTTGATCAATGACTATTTCTCTAGGTACTCCATACCTAGTAAAGATGCTTCACATAAGAACTTAGCTACATTACCATCTTTGGAAAATTGTAATGCCTTTACTTCTACCCATTTAGTCAAGTAATCGGTGCAAACAAGGATGTATTCCTTGTCATTGGATGTAGGTGAGATTGGTCCAATGAAGTATAAACCCTAGATTTGTCAAAAGGTGTCAATCTTAACTAAGGGTGCAATGGAATTTTATCACTTTGTGTTGGTCTTCCCATTCTTTGACACCTATCACAACTCCTTGTGTATTTAACTGAATCTTTAGGCAAAGTTGGCCAATAATAACCAGTTGTGAGGATCTTAAAGCCCATTTTTTTTGTTGCAAAATGACCTCCACATGGCTCATCATGACATGTCTTCATGTTATCAAAGATCTCATGCTCCATGATCCACCTTCTCATGATGTTATCAGGGCCAGTATAAAATAGATAACTAGATACCCAGGAGTATGGGAAAATTTTGTGAGCCAGCTGTCTCTTTTCCCTTGGAAAAATGTGTGGTGGAATTTGCCCTATGACCAAATAATTAGAAATAATTGCATACCAAGGTACTTGCACTAGTAGATAAAATAAGTGTTCATCTAGAAATGAATCATCCACCACTCCTTTATTTGATTGTGTTGTCAATCTTGATAGGAAATTTTCCACTATACTCGCTTTAGTAGGTTTGTCAACTATGGTAATGTCAAATTCCTATTAAAGAAGTAGTTATCTTATCAATCTACCCCTAACCACTGGCTTGTTCATTAAATACCTAATTGTTGTGTGGTCTATATGGACAAAGACTAAATAGCTAGTAATATAGTTCTTGAATTTATTAATAGCATATATTACAACAAACATCTGTTTTTCTATTATAGTATAGTTCAACTCTGGTCCTTGAAGATTTTTGTTGATATAGTAAATTGCATACTCTTTTTTTCCTTCCTTCTGACCCAAAACTACTCCAATGGAAAAATCTAAAGCATCTATATGTATGTGAAAAGGCAGATTCCAATTAGGTCCTCTCAAAATAGGTGCTTGAGTCAAGGCTTTCTTCAAGTCTTCAAAGGAGTGTTGACACTCTGTTTTCCATTCAAATTAAACATCCTTACTCCACAAAATAAATAATGTTGCAATAATTTTACTTAAATATTTGATAAATCACTTGTAGTAGCCTACATGGCTAAGAAAACTCCTAATATATCTTTATTTTTGAGGAACAGGTAATGCAGATCTATTATCTCTATTTTGTGTGGATCAACTTGAATTCCTACACTAGATATAAAGTGTCCCAATAAAATTCCTTGTGTCATCATCATGAAACACTTTTCATTGGTGAGTGACAAGTTGTGTTTATTACACATTTTCAACACTTTTTCTAGATTATTGAGAGCTTCCTCATAATTTCCACCATAAGTAATGAAGTCATCCATGCATATCTCCATGCAGTCATGTGCATAATTAGAAAATATGTTGAGGACTACTCTTTGAAAGGTAGATGGAGCATCACATAAGCCAAAGGGCAGTAAAAGTAAGCATAAGTTCCCCAAAGACATGTGAATGTATTTTTGTCCTGATCCTCTAGAGCAATTTTAATCTGGTTATAACCACTAAAACCATCAAGAAAAGAAAATTACTTCTTCCTGGCAGCTAGAGAATCAAATACTTGATCTATAAAGGGCAAAGGAAAGTGGTCTTTCTTGGTTGTTGTATACAATTCCATGTAGTCTACACAAAATCTCCATTTCCCACATTTCTTTGGAACAATTACTAGAGGTGAGACCCACTCACTATCTAATATTGGATAGATAAAACCTACACCAAGAAGCTTTTGTGTTTCATCTTTCACTATCTCCCTCAAGGTAGGATTCATACATCTTTGTGGTTGTAGAATGGGTATATAACCATCATTGATATAAACCATGTTCATACATAAATCAGAATCTATGCCTTTCATATCATCATAATCCCATGAATATGCTGCTGAGTGTTCCTACAACACTGTGTGTAGAGAATTTTTCTGCTCTTCTATCGAGGCATTATTTACATTTAACATTTTTCTAGGCATGATTTCCAATTCCTAGGATTATTCTTGGACATATGAGAGGTCAAGGCTTGGTATGATACATATACATTTTTGAGGTAAGGAATGAAATATCTGAGATAGTTCTTCTATATAATTGATGGGTATAATACAGGTTGCAAGGGTCTTGTAGGAAAATGAGGCAGTCTTGTTGTTGTGGGATCCTGCCACAGTCATTTTGGATTATGTGGGAAATGAGCTCATCTTCATCTTGGTCATCCAATAAGAATTTGTGCTTTAGAGTTATCAATGTCTACAAAGAATAGTTATCTTCCTCATCCAAATTGGGCCAAATAGTTTGCTCAAGGTCAACATAAGGTTGGGATGATGGATAAAGAAGAAATTTCTTCACGATTGTCCCATTGGATATTATCATTTTTCTAGAACTACAACCTATAAATGCATCGATTGTAGCTAGCCAAGGTCTTCCTAGGATGAGTGGGTAACCTAAAAGATTAGCCTTTGGTTGCAGAACTATAAAATTAGCAAGATATTCTTGGGTAAACCCACAAAAGTGGTTTACAATTCGAGTGAGGAAGGAAAACTTGCAAAAAATGACCCCATGCAGAAAAAATAGTTTTTGGGGTTCGAATGAATCCATAGGTTTGAGCGAACCAAAAAATGGTTCGAATGAACCTTGGTTTGAACGAACTAGTTAAATACAAGGTCCCACCATTCTTACCAAAAAACACAAAGAAAAACATGTTTTGAAAAGGGGTTCAAATGAACCAGGGTTAAAATGAACCCTAGTTCGAGTGAACCCCTGGGGGTTTTCTTGAAGCCCCCTTTTCCCTCCTTCTCCCCCTCAGGCACCAAAAAAGTCCAGAATTTTGCGCTTCGAAGCTCGGGTTGAGGATGAAAATGGAGGAGACTTCACAAATCAAACTCGATGATGGTAGCCCTATGAATGAGCTATCCAACTAATATAATTTTAATATGTTTTGGTTTTATTATGTATTTGTTTTTTAGTTTTATTAAACATAGGTTTTTCACAGAAAATCAAGTTCTTTGTTCTACTCTTGGAAAAATAGAAAATTATCAAGTTTTTTTAAACCAAATATGAGTGCTCTAGATATTGAAGTGTCCAACAAAAAAATATTGAATTTCAATACATAAAAAAAAGTTTCATTGTATAGGGTCCGCCTATATCTGAATTGTAATTGGTTTGACTTCAAAACTTGATTAAAGAAAAAATATTCAATAAAAAACTATGAGACCAATTCGAAGTACTAGATATCAGAGTTAAAAATCTGAATTCGAATTTTATCCTTCATGGAAAAAAACTTATGTCGTATATGGTAAGCATAAATCTTTAAAAATGTTGTTTTATGAAAAAAAATAGTTTTCAAAGGAGATGGAAAAAGAAGTGCAATCTGACTCCAAATTTTTTGAAAAAAAAAAATTTAGAATCTATAGACAAAATTTCACAAATCACTAGTTTGCATCATCTTCAAATTCATCATGGTTTAGTTGCTATAGGTGCTTGAAAGTGAGGATTTAGTTAGAAATAATAATTTTAGTGTCTAGTTTGGCCAAAAATTGTAAACCACTATTGTGGGATCACCCTAGACCAAGAATCCAATACAATGACTAAGTCTTCAATAATTCTCTCAGACTTAACTGTGGACCTATTGGCTAGTTGTAGAACAATTTGTATGGGACTGGGGTTGACTAATTGAAGTAACTTCATTGTTTATTTTTTCATGACATTGATTACATCCCTGATGTCTATGAAATTATTGTTAGTGATGGTTCCATTAATCTTAATGTCCACCACTAGACTAATAGGATCTATATACATATGGGCAATAATGTTGGACCCTAACATGATATTATTTAAGGTTTCCCAAGACATGGATTATCTTAGGATCTTGTCTTTTTCTATCTGGTTTCTTAAGATATAGATCCCTTATAGTTTTGGTGCATATAGGAATGTATTTGATAGCTTGGATAAGTGGAATCTTGATTCTCACATATTTTAATTGACCTAAAAGATCTATCTCAACCTATATGTGATGCTTTTGAATAGCTAGGAATTCAGGAAAAGGTGGCTTGGGACTTGAGGTAGTTTTATGTACCTGATTTGATTTAGGTTCCAAAGATGATTTTTATGAAGCTTCAACTATAGGTTCCTCATCCTCCATCCTTGTAATTTGAAGGGATGAAGGTCTAGCAAGTTATTTTCCTTATTTGAGGTGGACATCACTCACCTCTACCCCATATGTAGGGTATTGCATAGCTTTGTTAGTATAAGCTTGTTGAAAAAGCTTAGTTTTAGGGTTAGGTGTAGGTTGGGTAGGTATTTGTGGTTTCTTGGATGGTTGAAATGTAGGATTTGATGGAGGCATTAAATATTTTTCTTGTGGTGGAGAAGGGAGCATAGGCTATTGAAAGTTCAAATTTTTTTGCTACCATTGCTAGCATGGCTGCCACTGAGGTTGCCACTAATTCTACTAGGTTGTCCATTTTGGATTATAGTTGGAACCCTTAAAATTTTGTTGTGGCCAAGGATTTGGCTATTGGTTCCAATTTGGCTGAGCTTGCGGCCATCGTTGAGGGTTATGCCATTGGTTTTGGTTTGCTTGCTAAGGTTGACATTTCCAAGAAGAAAAGTTTTGATTCCCAATAGGAAAGGATGAATTAAAGATAAGGGGGTCTTGTGGCATACCTTGTATTTTTTTCCATGGCATCCTTTGTGCTATATAGAAGAGTTTTTCATCATCTCCTTCATTTGGCTGAAAATTAGGTTTCTCACCTTTATCTTGTTGGATAATAGCCACTCATTTGCACTTGTAATTTGATTTTATTTGCCTATAGCTTGGACAATATTCAGTGAGCATAGCATCAACTTCCTCCTGCTTCTTCTTAATGTGGAGAGTATCCAACTAAGTTTCCAAATGACTAATTATATCCTCTTTAATGTTGGATAACAGGTTGCTTAGCTCTATTTTTGAAACCCATGTGGATGATTTACCAATTGTGGATGTCCGATCTCCTCTTGGCCTTTTGGTATTAAAGGTCCTAGAATAATTATTGTGGACCTTACATATTTCTTGAAATGGTACCTATGAAATATCTCCTTGTCCAATGAGGTTCAATGCATCCATGCAGACATCATTGACTCCCCTCAAAAAGACTAAATTGAGGGACTCTTTTGACAACTTGTTATGTGAATGATTTAGTAATTATGGATTTCCTATCTCCTCTTGAACTTTTAGTAAAGGTCCTAGAATAATTCTTGTAAACCTTATAGATTTCTTGAAATGGTATCTATGAAATATGTCCTTGTCCAATGAGTTCAAGGAATCCATGCAAACATCATTGACTCCCCTCAAAAAGACTAGCTTGAGGGACTCTTCTGACAACTTGTTCTATGGGTTTTTCTTTAGATAAAACTAAAATATCTCCACATAATATTCTAAGAGCTCATCATCCTTTTGTGACATTCTAAAAATGTCATCTTTCCTCCTGTCAGGTCCCCTAAATTAGTCCTGATACTTTTCTAGGAATAATTTCTTCATAGTGTCCCAATCAGGAACGACATCCCAGCCTAATCCCATGAACCATCTTAGGCATGCATCCTTATGAGTTGCAAGGAAGAGTTTGATCCTATGAGAATCAATAATATAATCATAACTTTGGCACAGGACATCAAAATCAATATAAATTTATTTGGGTCCTCAATCATTAACCCATAGAAAATTGGTAAGTCTAAAGGAGGAATATTCTTTAGCACGATATCCCTTTCTTGGTTAGTGATAGGGAACTCAAATGTTTCACATTCAGGATCATCATCCACTGCATCCCCCATGGTGTGGTATGTTCCTTTTGTATGTGTGCTAGATGTTGGTGATAAATAAATTTCTTCTTCAGTATTACCTTCACTTTGAGTACTAGATTCACCAACTTCTGATATAGTTTCTTGGTGTGTAGAGGGAATGAATCTAACCAAGGTATCTCACTGCCTCCACATACATGTAATATGGCTTTATAATGTAGCGGTCTTGCACAATGTTAGTTTATCTCTAGTGTTGGAAAAATATTAAGTCTAACAATCCTAATGCTAGAAACAAAAGTTAAATAGGAAAGCTATAAAAATAAGTCTATGAAGATAGAACCATCCTCGAAAATGGTGCCAAAAATGTAGAGTCTCAGCTAATGTACTATAAACTTGGTAGAACCTACACAATTTAGAGGTTTAACGAACTGAACAGTCCACTCAACATTGCTCAAGACTACATTAAATTGTCAACCCAAGGTTTGTAAGCTTGTGATGGTGCAACATTATGTATGCCTTCAAGGACTAAAAACTACTTAAGCTACCCTAATCAAGTCATTCTACTTGTTGGAAAATCACATAATTACAAAACAATAAAACACATAACCAGAACTAGTGGCTATGGGTACCTACAACATAGACTATAATTGAACTGTTACTAATGAAATGATGTTGTGACAACTCAAAAATTGATAAAAAAGAATAAATCAACTAAATTAACCTCTAGAGTAATATTGGTTAACCATTGCATGCATATTCATAAGAATTCATTAATAATAAACAAGATATGAGATTCTAGTTACCTTGCATATGATTCATGAAGTATTGATAAACTAATAACATCTATTAAACAAAAATAAATAACTGGAAAATGAAGTGAGGAATAGTACTTTAAGTGGCCTGATCAAGTGGTTGTTCTCACTTTAACTGAACCCTAATCTAATTAATCAAATTCTACACATCCCATAAAACTAACTCCATGCATTGTATATCATCACGAAAGATTACAAAGGATATTTTTACAGATTGCACTAAATAATTCTAAATATTTCATGTCTTAAAACTGAAATTAATTCATAACATAAAACTAAAAAACCAACTAACTATCCTATGGATTCAACCACAAGCTTTATACAAGTTTGATGGAATCTTATCCAAAGCAACTCCATTTAAATTATTAACTCCACTCCCAAATATTTTGAGCGTAGAGTTAAGATTGATTTATTCAACCTATAATCAAAAAAGTAATAGGACTAAAACTCTATCAAAATAGAATTGCATGTAAACATACAACCATTTGTCAAAATACTATAGACATCTAAATTTGACCACTTCCACATGGCCAAAATCATCTACTCTATTCATCTATTTCATTAATAGTGATTAAATAATTTATTTAATCTTTATTTCATTTTCTGCCTAAGGTTCCTAAAGTATGTAATTAAATAATTAAATACTTTACCTTACACCTTTTATTCTCTAAATTAAATACATACGACAATTTATTTAATTTAGTCATTTGACCTTTTTGATCAAAATCAATTTTTAATTCCTCATTTTCTCTCTCCTTGTCACATTCTCCATAATCCTCTTTCAATCGGGATTAAATTAATTAATCCATGATTAGGATGTGCACCATTTAATCAAGATTAGTGACACATCCTCCATAATCTCCCACTTGCTTCTAATCTCTCATTAATTATCCTAATCTGGTGTTTGCACAACCTTAATCAAGGTCATTAGCCACATTTAGCATACCTTTTTTTAGTCAACCTTTCCACTTTCCTTTCCTGGCCTTGACTCTCTTTCCCATGTGAATTTTTATTTCACGTTTATTCATCCTAAGCTCCTCTCTTCCCCATGTGAATTTTCAATTCACATTTTATCCTTCCAAGGTTTACCCTATCCCCATGCAAGTTCTAGAAGACTTGACTTGTCATTTTACATGTGCCAAGAACTTCTACAACTTTTGACTTGTCACATCACTCACATGTGGCAAATCCCCATATTTTTGGAAACCCTCTCTTATCCATTAGACTCTCTCAAGAATGTGAATTTTTAATTCACATTTATTTCTCCAACCACTTTCCCATTTTCCATGGAGATTTTTGAGAAATTCTAAAATTTCTCAAATGTCTTTTTCATTCTCATTTGGGGACAAGAAATTCCTTTTTGAGAAAATATTCTCATCCCCCAAGGTACCTACAAGGTACTTGTCTTTCCTCCACATCATGTACCTCTCTTCCACCTCATTTCCACATCATCTCACCCTAAGCCATCTCACATTCCAAATGTCAAGATGTGCGGGCTTGTGAGTCTTCAACTCACCATAGCCCTCCATCTTGACCTTGTTGGTTTAATCTCAACCATTGAATTCTCTAGAAAATTCAGATTGTTTTATAAATACCCCCTCCTTTCTCTCATTTAAAAAAATGAGATTTTTTCTATCAAACTCTTGCCAATTTTCATTTGCAGCATTTTAGCCATTTGCAAGCATTTTTCATCAATCCACCAAATCCTTTAGCCACTAGCATCTTATTACATTTTGTATCTTGCATCCATTCATCTCCATAGCCATCCAAGGAGCACACAAACTCTCAAAAATCAAGGGCCAACCAAGGAAACCAACAACATAAAAGGTATAACAATTTATCTTCTTATTTTGTTTATCTTTGTTGCATAGGTATTCCTTTAGGCTAATATTGAATAGTATTTCTTGTGTTTTTCCTTTTACTGCATTATTAGTTAGTTTTACATTTTAGAATAGGGTATAATATTTTAGGGATCACATTTCTGTCATGCCCGATGGGACCCACAAACAGATCTCTTTGTTTCATGTTTGTTGTTGTAAAAGTTGTTTCTAGGTCTAGGTCACAGAGGGGTGGATTTTCCCCATATAGGAGCGGACTTGACCTCCCGTGTGCTACAGAGGGGAAATTTTTTCCTCTTGTTTGAATGTTTCTAACAGTGTTTCTACAGAGGGGTGGATTTTCCCTCCTGTTCCAACGTTTCTGACAATTTTTCTATGGAGGGGTGGATTTGCCCTCCTATTCCAACATTTCTGATAGTTTTTCTATAGAGGGGTGGATATTCCCTCCTATTCCAACATTTTTTATAGTGTTTCTGTAGAGGGGCAGATTTGCCCTACTGTTCCAATGTTTTTGATAATTTTTCTATAGAGGGGCGAATTTGCCCTGCTATTTCACTGTTTCTAACAATTTTCTGGAGAAGGGCGGACCTACCCTATTGTTTCAACATTCTTCACTACAGAGGGGTGGATCTTCCCTATCGTTCCAAAAAATTTCATTGCAGAGGGGTGTATTTTCCCTAAACAACACATTTTTGAAGGAAAAAACAGGCATTTTAGCTTCGATTTTGGCTCAGTTTTTTGTTGTTTTGAAGTTCTAACCCCATAACTTTGCTTGTTTGTGGGTGTAGTTGGATTTCTTACTAATAATTTGCAGTATTTTTTGGTTATTCACAAGAGACAAAGGATAAAATAACTAACATTTGTTTGCAGGGCCGTTACTTGACTCAAATTTTAAGACTCTTTTATTGTTGTTTTCATCTAGGCACATAGTTTAATTAGGAGGAAGTAATACTTGCTGTGTGGTGTGTCTAATTTTGTGTTACCCAAAGGGGGCATTAATTTTTTTTCACCTTCCCCTCAAGCACTTTGTGTGAACCAAGGGGTAGTTGGAAATGATTAGTGCCTTCTTTTTAGAGGGACCTTCTTGGGGATTTCATCACCCCAAGGGACGATCCCAACCATGCATATCAACGGGGTATAAAAAGGGGGGAGAGCCAAAATTGTACCCCAATCTAGTCACATCATGTCTGGCAGAGTGTCGAAGGTAGGGTGATACCTAGATAGACGTGAAGAGTTGGCAATGATGGAATCAATGAGAAAATATATTCTTTCTAGTTTCCACATGTAGAGGATGGTTATTTCTTCAAGGCGATACTTCAGGTATGCTATCATGATTATTATAGTTTTCTTCATCACATTGAATCAATGAGCAAATATATTCTTTCTAGTTTCCACATGTAGAGGATGGTTATTTCTTCAAGGTGATACTTCAGGTATGCTATCATGATTATTATAGTTTTCTTTAAACTTTCATTATATTTTTCATATTACTCCATGCATGTGAACTATTATATTACTAATTAACATCATTTCATATTTAAACCACCTCCAAATCTGAAATGTGATGTGAGGTCACTTCACCAATTAAGTTGGTGGAGGGTATAGCCTAGTCAATTTTTTCATCAGTCTTTTTGAAATTTGCCACCTAAATTAAAATCAATGGATAGAAATGACATGCAAATTCTTCTAAATTATATCTCATTTTTTCCGCCATTCCCAAATTACTAGATTTTACACCCTGAGAACTTGAGCTTAAGTTTAAATGAGAGCTGGGAGTCAAAATTAGAACCTATTCATGAGCTCGAATTAAGTTGGTATTGGAAAGGGAAATTTGTAGTATGGTGCCAGTAGAGATATGTGAGGAAACAAAAGGGAAGTATTTGGTTTTGAAGGTGGTAGAGAAGATTGAGCTAAACTTCTAAGCTGAATTGAGTGCATTGAGCAAAGAAGTAAGCTAAAATGAAAGGTGATGTCATAAGAAGGGAGCCAACAACTCATTAGTGAATTCTAGAGGATGCAATGGTGTTACCCATTTTAACCAAGGTTGGTTGGCTTTACTACTTCTTGAATTTAACAAAATTTAGTGATGACATGACAAGAAGGTTTGCATCTACTTGGATTGAATATGATGAACCTATGGTAAAATTACTTTTAGTAGATGCATTTGAGGCTGTCATTGCATAGTTCATTGGGTTACCAAGAACAGGGGTGGAATTTCTAGCATGAGCCAACTTAGGTGCAGCTAGGGAAGAATTTTGTATATGAGAGAGGAAGTAGATTCCTCATCACAAGGTACAAAGAGACTTTCCCTCTCTTAGTGATGGGAAACTTATTCATCTTAAATTGTTAGATACATTACCTGTGACGGTAGTTAGAACCTTTTTTCCCTCAGGCATAATAGGTTAGTGTTATGTTATGTTATGGCATTCCATCATGCATCTCATTTGCTGCACTGCTTCCTCCCCCATATCCTAATAATGGGGGCACACCTATACTTACCAATTTGCTACCTCCTACATTTTGATAGCCTCCAAATAATACACACCAATCCACCACACTCCAAGCATCAGCAAAAAATATTTCTACCGATGTAGCCTCATCTCAACCCTCACATCCACAACATCCACAACACACTACCATTCTTACACAACCATCACATCAAGTAGTGCAATCTACCTCACAGCCACAACAACCACCGCATAGCCCTTTTGTGGCCGCCCCCCAGCAACAATATATCTCATCTCACCCATCTGATCAAAAACAACCACAACAACGACCCCCACAACAAAATGAGCATATCCCTACACAAACACACAATAATCTTCTTACTAAGTACATCTATCATCCCTCTAGCACATACACTATTTCATCCCATCTCAATATGAATCCTCATTAGAATTCTCAAAACCAAACATAGACCCAATCACCACCTTAAACCAATCCTTTGCAACCTCAAAATCATCCCCACCAACAACCATCGAATCCATCCCCATATGCCATGCAACAACCCACCATTGTGCAACAATACCAATCCTATCCGCCCCACTTTCAACAATAGCCAACTTATCAGCAGGGGGCACCTTACATTTCTTATTACAAACAACCATCATCACATCAACAAAGAGTCGCTACCTCCATGTATTATTGAATTGATACACAACAGCAAGACCTGTCCCTCGCTTCCTACTATCAACAACAATCGCCTTACCATCAAGTGGCTCCCACTCATCACAATCAATCATCCAACTATCAATCCACTTATAATCAGAAAAGACACTCGTATCCAACTTAATATGTCTATGATCCGACAATGGTAGGGCCATCCTCATCATATCAACAATACTATCCATACAATCAATCCACTCTGACTCCCACAACTCTCGTCAATAAAGACTTGGAAGAAGTAAAACCAGCATTAAAAGATCTACAGGCTGGAACAGGTAGACAAACATTCAAGTTTGCGACATATGTCCTTATCCTTTTGATCCCTCCATCTCCTTGGTTCCTTTCCCCAAGAATTTTGAGATACCAAAATTTGAAAAATACAAAGGAACTGGGGAACCTAGAGCCCACCTTCAAGAATTTTATGCTCATTGCCAAGAGGTCATGCTTAATTATAATTATCTTATCCGACTTTTCCCTAAGAGTCTACAAGGAGTTGCCCTTAACTCGTTTATGGGCCTTGAAAAAGGATCTATCAAAACCTTTGCACAATTATTCGAACAATTTTTCTCCCACTTCTCTTTTAATCTAGAGAAGGATATTGACACACTCGATCTCCTAAAAGAAAAACAATGTGATGGAGAGACCTTTGCAAGCTACTTGCAAAGATGGCGTGCCTTGGCCAGCAGGATGAAATTCCCACAATCAGAAAAAGACATGGTCACATTATTTATAAAAAACTCCCACCCAAATATGGCTCATAACTTCCAACTCCATTGTATCACCACCTTTGCGACACTTGTGGAGAAGGGTCCCATCTTGGAACGAGCCCTTTTTGCAAAAGGGCAAGTTAATTTTTTTAATTTCAATAAAGAGAAGTCCTTTGGGGATAAACCTTGTTATTGGAATAGAAATAAAAATGTTGTCAATGATAGTGTCACTAACACCAAACATGTTCAAGTGGCCACCACCACACAAAAATACCCTCCTCAACAATAGGCATCACTCCAAAATTCCATATCCATCCCCCAAGGGGCACCATGACAACAATCCAACCAAAATAACCAAGGGGGGAAAAAACTGCAATTCACTCAATTGGGAGAACCCCTTAGCATGGTGTTTAGCAAGCTTCTTCAAGCCAATTATCCCATCACGTATCCTATCACCAAACCTCTTGATATGTCTAAACCCAAACCTGTTTGGTTTAAAGACAATGGATATTGTGAATTTCACAAGATTAAGGGACATACCTTAAATAAATGTCAAGGCCTAAAAACTTACATTCAAGGCCTCATCGATCAAGGTGAAATCCATGTAGATGCTAACACATCATCTTCATCCAATTCTCAACTCTAGATATATACAAATGCTTTTCCTAACCACAATTAGGGTCCTAGTACTTCCAAATCTAAGCCTAGATCTAACAAAAATAATAATAAAAGTAACATCACCAATAACATCAGCTATAAAAATGTGCCATACAATTATCAAGGTGTGGTCTCATATGTAGAACAAGTGGAACCATGTGTATGCATGATACATGTCAAAGGAAAATATCCACAATGTGTTGTTACCGCTTGGAAAACCTACATCACAGTCCCATTAGCTCCTCCATCTACCCAATGACCATTCATCAGTTCACAATATAATATCCTTGACCACCTAGGCAAGAATGCAACCCAAATATCCATCTTAGATCTGCTTAACTCATTTCCTGTGCATCAAGACATCTTGACTAAGGCTTTGCAAAGCACACAAGTGCCCGATGATATTGACCCCACCCAATTCTAAGCATTGGTAGGAAATCTCTCATCAACCTATTAGTTAGCCTTTAGCCAAAAAGACATGTCGTGTCTTGATTCAAGGCACAACCACCCCCTCCATCTCGAGGTTTGTGTAAATTGCCAAAAGGTAAAAAGGATACTAGTAGATAATGGTTTGGCTCTAAATCTTTGCACATTAAAATTCATACAATAGGTTGGATACACCCAGGCTGACTTAAGAAGTCAAGTTATCACCATGAAGGCATATGATAATGCAGAGTGGGATTCTGAGGGAATTATTTGTCTCCCCATTCAAGTGGGCCCCATTGTATAGTAAACTATGTGTCATTTTTTGGACCTTGACCTTCCATACAACATCCTTCTTGGCCGTCCATGGATTCATTCTATGCAAGCCATCCCATACACCTATCATCAATGTTTAAAGTTCCCATTTCAAGGAATGGAAGTTACCATACAAGTTGATCCCCAATCGTTTGAATATTGTCATGCCTTAGAAGCTTCCTTTCCAAATTCAAATTACTACCCATGAGTCGAAATGGGGGCATCCCAAACATATGATTCTCATCCATCCACCAATACACTAAACAACTCATCTACACCATCATCCACAATTGCTTCCACCATCACCAAGGTACAGATCATAGACAAGGGATGTGGTGAATATGAAATGCATACCACACTAAATGTGGCAACCATGCCACCCTCGTCCTGTACATATGGACAACCAACTTTTCTAGTATGAAAAGTAGAAGAAAAAACACTTACACTCACATCCAAGAACATGGGTTCGACAACATTCAATGATCTAGGATCCCTTCAGGATCAAATGGAAGCTGATATCAGCCAATGGGTTTATCGAGAGGAACCTAAGCCATGACATCCCCTTATAGAATACTTCCTAGAAGTTTATCCACGTGCCTCCAAGTTCATTGAAAAGTGTCAATACCAAGGCAGAGGCCTTGGTGTGGAAGAACAAGGAAAACGCCAGCCCATTGAAGCAACTAACATCCGACCAAGAAATTTGGGCTTGGGTTATGATACTAATTAGAAGGGTCCAATGACATCCTCTAGCACTTCTAACAATAATAGTGTTGACGATGGTTCCCTCAAAAACATACCAAAAGAAGAGTCCATCATATACGTGTACGATGATTTGAATCACGTTGATCTCCCTTCCATGTTTGAATGCTTGTCTGTTTGCACCATAACCTCATCCCTCAAACATCTTGAACTTATAGATCATGACCTACAAGGTAGTGGACCTATCAAAAAATTTCCCTCAGAGGATACCTACATACATCTCATGGGATTAGGGGAAGATGAATGCCCTAATTGAAAAATAAAAAACAAGAAAAAATAAAATAGGTCATCAAGTGAAAACCTCATCGAGGCACTTTTTGACTAGGAAAAAGTAAAAAAAAAGGGTGTATCTGACAGTGAAAACCTCAATATGACACTGGAAGATGGGGATGTTCATCTTCCCCTTGTGGGAACACAAATACTTGAGCAGTCTTCTATTCTCATTGAAGAGACGCAAGAGGTAAATTTGGGGACAAAAGAAAATCCAAGGATCACTTATGTAGAAAAATCTTTATCAAAAGCAGAGTATTTTACTATTGTCCAAATTCTCAAAGAAGGGGTTATCAATTTTGCATGGGTTTATTCTGATATGCCCGGCCTAGATCCTGACCTTGTTGTACACCATTTGGATGTCCTTTCAGATGCCAAACCTTTCAAGAAAAAGCTTTGAAAGATGCACCCGTAGGTAGCACTATTAGTTAAAAAATAATTGGAGAAATTACTAGATGCTAGCTTTATTAGACGCATTGATTATTCCGATGGGATTTCCAATATAGTACATGTTGCTAAACCTAACAGAGACATTGGGATTTGCACAGATTTCTGCGATCTTAACAAGGGCTATCCAAAAGATGACTTCCTATCACCTAACATCGACATATTGGACGACATTACTGTGGGACATGAGATGTTATCCCTTATGGATGGCTTCTTTAGCTACAATCAGATCCGAATTTCCCCTGAAGATCAACACAAAATCGCTTTTACAACACGTTGGGGTACCTTTTGTTACAATGTCATGCCCTTTGGCCTCAAAAATACAAGGGCAACATATCAACGAGAAATGACTATTATATTCCATGACCTCATCCACATTATCATGGAAGATTATGTTGATGACTTGCTGGGAAAGTTTGGAACCAGAGAAGAGCACCCTACAATTCTAAAAAAGTGTGTTTGGTGTCACGTCAGGGAAATTGTTGGGCTCCGTAGTCTCCCAGAGGGGCATCGAGGTTGACCCTTCTAAAGTAAAAGCTATCATGGATATGCCTCCACCTAGAAACGTAAAATAGTTAAGGAGCCTTCAACGAAAGCTACAATCCATCTGTCAGTTTATAGCCCAACTTGCAGATAAATGTCATTCATTCACTCACCTTCTAAAGAAAGACACCACCTTCAAATGGAATCAACAATGTCAATTGGGTTTTGATACGATCAAAGAATACTTGGACCACCCACCAATATTGATGCCACCTATCTCTAGAAAACCCCTCTTGCTATACATGTCTGCCACTTCAGTTGCATTGGGGGCATTGTTGGCACAACATCACGAATCCTCAAAAGAGCTAGCAAATTATTACATTAGCTGAACACTGGTTTGTTATGGACTCAATTATTCACCAATGGAGAAAGAATGTCTCATTGTGGTCTCCAGTACACAAAAATTACATCATTATATTCTTAGCCATCTGGTAAAGTTGATATCAAAAGTTGACCCTCTCAAATACATGTTATCTAAGACAACCCTAACTAGCCGAATGGCTAAATGGATCATGCTTCTAAGTGAATTTGATATAGAATATGCAGATAGAAAAGAAATCAAAGGATAGGTAATAGAAGATTAGTTGGAAGATGCTCCATTAGTAGATGTCTATCCCAGAGAATCTGATTTTCCAGATGAAGGAGTCTTTGCAGTATCAGAAGCTACCACATGGACACTATACTTTGATGGATCACACACTAATAATGGATCAGGGGTAGGAATCTTTCTTATCACCCCCCAAGGAGATTACATACCAAAATAATTCAAATTGGATTTTCTCTACACCAACAACATCGCCGAATATGAAGCCCTTCTCACAGGCCTTAAAATCGCAGTTCAATGGCACATCACTCTTCTGCAAGTTTTTGGTGACTCCCAATTAGTTATAAAATAGGTCAATGATGAGTTTCTAACAGAAGATGACAAGTTTTTTCCTTACAAACACATGGTGGATGATTTCAAAAAATATTTTGCCTTCATCCAATTTGAGAAGATCCCAAGAATCCAGAATAAGGTAGCAGACACTATGGCTACCATTGGTTCTCTCCTTGACATGCCAAAAAACTGCATAGATTATCAATTCCTAGTCGAGCAACTCCTAATCTCAGCATATGATATCCCTGAGAGTGACATGGTGTGTGATATAGTAGGTCCTGAATCCCCTTAGTACCACAAAATTTACACCTATATTCATGACAACACCCTCTCGTCTGATCTCACAAGAAACCAACGTAAATCATTTATCCAACACATTGCCCACTACACCATCATCGATGATACACTTTATTGACATGGGTATGATGGAACTCTCCTCCATTGTTTAGATGAAACCAAAGCCCGCACGACATTAACAAAAGTGCATAGCAATATTTATGGGGCTCATTCTAATGGTGTGACCTTAGCCAAATGGATTCTAAGAGAAGGGTATTACTAGCCTACAATGGAACATGATGCTTTTGAATATGTCAAAAAGTGTCTTCTGTGTCAACAACATGCAGATTTGATTCACGCTCTGGCATAAGAGCTACAACCTATCACAACACCTTGGTCGTTTTCACAATGGGGTTTCGACTTTGTTGGAAAGATTTGTCCTCCAACCTCTGATGGTCACACTTTTATCATCACAGCCACTGAATACTTCACCAAGTGGGTGGAATCCATACCAATCACTCAAATCACAGGTGTTTAGATCTCTAAATTCATCCTCTACCATATCCTCTGTAGGTATGGTATCCCCTTCGCCATCATCACTGATAATGGAAAGACATTCAAGAATAAGTGTATGAAGCTCCTTTGTGACACGTATCATATCCAACATCATTGGTCCACCCCCTATTACCCCCAAGGTAATGGAAAAGCAGAGGCAACAACCAAAATGTTGATCAAAATCATTAAGAAGATGGTCAATAGCACTGGCCGAGATTGGCACCTCCATATCCATCCTGCTCTTTGGGCCTACCATGCATCCATCTCCACCCCCATTGGCGCTACTCCATACTCTCTTTTCTATGGCACTAAAGCCATCTTTCCAATCGAATTCGAAATCCCTTCACTCCGAATATCACTCAAGAATCTCATCACTGATGAAGACACCTGAGTGGCACTCCTGGCACAATTGGAATTGCTAGATGAAAAATGGGCAAGGCTTATAACCATCTGCAAGCCTATCAGCATTGACTCAAAAGGAGCTACAATAAGAAATTTTTCCATCACCAATTCAATGTTGGTGATTTGGTCCTTAAAGAGAATCAGTGGAATCAACAAGATCGAGAGAAAAAGGGTAAGTTTGAAGCTAATTGGTTGGGCCCTTATGTCATCACCACAAAGTATGGTTTTGGCACATACAGGTTATATACCCCTAAAGGGGAGTCCTTGGAAGAACCCATCAACATTATGCATCTGAAGAAATTCTATACTTAGGTTAGTTGGGTTATCCTTCCTGGTAAAATCTCAAAAAATACAAAAAAATCAAAAAAATCAAAAAAATAAAAAAATAGTAAAGAGAAATAATTCGTCCTATGGTGAAAACCACCCATGCATGGTGCCTTGGATATGTATGATTGGTGAAAAATTGGAAACATGTGATGAGCCCATAATAGGTTTATAATTTGGATATCATGTTATAGTTTTTAAAAGCCCTTGCTCTCTTTTATGGATGTTTTAAAACTCCGTGGTTATAAACTTTTCATGTTAATGGGTAGTATTCTATGACAATCATTCCTATATCCTCATAGCCTAAATATCTTAGTATGTCTATGTTCATTACCCTGTTTTGACCTCTCAATTGACTGATAACAATATATGTAGTTTTTGGATAAGTAAAGATGAATTTGATGCCTGTGATTAATAATGGGTATCGTGCTATTATGAGTGCATGCCTTCTTTTGCCTCTGCTGCCATGTGTCCTAGAGGTTGTTAAAAGCTAGTATGAATGGGTCAATGCACAACAAAACATGGCCTTGTGGAAAAAAGCCACCTCCAGCACACCATTGAAGGAGTCATTTCAAGCGAGGATTCTTTGAATGGGTCATTGGGAAGGAAACCAAATGGATCATCAATCTGGGAAGAGTGGAGTTCTAGGTTCCCTCTGAATCTATTGAGTGGTTAAACTTGCATTTATGAAATCTTTTCCTCAGCCTCAGGAGGCATTTATATCTGCATCTTTCTCTATTAGTTAGTTAGTTAGCTATTTCTCTTTAAATAAATGTTCCTCCTGCATGAGTGAACGAGATGATTAGGAAGAGATTAGAATAGAGAATAGAGTTAGAACATAGTGTATTGAGATAACTGTTATAATGAAAAATAGAGCTTTGTATTAAAGATTTTTTACACACAAAACAACCATGTATGTGATTTAGAGTTCATGAATAAAAATCTAATGAACTTTTGAGTTCAACTCTTGTTTAATTGGTTGATGCTTGCTAAGGGGGGCCACTTAGTAAGTATCTTTAGTTACTTGTTTACTTCTTGTTGCTTATCTGTTAGAATTTCATTCCAATAATTTTTAATGCAAACTCAGTCTTATACTGTTCCTGTAGCATAAGGAATCCATCCCTGTGTTTGTTCCTGCAGCATAAGGCCATCTCATGGTTTGTTTCCCAATAATGGTTATTATGATTCCCGCTTTAGTTAATTAATGCTCAAGTTAGCAAGACTTTGTCTCACATTCCTGCATCAGAATTAGAATTCCTTTCAAGCATTTATTTCAAGTAGGTTGTGGCTAAAACTGGTTCTTAGTGCACATACAGTGCCACTCCATTTCAAGTATACGTTCCCTGGTTTGACAAGTAAATGAATGACCATGAGAAGATATTAGTCACCTACTAGAATGTCCAATTCCCAGGTTAGGATTTGCTGTGATTTTTATATCCTTTTGTGGGTGACAACCATTATTGGCGTCATTGTTGGGGATGGTGTCAAGCTAAGAACCTGTCATAGTCATTGTTAGGAGTAGCTTAGTGTGTTTATTTTGGAATTTTCAAATCTTTCAAATTTTCAGTTAAGTCCATTACATGCATAGAAGAAGAGATGCTCTAGGGAGATTCTTACTAAACCCTTCCCTCACTGATAATGATTTTGAACCAGCTTCTAATCTATTTGAGGAAGAAGGAAACCAAGATATTAATCCATTTGCTAAAGACCCACTCGCTGAATTTCCCTTTGACCTTGCTGAAGAAGAACCCTAGGAAAATCCATTTGCTCTGATATTTCATCAAGCAGATATGGCACAGAATCCACCTAATCAACCTCTTGCTTTTGAATTCCCTATTATTTCCCACCAAGATAATGATAATCTAAAAAATATTCCTACTTTATTACTTCCCAAGTTCTATGGACTAGTTACTGAGGACCCAAACACTTTCTTGTTTGAGTTCGACATCCTTTGTCGAAGTTATGATTATACCACAGATGCTCACAAGCTGAAGTTGTTTCCTGCTACTTTGAAAGAAGGAGCTCTAAGATGGTTCATGAGTTTGGGGAGGAATGTTCTTGATAGTTGGACATGCATGCAAACAAAGTTTATTGACAAATATAAGGAATATTGTAAGAGTGGTAGTAAAGGTGATGATATATTCTGAATTCAGCAAAAGGAGGATGAAAGCTTGGAAGAGTATGTCTCAAGGTTTTTGTTTTCTTTGAAGAAGAATTCAGACCATACTCTCGATGAAGAATCTCAGAAATTACTTTTTCTGAGGGGAATCAATGATTCTTGTATTGATGCTTTGGATCTAATAGGAGGAGGAGATATAACACAAGTGCCTTGGGATGATATTAAGAGCATATGCCGCAATTACTCTCGAGCAAGTGTCAAGAAGGGAAGACATCATCAGGCCACAATGGGAAAGGCTTCTAATAATGGAGTTTCACGGATGGAGATTTCAAATTTGCTGTCTGA
The DNA here is from genome assembly GCA_007115665.2 of Sequoiadendron giganteum. Lineage (NCBI taxonomy): Eukaryota > Viridiplantae > Streptophyta > Pinopsida > Cupressales > Cupressaceae > Sequoiadendron > Sequoiadendron giganteum. The sequence goes on along the minus strand of CM021100.1, from coordinate 285,502,579 downwards.
TTTCAAGCATGATATCATAAATAATATGGTTACACAGTTGGATACTATGCAAGCTCGAAAGAAACATGAGGAGGCTGAAGCAATCTTGGCCGAGTTTTGGCCACATTGTCGACAAAAGAAGCGTGACTGCAGATGTAAGATGGTGGCCAATATGGAAGCTAAGCAATTACCTATTGACTTTAAGGCAATAGAAGGTGATGATGACCAAGTATTCTACGTTGCACAAAGGCGTCCATGGGCTCAAAAACAAGGTATGCCTCAAGACCCTTTAAATTTTGGTAATCCTTACTCTAATTACAGTAACCAATGGCAACCTACATATGGCCCATCACCACCATGGAATACCTCTCAACCACAATGGCCTAACTATCCAAATCAACAATGGCAATCTCCTCAAGGAGGTTGGCAGCACCCACAAGGACAATGGGCTCCACCCCAAGGTAATAGTAGAATCCTCAATGGAGAAGCCCTCGACAATGGTAGAGCCAATCCCCTGGATTCCTGCAGCCACAACAACCATAATTTCCAGCCCTCATGCCGCCATCTGCAGCCCCTACAACACCAGCTGTAAATACTGGCCCTCCAAAATAAATGCCTATGCCTACTCAACCATTGCCAAATCCTAATAATAAGCAGCAGCAACAACAACCTATTTATTTTACAGAAGCTAATCATTATCTAGCTTATTCTTTGCATATCAATGATATCCATCTACGGTTTGGCACCACACTGCCTACCTCGTAGCCTCTAGTAATTATTGAGATTCCAGAATCTATCTCTAAACAATCTACTGATCCTCCAGCCAATATACCTATGTCAGATACTATTTCTAAGGAGACCATCCTACAACATCAATCCAAACCACCTTTTCCTTAGAGATTTCAAGTCACTACACCCAAGTCCATGGAAGAGCCTACCTTTGATATTTTGGATCAGCTAAAGAATGTACACATCCAAATTCCACTATTCCAAGCCATAAAAGATGTTCCAATCTATGGAAAATCCATTAAGGAGGCCTGTTTGAAGAAACTTGGAAGAAAGAAAAAGGATCCCCAAACTATCTATGTTCTTGGAAAATTAGCAGATATTATGTTAGGAAAAGTAGTTATGCCAAAATATATCAACCCTGGAAGTCCTGTGGTACAAATAAATATTAATGGCCAACTGGTAAAGAATGTTTTGATTAACCTAGGTGCAACCATTAATATAATGACCAAACATACTATGGAGTATTTGAATATCTTAATTATTAGGTCTACACCCACCGTCCTGCAACTTGCTAACAGTTCCACTGTAACACCTGACGGCCCGGTGGAAGATATAATTGTCAATCTTGAATCATGGGAATACCCCACAGATTTTTCCATATTATCCACTAAGGCAACTTTGGGGGGATATCCTATCATCCTAGGTAGACCATGGTTAGCCACAACTGATGCCTTTATAGGATGCCATTCTGGAGACATGACAATCTCTGATGGTCAGTCAACAAAGAAATTGGCTCTATACCCGCCTACCCAGCCTCAGCTAGATTTGTCTAAACCAATTTGGCTAGACTTAGGAGAAGAAACTAAAGATGTCAACTCATTGGCCCAGTTGATGATGCTACAAACTAATCCATTTTTCCAACTTCAGAATGAGGATGACCTGCTTTTCCAAAATTTGCAGTCCAATTCTGACATAAATAGCCCATCTATTTCAAATAACAGTCCTCACCAATCTTTCCTATAGCAACTGAGCTGTAAGAACCTGCCATTTAAAGTCCCTATAGTCTATCAACATTTGCTCCCACAAGAAATATAGACACCACATTTTCCAGTAGCTTCCATGAATGCTCTTACCAAACAAATTGAGCTGTCTCCAGGCCACTATCTAAATATCAACAATCAATTACCTAAAGCTCAACAAACTTCCCTAGTCGCAATGCTACAAGATCAACACAATGCTTTTGCATGGGAATATGGGGATATGAAGGGAATAGATCCTTAGTTCTATACTCATAGGATCTATATTAAGGAATATTGTTCTCTTGTTAGGCAGTCTCAACGAAGGATAAACCCAACACTTAGAGAAATAGTTAAAAATGAACTTCAAAAATTGCTTGATGCTAGTTTCATCTACCCTATTTTAGACAGTCAATGGGTATCTCCATTGGTGATTGTTCCTAAAAAAGGTGGGAAGTGGCGAGTTTGTGTAGATTATAGGGAGTTGAATACTACAACTAAAAAGGATCGCTTTCCACTGCCATTTGTTGATCAAGTACTAGACTCATTGTTTGGTAAAAAGTATTTCTCATTTTTAGATGGATATAGTGGGTATAATCAAATTAAAATTGCCCTTGGGGATCAGGATAAAACAACCTTTACTTGTCCATGGGGGACTTTTTCTTACTCTGTCCTACCTTTTGGCCTGTGTAATTCTCCCGCCACATTTCAAAGAGTAGTAATTAGTATTTTTGCTGATATTTCTCATGATTCTATGGAGATTTACATGGATGAATTCACCACTTATGGAGTAACTTATGAAGAGGCATTATCAAATTTGGAGAAAATTTTAAAAAGATGTAAGGAGCATAATTTGTCTTTGAATAGTGAGAAATATTTTATGATGATACAAGAGGGAATTGTTTTAGGCCATCATATCTCTCCAGTAGGGATTCAGGTTGAACCTACAAAAATAGAAGTTATTCTAACTTTGCAAACACCTATGAAACAAAAGAATATTAGAATCTTCTTAGGACATGCTGGATATTATAGAAGATTCATTAAAGATTTCAGCGAAATAGCTAGTCCCCTGTATGCCTTATTGACTAAGGATAGTGAATTTACCTAGACTGAGGCATGTGACAAATCTTTCCTGTAGCTTAAGGACTTACTTACTAAAGCACTTGTTCTTCAAGGACCAAAGTGGAGTCTACCCTTTCATATACACACCAATGCTTCTGATTATGCCATAGGGGCAGTGTTAGTTCAGAAGGAGAATTCCATAGAGCATGCCATCTATTTCATCAACAAGAATCTTCAAGGCCCAGAATTAAACTATACTGTCACAGAAAAAGAATTGCTTGTAGTTGTGTATGCTCTGAACAAGTTTCGGCATTATGTCACTAGTTACCAAATATTTTTTCATACAAACCATGCAGCAATAAGGTACCTTATGAATAAGCCTGCCATATCTAGTAGATTAACAAGGTGGCTATTATTGTTACAAGAATTTGATATCATAGTTATCGACAAGCTAGGCAAGGTGAATGTGATGGTTGATTTCCTATCAAAAATTCAAACAACTACACCTGCCGCATCTGAAGTAATTGATGATAACTTTCCTGATGAACATCTATTTTATATTGCTGCTCAAACACCATGGTATGCAAATATTGCAAATTATTTAGCAGCCAACAAAATACCAGCTCACTTCTCGCTAAAGGATAGGAAGTTGTTGATTGAGAAAAGTTTTAACTTTTCATGGATTGTAGACTGTTTGTTTTATACTGGGCCTGACCAAGTCATGCAATGGTGTGTTAGAGAAGATGAGACATATGACATTCTACATGCTTGTCATGATGAGCCATGTGGTGGGAACTTTGCATCTAAAATTATATCAATAAAAGTGCTTAATACAGGGTACTATTGGCCCACACTACACAAGGATGTTGTAGCCTACACCAGGAAATGTGATAGATGTCAGAGAATGGGAGACCAATGAAGTCTGATGAAATGCCCTTGTATCCACAAGTGGTGGTTACTCCTTTTGATAAGTGGGGAATGGATTTTTTTGGGCCAATTGATCCTCCATCCAATGGAAAATCCTACATTTTAATTCGCACTGATTATGTGACAAAATGGGTGGAAGTAAAAGCAATGACATATGCACGAGACAATAAGGTTGCTGAGTTCCTTTATGAACAAATTTTTACCAGATTTGGAGTCCCTAGAGAACTTTTTATTGATCAGGGACCTCAATTTACTTCAAACCTGATCACTACCTTGATGAATGACTACAAAATTAGACATAGAAAATCAAGCCCTTATCACCCTCAAGCCAATGGTTAGGCGGAGGTAACTAACAGAGAACTGGAGGCAATCCTTACCAAAAAAAGTCTAACTACACAAGAAAGATTGGAGCAGTCCTCTTCCAGAAGCAGTCTGGGCTTATAGGACAACATGGAAAACAACTACAGGGTTTACCCCTTTTGAGTTGCTTTATGGTAAAATTACCATGTTGCCAATTGAATTTGAGTATAAGACCTTACGAACTACACTTCAGCTTCAAATTGATCTTTCAGAAGCACAAAAGGAATGCCTCCTATAGTTAAATGCATTGGATGAGATGAAGAAAGTTGCCCTCCAACACACTGAAGCAATACAACAGCAAAGGAAAAATTGCATGACCACAATATCCGCACAAAGCATTTCTCTGTTAGTGATTGGGCCCTACTCTATGACTCCAGGTATAAAGAGAATCAAGGTAAGCTTACAACAAGATGGCTTGGTCCGTATGAAATTGAGAATGTATTTGATAATGGTTCGGTTCAGTTGACAACAATCAATCCTGTCCACTTCAAACTGTTGGTTAATGGACACCATCTCTGGTTATACCATAAGCCTAAATCAAAAGAACAATTTATAAAGTAGTTTGTTTCCCCTACGGCCAGTGACCTTCATGTAGCAAAGGGCTTTGGTCTTCTTCCTGCAGCATCTCTTTGAATACTATGTTGTACGTCCATAATAAAGGTTTTCATTTTACGAAAGCCACTTTCTCCATCACCATCCATCACCATCATTCACTCATTCCATTTTTCTTTTCTATATCACCCATCCATGTCATCCACCTGTTGTACCACCTTCATTTATGGTTCCTTTTCAAGCAGTCGTTTATGTTTATGCTGTGATATTTCCCAACATCCATGAGCATTAATTACAAGGTATGCGATATTACTTTTATTAATCACATCATTCATTCATTTTATTTATTCATTTATTACAATATGTCTATCAGTCATTACTACCAGTTCCTCGCCTATCCTTTCACACATGTGTGGACACATGCCAAATCTTAAGTAGGGTGCGGGGATAATTTGTTTCAAATTCTTTCCTTTCGCCATTGCCATGTCTATTAAAGACAGTTTTTATCGTTCTTACCGCCAAATGAATGCATGCTTTTCCCTGATCAGTAAGTTAACTGCTTAATTAAGTAGTTCCTAAAAATCATTGCATGCAATTGTCTTTTATATCATTTTTTTTGGTAAAGTAAAAAGGTAAAGAAGCCGAAACGAAAGAAGCAGAGCAAAGAAAAGTGTTTTTCAAATATTCAGAGGAGGTTGAGATTCGGGTGTTTTAGCAGAAATAGTTGTGAAGATGGGTGGTCAGCTAGTATGACATGAACCAGTAGCTCATGAGGCCTTAACACAAGACCCTCAAATAGTTCAGGAATTCAATATGTGCGGATGGCTGAATTACTTCTTGAGTATGGATTCCTTTGATGAGGAAGTTGCTGGTGAATTTTTAAGAACTCTTTCCAAGGGAGATGCTACTGTATGGGGTTTAACAGTAGTCATTACTGAGGAATGGATTGCTGAGATAACCAAGCTTCCTATAGCTGGAGAAAAATTTCCTTCAGGAAGGGATGCCATCTCTGCCAGGGCAGAATTCACATTACCAACTGATGGACCCTTGGAGGTTTCAAAGCAAGGATGCAAAAGGTGTCATTGCCTTATCCATATTTAGAATATGCCTCCTTTATAATCAGGTATTTAACTTGTGAAGGACATTTTTCCTATTTGCATTCCTATCACTTTAAATTATTGAGTCATTTGAGGCACGGGTTAGCTATCAACGTCCCAAATTTCTTGCTAAATTTTTTGGAGTAGAGTGCCCATGAAACCCAGAAGGGTAAAGACAATTCCATCTCCCATCATTCCCTTATTAAACTACTGACTGAGCATTCCCTGAGGGATGCATCACCCCTTTCTTTGCAAGAATTTGTTGCCCAGAAAGGACTGCAACTTTTAGAACCTCCTAAAACATTGCCTGCACAACCCAAGAAAAAGTGAAAGAGAGTAGATTCTTCGAGTAGAGAAGCTGAGCAAGAATCACCTGCTTCTCCTGCAGCACCTAGTCCTACAACCACTACAACTAAACCCTCTATCCAAGTTAAAACTAGGTCTGCATCAAGGAAAGAGAAAGGGAAAAAAAAAAAATGAGAACCATCCAACACTGGGCATACCCCAGAAGGAAACCCTCAAACAAGGAAGCGAAAAAGAGCTACCCGGCTTTTTCCTGCAACAACACCTAATGTCACCACAGTTTCATCATCCTCTCCTACCAAGTCTCAAACCCCCAAGCAAGCTAGAAAGAGAAAAGTTGCCAAAGAACCTCCTTCATCAGCTACATTACCTAAAAGAGCTTCAGCAAGAAAATGAAATAAAACTACCCCAATCTCTTCTGCCCAACTTGAAATAATAGTAATTTCAGAGGAATCCGAGGAGCTCATTCATGAAAATTCTTAGAGAATATCTGAGAATTTCCCACTAAACCCCTCTAATAATCCTGATGATATACAAAATGAAATAGAGGAGGTTGGAGAAGTTTAGCAAGGTTGTGATAATAAAGGGAGAATGCCAAGTCTTGATGACTTGGCTAGTGCAGCTAAAATTTTTTATGAGGAAACACAGTCCCCTCCTGACCAGCAACATGAGTTCATCCTACAGCAAGAACAGGAGCAATTTGAGCAGCTTGAGACATCCAATGCAATACCATTGCCCTCTGAAACATGCCAGGCATTGGTTTTGTATAAGAGAATGTTGGTAATAGAATACTTAGAATACCTTAAGATAACCTGGAGGCCTGTGATACTTCAGACCTTAAGTTTCTGCCATCTTGCTAAAACTCAAATGCAACAAAGTCTATGGGAGGAAGAGAAGAACAAATTAAAGAAGGAGATTGAAAATAAAAATCAGGAAATCTAGGAGGTGAAAGAAAAGATGAATTAAATGATGAAGGTGGCAGGTCAAATCATAGAATGTAGGCCACCACCCAAAGTGTATGCAATGTGCCTCAAAGAGTAGTGTTTGTGGTTCCAATTAATGAGGATTTCTAAAAACCTTGACCCTATTACTAATACTGCTAAAGAATTCTATGATGCCTATCAAAAAGCACCTAATTGGCTAAGGAATTCTATGTGTGAATTTTATTTACATGGTTTATTAATCCCTTATGAAACTAAGCGGAATCCACTTCTTTTCATAGGTGGCATACATTTGAGATCACTTATGTCCTGGGCAGAAAATGAAATTAATTATGGGAAAAAATTTGAGAATTATGAGGAAGCTGAGCATAAAGAACCTATTCCCCTTAGATCAAAAAGCTCAGACCCTCAAACATCTATGAGAACCTGGTTTTCTATTGCATATGGATTTTATGATCCTGCAGCAAGGATAAGGATATTTGATCTTAGGAAACATGTTTATGATGAGTTTAAAGGCCAACCATATTCATTCTGGAAGCTTTCAGCTTCCAGAAGTAAAACAAGATGGGAAAAGCTAACAGTTGGTCTAAGAAGGTCTGAGCCCCATAGTCCCTTGAATTTAAGAGCAGTCGTTAGGAGATCAAAAATATATATGCAGTTGGGTCTGCAGGAAAGATTTGAATTATGGTTACCACTGACATTTAGACCTCTTGCTTTGATGTGGCTACTATATCCTTATCTGGGCACATATATCAATGAAGACATAGAAGCTCGCAGATATGAAAGATGGCAGAATTGCAGGGGTTTCTACTACAAGTTTGGGACTGCACTACAAGGCCATGTGACTCCTACAGATTTCAGGGACACAAACAGGAAGATTAATGCTGCAGGACCAACATTAGCTAAAGTAGGGGGCAAATGATGAGCCCAGAATAGGTTTATAATTTGGATATCATGTTATAGTTTTAAAACTCTATGGTTATAAACTTTTCATGTTAATGGGTAGTATTCTATGACAATCATTCCTATATCCTCGTAGCCTAAATATCTTAGTATGTTTATGTTCATTACCCTATTTTGACCTCTCAATTGACTGATAACAATATATGTAGTTTTTGGATAAGTAAAGATGAATTTGATGCCTGTGATTAATAATGGGTATCGTGCTATTATGAGTGCATGCCTTCTTTTGCCTCTACTTTCATGTGTCCTACAGGTTGTTAAAAGTTGGTATGAACAGGTCAATACACAACAAAACACGGCCTTGCAGAAAAAAGCCGCCTCCATCACACCATTGAAGGAGTCGTTTCAAGCGAGGATTCTTTGAACGGGTCATTGGGAAGGAAACCAAATGGATCATCAATCTAGGAAGAGTGGAGTTCTAGATTCCCTCTGAATCTGTTGAGTGGATAAACTTGCATTTATGAAATCTGTTCCTTAGCCTCAGGAGGCATTTATATCCGCATCTTTCTCTATTAGTTAGTTAGTTAGTTGTTTTTCTTTAAATAAATGTTCCTCCTACGTGAGTGAACGAGATGATTAAGAAGAGACTAGACTAGAGAATAGAGTTAGAATTGAGTGTATTGAGATTACTGTTATAATGAAAAATAGAGCTTTGTGTTAAAGTTTTCTTACACAGAGAACAACCATGTATGTGATTTAGAGTTCATGAATAAAAATTTAATGAAGTTTTGAGTTCAACTCTTGTTTAATTGGTTAATGCTTGCTAAGGGGGGCCACTTAGTAAGTATCTTTAGTTAGCTATTTACTTCTTGTTGCTTATCTATTAGAATTTCATTCCAGTAAGTTTTAATGCAAACTCAGTCTTATACTATTCCTGCAGCATAAGGAATCCATCCCTATGTCTGTTCGTGCAACATAAGGCCATCTCATGGTTTGTTTCCCAGTAATGGTTATTACGATTCCTGCTTTAGTTAATTAATGCTCAAGTTAGCAAGACTTTGTCTCACATTTTTGCATCAGAATTATAATTCCTTTCAAGCATTTATTTCAAGTAGGTTGTGGCTAAAACTGGTTCTTAGTGCACATATAGTGCTGCTCTATTTCAAGTATACGTTCCCTGGTTTGACAAGTAAATGAACGACCATGAGAAGATATTAGTCACCTGCTGGAATGTCCAATTCCCAAGTTAGGATTTTCCATGATTTTTATATCCTTTTGTGGGCGACAACCAACATGTGCCTCTCGTATAGGGATTAATCATTATCTACCTCACGTCCTAGTTACTTTAAGGCTTATCCATCGGCTCCTCAATCCCCATATCCTCCTATCTGCTTGCATCACCTCGTCGCTAGGTATATTTTTTGTTGAGCATTGGACGACTGTCATCCACTATCTGTAATCCTGAGCTTATTATCCTAATCTAAGCTTGTGTCGTCTCATTGTTGTGGTTGTCTCCATCTAGGTCTACTTGTCCTATTCATCTCCATCTAGGTCTCATCATGTCTTTTCTTGAACTACGGTGCCTCTGCGCTTGCACGTAGGTAAGGATAATCTTTTGATCATTCCTTGAGGCATTTTTTCCTTCATCGTCCATCCTCATGGTCCACTTTTTGATCTCGTCCATCCTTGGTCTTTCATCCTTTCCGAACTACGTTGCCCCTGCACTTTCATGTAGGCAAGGTTGATCTTTTGTTCTGCCCCAAGGGCTTATGTTTATCTTGGTCATCCATCAGTTTCCATCAGTCCACTTTCCAATCTTTTACCATGGTCTTTTCCTGAACTATGAGGGCTCTGCGCTTTCACGTAGGTAAGGTTGATCTTTGATCAACCCTCGAGCCCCTAGGTCTTTAGGTTGTGTCTTGTCCTCTTATTTTCTTGTTGTCAAGTATGTCCCTATCATCGTTGATTCTTCACAAACAAGATCTTCTTGTGTCAGGAAATATTCTTAATGGAAATTATCTTGCATCATCTAGGTCACTTTAGTTTAGTATCCATCATTAGTCTTAACAGGATGCATCCTTCCTAACAGACCACATCAACCCCATCCATCCTTGGGATCTTATAGCAAAGGATGCTTGCAATTGATAATGATCTTTTGGTACTTTTGGATTTTGTTTATTATTTGAGCTCCCTCTCACAACTAGTCAAGATTGCCATGATCCATCATATTATCATGTTTTTTTCCTAGTCGACACATGGGCATCTCTTGATTGTTTTATTGTTGTTGTCTATTAGGATGCTCCACATGGTACCCACTAGGATTCCTCCCAGATCCTACATTATGTGGGGTCATCCCTTTGTGCTTGTGGTTATTCCAATACCTGGCTAGACCAAAGTCATCGTGACTTTGGGGTATTGGGATAGCCTTCTTGTTTGTTGTATTTTTTTATGCATTAGAAACTAATTCATCTTTGTTTACATACCCTGATGCCTGATGTCTTATGCTATAGCAAAAATCAGTGCTCTAAAGGATGAAAAATTGCATTCATGTTGCATTTCATCTCATTGCATATCTCCCCTTCATCCATCCTTGCTCCTACATCTATGACTCCTGATTTTGGTTGTGCAAAATTTCGTTCCTTCTTACTGACTTTTCTTCTCAGGATCCTTATGGTTCTTGACATGTACCGTGCCCCACACACCATATGCCTATCACTTACCCATTGATACTTATGTCTACATTATATTTAATGTGTCATTTTATCATTTATCCATATTACATCAATTCATTTAGGTTCATTTATACATATTGCATCAACTCATTTAGGTTCATTTATCCATACTGCATCAATTCATTTAGGTTCATTCATTCATATTGCATCAATTCATTTAGGTTCATTTATCCATACTGCATCAATTCATTTAGGTTTATTTATCCGTATTACATCAATTCATTTAGGTGCGCTTATCCATACTGCATGAATTCATTTAGGTTCATTCATCCATACATTTCCATGTATTTTCATACTCACCTATGCATCACCATTTGCAAATACATTGTTAGGCACATATTAATTACATCATATACACAATTGCATTACCATTCATAAATGATCAACATCACCCATAATCACATCATCCATACACATAAATAAATCATTAACATCATGCATAGTCACAACATCCATAATCAACACAACTTATCATATACAGATGCATAATATAAATCATTCGTCACAACAATGTTCAGCATAATGTCAATAGGGACCATCACATATCATCATCAAAATAATACAATGTTCATATCCAAAATATAGTCACATCATAACCACCTACATATCATCTTCAAATAAGAAGCATAATCTAAGAATATGTGCTACACCTCCATCTGGCACCTATCAAAGCACATGTATCCTGTCACCTATCCTCTGCCTGCCCTGAGCTACCCACACCTAACCTCTGAGGAGACTCAGGCACCAGTCTCATGTGACTCATGAGCCAGAGACCCAAATCGAGAAGGAGTCGACTGAAAATCACTATACCCTTTGGTCTATGTCCCTAAAGATTGGGATGGTATCAACATCTGTGGTACCTGCCTAACATATTGCATTGTACAATACATCAGATCTAGCACTGCCTGCTTATATGCACATCTCCAATAGCTCACCTCATGCATATACGCATCCCTCTGCCTAGCCTAGAACTTGGAAGCATTCTTCTCATGCCTGTATCTATCCCGGTCTCTACTGATGGCTCACTGTTCCTTCTCCCATGCCTATTGCACCATTGTCAGTAGTTGTACCTGCTTTGTGGTCCTCTCCCTCTCTGCCTATACAATTTGTATCTCTGCTTGCAAACCCTATATGACTAACTCTGTATGATCACCTTGCACTCTCTGTGATTACCTCTGATCTATATCCCTCTTTACACTCTCTACTTGAGCCACTGTTGTGTCTCTCCAAAATTGTAGGATCTGGACCTATCTCAGTGCATCATCCCTCTCCCCTTGTATCGCTTGCACCTGTCTCTGTGTCTCATCTCTCTCCCTCTGTACCACCTGCACCTACCCCTATGCACTATCTCTCTCCTCCTGGAGGGCCTGTACACCTCCATGTGTTGTATCCCTCTCTCTCTGCACTATCTCTAGCTTGGCCTCTGCTACCTCTGCCCTTTCTCTCAACTCCTCTAAGGATACCTCTACAGTAGATACCCTCTCCTGAAGGTTTTTCCTCTCCCCCATCATTCCTACCATCTGTACTCTTAGTGTCTCCATCTCCCTGTCGGCTCACTGGAAACACTCCACTAAGACATGCTCTCCTCCCCCTACCAGATCTGGCTGACCCCACATCTGTGCTACTATCATCACTGCCTCTAACCTGTCTTGATCCCAAGTCACCTGAGCCAGCTCACCCCGTACTCTCTCCATCTTTTCTCATATCTCCTCCGTCCCTCTCTTATCATCTCGTGCATCTGCCATCAGCCGGTCCACAACAACATCAAAATCTATTTGCTTTGTCTCCTACACCCTCTGCACCTCTGCCTCCACCCTCCTCAACTCCTCTGACATCCGTAGCCTCGCTTAGGCCCCTCTAAGTAAAATCACTGAATTCGCTGGTACTACTGCTAATGGCTCCACCACCTACACATCCTTGTCCATCATCCCCCTCGATCTCCCTGCGTGAACATGATCCCTTTCGACTCGACAATCAGATCCCTCCCTCGGCCCGTCCTCTCCTCCCCACCCTCAGCCGGTCTCCACTGGCTGTCCCTCCGATCCACCTCTCCCCTCCTGGCTCACTCTCCATCCTCGCCCATCCCACATGGTGTATGGGACTCACCCCGCTCCACTCGGATCTCACGGCTAGATCCTCTATCATCCTACTCTGGGGTCATCACTCTCTGGGCACGTCCTCGGCATCAGGTCACCCCTTCTCCCTCCTGGCGTGTGCCCCTCCACCTCCATTTTCCCTCCATCCATCCTCATTCCCTCCACCCCTCTCCATCCATCCTCCATCTCCTCCCTCATCCCTCATCTCCTCCTCCTCTCTACCTCCATATCCACCCTCATTCCACCCCTCCTGTCTCCTTTCCATTCCCCTTCCCCCCTCCCTTCCAGATCCACTCCTCCATCCTCTCATTCCACCATTTATCCATATGTCCCTCTATTTATCCACTCATTTTCCGCCCCTCCCATTCCACTATTACCCTCCCTCATCCACTGCCTCCACCAACATCACTCTCCATGGCACCTCTCTGGTGAGTCGACAAAACGTAGTCAACGCTACTGGAATATCCTGAATATTTCCAAACTGCCTCTCCACTCTGTCTGGTCGATGCACCTACACTATGTGTGGCTAACTCGTAATCAAGAGGCATCTACATCTACAAAACCTTGATGTCTCTCCTCCTCAGGCTTCCATCCCCTAAACCACTAAAATATAGATAGCCGCCATACTATGTCCTCTTGTACCTCATCAAATCCTCTCCTCTAATCACCTAGCTCTCCCTACATCTCATATCGTAGGACACAACCCCTGGCCCCCCCATACCCCCATGCCACTAGCTCCCTCTCATCTAATACTCCTCTCCTCACCACTATAGGCCTCATCACCATAATATGCTCCCAACCCCACACCTATAATAATGTCATATATGTCACGCGTTGTGCCTGCTGATAGAAAATCACATGCATATCTCAATATAACTGTGCTAATATACAGGACCACCATGAGAAGTGCCCCTCCCGCCACTCGACAATATATTGAATCACCTCCATATACCATAGACTGTAGAACCACCTACTCCAATCTGGCAGCAATATCCTAGTAATCAAATAACACAAATATAATGTTAATGCTGACAACCTTAATGCCAAACATCTGTCTATGTCTAACTGCCCCTTATGAATGGAAAATCATCTTGTCCAAATAGCACCAGGATGGTCTGGTCCAACTCCACCCCTCTAGATGTCACCTCACTCACTAATCGCCCCGCTATGGGCAGCCTCAGAATCTTCCATACATGCTCCAATGTCACCCTCATCTCCCCTGTCGGAAGATGGAAGGTCGATGTAGCTAAACTGCACCTCTCTATCAAAGTTGTCATCATTGCCTGATGAGCTCTCATCGCCGGGAGTAATACTAAGTGCAGTAATCCCACGTGCTCCAATGTTGTGCGATCCACGCCCGTCATGGCCTCTGTGGTTTCCACCAGTGCCTCCGACCTCCGCTCATGTGTTCACAATCGATTAAAGCTCTGCAATAATAACACTCACCTTGTTAATCTCTTTTCCGACCCCAAGACTTTTTCTTTCTTGATTTTTTCTCTCTTCTTTCTCTCTCCTCACCCCCTGGCGTCCCTCCCACCACCCTTGTCCAGAATGGATCCACCCTGGCCACGGGGCAGACCTGCCCCATACCGGGGTGGGCCTACCCTTGGCCGTAGGGTGGACCCGCCCTTGATGGCATGGTGGAAATGCGCCGCACCGAGGCGAACCCGCCCTTGACGATGGGGTGAAAACATCCTGCGCTAGGGTGGACCCGCCCTTCACGGTGGGAAGGACATGCCCCGCTGGACCCACCCTTGATAGTGGGGTGGACAAGTCCCATGCCAGGGTAGACCTACCCTTGATGGTGAGGTGGACCCACCCTTGATGGCGGGGCGGACACGCCTTGCACTGGGGCAGACCCACCCTTGGCCGCGAGGTGGATCTGCCTGTGGCCAGGTAGTGCCATCGTCTCTAGCCTCAAGGTGATGCCCTACGTTGAGGGGCGACGCCCAGCATAGAGCAGGAGATCCACCCTTGGCTTAGTGGTGGGGACACCTCCATGCACATCGGGGTGGACACGCCCTCGGTGGTAGGGTTGTCTGCTCCACTCCGGGGCAGACCTACCCTTGCTGAGTCAGATCTGCCCGACATTGGGGCAGACTCGCCCCGCATTAGGGTGGACCCGCCGAACGTTGGGATGGATGCACCCTTTGCCAAGGTATACCCACCCTCCTACACTAGGGCATATTTGCCCCTCTCTAGGCCTCCAGTGTGAATTTTCTCTCCTCATTATTCAACCACCTTTTTGCCTATTTTTTCCATCTACCCATTTTTCTTCTCTAACCCACGCACAAAACCCATTTCTTACATCTTACAAAAAAAACATTTAAAATGCATTTAAATTACCAACACAATGCATAGAGGGTTTTGTTGCTAACTTGGTGGGGCACACCTCATTGATAGTAGAATCATCGAACCTCATCTGCTTGGTGGATGATCTCAGTGTCGTTATCCTGTGGCATCCTCACTCCTCATTTTCTTCCTCTCCTCTCCTCTTCTCTCAACTGCTACAATGCAAATGAGGTGAGGTAATTTCTCAAATTACCTTTTATTCTTTTTCTCACCCTTTTTAAGGGGTATTTTTTACCTCTTATTTACCTTTTTTCCTCCGACTAATCCCTTCCCTTCCTAAGGCCGCCATTTGCAAACTGTTTGTCCAATTGACTTCGTTCAAAAGGAAAACTTGCCTAATTTTTCACACTCTTTTCAACTATATCATCCATTTCTTCCTATCGAGAAGTTTCTCAAGATCCCTCTTTTTTCCCCATCGCCCTCTCGAGGGTCTATACCCTTCCTATCTATCCATTTTCCTTGCCGTAGTCATTCCCTTACAGGATTGGGGCATCTTCATCCCTTCCCCTGCTAATTGAAAAGCTCAGGTCCTCCTCCCCACGCTGGGGCATCATTTTCTAGTTACTTCCTCTATAGAATCATTTGCATTTTCTTTTCTTTGAAACACGTTTATTCTAACAATACTTCGAAGAGGGGAAAAATGTAGACATCCAAATTTGACCACTTCCACTTGGCCAAAATCTTCTACTCTATTCATCTATTTTATTAATAGTGATTAAATAATTTATTTAATCATTATTTCATTTTCTTCCTAAAGTTCCTAAAGTATGTAATTGAATAATTAAATACTTTACCTTACACCTTTTCTTCTCTAAATTAAATAAATAGGAAAATTTATTTAATTTAGTCATTTTACCTTTTTGATTAAAATCCGTTTTTAATTCCTCATTTTCTCTCTCCTTGTCACATTCTCCATAATCCTCTTTCAATCGGAATAAAATTAATTAATCCATGATTAGGATGTGCACAACTTAATCAAGATTAGTGCCACATCCTCCATAATCTCCCAATTTCTTCTAATCTCTCATTAATTATCCTAATCTGGTGTTTGCACAACCTTAATCAAGGTCATTAGCCACATTCAGCATACCTTTTTTTAGTCAACCTTTCCACTTGCCTTTCTTGGCCTTGACTCTCTTTCCCATGTGAATTTTTAATTCACATTTATTCATCCTAGGCTCCTCTCTTCCCCATGTGAATTTTTAATTCACATTTTATCCTTCCAAGGTTTACCCTATCCCCATGCAAGTTCTAGAAGACTTGACTTGTCATTTTACATGTGCCAAGGACTTCTACAACTTTTGACTTGTCACATCACTCACATGTGGCAAATACCCATATTTTTGGAAACCCTCTCATCCATTAGACTCTCTCAAGAATGTGAATTTTTAATTCACATTTATTTCTCCAACCACTTTCCCATTTCTCATGGAGATTTTTGAGAAATTCTAAAATTTCTCAAATGTGTTTTTCATTCTCATTTGGGGACAAGAAGTTCCTTTTTGAGAAAATATTCTCATCACTGAAGGTACCTACAAGGTACTTGTCCTTCCTCCATATCATGTACCTCCCTTCCACCTCATTTCCACATCATCTCACCCTAAGCCATCTCACATTGCACATGTCAAGATGTGAGGGCTTGTGAGTCCTCAACTCACCATAGCCCTCCATCTTGACCTTGTTGGTTTAATCTCAACCATTGAATTCTCTAGAGAATTCAAATTGTTCTATAAATAACCCCTCCTTTCTCTCATTTAAAAAAATGAGATTTTTGCTCTCAAACTCTTGCCAATTTTCATTTGCAACATTTTAGCCATTTGGAAGCATTTTTCATCAATCCACCAAATCCTTTAGCCACTAGCATCTTATTACATTTTTCATGTTGCATCCATTCATCTCCATAGCCATCCAAGGAGCACACAAACTCTCAACAAACAAGGGCCAACCAAGGAAATCAGCAACATAAAAGGTATAACAATTTATCTTCTTGTTTTGTTTATCTTTGTTGCATAGATATTCCTTTAGGCTAATCTTGAATAGTATTTCTTGTGTTTTTCCTTTTAATGCATTATTAGTTAGTTTTGCATCTTAGAATAGGGTAGAAAATTTTAGGGATCACAAATACCATAAGTGAAGGAGACCTCTTCTTCAGTGTCTATTAACTTGTTATAATAACACATGTTCAATCTTCATCAAGTGCCTTTAATCAACAATCATCATGTTCAGTCTAATCTGGAACTCCCTTATTTGGCTGTCTAGCATTCCTTTTGCTACCGGTTCATCCTGCAATGGTTGTGTCCCACAGTTCCTCTTCAGTTGCAAAGAAGTTAATTTAGCAAAACATGTACACACGAATAGCTATCATAATCAAAACATAGAATTCCATCAATGTTCCATACATATCTTCATAAAAACCATACAATAATAGTATATTATAACCATAATTCCATCATTATATTTTAGGTTCTAGTTTGCATAATAGATATGAAATGGTATTATAATATGGGAGCACTATCTACAAAGTGAATCTAAAATTATCTCAAAATATGTATAAAACAACACAAAATGAGCTATTATTTAGACCTATCAATTCTTATGAATATAAGTTCAATGAAGTGTTTGTTTGTGTGAATGTGAATACTTATGTTGTTTTATCATGATTCAAGAAGTTTTTATTTATGTGAATTCTAACACAATAAAGTTAGAATACAATCTTTTGTTAAGCTTATTTTTGGGTACCCAAATGAAAATATTGTGTGTTTAGATAAGGGAAGGGGTCTGGTTTTTGCCCACCTATTCACTCCTTTCTCACTTTATCCCCCTCCCAAAAAAAAAGAAAAAAGAAGATGCATTTGAACAACTAGAAACATTATTTAATCTAATAAAATGTTGCAAAAGCACTAATACATGTTCACAAGTCAATGTGTAGTTCATCAATGTATGTAGCCAACTATACATACATATTCATTTTCAATACAAGACAAGTTGCACCAAAAAACCCACATTTAAAATTTATAATAATCTGTTATTATTATGAATACACCCACTTGCAAAGGGTGCCAACCTCATTGCATATGATATTCACAAATACATATGCACAATTATTGGTGCTTCAAATAACATAATGAGAAAATCCTATCAACTTTATGGGTTATCGAATGCACAATATTCAACACTCTTTGTCTCATCTACATGTATTAACTCCATTCACTATAGGTACTTGCACAAATAAATAATGGTGTAAGGCTCCCGTAATAAAAATAAAAATCCAAATATAATGCAAAATTCAATTAGTTCACCATATGTAAATGATAACTACAAATTTAAATGATCGAATCATCCCTAAACAATTTCAAATTTGAAACACAACAACCAAATTGAATGCATTGAATTGTCAAATTTGAATTACTAAATAAAAGGGAAAGTATCCAATGTCAATTTCAATTATTCTCCTCTAATAATTTATCCTATGCATATTATAAAGAATAAACATGCATTCTCTACACATTCCTCAAATATCCATGCATTTTCAAGTTGGTACAGTCTTTGAAAGTTAATTTTTTGAAGTGTGTGTTTAACATTTATATTCATGAAGTATCTATTCATATGTTATAAGTAGATGAGGGTCTATTTTTCTCATGGGTTATTCCTTACAAACCACATTTATAAATTCAACTTAAATTGTGTGTTTATTTACTCTATTTGGTTATTTCTTATAAGCCTCCTTACTATTCATGAAATCATGTATATATTTCTCACTTAATTCATAGAAGTGTCCTTTATATTCATTAAATTGGTATATATTTGCTAGTTAACTCATAGAAGCCTCCTTTATATATATATATATATATATATATATATATATATATATATATATATATATCAGTTTATTCATAGTACCCTACTTTATATATATATATCGATTAATTCATAGAAGGCTCCTTTATATTCATAAAAGTGTATACATCTTGCATTTTCACTATATGTGTTTGAATTTTCATTATATATATTTGTGTGTCTATAATATATATATGTATATTATTACATATATGTGTGTATATAGATATTAGTATGTGTGTGTATGTGTATTATGTACATAAGATAGTTTCATATATGTACACATAAATATATACATACATATACATACATACATATAAATACATATATATGCATACATATATACACATACATATAAAAATATACATATATATACATATATATATATATATACATACATATATATATATATATACATACATATATATATATATATATATATATATATATATATATATATATATATATATATATCTGAAAACAATGCTTTCTTTTTTGGGAATATATATGAAAACCCATGTTTGTATTCGTCTTACCTATGTTTAAATTTATATCCTTTCATTGTCCATTACAATACATTAGCATTCATTTACTATAGAATGTGTTAGTAATTATCTACTTTCCATTGCACACACAACAAAGCACCATACATATATAGGATGAATTTTGTATCCTTTATTCTTTACTTGTCTGCTTACATTTTCATTGTACTTTTAGATATTCATAGAAATATACATATATATCTTTACATATATACATATATATGTATACATATAAGTACATATATATATACATTTATATCTATACATATATATATATTTATATTCTACCTTTGCAATCACGAAACTCTATATCTCTAAAGTTTGGATTTCTGCTTTCAAAATGCAAACAATGGTACTCATGAATTTTTATTGCATATTTTTTTGTACCCATGAAGTGTTTCTTGGCTGTTTGTTTATGTGGTAATTATAAACACCTTTTTTCACTGATTTCATCATTTCTTATCATTCCATCTCCATCATGCATACTCTGCAGTTTTGATAACTTCTCCATGGTGTGAGGTAATGTCAAACTATCATTTATCCTTTCATTTTTCATAGATTGGTTCTTGTGAATATATTCTACTAGAGTACTGTATTTGCCACATCATTTTGACCCCATGTCTATAGAAATTCATTTATTTATTTGATAAAGGAGTTATTGCTAATATGAAACCCTAAACTTGTATGTGATTGTTTCTTAAAAACCCTTGCATTTTTGGGCATGTATCTAAAAACCCATATTTGTATATGTCTTACCCATATTTACCTATCTTGTCCATAAGAACATAGTAGCATACATTTTTTGTAAATTGTGCTAATTTTTGTTTAGTTTCCATTGTACATAAAACAAAGCAACATACATATATAGGATGAACATACCCCATTTTAATTCTTGTTTGATTTCATCATTTGTCATTGTTTGTTAGATGATGTCTCCACCATGACATATGTAAGCATAATAGTTTCCATTCTTTCAATTAATGTCAGCTTATCATTTCTCCTTTCATTTTGTACACAATGATAATCTAGAGTTTAGGGTTCTATTCATCTATATGTACATATGCTTATCTACCATTTGCTATCTTATGTTTTTGTTATTTACAAACATAGATGATTTTTTGACCTTTTCAATTCATATAAAGGTTCATTGAAAATCATGGCACTAGGGAAGAAAGGAAAAAGATTATGTGGGAAGCACATAATTAGTGTTACTCATGGAATGAGGTTTAATATTCCACAATCTATTGAGGAAGAGTTAGAAATGCCATTCATGAAGATGTCAGTTTAGAAAATGCAAACCATACAATTGAACATTCAGGTTCTGAACCTATTATTTAGAATACTCAAGCAGGTTTGTAATCACCTATTCATGTTCCTAAATCAGTTGGTGTGCATGTGAGGTCCCTAAATCTCTCAACAACACATTGGACTATGTATGAAATGGAAAGTGCAGTTTCAAATGTTGAAGATAATCATATTTCAATCAAGGTTATGGTGATCAAGTGGGGAATCTCGCCTATTAGTTTGAAGGTGTGGCCTAATGGAGTTACAACCATAAAAAAGAAGGGTCCATATATTGGATCCTTTCTTAAAAATAAGAAGCCAAAATTGTGGATTGGTGTAATGACATGGTTGTTATTGTCCATGGCCTTCAAATCTCTCAACTCAAATCAATGGTGACCCAAATGATTGAATCAAGGCTTAACCCATTCACAAATTGGATTTAAGGGAGGTCATGGTGGATTGGATTTTGAAAAAGGCATCCTAATATGAAAATTAGGACTATAGAAGGAGTGGACATAGATAGATCTATTATGCTACACCCCTCCATAGTCTCATCTTTTTATGAAAACTTGGAGAAGTTGTATAAAGAGCATAAGTATGGGTCAAGAAGAATATGGAACTACAAAGAAATAAGTGTGCAGGTTGGCATAAACTATGGAAAGCAAGCTATTGCAAGGATGGGGTCCAGATGTGTGCCACATTTAATCTCAAAAAATAGATAATGGATCATTTTTTTAGTACGTGTTAATGCAACAAGACAAGCTGTACCTGGTTTTTACTTGTTCAAGTCAAAGCGACACATGAAAAACAATATTTCTAATTGTTAGCTAGGGGAACATGCATGGAATCCCAAGAGCATGTGTGGATGAAAAAATATGCTTTTGTCAATTGGCTTGAATAGTTTGTTGCATCAGTCCCAGGTAGGGTTTCACCGACACATAGAGCACTTCTTATCTTTGATAGTCATGGAAGCCATCTGGCCTTCAAGAGAATCAAAGAAGCAAGGAATATATGCATACAATTTCTCATGCTACCTATACATCTACCAAACACAAGTTGCAGCCCCTTGATGAAAAAGCATATTTTATCCTTTCAAAAATTACTTCAAACAACAAAGGAATGCATGGATTTATATGCACCCCCAAATTGAAATTGGAAGGGAAGAGTTGGCAACTCTTTCTAGCAAGACCTTTCCATAATCTTTGAGTGTGCAATATTATAAGTGGTTTTCAAAGAATGAGAATTTGGCCATTGAATCGGCATGCACTTGACAAGGATATGAGGCCAAGTGAAGCCTTTGTAGTTGAAAACAAAAAAAATATTGTGGGATTAGAAAATGAGGCCATGAAAGTTGAGGATAATGCATAGTTTATTGCAATAGAAAATTGTTTGAGGCTAGTTGGTTTTAATGAAGATCAGATTGATGAGTTCATGCAAATGTTCAATGCAAGCAATGCCCTGAATACAAAAAATGACTTAGAAGGAAATTACACAAAGAATAATCATGTTGACCTACATGACAGATAATTCCCCGAATAATGTTGTCTAGTGTTAAGGCTTGGTGGAGCACACACACACATATTTTTCTATTTTGTATGAATTTCTGAAGTTTTGATTGACAAGTGAACACAAAAGAATACATCTTAATTTTTTATTACTCTTCAACTATATCTATATATATACATATATATATGTATATATATATATATATATGTATATATATATATATATATATGTATATATATATGTATGTATGTATATATGCATGTATATATACACATATATATATATATGTGTGTGTGTGTGTATATATATACATATATGTATGCATATGTATGTATGTATGTATGTATGTATCTATATATTTATATATTAACTATCCATTGTGCATGAATGTCTAAAGTTTCGATTGGCAACTGAACACAAAATAATACATTTTTTTTTTACTCCACAACTATATATATGTGTGTGTGTATGTATGTATGTATGTATGTATACATACATACATATATGTAATTATATATATATACACATACATATATGTATATATATATATATATATATATAATGTATCCATTGTTTATGAATGTCTAAAGTTTTGATTGACAGTTGAACATAGAAGAATACATATTAATTTTTAATGACTCTTCATATACATATATATATGTAGGTATGTATCTATATGTATATGTATACATAAATACATACATACAAACATACACACATGCATATAACATATATATATATGTATGTATGTATGTGTGTGTGTATGTTTGTATGTACATGTATGTATGTATGTATGTATGTATGTATGTGCATGTATGTATGTATGTATGTATATGTATTTGAAAATATAAATATAAATGCAATGAGTGGATTTCTTTCTTACAAGAGTACATGCAACATATCAATAAAGAAATCTACATGTATGTGTATTTGTAAATGTAAGTGTAAATGCAAAGAGATATGGTTTCATAGTGTTATATAGATGTTGCATATCTATAAATTAATGTATATGTTATTGAATTTCTTGAACACATACAATATGAAATCAATCAAATTGGTTTACTAATCTATGGTTTTGATGAGTGATAATGAATTCTATAATTGAAATAACCTTACACAAATCTATATCTATGTATATGTATGTGTATTTCTAAATGTAATTATAAATGTGAAGAACATGAATAATAAATGAAAACAATAAATGTATGTGTATGTGTATTTATAAATATAATTTTAAATTAAATATGAATAATAAAAAATGGGAATGGGATGAACATTATAAAAGAACACATAATGTCTACTAGGTCATTGCCAAAGTAAAGTCTTGAAATCTACTTTACCTAAATAAAATATTACAATTTGAGATTCTCTAAAAACCTCCTTGCACTTTTTTGATGCCTCCCATAACATAATCACATAATTGAAGTAGCAAAAATGCATGAACAATAATGTAACAATATTTAATGGAATATTTACAATGACATATTAGTTAATGAACAAACTATTGCATTATAAAACTCACAGTAACAACAATATGAACAAAACATCCCAAGTTATGTGGTGTGTTAACAAACAAATTTGGATTGAATTGACCACCATCGATATTGTCACATCACCTCTCCATGTTCTCCCATTCGTACATGAAATTTTTACAATCAAGGTAGTAACAAACAAACATCAAATAACCTTAACAATACAACATGTAGAATACAAGATAATTAAACAAGTTGACATACTAATATTTCTAGATGGAAAACATATTTATATGTAAATCTACACACAAAGACATATGAAAAGATAAGTGTGTGTGTTTATAACCACACAAAAGTGAATGGATTAAATTCAAGTGTTAATGTTAGGGGTGCACTATAGTGATCATAAAATTCTACAGGCCCACATTAATTCCTTGCCAAGAATTTGTTCCAGATACCAAACATAATTTAACCTGATTCATATGCATGTCAAGTTCGATGGGTGTTTATTTTCCAATGATTTTTTCACATGCACCACTTTATTAATCCTATTTGTGTTAATATTTATACATACATACATACATACATACGTACCTACATACATACATGCACACATACATATGTATGTATGCATGTATGTATGTATGTATGTATGTATGTATGTATGTATATATGTATGTATGTATGTATGTATATATGTATGTATGCATGTATAGATACACACACACACGTGCACACACACACACATATGTGTGTGTGTGTATGTATGTTTAGATAGATATGAAGAGTAATACAAAATTAAAATGTATTCTCCTTTGTTCAATTGTCAATAAAAAATTCAGTTATAATTCATACACAGTGGATAGGTATATATATATCCCCTCCACCAAGCCTTAACACTAGACACCACCAAGAATTTAACTAGAAATTATTCAATATACTCCCTCTACACCATAATGGTTGTATACAATAAGATTAAAGCTATTTGCACAAAACTTCCATTATAGAAACAAACTTGAAAAATATATTGATAGTTGTCAAATACATATACTATATAGTCAAACAAACAGACTTGAAAAAATATAAAAATACATAATTTTATATACACACACACACATAGATTTTTATATATACATATGGACATTAATAAAAAATTAACATGTATTCATTGGTGTTTAGTTGTCAACCCAAACTTCAGACATTCATACATATGGATAGATTCATATACATACATATACATAGAAAGAAAACTATGGGGTTTTATCTTTGATAATAAAATGATGGAGAAAAGTGGGTGTCTTGGGTATCTTCTAAATTTTCCAAGGCTAAGATTAAAGAGGAAATCTTACCCATTTCAAAGGTATTGAAGTATTCAAAGCCTAAGATTGATTGTAAGCCCTTTGAGGCCAAGAGGAAGCTTTGTGGGTCTTATAATCTATTTATGGCTAATCGATTAGTGATTCTATTATTGCCTAGCCATTTGGGGAAGACATTTTTTTAAGAAGAAGAATCATCATATTCTAATGTATTTGAGCCAAAAGTAGTGGATGGAGAAAATTGAGCTAGCTTGCATCTATAATTTGTTTTACCTTCAAGGGGGTACATGTGTGGTGAAGGTGGGGAGGGTTTGTTAGGAGAGGGATGAAATTGTGGAAAATGTTAATTATAATGTGATTGGTGGTCTTGCGGAGGTGATACCAAAGCAATGGAAGAGTGTATAGTCTTTTTATTTAAAGACTTTATAGCCTATGACATTTCCAATTTATTAGATTGTTTCAAAGAGGCCATTCAAGATTGAGGGTGTGGGAAGTTGGGAAAGATTGCAGGTTATGGTGGACAAGATTGAGAAAGAAGTGCATGCAAGGGATTCTGAGGAAGGAGAGATGAAGGTTTTCGAGAAGGGGTGGATCCATAATGTGCAGTACATGGACTATTTGTTGGGGGACATGTTTGATGATATTTTGGGCAACAAGGACTAGAATGGGGATCTATTAGATGTCTTACTCTTTAATATAAAACAGGCTTGTATGAATTAACCAAAAAGATTAAATAAACACACAATTTCCTTAATCTATAAGTGGGGTTTGTAAGGAAAAACTCATAAAAAAGTCCCTCATTTATTTATCATTTAAATAGACACTTCATGAATGTAGTTATTCAACTCATACTTATCTCCTAGATACTAAGTTGTTAAAAGGGTTCAAGGTTGATTCATCTCTTCCTCCAACTTCTTATAAACAGTTTGTGGATGATACCATTCTTATGGGTGAAGCCTCGATTCCTAAAGCTAGACATTGGAAATCCATCCTCAATTATTATGCTAAAGTTTCAGGCCAATATATTAAATACAATAAAAGTAATATTTACTTCTTTTTAATGCTAATAAGATTGTCAAAGATAGGGTGATGTGCATTCTTGGCTTTTAGGATGCCACTCTACGTGTTGCTTACCTTTGTCTCCAACTTATCTCTAAGAAAGTGAACAATAACTGTTGGAATTATATCTTGGAAAGGATTAAAAAAAAGTTGGTTGGTTGGAAAGGAAAAATCTTAAGTCAAGCTAGGAAACTACAACTACATAAAGCTTCTTTGCAAAACATTATGGTCTATTACCTCTCTCTCTACAATATCATTGTCTTCATTGCAGACAAAATTGAATAGATCCAAAGGAGGTTTTCGTGGTATGGTACCGAGGAGAGAAATAGAATGGCCCTTGTAGGATGGGAGAAGGTGTGTGCTCCAAAAAGGGATGGTGGTCTAGGAATCAGAAGGTTGAAGCTTTTCAATAAATATCTTGTGGCTAAAATGGTTTGGTGTCTCTTAGAAGGCACTAAAAACCGGGGGCAAATCCTATGAGCTAAATATTTGAGAAATAGGGAACATGGCTGCTTTCTTAGTGCTGAAGAGCTTCCTTATGGTTCTATTTTTTGGAATAATCTTCTTAAATAAGAGGAGTGCTAATAATGGGAATTAAAAAAGAGAATAGGAAATGGTAAAGATATATTGAATTTGGGGATGATATTGGGACTAATGAAACATCTTTTTCCTCCACAAATAGTCTCCTCCAAAAAAAATAAAGGATTATAAGAAACCTTAGAAAGTAGGTTGTTGGGTATATCAACAGGGATGGTCTAAAGCCTCAATGAATCAATTTCAAAAGTTACTTTGTTGAAGCTAATCTCAGAGGAGGGAGAAAGAAATACTAGGATGTTTTTTTGCACACCTTACTTCACTAGGTTGGTGAGGTTGATTTTTTTCCAAAAGATAGAAAAGATGAATGGATTTGGACTAAAAACTCTACAAGAAGCCTTCTAATGAAGTCATTTTATGAAGTTATGGAGAAGTATTTGATCCCTAAGGATGACTTTCATTAGAACCTGATTTGGATGAAAATCTTGATACGTAAGGTGAATTGCTTTTGGTGGGTGGTCGCTCATGGTAAGCTTTTCACCATTGATAACTTAAATAAAAGAGGGTTCCAATTTGCAAACAAATTCTATCTATGAAATGAAGCTAATGTGTCTATAATACATCTATTGTTCCATTGTTCCTATTTTGGTTAGGTGTGATCATTCTTTCTCTCTATCCTCATGACTAAATGGGTTTTTCCCACTTAATAATATTATTTTTGGATAGTTGGAATATTTTCCCATACTCCCATAACTTAATTGTTGATATTTGGAGACAAGTCCCTTATTTTATAGCTTGGGGGCTATGGAAGGAGGAAAATAATAGAATTTCCAAGGAATCTACTAGAAATAGTAGAGATATTTTCTTGGCTATAATTCATTAGAATTAGGAAAACATTAATGCTATAATTTATGCCCCTTCTAAGCATGTTCCCTCTTATAAATAAATAAGAATAGAGTAAATGTGGTGTTTAAAACATGACCTAAAAAATTCAATTGGTTAAAATAAGAAATTAGAAAAAGCACTATGTGGTCTCCTCTAGAGTTGGGATGCATCAAATATAAATTTGATGATTTCTATAAGGGTAACCTGGGCTTAGCTAAAGTTGGGGGAGTCATAAGAAATCACCAAGGGAATTTCATATAAGGCTATGGTAAAATATTGGGTATTGATTCTAACAAGGTCATAGAGGCAATGGGTGTTTAGGCTGGTTTAAATCACCTAAAAGAGAAAGGTTATACTAAGGTCATAATTTCAAAGGTGATTCCAAATTAATAATTGACAATCTCAAGGAGGGTGTTGTTGTTCCTTGGGAGTTGAGGGATGTTATGGATGACTACAAAACAATCCTTAAGAATTTTCAACATTATCAAATTTGTCACTTGTATAGATAAAGAAGATTTGATGTTGATGCTATGACTATTGAAGACCTTAAGCATAATGTTTGGACCTATTGGGAATATCAGTTGTTGCAATGTCATATTAAGGATATAGTCAACAAGGAGAAATATGAATCAACTTATAATCTTGGATTAAAGGATAGAATATGACAATCGTTTTGGTAATTCATTTTTAATGATGGATTACATGGTGTATAATCAAGGTAATAGGAAAGGGGTAAAGGTTATTTGGCTTATGATTATCAGATATATTATTGTTATTATGGTTGGTGAGTACCTTTATGATTATATTAGCACCTCCATTTATTAGATGGCAAAGATTAAATGTATGAAGAAAGGAAATATTAATAACATTTTAAGGGTTGATGTTATTGAGTGGAATTCTAAGGTGAAAGATAAGATGGTAATCCCAACTAAGACTCATTTAAATAATTTTTTGGCAGCTCATCGAAATGATATTTTCTTTGTTGTCTTAGCTTGTGAACTCATGTGGACTGCTTACTAGATTAAAATCCTTTTCAATTCTTGGAATTTCATAATTTCCAAGAAGGGAATGAGAGATACACATGAAATATATTTTTATGATTCTTCCAAACCCCCACCTTTTCTCATAGTTATTGGCAAGTTTAAATAGAAGCCTTCACAAATGAAAGCTAACCGTTTTAGCCTAAATTCTGAAGAGTTTACCCTATAGGTAATTTTCCTAGCAAACAAAAAGGGCTTTGGGAAAGACTATCTTTTTCTTTGTAAAGACTGCTTGATTGGAGAAGATATAATGGGGGGGGCGCTAGGAAGAGGACTAAAGTAGGGAACTACGAGTCCCTAAAGAAAAATGAATAATTGTGGGGTATGTTTGATAGGGTGGGATTCACTCCATTTTTTGAAGTCTTGGAGGGATATAATGAAAGCCTCAACTATTTGAGTTTGCTAATGCATTTAGTGATGGTGAAGTTAATATTGGTGGGTTACATTTTACTGTAATGGCTATGTTTATTGCTCAAGCCACGATCATATGGTATGAAGGTAAAGAGATCATGAAGAAGAGCGCTAGAAACTATTAGGAGTTCATCCAAAATTTCTTTGAGGCTAATGAGAAACCCAAAATATTTTTGATTGGGTACTCTAGATTGAAGGTGTCAACCCCTTATCACAATGTAAGTATGTTTATTATGAAATACTTTACTCTTGAAGGGTGTTTTATGTCTATTCACGGTTATCATTTCCCTATCTTAAACCATGTCTTCCATTTGGAAAGGATTAACCTCCCCTTCTTCATATTCTCCTCTCTTCAACAAAGTATGGAGAATGGAACCAATCCACCCTTGCACCAAGGGCTCATTAGGGCTATCTATAAATTTTACTTAGCTTCTACTTCGCAAAGTAACCCTATTGTTAATCTCCTTGAGGTTACCCAGAACCCTAAAATCTATGTTCTTATTGAGTTAATTGACAACAAGCCTCATTCTCCTTGGAAGGTGTCTAAGTCGAAAAAGAAAAAAATCCTTCTCCTCCAATTGTTGAACCTTCCCTAGATGATCTCTTAAAAATTACTTTAGGAAAAAGAAATTCCTCCTCCCTTTCCTCTGGTATGATAAAAAAATGGAAGGTGGAACGTAAAGAAATTTAAAACAGACAACCCCCACTATTACCAATTTTGATGATAAAGACACCAACCCTATCTATGGTTCAACCCCTCCTGATGGAAGAAGGTTGGTTTGTCTTGAAAAAGAAACCTCCAAAGGGAAAGAGGTTGATGAAAAAGGTAAAAAGGTTGTCATAGGGGAGATTATTTTCTCTTCTAAAGAGGAGTATGTTCTTGACAGTCTGAGTGAAACTGAGTTTTTGAAGGAAGATGATGTTTCTAACAGAGAGGAGGAGGAGGAGAGTAAAGAAAAGGAAGAGGAGAATAATGAAATAGAAGAGGATAATGAGTATGGTGAAGGAAAAGAGTTTGACTTGAAGAAAATGAGGTGGAGGCTAATAATAAAAACCCTATTGACATGGAAGAGCAAGAAACTCCTATCCAACATCCCCAATTTCAATAAATTCCTAAGGATGGGTATGACAAAACATTAAACCCCAAAATTAAAGCTCCCAATGTTTGGGTGGAACAAATGGAAAGATAATTTGAAGAGGAAAATGGTTCCAAGAGGCTCTAGATCATGGGAGGTGCTATAAAGAAAATTTGCATGGTGGTGGATGGAATAATGAAGAGCCGGTGATGGGAAATTTTTTGAGACAAGGAAAAAATTGGAAACAACAAAAGAAAATGGAGTGAAGAAATGTTGTTGAAAATTTGGTGAATAGAGAGAACAAGGACAACTAGTTAGATGTGGGTATGTGCAGGATCATGATGGGCCAAAAAGTGGTGATATCTAAGTGATATGATGGCCCATGTGGCTGACGACTTTTTTTTTACCCAAAACTGATGAAACGAAAAGGGTTTTTAAAGGAGATTCTCCACCAACATAAATTGTGCTTTACTTTGAATTTAATAAATAATTATTATTCATTTTCTATTTAAATTATGACTAAAGTCCTGATTGATAAGCTGATTGAAAAACATCTATAGCTTTCAAACAATATCATTTTTTTTAATCTGAAACATGTGTCACATTCTATGCTTCACATACTATAGGATTAAAAAAATAATAATTTCATGAAGTTTTGACCAAGTTAAGGTTGTTAGACATACAAGTTTTTATATTTTTTAAAATTTGTAAGAATAAATCATAATTAATTATTTACTTGGGAAAAAATTACAAAAAAATATGCATCACATTGGGACATGAGTCCCCTACTTCTATCTAAAATCTTATAAAAAAATATTATCATTTTATTGTGGTTAGGTT
The DNA here is from genome assembly GCA_007115665.2 of Sequoiadendron giganteum. Lineage (NCBI taxonomy): Eukaryota > Viridiplantae > Streptophyta > Pinopsida > Cupressales > Cupressaceae > Sequoiadendron > Sequoiadendron giganteum. Next base: position 285,471,728 of record CM021100.1, on the reverse strand, counting down.
GGTCAGGCAGACATCTACTTCTTATTTTTTCCCTGAAATTTAAGTACTATTGCATTGAAATTTCAAATGTTCACCATTTAATAGATTTAAAAAAAAAAAATAAACCCATTAGTTTAGAAACTACATTCAATTTGCTACATATTCTATTTTTACATATTTGTAAAATAATATACATAATTTATTCAATTTTTTTTGTCAATTTACCTAACTCTGATTTTCTCAATTTTATTGCCACTTAAGGGCCTATTTTTTCCATGATGATCCTGCGCATACCCATGTAGTGGAAGAACTCCAAGAGAATTGGAGTCTTATTGAAGATACCTAATTTGTGTCTTTTTTTATGTTGTGGTGCTAGACATGTTTACAGGAATTAGTGGCTTTTTTGTAAGGTCTATAGTTGTAATATTAATGACCTTAACTGGCTCTATATGTTGGTTAATTTATCTTTTAGAATTAAACCCTATTGCATATTAAGACTCTGGCTTATAGTTGGTGGTTTTGGTTTATCTGTTCTAGTATATTTTTTATTTGGATAAGTGGTATGTTAATCTTGTGAACTATCTTTTTTGGGTTTGTAGTACCTTTGTTGCTATGGAGGTTGTTTCTTCTTTGGTGTTCTAGAATGGTTATTGTTTTCTCTAGTCTATTTTGTTAAGTTCTACAACTTTTTTGTTCAATTAAAAGTTATGAATTTTTGAAAAAAGGTTGAATTTAGCTTGTAGTAACGACCTTCCTAGAATTTTTTTTTTTTTTCCAAAAATCAAATTCGTCTAAAATGATTTTTTTTATATATAAAAATAAGGTTTTTTGGTTCATCTAAATGTAGTGGAAACATCCATTTGGGGTATAAGTGCTCTAATAGAATTTGTTCACCAAATGTAAGCTTCAAACCACAACTTGTGACTATATCATACAATGGTCAGATTGAGTGAAATAAAAGCTACATCTAAATTTATTGGACATTATAAACTCAATTGTAATCTTAGATTTGCACTAGAATGCTCCAATATGAACCTACAATACAAATCCATAAAATAAAACTCAAAATATTGTATTTCTTTTAATGTTTTATAATTCTCTAGGTCATCATATGAGGCAAGAGAAGAGCATACTCATTTTTAATATCCACCAAGATTTTCAACCTTGCAATAGATCAAGTTTGATTATCTCCCAAATGTGAGAAGGGGCTTGCAAATTTGAAGCATTGATACCATGTTAGAGTCAATCAAGGACTCAAGCCTCCAAGATCACCTGCAAAACCAAAAATAACCTTCTACAAGAGAGAAAAACAAGAGAATAAATTTGAAATAATGGATACAAGATAATATGGCCAATATGAAATACTCAAGATTGCAATGGTATTGGATTGGAATAAAAAATAAATGAGAACCCATTGGTTGTATAGCCAAGGTGAGATATGGGGTTAGACAACATCATGACACATGTCTTAATCTTATGCTATGAGACAACTAAATTGACATAAAATTAAAAAAGATAAGATCTAGACATGACAACTAAGTCTTCTAGAGGGAATCTTAGGACTAAGTAAGATTAGCATGTGAATAAGTCCCCTAACAGGAATTAGCTAGGTACAATACTTATATTTACACCAACAACCTAGATGTGTAGTAGCATCACTAAATTACCAATACTTTGCCCACCCTTGTATGTTGCAATATGTATGCCCTTGCAAATTTGGAGTATGACATAGGGCCCCCATGCAAGCTCCTTACTGCTCCCCCTCATGTTGACACAATAGCTTCTTCACCCTAAAAATAGTTATTTAGTGCATGTTGATTCTTTTGCATCTATTGGTTGCATATACTATTACACTCACTTTACTTGGTGGCAATCTCATGGGGCACACTCCATTTTTCTTAACTCCTTTCTCTACTCTACTTTGTGTAATCTAGGGGGTGAGGGTGAAAATAATATATTTTCACATCCTACAACTCTTTATTAACCCCCTGCACCCTAATTTTTTCCCTTATAAAAAATTACATCCCCTTTCACTCTTTTTCATTCCTTTTTTCCCTCTTTTATATTTTTCAATGATTTAGAAAAATCGTTGCTCCTCATTTTTCATCATCTATCATTTTTTCTCCTTGTTTCTTGTTTCGAAAGCTCATGAGTGCAAATTTTCTTGGTTAAAATTTCAAGGGGTCATCATCCATCTATTTTATTTTTCTTACTAACTAGGGTATATCATCCCCCCCCCCCTTTAATTTCAAAAGGGATATATATTTTCTTCAAAATAACATTACTTCTACTAAATCATAATGCCTTTGAAAGGGAGACAAAATGTAGACATCTAAAATCATCTCTCAACAATTTTGTTGTCATCAATCCACTACACATCAAAACTCTCGAATCAATTCAATAAATAATATTTATTTAATTAATTCTCCCAATTTATCTTTTAATATTACTTAAATAATTTTTATTATTTAAATAATACATCTTATTTTTCTTCCAACATTAGTTGAATAAATCAAGACTATTTTTTCAATTGGTCAATCCTTCTTCAAAATTCCAAATTTAAATAAATAAATTTAAAATTTATTTGTTTAGGCCTATCATGCACATTCTCAAAATAAATAAATAAATAAAATCTATTTATTTTATTCCATAATTTCTACCACATAATTAGTACAGTAAAACTAATTATTTAATCTAGCTAATCATTTGCACAAGTCAAGAATAATTAGTCAAGGAAAATCTTATCCAATTTCCTAGAATGTACATGTGTCCTAAAAAATAATTTGCATGCACATTTATCCCATGCTTCTCATTTCTCCAAAATATTCTTATTCAATCGCATCCCTTCATTTATTCAAGATTTTTTTTATCTTTCACATAAATTGCAAAAAATGTTTGTAGTCTTTCAAATTTTTATTTTTTTAAAATTTCATCCCTCTATCATTTTTTAAGATCTCACCCATCAAATCCCCTTAAATCACGGATCTCAACTTGTACACCAATTGTAAGGTACCATTTAGTATCCTCTCATGACTTCAAAGCTCTCATTTAATCAATCAAATCTTAAATATTGATCAGCTATACAAATTATCCACAAATAGAACATCTTTTAGGCTACTTTCATACAATCCATAAATGCAAAGTTATTCTTCTTAGTGAGAAACCACATAGCTATGCAATTCCACATCCAAACCTTGAGCATATCCACATTCATAGTGTGCAACAAAAGGAATTGAGAGGCTTTTTTGAGGCCTTTCTACTTGGACGCAAATGCTTCTTTAGTTCAAACAAAAGTACAATTAGATATATAATAAATATTTAATCTCTATGAACCCCAATCTTAGACCTACACAAACATGAGAAACAAACACATAATTAGATCCATATGCAGGTTAGAAGAAGCACTCCCCATGAAATTCATTAACAATGCTCAAAAGTAGCAAAATGAAGAACAAAATATGGAAAGTAAATGAAATCCTAATTAAGCATGAAAATCCTCAATCCCATGGGGGAATTGGTGTCAATTATGTGTAGAAATTGGCCATTTCCCAACTCCTTTGTAAGCTTGATGAAGATTGATGCACTTGATGATGAAGAAAAAAATGCTTCCTTGATAAAATCTGCAATAACCTAGCTATGATGATGGAAAATGCTCATAAAGATGAATGAAATTTCTCTAAATATGAAGATAATAAATTTGTTTTCCATTTGGGGATGAAAAATGAGAAGGACAACCACTTATTTATAGATGAATTTAAGAGAAGAAGAGGCAAAATGGATGAATGTGGGATCATTCAACATCTAATGACAAAATGCCACTTGTCAAGATGTGAGTGGAGGAACGTTGTGCATATTTTGATGAATGAGCCAATAAATGTTATTAGGTGGATTTTCAAATTTATGAAATGACTTGTTGAAGAGGGAAAGAAAATGACTTAAATGCCACTTGGCTCAATGCACAAAGACATGTAAGAGGAGAATTAATGCTTTGTTGGATGTGCAAATCCATTTGGAGAGATTTCAAATTTGGAGGAATATTCCCTAAATATGCCATGTTAAGAGAAAATATTGATTTAATAAATCAATTAAATGTATTTTCATGTGAAAGTGGCAAAATCTAGAGAAATTAAGAGATTTAGATTAAATTAATCAAGATTTGATCAATTTAATAAGAGATTAGATGATGTGACAAATTTGATTTAGATTTTGTGATTTTATTTAAATCAAAGTTGAGAAGAAAACGGTTTAGGCTTTAATTAAATAAAGATTTTGATTTATTTAACTAAAAGGGGATGATGTTAGATTAAATTAAGGTTTAATTTATTTAATTTAATTGGATGAGTTTAGGGATTTAATTAAATAAAATGAACTATTTAATTAAATAGAGACATAAGGTTAATTAAATCGAGTTGATTAATTTAATTAACATGGAAAAAAGAATTAATTAGATAAATTTAATGATTTATTCAATTAAGGAATGAAAAGTGATGACAAGATAAGAAGATGATTAAGGATGAAATGATGTTAGTAATCAAGATCAAGTGTGTTGGTACATTTTCCGTGTCTATACTTTGTCCCTCTTTGAAGCAATGTACTTCTTGTGTTGGTTGAAAGAATAAACTGATGTGATCAAAGTTCAAAAAAATTCTCAATTTTTTAAATGCCCCACTACTGCCCCAATAAGAAGAATTATGTTGGCATATTGCCTCTTTGAGAGATCGGAATTTTTTTTTAATTTTTGGGTGATTTCGCAAAAAAAGAGAACAAGTTGCTCGACAGGTCTAGAAAAGCTCCAATTATTGACAACATTATAGACAGTCAGTGCCACCAGTCGACTGGGTGCCAGAGTTCTCTCAGTAGATGGGGATGAGGCCTCCCGAGGATCATGGTGAGAGGCAAGTAGGAGAGGGCAGCAGCCAATAGGGCTAGCCTTGATCACAGATAGTTATTCATTTTTGATTCATGGGTCCAATTATTATTGCCCTTATTGTATCATACATTTTGATGTATACACACTTGATCCGATTTTGTACCATGAGAGTTGTATATTTTTTATGATATATATGAGATGGTTTGATTTATGAGATGTCCTATTTTATTTATGCATGATGTATGGATGTATTTTAATTTCATATGTGCTATGATATGTTATGAGATGCATCTATTTTATGTTGTGCAATATTATGTATGTTTCTACATGATGTGATGATGTGATATAATGATTATGAATGTATTTTGTTTTTTGTATTTTTCTATCCATTCTATGGTGAAGATGTATGGATGCATTTATGATATGTAGATGATTTATATTATGGTGTTAATGGTTCATGTGATGCATTATGACTGGTGATAATATCTTTGTTTCTTTTCCTTATGTAAAATGATTATGATGATGTATGCCATGTGATGGTTTGATTATGCATTATAATTTGTTTAATGCAATGAATGCATTGATTTCTTAAGATGCTTACAATAACAAATCTCTATTATTCTTCATAACTTAAGATGATAATGATAGTATATTAAATGCAATGATGCAATGTGGTTAATTTCCTATATGATATGCAATATGTGTTATGTGTAGGAGTTGAGAAAATACAACTTCACAAACCCCGAAGATCACCTGTATGCAAATAACCTATCACAAAAGAAAAGATGGAGACAAACAAGCAAGGGTTCTCTGAAAACTGAAAATGTATATATCAGAGAGAATGAGAGAATGAATTGATATGAAATACAATGGGATCAATCCTTATAAAAAGGAGATCATGCAAACCCTAATAAAACCCTAATAGAAGCCTTAATAGGAAAACATTTAATAATTAATATAATTATTAAATTTCACTTTATGCAAACTAATGTGAAATCTTAAAAAGGGAATAAAGGTAACTTAATCAACATAATTAAGATAAGACCTTTACTCTAACACCCCCCCTTAAGATGAGCAACAGTGCAGCTACAAACAAATGCAAGAAAGCAAACGTAACTATAATGCAAGAAGGCAAACATGGGTCCCAAGAACTAGGCTAGATCAGGTACCCAAATACAACCAAATCTCTGTAAAGAGGAGAAATAGAGAAAACCTCATGGGAAAAATCTCTACTCCAAAAAAGAAATGCAGAAAGCCAAGAAGAACATCACTGAAGCAGAAGAAGCTGCAAACAACTGTCGAAAGATGATTGCTATGGTGCTGAAGAACCTCCGCTGAAGATGGAAGATCCCTTCCAAGGTGAAACCAAGGAAGAATTAGCACGAACAATATAATAACCCCCCCATAATGCTGAAATGGGAGAGCATGATAGATCCACTAAAATGATGTGAAACACCCTGTAGTGCATGAAGAAGAAGATACAACATCTGAAAGTGCACAAGAAAGCACCTGCAATTAAAAAAGTGGTGTGCAAAACAAAGCACACATGCATGAGGTTGGAATCATAAGGATCCATAGTCGTCATGGAGGGACACTCACCGGACAAAGGTGTGATGGCAAACAAAGGCAAATACACAACCTCCCATGGTATGGATTCACTGTCGTCATGGAGGGACACTCACCAGACAAGAATGTGATGAAAAAACAAAGAAAAACTACACAACCCCTCATGGCACTTTATAATAATAGTGCGAGTATAAAATATGGCACAACCTTATGTGCAAAATCCCCAAAAATACATGTACAATAGTGTGACACTTTATCTCAGTGTGTTTACATAAAATATAGCTTACAAATGATGCTCAAAATGTCCAAAAAAAGACAAAATGTTAGAAATACATGAAGAACAGCCAAAAACAAAGCATCCCATACAAACAAAAAGTTTCCAAGAGAAAATATGTCCAGGTAATCCACTAGAGTGTGAAAACACAAATAATTGAATAAAATAAACCTGGAGTGAAATCTGGAAAAATTGCATGGATGAAACTGAAGAGCTCTAAAATATAGTTCCAACGCCATTGAGATTGCAAAAAACAGAGAAACTGATCAAAAGTTATGAGCTTGGGACTCAAAATAGCCCCTTTGTCTTCAACTGGCTGTAAAATGCACCAACAAAAGAAATATGTGATGAGACCCACAACACTAGAAAGATGAGAAAACCATCTTTCTAACGATATCTTGTTTGCCAAAAAATAATATCGTATGCCCAAGTTACGGCCTCTGGAATAAAACAGCTCCAAAGAGGAAAAAAGCTAGCGTTGGGTTAAATTTGATGGTCATACGATCGTCGTAGCAAAAAGACTGGGTTAAATTTGATGGCCAAACGACCATCATAGTAAAAGTGCGATAGGGCTATTACAGAAAAATTGGTTTTTTATAAAAAAAAAGACAATAAAAAAAACTTTTGATTTAAAAAAAAAAATCATAAAAAACATTATAGAAAAAAAGCCCTAATTTAAAAAAAAAAAAAAAATTAAGTAAAAAAAGTGCAGGGGGCTGCCGCCACCGCCGGTTGCCAATGTACCACCGTCGGAGGTACTGTCAGCCGCTGGTCGGCACTAAGGCCACCGGTGGTCGGCACTATGCCGACCGACAGGGTAGAGGGCCCGCAGGCCTGTGGTTGCAAGTACCTGCGGGTACCCTATACTAGGGCCGACAAGCCCTAAAACTACAGATTTAAAAAAAAAAATCAATAATACATTAGCAAATTTTGATTTTTTTCGATTTTAAAAAATAAAAGAAAATAAAAAAAACAATGACAATATTTTTTAAAAAAAAAATTGACGAAAAAAATTGGAATCTTTTTTACCAGGCAGACGGACAGCCATACGGCCGAACTATAAAAAACTTTTGCCCTAAAATTCAACTTTGTCCAAAATGGATGAATGAATAGTCGATTTAGGGGTTTTGGACTACTGCAGACACAATGGCGAGGTCCATTTGAGCTGAAAATCTTTCAAAGTTGCAGGTATGCCCTAGATCAAAAAAACAAACCCCAAACCCTTGAAGTTCCAAAAATTTTCAAAACAAGAACATGAAGCAGCAGGTGTGGAGCTCTGATACCATGTAGAAGTAAAGCTCTGATACCATGTAGGAGTTGAGAAAATACAACTTCACAAACCCCGAAGATCACCTGCATGCAAATAACCTGTTACAAAAGAAGAGATGGAAACAAAGAAGCAAGGGTTCTCTAAAAACTGAAAATGTATATATCAGAGAGAATGAGAGAATGAATTGATATGAAATACAATGGGATCAATCCTTATAAAAAGAAGATCATGCAAACCCTAATAGGAAAAACCTTAATAGAAGCCCTAATAGGAAAACATTTAATAATTAATATAATTATTAAATGTCACTTTATGCAAACTAACGTGAAATCTTAATAAGGGAATAAAGGTAACTTAATCAACATAATTAAGTTAAGACCTTTACTCTAACATTATGTTGATGATTTGTGGATGCAGGGTAGATGCATTGGTGATGCTTTTGATTAACTGTCATGGTACCATGTTAGTGTGGAAAGAAGATAGGAACAAGGAGATCCAACAAGCCATCATTATTAATGTCGATGATGATGATTTGCTTACCAGGATTTGGGATTTTAAAAAGGCCAATTATTTTATGTTTGATAACACATTTAGGTATGATGCATCAAGGTATGAAGGACCACGATGGTGTTATACCTACTGTGATGGAATTTGACTTGACCATCAGATAGGAGTATTTATGTTCACACTTGACATACAAAACTTTATTCAAAACATAGTTCAAATATTCTAAACATCTCATACCAAAATATAGAAAATAAATCCTTCCTATGTGGTCAACATGAAATCTACAACACCCTCCCTACAAACCAAACAAAGCACATATGAAAAAGTTATTTTACAAGAATATCCAACAAGCATAGCAAATAAAAAGATAATGATCATTGCCCCATTCCTTTCTCTTTAATCTTTTTGTTTAGAAATCATTTAGAGGTCATTGGAATGAGTGCAATAAGATAAATCCAAAGAAAAGATAAAGTAAACAAACAAGCTAACATTTGTTCTTCATACCACTAGCCAAGACTAAACTACAATGATACCTAATGTTGATGTCCATTGTAGGAAGGATGCATCATAGGAAATGTTATCATGTGATGATGAGATTGATTGGATGATAAGCTATTGATATTATGAGTTGATTAACTTGATGACTTACTAACCTAGACTTGAGACTTTGGCAATTAGGCGTTCACTTTTGAACCTGCTCGACTTGTTTCTGACTGACTTACCAAAGGAAGAAGACAATGATTGATTTAATATGAGTGATGATTGTTTCTAGTGAAAGTGAGATGAGACAGATGCACCATTTTGGATTTTTTAGATATTTGGATGCTTTTGGTGTTTTTTGAAATGTTTTGAGGTTGTTTCTAGGATTTTGAGATTTTTCAATTTTTTGGTATTTTCAAGATTTATGACCAAGAGACTAACCTAAAGATCTATCCTAGGGGTCTCGGGAGTTGATCAATAGATTATCCTTTCCTACATTATACACGTAGAGACCACGTAGTTTGACTGACACAAACTTGATTACTGATGAGATAGATGAGCAAATGTATTGCTATTTTATTGTGATGGACGCCTAAAGGACTGACCTAAAATGTCTGAGGGGGTGATCAAAGATCAACCTTGCCTACGTTCAAGCTCAGAGATGATGTAGTTTGATTGGATGACTCTATTTTTTATATTTTAGATTTTCAACATGTTTTGGATTTTGACCTATGATTTGGATGCTTTTGGATTTTATGATTTTTTTGGATTTTTATGTTTAAAGAAGATCACCATAATATACAAGAATCTGATCCGATGTAGGTATAGGAACATTCCCCCAACATGATGTGATAAAATACTTCAATATAGGTAGGCCAAAATGACCTTAGGAATATGCCAAGTAGTACTAGGGTAGAACATGATATGCACACAAGATCAAGCTATGTTACGAACGTGAATGAATGATAGAAGGATAAATGAAATGTAAAGGGTAAGTGAGTGTGCATAATAAGCCATGAAGATCCTAGTGGATGGAGAGTGCTTTATTTATGATTGGCGCTTGTTTTTCAATTTTTCACCAAGGTACTTGTCCAAAGCACCACCAAAGTGGTTTTCACTAGAGGATGATTTTTTTCCTTTACTATTTTCAATCCTTTTCTAATTTTTTGGATTTTTGTATTTTTGTATTTTTTTGTTGTCACCAAGATGTCTATTTGCTAAGTTTTCATCAGGGTGACCATTTTTTCTGGACATTTTCTTTTTTTTTGTATTTTTTAGGTTCTATACCTTAAAAGATTTTAGGCATAAAACTTTTTGAGATGGGAGTTGTTCATAGGCTTGTGCAAAGGTTCCCCTTCTGGTGTTGATAACTAATATGCCCTTGATTTATAGCTTGTTGTGATGATGAAAGGTCCCAACCAGTTGGGCTCAAATTTTCCTTTTCTTTCTAAGTTTGGCATGTTCTTTTGGTTCTCTTTTAGCACAAGTTTGCCAACTTAGAAGGTTTGCCTCTTGATTTTCTTGTTATAACTCCGCTTGAGTCAGTTTTGATACACATGTAGATGGTTTAGGGAGTCCATGTGTCATTCATCCAGTAGCTCCAATTCATTTAGCCGTGAGACCTAGTATTCCTCATCTATAATGAGGTTTTGCAGTGATATCCTCAAGGACGGGAGCTCGATCTTAATGGGTAAGATGGCTTCTGATCTGTAGACCAGGGAGAAGGGTGTGGCACCTCTTGGTGTGTGGATGATGGTGTGATAGTCCCATAAGGCAAGATTTAGCTACAGATTTCAGTCACGACCAACCTCATTGATTGTTTTCTTAAGGATTTTCAAGATGATTTTATTGGTTGCTTCTTCTTTGACATTGCCTTGGGGATAGTAAGGAGTGGAAAAGTTATGTTGGATATTGAATTTTCCACATAAGTCACAAACATCCTGATTTTTGAAAGGTGTCTCATTATCTAAGATAATAGCTTGTGGGACATCATATTGGAAAATGAGGTAGTTTAGGATGAACTTAGAGATCTGCTTTCCAATTATGTAGGTCATGGGAATGGCTTTGACCCACTTTGTAAAGTAATCTATGGCAGTGATGATGAATTTATGGTCATTGGATGAGGTGGGGGTGATTTTACCGATGAGATTGAGCCCCCACTATGAAAAGGGCCAAGGTGTGATAATGGGGTGGATCTCTTGAGTTGGTGCATGGATGAAGTACCCATGTTGTTAGCACTGCAAAAATCTCTTGACAAAGTCATGTGCTTCTTTTTCCATCATGGGCCAATAGTATCTGGTCCTCAACAATTTCTTAGCCAAACTCATACCGCTTGAGTGTGAACCACAAATATCGTTGTGTACCTTGGTTAAAGTAGTTAGGTCTTCCTCAGGCTTTAGGCAACACAACATGGTTCCTTCAATGATCCTACAATAGAGGATTTCTCCTAGGATGACAAAGCGGGTTGACTTCTTAACGAAGTCTCATTTAAGGTTCGGGGTTATATTAGTAGGCAAGAATCCTATTCTCAAGTAGGTGTAAATATCATGATACCAGGGATCACCGGGACCAATGAGTTCACACACGAATTCAGACTCTGGTACTTCAAATACTGGTACGACAAGCTGATCTACAAGGAATTATTGCTTTGGAAAGTTGTGCGGGATTTCCAAGAGTGATCCAATTGTAGCCATTACGTTCACTGCTCTGTTGTTTTCTCTAGGTAGTTGTTCAAATATGATATCAATGAATGACTCTTTGAGGCTCTCGACCAACTTCTTGTATGGAGTTAGTTTATCATCCTTTTTCTGATATTCATTGTTTACTTGATTGATTATGAATTGAGAGTCTCCATAAAGCTTTAGAGCCACAATCTGCCATTGTACTGCAATCCTTAAGCCTATGACAAGAGCTTCATACTCTGTTATATTATTCGTGCATGGGAATGATAGTTTGTAGGATTTGGCTATGCAATCTCCTTATGGAGTTATGAATAAAATTCATGCTCCTAATCTGTGTTAGTGTAAGATCCGTAAAAATACGTCTTCTAGTGGTCTGCTACACTTAGGTTGAAAATTGATTCGTCGTGGAATTATGAGATTAGTGGGTTTTTTGCGTATATAGGTGCCTCTGCTAGTTGATCTGCAATCATTTGTCCCCTTATGGCCTTGCGCTCCACATATTCAATGTCATGTTCTGTCAATATCATGATCCACTTGGTTGTATGTCCTGTGAGAGTGGCTTTAGAAAGTAGGTACTTTAGTGGATCGATCTTTGCGATTAGCTTGATCTGATGAGCTAGCATGTAGTGTTGGAATTTTTGGGCTGCAAATACAACTGTCGGACAAGCCTTTTCAATAGGAGTATAGTTTATCTCGTGTCCTACCATGGTCTTGCTGATATAGTATATTTCTCTTTCCCTTCCATTTTCATCATGTTGGGCTAAGAGAGCATCGAGAGCTACCATTGTTGTTGAAATGTATAGGATCAGTGGTTTTCCTAGAATTGGCGGCATCAACACTGGTGGTGTGAGTAAGTATTCTTTGGTTTTTAAAATACTTGGTCACACTTGTCATCCCATTTGTATGCTACCACATTGTGGAGTAGATGAGAATATGGGATCTATTTGTCTGCCAGCTGTGCTATGAATCTGCGGATGGACTGGAGCTTTCCTTGTAAACCTCTTAGTTTCTTTAGTGTCCTGGGTGCTTCCATTTTGAGGATTGACTTGAATCTGGTAGGATCAACCTCGATTCCTCTCATTGACATGATATATCCCAGGAGCTTTCTTGATTGTACTACAAAGATGCACTTCTTTGGGTTAAGGCAGACCTTATACTTTTCCAACCTATCAAAAATGGAGCTCAAGGCTAATATTTGGTCCCATATTTTTCTAGATTTAGCCAATATGTCATCTACATGGTCTTCCACCATCTTATGAATCATGTCATGAAAGATCAGTGTCATAGCTCTTTGATAAGTTGAACCCACATTCTTTAACCCGAATGGCATCATGTTCCAGCACTAGGTCCCCCACAGACATGTGAATGTTGTCTTGTGTCGATCCTCCTTTGCTATCATGATTTTATTATATACAAAAAACCCATCCATTAGTGATAGCATCTCATGTTCGACCATCATATCCACTATAATGTCGATGTTGGGGAGTGGAAAGTCATCCTTAGGATACGATTTTTATAAGTCTCTTAAATCAGTGCAAATACGGATACCCCAGTTGGTTTTGAAATAAGTACTAGGTTGGAAACCCACTTTGGATATTTGATCAGGCATATGAACCCTACATCCAAAATTTTCTATAATTCCATTTTGACTAACAATGCTATTTGGGGATGCATCTTTTTGAGTTTTTGTTTGACAGGTTTTGACTCAGGATATACAGCCAAGTGATGAACTACTACATCTAGGTCAAGCCCAGGCATATCAGGATAGGTCCATGCAAAGTTTACTTTTCTTTCTTTTAGGAATGCACCTAAGAGTTCATGTTCTTCTGTGAGAATTGATTCAGTGTAGAAGGTTATGTGTGGTAGCTCCTTTGTTCCCAATTTAACAGGATTGCATTGTTATGCTAAGACTGTTGATTTTTCTTGATGAAGTGCAGTGAGGGGAAGATTAAATCCTTCATCCTCTGGTGCCTCAGAGAGTTTTTCACCATTGGATCCATCCTTTATTTTTACTATTTTAGGGTCAGAGAGTGCCACAATGTGGTTTTCACTCAAGGACCTTGAGATTATTCTCCATTTATCACTTTTGTGATTGAACAATTCAATCGTCTCCCCATAATAGGCTCGAGTGTCCAGTGTGATGTCAAATCTATCCTTATCATCTCCACATGGTATTGTATCCCGTAATCCCATGAATTCCGAGAGCACCTCATCATTTTCGAGTGTGTCTAGAATCAGTGGTCCTTGTTAGTCATAATCAATGAGTTGGGGGTAGACCAGGTTTATTTTGTGTGTTTGGTGGTCTGTCTCAAAGGATAGGGTGGTAATCATGAGTAGGGAGGAGTCTTAGAAAAGCATGGGTAGGTTAGTTATGGTATCCTCATCATCACTACTACTACACACATTGGTTATTTCAAAGGTAAAGTTATCTATGAATTGACCTATGGACATAGGTAATTGGAGGGTGGTTGTCAATAACTGAGGGGGAGTCCTGACTGAGTTAACTAGGGGGACTTCTGCCACATATGGTTACACTCAAAGGGGTACACCCCAGACCAATATTTTTCATTCAACTTTCAACAATGATGGGTTCCAATCAGCCAATGCTATTTTTTCCAAGACTTGCATTCTTACTATAACCCATTCCTAACATCATTTGCAATCCTTTGCTTCTTCTTTCATCCATGGGAAGATTTGGTGCGGGACTTTCTTCTTGATAGATGAGACTAGATGTGTCTCTCTCATTTACCACTTCTTGGCCTAGATCCCCTCAACACCTGAATCAGGAGGGATCTGCCTTGAAGGTTTGATCTATGTTGTATTAGTGGGTTGTGGTTTTCCATGGGATCTCAGGGATTGAGGTAACTCCCCGACTAGAAAGGCTCCTTTCTTCATTCTGCATTCTCCACACCCATTGTCTTGGATTATGAGCTTGATGTCGTATATGTCAGGGATGGTGGGTGTCTTTGTCCCAGAAGTGGAGGTGATGTTGGATGGGTCGATATATGGAGTGGAGGGGCTTTCATCATTCTTCGACTCTTAGGGAACCTTATAATACTTGGCCTCCTAATTTTGGCAATAGGCAAAGGGTTTAGGATCACCATAGATTGCGACCTCTTGGTTTTGGTATGAAAACTTGATGCATTGGTGGAAGGTTGATGCAACTTCTTACATCTCATTGATCCATGGGTGCCCTAGAAGGATGTTATATGGTAGGTCAAGGTCAAGAACCTAACAGTTAGTTTCCATAACAGTTGGCCCTACTTGAATAGGGAGTTGAATAGTGGCTTGGGACACTCTTTCTTGATCATTGTAAGCTTTGGTTGTGATACCTTTACCCTTTTCAGTGGACTCTTCAGAGATTCTTAGGTTCTTAATAAGCTTGAGTGAAAAATGTTGAGGCCTGTGCATCAATCCACCAAAACCCTTTTGACTTTATTTTTATGAACTAGGACTTCTAGGTGGAGTGCACGGTTGTGAGATGGTTGGGCAAGGAATTCCTGATCGAAGAATGTGAGGAGGTTGGGAGTGGTGATATTACCAACCATAGTGTGAAATTGCTTCGTATCAAGGTTGGGAGAGATGGTAGATGAAGCTAATTCTTTCTTGAGGATTTCTCTATGGGCAGCTAAAATATTCAGTAACTCCATGATGAAGATTTGAGCAAGGGTTCTTTTTAACTGGTCAAGGATGTTGTAATCATTAGGAATGTATTTTTGATTGGAGGTGGGGGTCTTAGTTGGTTGTGGTGCCCCAACAATAGTGGCCTTGCTGCCATGTGTGGTGACTCCACAATCCACTATGGCTCCTTTAATGCTAACAACATTGACCATTTCATCCAGGGAGGTGACAAATCTGCCATACACATGATTTACATTTCCATACTTTTTCTTCCCTTTGTTGTTTCCTTGGTTGTGATCGGACATCGAATTTGTGTATATTTTTAGATCCTGGTTACCAATCAGTTGCTCCACATTTATGATTTTGTCATCAATAAGATCCTAGATGATGTTATTTAATTTCATGCAGTTGGTAGTCATATGTCCCTTGAGATTATGATAATCACAAAGAAAATTTTTGATATACTAGGGTGGTTTCACCCAGGGTTCTTGGTAATTATCATAGGTTGGGATCTTAATAAGGTTCTGATTGAACAACTTTTTCATGATGGATTCAATTGGTTCTCCAAGGGCTATAAATTTCCACTTGGGGGGATACTTATTTCACGGAGGTGGTCCTTCTTGATTATTGAGATTATTTATTTGATTATGGGGTGGTTGTTGGTTTACCACATTGGCTTGTGTGTTATTGAAACTATTGTTCTACGGTTGATGATGTGTTTTATTATTTTACTTTGGAGCACTGATGATGACATTGGCATCAACCACTCCATCATTGTTGGCATTCCTATTCTTCGCCCATGTGCGAGGTTTTTCATTGTAACTGGTAGATGGGTGACTGTCTTGATGTTCAGGATAGGTAAGCATGCCCCCTTGTGTGATAATGGCTCTATCAATGTTAAGCACCTTAGGGATCAATTGGTCGTACATTGTGATGCATTTCATCTTTAGGTAGAATGGCAAGGTTTTGTCTAGATTCGCAATGATGGTGCAGATTTGTTTCTCTTCTGACATAACCCACTTGCTTTAATTGGCCTTGGATCACCATCATTGTAAGAAGGAGGCAGATGATTCCCCCTTTCCTTATTTGAGCACCGAAAGTTCCTCTAAACTAACATCCACACCAATGTTAAATGCATAATTTTAGAGGAATGCATCTTTGATTTCTTGGAATGTTCTAATGCTAGTAGGAAGATGAGAGAACCACTCCATAGCGGCACCAACCAAGCTTCGAGGAAACAACCGCATCAGATATGTTTCGTTGTATGCGACTTCCATACTATGTACCTAGAACTCCCTGATGTGATCTTCAGGGTTTCCTATCCCACGATATTTGTCAAATTTGGGGATTTCGAATCCCTTTGAGAACAATACCATTGCTAAGCTTAGATCAAAAGGATAAAGACACAAATTGTTGGGTGTGGGTATGTGCAGGATCATGATGGGCCAAAAAATGGTGATATCTAAGTGATATGATAGCCCATGTGGCTGACGACCTTTTTTTTACCCAAAATTGATGAAATGAAAAGGGTTTTTAAAGAAGATTCTCAGCTTTCCACCAATATAAATTATGCTTTACTTTGAATTTAATAAATAATTATTATTCATTTTCTATTTGAATTATGACTAAAGTCCTGATTAATAGCTAATTGAAATACATCTATTGCTTTTAAATGGTACCATTTTTTTTGAATCCAAAACATGTGTCACATTCTATGCTTCACATACTATAGGATTAAAAAAAAAATGAATTTCATGAAGTTTTGACCAAGTTAAGCTGGTTAGACATACATTTTTTCTATTTTTTAAAATTTGTAATAAAAAAATCATAATTAATTATTTAGTTGGAAAAAAATTATAAAAAAATATGCATCACATTGGGACATAAGTCCCTTACTTATATATAAAATTTTATAAAAACATACTATCATTTTATTGTGGTGAGGGTGGTCAGACAGACACCTACTTATTTTTTCCTTGAAATTTAAGTACTACTGCATTGAAATTTGAAATTTTCACCAAATAGATTATTATTTTTTAAATAAATCTAGTAGTTTAGAAACTAAATTAAATTTTCTATAGATTATTTTGTTACATATTTTTTAAATAATATAGATAACTTATTCAAATTTTTACGTCAAATTTCCTAACTCTGATTTTATGAATTTTATTACCACTTAAGGGCCTATTTTTTCCATGAAGATCCTACACATACCCGTGTCCTTATTGATTCTCCTAATTTAAGATCAAACACTTGCTTCGAGAGTAGTCTGATTTTTATTGTCACATCACCTTGCAGATCAGGAGGTGGGGTGAACATGTCTTGAGGTGTTGGATTGATGGGTGGGATGTTGGTGGGAATTTGTTGCAAGATTTTTTGAGTGAGTAATGTTTGTATTTGTTGTTGAGCCAACAACACTTGTTGTTGGTTGTGTTGTTGTTGTGCCAATAAGGATTGTTGTTAGTTATGATGTTTTTGTGCCAGCAAAACTTCTTGTTGTGCCAACAAATCTTGTTGTTGTGCCAACAAAGCTTGTTATTGGACTTGTTGTTGAGCCGCTTGTTGTTGTGCTTGATAATGTTGCAAGGCTTGTTGATATGCTTCTTGTTGGGCTGCTTGTAATTGTGCTCACTAAGCTTGATAATGGGCTTGGGCTTGGGATTGAGCATGCATTTGTTGGACTACTTGTGCGATTTCAGTAGCTTGGGCGGATTGAGCTGCTTGAACTGCTTGCGTAGCTTGCAAGGCTTGTGTGGTTTATGCAAATTGTGTGGCTTGTGCTGCTTGTTGCGCTTGCTGAGTAGCTAGCTAGGGAACTTGTTGATTTTGGAGCGCCTTTTGATAGGTAACTCATTGAGCAGCTTGCAACGTGATGCTGAATAAATTTTCCATGTTGTGTTTTGGTGGTGGTGGTGGTAGATTGGGAATGGTGTTGACCATTGTAATAAGCGAAACAATCGTGTTGATGATCGGGGTTTGAGTTGTGGATGGTGTGATTGAGATGCTTGGTCCTTAGGAAACCATGCTTTGAGAGACTTGGGGAATAGTGGATGTGTTGAATTTGTTTGGATGGTTTCCATTTTCTATTGCGATATCGATGGTAGGATAGGTGGATTTGATATGGTGCTCTGATTTGATTGACTGATAGTGGGTTGAGGAGGAAGACCCAACCCAAAGGGTGATGTGAATGTAAGTGGTAGTGGTGAAAATGGAGGAAATATAGGTGGTGCATTCCCTTGAAGTGATGATGAGGGTTCAAAGATTCCTCTGGATCCAAACAGATCACCTTCTCCTTGTGAGGTAGGGAGAGAGGTTTGCACATGTCTAGAGGATAATTTGGTGTTGCATGAAAAGAGGTTGGATTGGTGGAATCATGAAATGTGAGCAAAACATATGGAAGTAATGGATTCACCGAGATGGATTGATTAGATGCGGTGTTCGCATTCAAGTCTCGGTTGCTCACAAGGGGATGTGTTTGAAGTGCATAAAGCAATGAGTTTCCCTTGCTAACAACTGGCGTGGTTGAAGCGATGGATGATGTGATCTGTGGGATAATTTGGGTGATGCTTTGAGATGGGGGCATGTGTGGGATGGGAGGCATGATCTCCAAAGGTTTATCCACAAGAGTGCTTAGGTCATAGTTAGAAGGGAGTTTAGCCCCTTCTTTGGCCAATTCAAACATGCATTGGGAGGGATACAACCTCATCATAGTGTTGATGATTCGATGATTTTTAAGATTTTTGGACCATCTCAAGGATTTCGTCTTGTGTCATTTCTAAGATTTTGTTAGTGATGTCCTCTACATGACCCTCCTCCTAAGGATTTTATGATGGTAGAGAGAAATTGCTTAGGGGATTGCTAAATCCAATAGGATTCATCTCAAGAGAAGTTTGGCTTAGGTCACTTGAAGTTGATGTTTCCTTAGTGTTTTCCATATTCTTCTTTTGTTGTGATCTTGTTTGCATCATAAAAGAAGCACCAATTTTCAAGACTGTGCGGTTCTTTAGATTGATCTAACCTTAGGCACAATGGGGAAGAACATAGGATGATTAAGGATCAAAAGATGGGGATGAGATAAATGGAAAGGGGTGAATGATGCAAATGATTGAAATCCTGAGAAATCTTGAGGGGGATACTAGACTTTGGAGCTTTGATTCGATTTGATTGGTTTGGATAGTGAACTTATAAACTCTAAGAGGTTGGATTTTGTCTTAGAGTAGACTTATACACAGGATGATAATTTGAATAGAGGTGTAAAGAAGGATTCATCAAGACACCCCTAACCAAACAAGATGATTTTAGATAATGGACTCCTAAACCCCAAGATGTTGGATTTTATCAAGAGGTAAATTTTTCCACAAAGATTTGATAATTGGATCAAATAGGCGGAGAAGGATTCATCCCCACATATATAATGAAACAAGACTTTGATTTTCCAAAATTCTAGAATGGATGATGTTTTCAAAAGTTTCAAGAGTTGTTGGTGAGGTGATTTTTGATTTTTGATGGTTGAAAGATGGGTGAGAGTGATGATTTTGATCCTAGACCAAACCTAGGTAGGGGTATGTGCAGGATCATGATGGACCAAAAAGTGGATATATGTAAGCCATTTGATGGCCCATGTGGCTGACGACTTTTTTTTTACCCAAAATTGATGAAACGAAAAGGGTTTTTAGAGGATACTCTCAGCTTCCACCAATATAAATTATGCTTTACTTTGAATTTAATAAATAATTATTATTCATTTTCTATTAGAATTACGAATAAAGTCTTAATTGATAAGCTGATTGAAAAACATCTATAACTTTCAAATGCTATCAAATTTTTTGAATCTGAAACATGTGTCACATTCTATGCTTCGCATACTATAGGATTAAAAAACAAAAAAATGAATTTCATGAATTTTTGACCAATTTAAGGTGGTTAGACAGATGAGATTTTATATTTTTTTTAAGTTGTAATAAAAAATTAATAATTAATTATTTACTTGGAAAAAAATTATAAAAAAATATGCATCACATCGGGACATGAGTCCTTTAATATATCTAAAAAATTATAAAAAAATATTATCATTTTATTGTGGTTAGGGTGGTCAAACATACACCTACTTCTTATTTTTACCCTAAAATTTAAATACTACTGCATTGAAATTTTAAATTTTCACCAAATAGATTTTATTTTTTAAAATAAAGGTCTAGTAGTTTAGAAACTACATTCAATTTTCTACATATTCTATTTTTACATTTTTTTGAAATAATATAGATAACTTATTCAAATTTTTACGTCAAGTTGTCTAACTCTGATTTTTTGTCTTTTTATTGCCACTTAAGGGCCTATTTTTTCTATGATGATCCTACACATACCCGTAGAACTCCTTCTTACAAGACCTCGGTTTTGAAGAACACGCCTGACACTTCCTATGTGAGAAAAAAAATCTTTGAAAGAGATCAAGATTTTGTTGACAATAGAACTCATACAAGTTAAGGTTGTTCTTTGAAGCTTTCTTGTAAAAATTATAAACCAACCTTTCTCTTACCTCAAGAAGCCTCGAAATACGTTCTTCGTGGGCTCTTGGAATAAGGCTTTTGAACTTGGGTTTACGGATTTTGATTTTGTGGGAAATCATTTGGAAGAACACATGTGTGGGGTTTAATTGTCCTTGTCTTTGTTTAATGAGTTCTTTTTACCACAAACACTCTTTTGATTAAAAATTCAAACTAGATGTCTAATGTCCTAACTTCTTCTCATCCCACAAAGTACATTATGTGGAGAATCAAGGAAATTAAGGAAATTTTTTCCTAATGTTGACTTTAGTGAAGAAAAATGATGATAAAACCCAAGTACTTAGATGCCTCTAAGGATAAAATCCCTAGGGCAAGCAAGAGCACTCGAATTCGTCAAAGGTATTTGCTTCCCTAAAGGGTTTGGAATTTGGAAGATCTTTGTGAATTTTTGTTTTCAAATGTTTTTGATCAAAGTAATGTGTTTTTTATTCCAAGAACATGTACAATCCTAAGATGAAGAGACAATATTTTATGCATTCCCACTTGGATAAATCCAGCTGTGCATATTCAGTGCGGATGATTAGATGCTTGACCATACAGGCTCCCCCTTACAGTGAACTCGCTTCTTGAGTCAGAAAAACATTAGTACCCATGAAACTCCCATGGAATACTTTTAGTCTCTACAATAGAACCGCATGTTACGTGGGGCGGCTTCAAAGGACATGACCTTTTGCACCAACAAATAAAAAATGATTTTGGTCTTTGTTAAAAAAGGGGTTTTAATGTGGGCATTTCATTCGTGGGGGACTATCCATATGGCGAGAGACCATTGATGTCCTTCTCGTTGAAATAATCCTTGTGCTTTTTGAACTTTACTCGAGAATCCACATTTATATATCGATTGGAAGTCTCTTGGATTTAGCATATTCTTGATTGGATCGTTCCTTGGGGTGATTATTTTTTCCCTTAAGGCAAGCCCTCTAAGATAGAAAAATGCAAGCAAGCATATCCCATAGTTCAATCAACCTTCATTAAAAAACAAAGGGAGAACACTCACAGTATGCCCCACTCACACTCGCAAGATTGGTTCAATTTTTAATCCCAAATGAAATGTGAAGTCAATCACTTACACAACTTAAGATCACCAAAAGGAATTTTGATTCTCAAGATCACTATAAAGCACGAAAGAAGTGCATACGTCCTTTTAATGATACTACTTTGGATAAGTAATTACAAAACAAAGAAACACTTGTTCATTTTAAGTCCACAAAGTAATGATTTTGATTATTTTTAGTGCACCAAAATAAAATATGGAATTTGCTTTGTTCAATTGTTAATACTCAAACCAAATCTAGTGAATTTGTCCTAAAGTTATTTTTAAGCCCTTTGTTTGAAAAATTGAAAGCTTTTGTAGTGTTTTTTTTAGAGCCCAAAAAAGATTTAGTGTTTCCTAAAAACAACAAGGTAATCAAATCCTTAAGAAAGGATTATAAGTTCTCCCAAAGTGTTCAAAAACACTTAATACAATAAAGACATTGATGTCATAATGAAATAGTTTTATTTGCTCCCTCCTTGCCTCAACCTACAAACTGATCAAGACTGATAAAAATAGAGACAAAAAATAGATCAGGAGTTTAAAATGTCATAAACAAAAAAACACATGTTAAAATGAATTTAATTTCAACTTTTTGCTCCACCCCAACGACGTAGTTAGCAAATGCAGTGGAATTTAGAAACACCAGCAACGTAATATAGTGCCACTAATTACTAAGAGTGGAGCTCTACAGTGAAACAAAGGCCGCGATTGCGGCTCTGTTTTACCAACGACGCAGTTTGGAGTTAAGAAGGTCTACGAACCAGTTTAAAATTTAAAAAATTTAAGCGAGAAAGAAGCAATGACGGAGTTTAGAGATTTAAATGCTGCAATATAGTGTTGTTTGATAGTCAGCGACTTAATTTCTTGGGACCTACAAAAAAACACAAAAAACACAAAATTTTCTAAAACTATATAATTAAAACTTGAGATTTTCCCTCCTTCTAGCACCAAAATGTGAACCCCAATCCTAAACCTGCACAAACATGAGAAACAAACACATAATTAGATCCATATGCAAGTTAGAAAAAGGATTCCCCATGAAATTCATTAACAATGTTCAAAAATAGGAAAATGAAGAACAAAATATGGAAAGTAAATGAAATCCTAATTAGACATGCAAATCCTCAATCCCATGGGGGAATTGGTGTCAATTATGTGTAGAAATTATCCATTTCCCAACTCCTTTGTAAGCTTGATAAAGATTGATCCATTTGATGATGATGAACAAAATGCTTCCTTGATAAAATCTGCAATAACCTAGCTATGATGATGGGAAATGCTCATAAAGATGAATGAAATTGCTCTAAATATGAAGATAATAACTTTGTTTTCCATTTTTGGATGAAAAATGAAAAGGACAACCTCTTTTTTAGAGATGAATTGGAGAGAATAAGAGGCAAAATGGATGAATGTGGGATCATTCAACATCCAATGACCAAGTGCCACTTGTCAAGATGTGAGTGGAGGAAGGTTGTGCATATTTTGTTTAATGAGCCAATAAATGTTATTAGGTGGATTTTCAAATTTATGAAATGATTTGCTGAAGAGGGAAAGAAAATGACTTAAATGCCACTTGGCTCAATGCACAAGGACATGTAAGAAGAGAATGAATGTTTTGTTGGATGCACAAATCCATTTGGAGAGATTTCAAATTTGGAGGAATATTCCCTAAATATGTCATGTTGAGAGAAAATGTTGATTTAATAAATCAATTAAATGTATTTTTATGTGCAAGTGGCAAAATCTAAAGAAATTAAGAGATTTACATTAAATTAATCAAAATTCGATCAATTTAATAAGAGATTAGATTATGTGACAAGTTTAAATATATTTTTTTTCCTTCTCAGGTCATTTTGTTTCTACCTTGTTTTGCATTCCCCTCGTTTTGATATTCTAGTTGGTCAATGTGCCCTTCAAAGTCTCATTTTTGGCTGACCATATTTTTCCCCTAAAATTAAAAAATTGCTAAGTCTTGGGTCTTTTGGGTTTCACCTCCCTGCTTGCTTGATTCGTTTTCTCCTTCATTTTTGACTTTGGGGGCAAGTTTCTCATGGATTTGGGATGTTTTTGTGGTGCCTAAGTGAATTGCCAAAGTTTCGTTAAGTTTCAGGAAATTGCAAAATTTTGATTCTAAAACTCCGTCCCTTCGTCGCCGTCCGGGAACTTCATCTGTCGTTGGCCGTTCCAGAACCCGGCCCCTCTGTGGCTGTTTCTGGAATGTCGTCTCCCTTTTTCCGTTTTGTACATCCCTCCACCTCCGACATTCCAGCTTCCAGAGCCCGGCCCCTTTGTGGCCGTTTCCAGAATATCGTCTCCCCTTTGCCATTTTGGACATTCGTCCGCCTCTGACATCTCGGCTTCCAGAGCCTAGCCCCTTCGTGTCCATTTTTGGAAGTTCATCCCTTTGCTGCCGTCTGAGAACTTCATCTGTCCCTGGTCGTTTCGAACCTGACACCTCTGTGGCCATTTCTGAGATTCCATATCCCTTTTTTTGTTTTCTTTTGTCCATCTGCCTTAGGCATTTCGGCTTCCGGAGCCCGGCCCCTCTGTGGCCATTTTCGGAACTCCGTCCCTCCGCCGTCACCTGGGAACTTCGTCCACCTTGGCCGTTCCAAAACCTGGCCCCTCCGTGGCTGTTTCCAGAATGTCGTCTCCTTTTTTCTATTTTGGACATCCGTCTGCCTCCGACATTCAGGCTTTTGGAGCCCAACCCCTCTATAGTCGTTTCGGGAACTTCGTCCCTCTGTAGTCGTGCGGGAACTTCGTGCGTCCCTGGCCGATCCAGAACCTGACCCCTCTGTGGCCATTTCCGGAACTCCGTCCCTCCACTGCTGTCTGGGAACTTCGTTCGTCCCTAACCGTTTCTGGAACCCGACACCTCCATTGCCATTTTTGGGATTTTGCCTCCCTTTTTTTGTTTCTTTCATCCATCCGCCTTAGGCATTTTGGCTTCTGGAGCCTGGCCTCTCTATGGCCGTTTCCAGAACTCCGTCCCTCCGTCGTTGTGCGGGGACTTCGTCTGCTCCTGGCCGTTCCGAAACCTGGCACCTTCGTGGCCTCCTAATCCAAAAACGGACTTTGACCCATATGCTAAAATTGCATCCTCTCCTGCATGGACTTTTGAAATTCTAAATTTACAGCCGGGAGATACCATCTGGGTCGGCCTCCCCTGTTCGCCCTTTTAAAACAACATTTCGGCCTCTCGGGCCCGGACAGTTCAAATGCCCTCCAGTAAACTGTTAATGGAAGTTCACACTAAATATTATGATCTTTTGATGATGCATGGATGGATATAACAAGGATGTTGCAAGATTTGATTAACATTTTCCTTGATTTGTGTATGAAATCACTTACGACACTTCATGCATCCAGGTTTCAAGAAGCCTACCATGGATCCGTTGGGAGACCCATTGAGAAATTTGAACAAGGAGAAGCACATGGCTCTTATCACCATTCATTTTATGCCCACCTCTCCTCATGGTGCACATCAATAGAGCTGGCATCAGAAGAGGGCCTATGCCAAGGAAATCAATGACAAAATACAAGGGGGGCTATCCTATTTTTCACCAGATGATGATGATCTTTAGGGGTTGTCCACCTGAATTAGGGGCAAGCAATCCACTGATGCCAATCGTCGACAAACCCATTTGATCCAATGAAGAATGTTGCAAGTCCAGTGGAAAGAAGACAACTTTCAGTTAATTTCAACTATAGTAAAAGGGATATCAGCTAGAAGACAAAACTGCTATAGTGACTGGCCACTACAAAGCAAAATAGGAAAAAGACAACAAATGTATTTTAAATTGTTGAATATTGTAAGGTAGGTGAAACACTAATGTAATTGAATCTAGGCCACACAATGTAAATCAATCCTAGCCATTCATTTGGGCTTTGGAAAACTATAAATAGGGGTCTCCCCCTCATTTGTAAAAAGTTGGAGAGTTGGTGTAAAGACATTCTACAGCAATAGAAAGCAATATTGCATGATCTATGGGTGTTACTTTTTGAGTTTGTTCATTATGTATGCATGGTTCTATCTTCTAAATTAGTTTTAGTTGTTGGTTTCTTGAATGGAAGTGATGATGGTGTTTGATGTTACAGTATTTGATGAGCTTTCAACCAATACTTTTGGCACTTGTTGATGACAAGTTGTTGTGTAAAGTTTGCCTAGACTTCTTTATTTGATTGATGCAACTTAGTTCACTTGCATGTCCATGATGTGTATATGCAAACTGAAAATCTGCAGTCTTTAGAAGATTGCACTGGTTTTGTATAACTGTAGGATCCTCTTCGCCAAGTAAAACCCAGTCTAGGGAGTTTGTCTACTGTAGAAGCCTTCATGATCACTAATCATTCATAGTTTCAGATCCAGGAATCTTCTCTCTTCTCTGTCTTTTTTTTTTGTTAATAAGTAGCCTTAGGCAAGGTTTATTGCACATTATAAAGCTAAATTTGATGTTGAAATAGAGTTCTAAACTACTGTTTGAACCTGCAGCAAATGCACAACTCTCTCATCTTGAGAACTTCATTTGTAGATCCAACTTCCTCACTTTGTGACTCATCCGTAAGTCCGTCTTGTGATTCCAGCAAATCACATAAATCAACTAAGATATTCTAAGCACTGTCAAGACCTAACATCCGAAAGACCTTGGGATAGTGTTCTACAATCTGATTGTGAAAGATTGTCTTTGAAGAGAGGTGATGCACCTACGTATTACCTGTGTTGTGAAGTGCATAAAAAACACATTAACAAGGATCAAGTGTGTCGGTACATTTTCCGTGTCTACAATCTCTTATATTTAAATCTTGATTTTCTACTAAATATTTAATCTCATTATTTAATTCTTGTTTTTCTACTTTGTTCTCTCTTATTCACAAGATTAATATTAGAATGTATTCTATTACTGAATTCCTTACATTTCATCATTCTAAACAATATGTAAATCAAATATGATGATTTATTAGAAACCACCACCCATAAGATTTTTAACTTACAATAACACAACTAAATCTCAGAAATTTATCACATAAACAATAATGACTAAAAAGCTTCCAACCTATGGGAGTTCTTCATAAATGAAAATTCAGATGTGTTTTGTGCCTACTACAGCTCTTTAAATGTATATTTCCATGTAATTTTAAATGAACGTCTGTAAACTGCTATTAAATATAATTGTTATGCATCATTTTAAAGACATATAAGAGACAGAGAACTTGTAAAGTGTCTGCTGTTCTACGGGCTTCCCAACTTACTAAGCAACCTGTGAAGCATTTCAAGGGATGCTGATCATGGTTGCATCACCATGTTCTATTACAATATGTCATTGGCTTAAGTAAAACAGAACACTTGAATGCCAGCCTGTATCAACAAAACGAAAAAGACAACTAGACTGAGGATACATAAATTCTGATCAAAATATATCTTTCAATTTGCCTGGACAAAAGCTGAGAATCTCAATGACAATGACACAACTTGTTACAAATCATTATCAGAAAAATACCCACTTTATAAATTTGTTAAACTACATCTTTCTCAGTGGGGGTCAAATTAATATCATCTTTTCTAAACATATGTTGACAGTTTGTTGGGCATGATAAAAGCTGGTATCATATCATTGACATATTGTGCAATCTGATTGTATCAGTAAGCAAATCACAGGAAACATTCAATTATTATGTTGGATACAGTCTATTGTAGGTGGGGCATCTCTGTTTTCTCTTCTCTTATGGAGTACTTTTCTTTTTGTTTGTGTGAACGTGAATACTCATGTTGTTTCATCAGGATTCAATAAGTTTTCCTCTGTGTGAATACTGACATGATTAAATTAGAATACAATCGTCTGTTGATTATTTTCAGGTACCCATATTAAAATACTGTGTGTTTATATAGCAATTATGTTCTGTAAAAATTTGTTCAATTAAGATTATGTGACGTTCATATTGATTGTAACTCTGCATTAGTTTACGCATGCAAAAAGTGATCAAAATTTACCAAACCAGCTAACAATTATCTTGTCTGAAAACTTTTTGTTCAATAAGGTAAAACCAAGACAATTGAGATTCTGTGACGTTTACGTTGATTTCAAGAGATTGGTCTGCATTAATTTATGCATGCACAACGTGATAAAAATCTACAGAACCAACCAGAATCTTCAACACTATGCTCACTGTATCTGCTTCAACCCACCGTCATGGGCCCACCCTTAAGCTAAGCTCAACCGTCAGCTCGGCCGAATTCTAGAAGGCTTTCATTTTCTAGTAATTTGAGATGTATTAGAATAACTCTTGCCTGCAGAATATGCTTAAAAATATGGTTTTAAATGAGTTTTTCTATAAGTTCTAGAATTAATTTGGGTGATATGTTTTAATTTCAATTTCACAGACAATCTGTCTATCGAAGAGAAGCTTCTAAACATACAAAGCGTCTGACTCGCTCAAGAATGATAGATGTGGTTTAACAACCATGGTTTTCCACGAACTTTGCTTTATAGTTTTATACCCACATTTAAAATATGATTTGAAAAAATAAAGTCTATGTTATTATTTTGTAATAATTTTATGTATTTAAATATAATTTAATTATAGAATATATTATTATAAAAGGTATAAAAAATATTAAAATAATATTTAATTTTAACAAAGTCTAATTGTCATTTTAAAATATTCAATATAATAAATATCTCAAAACATAACTTTTTAAAGATGTTTATACTAATTTTTATTTTAAATTAAGATTTATTAAGAAGCAGTCCAGTTGTTTCCATAAATAATAAAGAGGAAGAAAAAAGGAAAAGGGAAAGTCCAACCATATGCCGGCATTGAGCCATAATCAAGAAATCCTGGTACCTCTTACAGCCATATAAATGTGGGAAAATGGAAGGATTTGAGGGCAGAAAAGGGCAGTCAAGCTAGCACAAAGAATGACTCATTACCTGCCCTTGTGGGTTCTTTTTATTTCTTTTATGATTACTGTTGCAGAGTCTGTAGACGGTGGAAAAACATTGAAAAGTAGGAAGAATCCAAATTTGGTGACCTATTTACCTGGACAGCCTAGAGTGGGTTTTAATCACTATTCGGGTTATGTGACTGTGAATGAAGAAAACGGAAGAGCTCTGTTCTATTGGTTCTTTGAGGCTGCTACTTTCAAAGAGAAAAGGCCATTGGTCCTATGGCTTAATGGAGGTGGTAGACTGAACAGTTTTAAACTAAATGTTTTAGATACTCCTATGCGTGTGATTTATTGCAGTAATGTAACAATGATATTCATTCAACAGGACCAGGGTGTTCATCTGTGGGTTATGGAGCAACACAAGAGATTGGACCTTTCCTTATTAATGAAAATGGAAATGGTCTTTCTTCCAATAAGTTCTCATGGAACAAAGGTAACTTTTGAGGATAATTTGCTTATGGATTGATTTCATTACTTGATCTTACAGCAAATATTTTTAGCACATCACTCACATTTCTATACATTGATGATCAGAAGCCAATTTATTATTTTTGGAGTCTCCAGTGGGGGTGGGATTTTCCTACTCTAATAAATCATCAGACTACAAGGTTTTAGGAGATAACAGTACAGGTAAGAATCTTGAAGTTTATCTTATACTTCAAATCTTGTATTAGTTCATGTAACTTAAAATATTTTATATTGAAATTTCTATATGAAACTAACTTGAAGATTGAAGGTAATTCAACTCCCCAGCTGAGGATTCATATATTTTCCTCCAAAACTGGTTTAATATCTACCCCCAGTATAAAAGACACGAGTTCTACATTGCAGGGGAAAGCTATGCAGGTGTGGGGTCTAATTTATTTTTCTATGTACTACCCTAAAAGTAAACCCATCTCTGTTGTAAATTTATATATTCAGTTGTCCTTGTTTTACCAGGGAAATATGTTCCTGAGCTTGCAGAACTTATACACGATCAAAACAAAATCTCCTCCAAGAGTCTTTATATAAATCTCAAAGGTTTCATGGTAAGCAGTGACATTCCCTGAGTTTAGTTCTAATTCGAAACTTCTTCTCATGATTGGAAAGGTTGATGTATATACACTACTAAATTCAGGTGGGCAACCCTGAAACACATGATGCTAATGATTGGCGAGGTCAAATGGATTTTGCATGGAGCCATGCAGTTGTATCGGATGAAACCCACAGAATAATCCTAGAGAACTGTGATTTTGATTCTATCAATACATGGGAAAACCAAAACTGCACAAATGCAGTAGATGAAGTTTTTGCTCAATATGATGAGATAGACATATATAGTCTGTACACTCCTAAATGCATTCACAGAAACACAAAAACGAATGCAAAACAGGAGGCGAACCAGTTCAAGTATTCAACTAACAAGGTACACTTCTATGTCTCATGTCTGTGGGTATTTTTTTTTCCCATTATGATCCGATCACATAATGAGTGGGACTCTTTAAAAAATTACGTGATTGTAATTTCCATGATTGTATAAACTAAAACTTTCATTTTTTTTCAGAAGAATCTAACTTATTTCTAATAAATGTACTACTATTGTTACACATTTTTCAATTCTCTATGCAGATGAGGAGAAGGATGGTCCGTGGATATGATCCTTGTCTTGATGACTATGCCAAAGTGTATTACAACAGATATGATGTTCAGAAAGCTCTTCATGTCATCAATGGCTCATACCTTAGAAATTGGACTATATGCAAGTAAGATTTCCTGTCAACAGTGGCAACCACATATACACCTAACGTCAAATGTAACAATGAATTTCTATCATTTACAGAAACACATTAGTTCTTTTATAGTTGAAATCACTATCTAGCGAGCTTTAATTCAAATGAATAGGATTTTCCAAAATGCAGCAATGATATCTTCAATGGGTGGACAGACTCCCGAGCATCTGTATTGCCAGCCTATCTTAAGCTTATGGAGGAGGGCCTCCGGATATGGGTTTACAGGTATTTCCATCAATATAGGTCAAGTCTCTCTCTTTCTATGTATGTATTTATACAAAGTGATGTAATGATGCATTATATTTACAATCTTTTATAAATAATGTATTGAACAGTGGAGACACAGATGGGCGGGTTCCAGTGCTATCAACAAGATACAGTCTAAATGCTCTGCAACTCCCCAAAATAGGTCCTTGGCGGCCATGGTATCATCATGGGCAGGTGAGAAATTAAGTCAATACTGAAAAAACAATTGAACCCATTTAGAAAGATGCAATCTTGCAGCCGATGTATCATCATGAGCAGGTGAGTAATTAATTCAATTATCACACCTAACTGAAAAAACAATTGAATCCATGTAGAAAGATGCAAACTTGACGCCGAGGTGTCATCATGGGCAGGAGAAAAATTAATTCAATTACCATACCTAACTGAAATAATCAATGAATCCACGGAAAGAGACGCAAGCTTAACACCAATTGAATCCACTTGAAAAGATGCAAATTTAACAATATAAATTTTAGAAAAAGAAAATTACTTACAAAATGATTGAACTTTATTCTAGTATGATCTAGAACTTTGATATAAATGGATTGTAGACATTTTCTACAAGCTTTTTACCTTCGAAATAAATTTTGAAAATCTATGTGGATAATTACAGGTAAGTGGGTGGATTCAAGAATATGAAGGCTTGACATTTGCCACGTTTAGAGGTGCTGGCCATGCAGTGCCACTTTTTAAACGAGGCGAAGCCTTGGCTTTCTTCAGGTCATTTCTTTCAGGGACAGCTCTGCCAAATCGAAGACAGTGACAGTCCTTTGAATTAGTTTATTGATTTTCCTCAACAAACATATTCCGTGTACAGAAATATAGAAATGGGGATACAGCAGGTAACGGGAGGGACCATTTTCCAAGACCGGGTCTATCTGAATATTACTATGGAGACTTAGCCAGTCATGGCTAAAATATCATATAAGAGGAATGCTCGTGTATACTGCTCTTGCTATTCTCACCTCAACCTTTCATTGCATTTAATGGTTTAATTTCAGCGTGGAATGTATAGATGCGACACACAATCCCATGTAACTAGATGACTGTAAATTAAGTTAATTACACGGGGTTATGAAATTATATGATTTTTGCTGACACACAATCCCATGTAATTAGATGATTATGAATCAAGTTCTAAGAAGATAAAGAACAAGAGCTGCTCCGCAGCGTAGTTCCTGCAAAATCTTGGCAGAGATTTAGAAAACAGGGTATTTGATGGGATTTAGTTGCAACTCTGTTTCAGCTATTGTTGAATCTTGATATAGTCCTTGTTACAGTCGACAAAATTTTATGTCTTGCAGAACTCCTCTGCTATCAGATACTGCATTTTATTAAAATATTGTTGTAAATTTCAATACAAGTGGTTTAACCAAGTTTCTCAAAAACAATTTTAAGCATTAAAAAAAAGACTTGTTACGATAAGTTATGATCGAGATGAATCGTATACTGTTACTGTTTTAGTTTCATAAAGGAGAGCTTCTTAAAAAATTTAGTGGGTGCAGTTGAAATTTTTTAGGATTATTTAAATGTGGGTTGTCTTATAAATTTTGTAGTATATTTTAAATTTAAAAATTTAAATTCATATGAATTTTGTAATGTAATTTAAGTTTTAAAATTTGAGCTCTTAAATTTATGAAAACTGTGAGTTTATGAATTTTATTATTTTGCATATTCAATTCTGCAGAATAAATAAATATTAAATTATAAAAAATTAATGATAAGAATATAAAAATTTCATATGATTGATAAATGATAGGAAAAAATCTAGATTGATAGGACAATTTCTAACCCCACCCAATTACAATTCATTACATTTTAAAACTAAATATTAAAAATTACTATTGTGAAAGAAAATTTTATGCTTCATAAAACCACTGCTTCAAAATAAATCCTGAAGAAAACTAGTGACTTTATTCTACTCATTAAGGATGAATGTTTTACGTAATGTGTGCTAGGGCAATCATGTGGGTTTACCTAAGGACTGCATAACAAAAAAGGGTGGTTTTGCTTTTCAAGCTGTGTGAACAGCTCCCACAGCACGATTCTTGTGCCCATGGTTCATATTATGTCAACATACTAAAAGCCCTAAATCGCTCAACCATTGAGGTTTTGGATCTGTTGGTTCCTGTTGGCTGCATCGACTCCATGCAATGTTACATGTCTGAAAATCCTCCTTTCTTTTGTTTTTTTTATTTTTTTAATTAGGTTGTGTTTGGTTTGCAACTAACCATTTTTTTCCTCGATCTTTTTCATTTTGATGATGATCACAGAATGTCATACGTTGATGCAAAAAATTCTCACACAATCTAATCCAGAAACATATACAACACTAATTAATATGAATTATGAAAACTTGATATCATTAACTTTCTAAACACTTTCATGAAAAATGAATGTTTTAATGCTACCATTTAAAATTATCCAGTAGATATATAATGCTATTTAAAATGATCCATGTTAGTGCTTTGTTGACAAAGCCAGCATCTTCAGAAAATGTAACTGTGCAGTCCACGTGGAGGCATTTTCTTGCATGGAGCCAGTGCAGTGCACAACTGCCAGGGAAACACCGATTTGGGCAGTTAAGAGGTGGAGTCTCATGCATAGAACTTTCATGGAGACGCATCACTGGTCCAAAATGGTGGTTGAGGAGGAGCTAAACCATAGAAAGAAAACTTGGATGAAACAAAATAGCAAATGGTTGAGCAAATGGAACATTAAGCTGCATGAGTGCCCCAACACGAATGTTGAGATAAAAAGGTATGTGCTAGAAAAATTTAGGTGTAATATGTGGACTAAGCAAGTTGGCCATAAAAAAATACATTATATCCAGGAGTTCAATCCTGCATGGGAGCACGATGAGAAAGACTACCTAAAGGTTGCAATTAAAGGCAAGGGTAGGATTTTGATCGCCCAATTGAGAACTGGGTCGCACCATCTTTGTTGTGAGACTGGTAGGTGGGCTGTCCCCAAAGAAGCCTGGGAACAAAGAACTTGTATTTTTTGTAGCAAAGGGATCATGGAGATTGAATGGCACTTCATCATGGAATGTGTTGCTTATGCTGATATCCGTATCTAGTATGAAGACAATTTGAAGGTGCACAATCTAAATGAGCTTTTTAAGGAGACTAGGCTCATCAAAACTGCTGGCTTCCTGATCAAGATCTTTAGGAGGAGGGCTGACATGGAAAAGAATTTGAAAATGGCTAAAGTTCCGACATTGGGTCCCATAGACTGATGGTCTCGTGGACGTCATTAAAATCCATTCATTCATTCATTCAATGGGAGTTGGCAGTTCTGGAATTTCTAAGCGCATGAAAGCTTCAAATTTGCACTCGGTTAATCCCTAATATAAAGTTAAAAACAAATCAAGCCAGCCCCTTAATTTGAAATATATGGGAAATCAAAGCAGGCATTTCAAATAAGGTAATTTCATAGTCAGCAATTTATCAATGGAAAATTTATCATTAGTAATTCATGGTCACAGAAAATTCACCAATGGAAAATTCATCATCAAGTAAAATTTACCACTAACAATTTACCGCAGTGGAAAATTAACCATATTAATATTTTTAATAAAATCAAAGTTTTTTGAAATATATATTAAAAAATATTAATGCTGTTAATTTTGTAGTGCTGTGAATTGCTGGCAGTGAATTTTACTTGACTGTGGATTTTTCTTTTCCTAAAATCCAGATAATTCTTATGTCATTTGTTTCTATAAATAGATTGGTAACAAGTAATAATATGAAATGAAACCTTAATTTACTGTTGAATTCCTTAAGTAAGTTCTGAAGTGAGCTCTACCTGCTCTAGTATTCTTTATGAAATTATTTATTGCTAAACCTGTTAAGTGACACAAGATTAAGCAGTTAGTTCTAATCTATTCATATATTAAATATATTAATCCAAACTTAAAATGTATGTTTATCACTTCAAATAAATTTTAACTCGTACACATAATTTAATTTTAACTCATAAGAGTTAATATTAGAGGCCCCACTTTGGATTATTTGACATGGTATTCAATATCATCAACCTCTAGGAGAGATCTTACAAGATCCCAATTATCCTTTTTTTATGCATTTAGTAAAAATCAGTAACCAATTTCACTTCCATTGTGCTACACACAAATGAAGGGCAGCCAAACGAAATGAGATCATGTACCATCCAACGCAAAGAAACTATAAAAAAGTGGATATAAAATACAACTGGCCTAGGTTTTCCTACCTATCTGCCATTGTAGATCATCAACATCATACGGATACCAAATTAAAGATTTTATGCACAGTGACATTAGTGTCATATCCTGCGAAGTCAAAGAATATCAAATGGTAGTCAGGGGGAGTAATGGCAAGGTATGGGTGACAATAAAAGATACTAAAGACAAATTAAATGAGAAGCATAGGCACCGTGAAAAAATGAATGAAAAGGACCACAAAATAACCATCCATCAATGTATTCAATCATTTAGACGCTATGACTAGATAGTTCCTATCATGCCATTAAAGTGATACGGCATTCCAGTCCCTTGACCGTCCAAACATGTCACGCCGTATAGAAAAAAAATGGCTCTTAGAGTCTATAAACCCCCGGGAAGGAAGTGCATACGAGAGGGAAGGAAAGCAAATAATGAATTTCCTGCTAGTGGATGATTTTCATGGTTTTGAGCTACAGTGTTCATGGCTGATTTTGTATGCCAACACAGTTAGGACAGCTTGATTTATTTGGTTATATCAATATTTTGTTGTTCTTTTTTGGGGAAATGGCTATCCAGGTTATTTGACAAGATTTATTAATTAATTAAAAATAAAGAGAATAACGTATCTTTATTTTTAATTGATTAAAAAATCTGGTCAAATGATCAAATTATATGTTGGGTAGTTTTTTCCCTTTCTTGTTGAGTACACGCAGTAATTTATTTGTACTGGAGGTCATGATTTCATTTAATAAGGTTTCTTAAAAGGATTGTGTAACTGTTGTTCAGCTTGCTGTCTGCATGCAGTAATTTATTTGTACTGAAGGTCATGGTTTCATTTTCTAAAAGTAAGGTTTCTTAAAAGGGTTATGCAACTACTGTCCAGCTTGTTGTACACACAATAATTTATTTGTACTGAAGATCATGATTTCATTTTCTAAAAGTAAGGTTTCTTATAAGAGTTATGTAATTTCTGTCCACTTGTTGTCTACACTTGCTACCTACATGAAGTAATTTATTTGAACTGAAGATCATTATTTCATTTTCTAAAAATAAGACTTCTTACAAAAATTATGTAACTACTGTCCAATTGTTACTGTACCTTCCTCTAATGTACAACCTTGTTATTTACTGTATGTATCTCTGTTTTTTAAAGCTTATTCAAATAATAATAGATTGTAAATGACTTATACACTGTCCAAAATAGTCCACTAAGTGATGGTGTTGTGTAAGAGATTTCTTTTACTTAAAAAGATTATATTGTGATTGGATGGGTAAATGAGTGATTGAGGAACTTTGAATTCATGACTGTGAGAGCTAAGGTATATAGTTTCTTGTAGTGAGCATTCATTTCCATCTAAAATGAACTATCTCTTGAATCATGATCAAGTTTTAGTATGACTTAGATAGTTATATATTTCATTTAATTCTCGGTTCTTTAAATTAGGAGGTTAGAGTCTAGTCTTTTAGTAGGTAATATACTATTAATAATAAAACAGTAAGAAAAGAATGGAGTTGAAAATATTAATGATAAGTTTTATTTAAAAAATTGTATAAAGTATTGATTACTATTATTAAAATAGAGAGATATGAGTAATGATTTTTTAATACCATTTATTTGATGAGATTCTTGATGGTGTATGGTGTAAATAGCAACAGGAATGACATTGTATTTGACATCAGGTTGATAATTCAGTGAAGATTCGCTTATCTTATTGTTTTCTATGACAAGAAGTTCTACATTTAAAATTTGACACTAATCTATTTAGTTGGTGAGTAGTGGTCGTTGCTTATTTTTGTTTTGCTAGAGTATCAAAACTATTTTGTGTTGTAAGAGAACTACCCATGACAAATAATAAGGTTATTGCATAGCCATTGAACCTAGTCAAAGTAAGTGTAATGATAATTGTAATTGGTTATTTTAGCTCTCAAGAGTGTTATTGGTTTCATAGTGGTATTTTATTAGTTTTTGGATTAAAAATTATTGTCATATCAACAATCTACAAATTTGTATAAAATATTGAATTACTAAAATAATGTTACCATTTACACCCTTGGTGAATGGGTTGTGATTGAAGGATGTCATGTTGTAAATGATACCTTCCAACACATTAGAGGTGTGCTTAATTAGAAAAATTAGGGACCCCAATCCTATAATTTTGTGCGTAAGGGGTGTTGTTCATTATTGGGAGTTAGCCAAACAAAACCTTACATGGATTTGTATTATAATATAGCTTTTGGGCATGGTGATTATGATTACAATAATGTAACTTCATGTTTATGTATCCTTTATGGCATAGTGACTTGGTCTAGTCATAAGTATTTATAGCATAAAAAATCGTTGCCCTTGACAATTTCACACTAGGTTTAGATCCCCCATATGTGCTTGGACCTAATTATGCATTTAATTACTTTTTTATAAACATCTTCAGAAAATCAAACAATGCGAATTGAAAATGAGCACTTATTATTTTCCTCTAACACTTTAAGCCTCAAAAAGGATGGATCTATCTAGACCACCCTTTTCTGGCTCCTTTTTAAATATGTTGGTGTTAATATTTTATTAGATTTAAATTTCCAAATTCATTTGTCTACTTTCATTTGAGAAAACTAATTATCCTAAAAACAATTACGAGCAGTCATGAGAAAAATTATCAATATTATTACAACATTTATTCTAGTCAAGCATCATATCAATTATTCATTATATTTTCGTGTAAGTTTTTTTACGTTTTATGATCATTTATTTTGTGATTACTAACAATTGTAGGACTCCAATCAAGCAATCAAATTCTCCTTGATGGTGATGAGTACATGAATTTTTTCCATCAAGGAATGCAGATCTAACTAGTGAGGTTCAACTATAGAGAAGGGGGATTTGCTACTCATGAGCTCTCTTCATTCAAAGAGCCTCATGGGGAAAATTTTCCTAAACTACCTCAAAGGATAGCGATGAGAGTTTTAGAACTAGAAAGAGTCGGTCATAGAGATTCTCTAGACAAACTGTCAAGCTCTCAGCCAAAAGATGACAGCGCAGTGCACTGGCATTCTAGAGGCACGTTGACATCTTGTACGGACCAAAAAGCGAGTATGTCAGAGAAAATAACAAAGTGACTGCTTCTACTCTAATTTCTGAGAACTTCTAGAACGCGACAAAGTGACATAATATGATAAAGTTAAAATATAGTGAAATAGAAAAGATAAAGACAAGGAGAATAAGGGAAAGGAAATGCTTACGACCGTGCGAATGATGAAGCCTCCAAAACATGAATGTCTTCAATATCTACACACAAGAGAGAGAGAAAAATTGTTGGGGCTGTATAGGGGTTTGCCTTAGTCAAACCCTCGATTTGGTGTTCCCACCTCCATGGACACCAGATAGATAGAGAGAAAAGTATGATAAAGCAAGAAGTAGCACAAAACCACTACAAAATAGTGTTATGCTACTCAACCAAATAATAGAGGAGAGGAGTGAAAGCTTACCACCTCTACCCAAAGCGCTCAAGACTAGTGGGGGAAAAAATGAGAGGAAATCAAGCCTCTGTTATCATGGTGTTTCATTCCACACTTGCTCTACTGAAGTTATGAAGTGTTGATGTTGCTGTTGTGAAGTGTAAAGTGTTGAAGAGATAGTGAGGAAGTTGCTTGGAGCTTGTGAAGATATTGTGGAAGGATAAGGAGAGTCTCAAGAAGGGGGTGATCTCACAATACTGGTTTACAATTTTTGGCCAAACTGGACATTGAAATATTTATTTTTAGCTAAATATTCACTTTCAGGCACCTATAACGACTAAACCGTGAGGAATTGAAGATGATGCAAACTAGTGATTTGTGAAATTTTGTCTCTAGATTCTAAATATTTTTTTTTCAAAAATTTTGGAATGAGATTGAACTTCTTTTTCCATTTCCTTTGAAAATTAGCTTTTTTTAGTAAACAACTTTTTTAAGGAGTGATGCTCATCATATACAACATAACATTTTTTCCATGAAGGATAAAATTCTAATTTTTCGAATTTAGATTTGTAACTACGATATCTAGCCCTTTCAGTTGGTTTCATAGTGTTTTATTGAATATTTTTTCCTTAATCAAGTTTCAAAGTCAAACCAATTCCAGTTCAAACATAGGCGGACCGTATACAACATAATTTTTTTTTTGTATGTATCGAAATTCAAATTTTTTTTACTAGATCAAGGACATCAATACTTAACCCACACATATTTTTCATAATTTTATTTTGATAATCTGCTATTTTCCACATGTGCAAAATAAAGAGATTGATTTTTGATGAAAAACCTATGTTTAATCAAACTAAAAAATAAATACATAATGAAACCAAAACATGTTAAAATTATATTCGTTGGATAGCTCATTCTAAGGACTATCATCATCCATTTGGGTCTGTGAAGTCTCCTCCAATTTTATCCTCAACTTGAGCTTCGAAGGGAAAAATTCTAGAGTGTTTTTGTGCCAGAGGGGGAGAATGGGGGAAAAGGGGGGTTCTAGCGAACCCATAGGGGTTCGATCAAACTCTTAGGGGTTCGCACAAACCAAGGTTCATTTGCATCCCCTTTCCACAAGATTTTTTTTTCTTATTTTTTTGGGAAATGTGGGACTCGACATTGAATGGGTTTGCTCGAAGGGGGCTTCTATTGAACCCCATTTGGGTTTTATCAAACCATATGTTTGTTCAAACCCCCAAAACCCAATTTTTTTTCCATGGGTTCATTTTTTGCAACTTTTCCTTCCTCACTAGAATTGTAAACCACTTTTATGGGTTTACTCAAGGTCCAAAGATGAAAATGGATGAGGGAATAATGAATATGAAGAAGTGAGATGAAGAAAAAACCATATTCGGGTTGATTGACCGAAGAGGGCATTACAAGTCGACCCCTAATGGGAAATGTAATGCCTTTGCATGCTCCATCTGTAGGAATCTATCAAGGACGTAAGCGCGTTATGTGAACATCTGTGCATCACGTAGACGTCTACATGTCATATGGGAATCCTTTACAGTAAGTCCTCTATTGATGCAAAAAAATGATGCCAAGTGGAATAGAGGCAGTGGGATTATGTGGAATTAAGCCTTCGAATTTGGTTTCCTAAAGTGAGGGAAGGTAAAAGGGGAATTTTCCTAAGGGATGCAAATTTGCTCCTATACATTTTGCCCCACTTTAGCGAGCACAAATACCGATGAGTTCTTTGGTCAAGTAGATCGAAAAAGACATAGGGTTAGAGATGTATACTTGACTGTCAAGGAAGCAAACCACGATTTGAAAAAACCTAAGAGTGTAGGACAAGCTAATGACTTCATAGTTGCATAGAATTATAAAGCTAAAGAAAGGAAAAGCATATGCTAAGGATGAAGAATATGTAGATCTTTGATCCAGTATATATGATTTGAGAAGATAGAAATGAATGTAAGAGTGATAAAAGAAATCCCTAATCAAGGAGGAAAACCTGTATCATAGAGTAAAAGTGATAAAAGCAATCCCCACTCGAGGAGGAAAACTTGTATCATAGAGTAAAAGTGATAAAAGCAATCCCAACTCGAGGAGGAAAACTCGTACCACCAAGTAAAAGTGATAAAATCAATTCCCCCTCAAGGAGGAAAACTCATATCACAGAGTAAAAGAGCTCTATAGGTTCTCAGTCTTGCAGAGCAAGTAAGCACAGTCACGCAGACCATCATCAAGTTGGAAAAATTTCAAAGAGGTCCCTCAGGGACCCTTCAAAAGGAAGAGGGGTCCACTCAAGGGATGCCTTGTTTGAAAAGCGAGGTCTAGTCAGGTTGTCCCCAAGCCAGACACAAAGATGTGAAGCGAGGTCTAGTTGGGCTATCCCCAAGCTAGACATCATGAATTTTTTTTTGAGATAGAGGCTTACAAAGAGGTCCCTCGGGAACCCTTCAAAAGGAAAGGGGGTTCGCTCAAGGGATGTTTCATTCAAAAGACATAGAGAAGAGAGGGGGTCCTTAAGAAGGATGCACATCTCCAGAATACGTTATCACTGCCCCCAGCATATAGGGGAGGAGAACCACACAAGATACTTAGAACATGTAGGATAGAGGTAAACCTCGATATCACTTATCATGCAGAGAAAAGGTAGGTGCATCAACAAGCACCTGAATCATGAAGTTGTATTTTATCCTTCAAGGCCTTACATTTAATAGTAGAATGGCTAGGCACTCAATGGTATACATAGAAAGGATTTTTTGCTTTATTATGTTTATGATATTTCTTGTGTGTACGAGAAGGAAGAGTAATTAAGTGGACTTTAAGAATCCACAAAAAAATACTCTCTTGCTCAGATAAAGGATGGGGAGTAGGAAGCAACCCTTTCTCTTGTAGAGAAAAGCTTGACTGCTCGCAAGAAGCAGATATAAATATAGAAGACAAAGGAGGATGGATAAATTTGTGAGAACAAGGTTGAGTGGACATCATGTCAACATTCAAATGTGGTTTCTACTCAGATTGTTCATTTGATAAACCAAGCCCCAGATTAATCTTACGAGGTGCAAATTCTATAGGGACTTGGATGCCTTGTTCATTACGCCCACAATCTTTACGCTCATATCCATACTTAGAGACAAGCTTAAAGTTGGGGCCATAACGTGTTTGCAAATCATGAGGAGAAGGAGGATCTTCATAGAGAGCATTATTCCAACAAGGGGGAACATACTCTTCTATGGGATCATCATCCTTCTTGATAGGACTATCAAAATTATCCTCCTGAGCAGAAGTGTAATTATCTTCCTCAAAAGAAGGATCAATAATAAGGACATTACAATTCACATTCACATTATCCCGTGACACAAAAGAGTAACCATCTTTGATAACAGGTGTGAATGATGTTGTCGAAAGGCTAAGCGGATCGGGTCAAATTTATAATCCTGAATGAAGGAATCTGTAAAGTCTGAAGGACCCTAATCATCACCAAGACATGCATTACTTTCAAAAGAGGTAGAAGGAGTAGACTTAAGATTTCTTGCTTCAAAAGGTTCTTCTTTAGGGACATCTATCTCAAGATTATCCTTTGTAGTAGGTATTGCTAGAGTAAACATCGACACATTAGAAGACACTGAAGGAATGGGAGTAGGCACAACTGAAGCTTGACCGGAAGCTACCATATCACGTAAGTGCATAGCATCAATGTCAACCTTAACTATGACTACTCGATTATTACAAATGAACTTAATTGATTTGTGCAAGGTAGATGAGACTACACCCATAACATGAATCCACGGTCTACCAAGAAGAATGTTATAAGGTAGCTTTTCTAACATAATATATACAAGGGTAGGTATGGTAACGGGTCCAAGCTACGAAGGTAATACTATCATACCTAGAGCTTGTCGATCAATATTATTGAACCCACGAATGTCAATAGAAGAAGCATTAATGGAAGATGAATTAATAGTAATCTTAGGCAATAGATCAATTCTACATACATTAAGCATCGAGACAGTGTCAATAAGAGTACGTATAATACCAATCTTATTAATGTTAACTATAATCATTATAGGGTCTTCTTGCTTATGTACTTCCAGACATTTTGAGCTCTTGGGGATAGAATGTAATATTCGATGAATCCGCATAAATATAAGCTATCAATGCATCATCATCTTTTGACCTAGTGGAAGAAGGCAGAGCATATTTTGTAAGGCTTCTTGAAGCATACCCTGGTAAAATGGAGCAGACTAAAGCAAGTCCCATAGTGAGATCTTAGCCAGAGTAACTTGAGGTTGCTCAACAAGATCATAATCACTCGGTGCTTTAGTCATAGGTTTAGGTTCTTGAAGAAGGCTTAGTTGTTTATTCATCCTAGTATCATAAGTATGGGCTACCGCTCTATAAGAGGGAGCCTTAGAAAGATCAAAGGAATCACTATCAAATGGAAAACCATCAATTGAACAAACCCTTTCAGGAGGACTAGCTGGAGTCACATAAATGGTTGGTCTCTTAGGCCTTTGAGGGGCAACAAATATATAGATTACATTTACAGAATCATCACACCTAGTGGAACAATTATTTGAAGATATATTCTTGACATCGATCCAAATAGGATCAAATGTGGAAAGAGATTCGTCATGCACCAATGCATCATCTCTAGAGGAGAGTGCATTATAATAGATAAGAAATTGATCATTCACAAATGCAACGTCCCTAGAAGAGAGTGCATTGGAATGGAAGCAAGATTCATCATTCACGAATGCATCATCTCCAGAAGAGAGTGCATCATAATGAATAGAAGGTTCATCATTCACAAATGCATCATCTTTAGAAGAGAGTAAACTAGAACGAAGAGAAGGTAAATTAATGCTAAGAAAGATATCAATGATTTCATCTTCTTGCAACAAGATATCCTCTAAAGTGAGAGGACTCTCATGAAAAGGATCAAAGATACAAAGTGACATGGGAAAAGCCAAATCCCTATCACATGCATGAAATGGAACATCATTAATATTTTGAACAAATTTAGATACCGAGCTAATAAAAAAGGATATTAAATTCATTATGATTTTTTCAATATTTTCTATGTTTTAGTAATTTGCATTTTTGGAGGTCTCTGGAGTGAAATTTGAGGTTGGAACTTGTGTGACGACCGCTCCCTAAAATTTGATTACCATAAGCACTAGTATTTTAGGGACTAAACTAGTTCTCTAGGAGACCTTTCCAATGGTGC
This sequence comes from Sequoiadendron giganteum, assembly GCA_007115665.2. Taxonomy (NCBI): domain Eukaryota; kingdom Viridiplantae; phylum Streptophyta; class Pinopsida; order Cupressales; family Cupressaceae; genus Sequoiadendron; species Sequoiadendron giganteum. Next base: position 285,428,014 of record CM021100.1, on the reverse strand, counting down.
AAATGGTTCTGAATTCCAAGAACCAAGTCAAAAGTTATGACCTTGCCAAGTAGGGGTAAATAAATTCCTAGTTTTTGAAAAAGACGTTCATGTCGGGTTCACCAAAATGTAGAGAAGGGGGATTCACTACTCACGAGTTCTCTTCATTTAGAGAGCCTCATAGAGTGAAAAACCTTAAACTACCTCAAAGGATATCGGTGAGAGTTTTAGAACCAAAAAGAGTTGGTCACAAAGATTCTCTGAACAAACTGTCAAACTCTCGAGCAAAGAATAATAGTGTAGAATACGGATGATAGGACAACGCGTTGGCATCCCAGAGGTGCACTGGCATCTCATACAAACCAGAAAATGAGTATGTTGCAAAAAATGATAAAATGACTGCTTCTACTCTAATTTCTGAGAACTTCTAGAATGTGATAAAGTGACAGAATTTGATAAAGCTAAAATAGATTGAAATAGAAAAGATAAAGACAAGGAGAATAAGGGAAAGGAAATTCTTACAACCGTGCGAATGATGAGGCCTCCAAAATGTGAATGTCTTCAATACCTGCACACAAGAGAGAGAGAGAGAGAGAGAGAGAGAGAGAGAGAGAGAGAGAGAGTGTTGGGGCTGTATAGGGGTTTTCCTAGGTCAAACCCCTGTTTGGGTGTTCCAACCTCCACAGACAGCCAGATAGATAGAGAGAAAATTATGATAAAGAAAGAAGTAACATAAAATCACTACATAACAATATTATTCTACTCAACCAAATAATAGAGGAGAGGAGTGAAATCTTACCACCTCTGTCCAAAGCGCTTAAGGCTAGTGGGGGAAAAAAATGAGAGGAACTCAAGCCTCTATTGTCGTGGTGTTTTGTTCCACAATTTCTCTACTGAAGTGATGGAGTGTTGATGTTGCTACTATGAAGTGTAAATTGTTGAAGAGATAATGGGGAAGAATCTTGGAGCTTGTGAAGAGATTGTGGAAGGACAAGGAGAGTCTCAAGAAGGTCTAGAGATGAAAATAGATGAGGGAATCATGAATATGAAGAAGTGAGATGAAGAAACGACCATATTTGGGTCGATCGACCGAAGAGGGTGTTACGAGTCGACTCCCAATGGGAAATGTAACACCTCTGCAAGCTCTAGCCACAGGAATCTGCTAGGTACATAAGTGCGCCGCATGGACATCTGTGCACCACACATACATCCTTGACAATAATTCCTTTATTGACGCACAAAACTGATGCCAAGTGGAACAAAGGCAAATGGCTTATGTGGAATTAAGAATTTGAATGTAGTTTCCTAAAGTGATTGAAGGTAAAAGGGGAATTTTCCTAAGGGGTGTAAATTCACTCCTATACAACAACAATTTAATCAATTAGTTACTTTTTCATATTTTATCCTTTGCCCAACTAAGGGTAAGCTTTATTTATACATCATCATAGTCATTGTGGTGATGTTTGACTTAGAAAAATCATTATATGATGCAACCCTTACCTCTCTTTCATGTGTGTAGGTTTTCGTATCCAAAGAAAGTCGAGGAAGATTGTTCAGCCTAATTTCTCATTCATGCATTCAAGCCCTATAAGTTAACAAGACAAAAAAGCTAGATTTTTAAATCAATATACAAAGTTCCGATAGTGACTCTCAGAGAATAGGACCTATAGAGAAAAATATTTAGGCTTGTGATTTTAGATCTTGACAAGCATGAGTCTAGTTTGGGGTGCACCATGCCCTTGACAAGCCAATTTACAACCAAATTTACATGTTAGATTCCTTTGTGTCTACTCCTTGTATTTATGGAATTGGTTTCTACAACACAGTCATTGAGAAGTAACTCACAGATTACAAAAAGGAATTTATATGTATTCTTTCTCTCAACTTTCTTTGCATTAATAGGCGAACACATTCTCTAATGATATATTTATTTTTCTCAACATCCTCAAGACTTCTCTTTTTTTACACATCATTTAACATACACATTTCACACAAAGCCACACAACACTTGATTCACAAGTCACACAAGATTTCAAAAAAAATATTTACAATATATATTCATATCTAGATGTCGACCTAAAACCATTTAACACCATCCACGATTATCAATGTCTACCAAGGATAGACCTTGATTCAAAATGATATGAAATGTGTAGTTGGCTCGATCTTAAATCATATGTGTTACCACCTATGTAAGATAACATCATGCACTTTTTTCCATGGACTTAAATTGGTCCTATTTTACCCTCACACACTTGCTCTAGGAAACACACACTTCCCTTCTCTAGCACTTGAACGCTTAGAAATTATACATAGTCAACTATCAAACATAGTATTTACTTTGTTACTTCTATCTTGAAAAATTTTGTAACTCAAATTTGTGGAAATTAAAGATTAACATACTTTATGCGTAGCCTTACATAACTTACCAATTGCAAGCTATAATTATAAACATTAGTATAATGTGGTACGAAAAACACTTACAATTTAACACAATGCATATATTGTATTTGAGAAATACCCCTTCAAAACACTTCTTCAAAAACTTCTAGACCACTTCCACCAACTAGAATAGATGCAAGATGATATTGAAATCATACTACAACTGATCTCACAAATTGTCACTATATTTGAAAAATTTGAATGCTCACACAAGTCATTTCAAAATCAAATATATTTAATTCTCACTATTTTGTTGACCGCTTGGACATCATACCACTGCCGCACCTTTGACATCAATGCCAACATTTGTTCAACAATCTCCCCCTTTGTCATAGATGGAAAAAAAAAATTTGCCAACATATCAACACAAACCAAACCTATTTGAACTTCTCCCTATGTGATACAACTAAAGCTTATGAGAATTTGAACCAATTGAAATATATAGCATTATAGGTTCCTTCTCCCCCCTTGACATTAATAAAAAGGACAACAATCTCATCTAAATGGTATAGAATTTTGGATTCCTTTGAATATGCTCCTCCTTGGGTCTCTTTCTCCCCTTGTGTCATTTCTCATATGAAAAAAAATGTAACACCATAAATATTGCTTTCGATAGGGAGTCAACACTCTCACTCTACCTATACTTTCTCTTAGTTCAAGAGAAGGGAGCAACCATTCCTAGCTTCTATTGGAGAAGTTCTCAAAAGTGATGCAGGATATTTTTAAATATTGGATTGCTTTACATTTTATTGTTTTTGTTACTTGTATTTTAGCTTGAAGTGTGGAGGGACCTGTGCTACTTTATTGGAGGTTTTTAATTTTTAGCATTACAAATAAAGAACCAATCACAAACCCACAGTGAAGGGAGATATACTATATATGCAAGTGAAATAAAACAAAATTGAGATTGGTGAGCATATCCCATGCGGTTGAGAGGAAACAAGGTAGTTCTTAGTTCAATTATCCAAACAACCATTTTGAAATGTAGGAGTTGGTTTCTATTCTTTGGTGTAAAAAAGAAGAGACAAAAAAAAGGAATGAAGGTGAGAAAGAATGGTTGGTTAGCATGGATAATTTGTGCATAGGAAGAAGGAAAATATCATATTTGGCATGAGAAATGAGCAAAGATAGGGGCGTGAAAGATAGTATTTTGTTATGTTGATCAGGTAAAATCCATACCATTTTTGTGTATTGTTTTTATTTTGCTTCCAAGAGGGACTTGGTCTTTGACAATTGATTTTTTCATCTTTACATAATTGCATTGTTTTTTTGGCTTTGTAGTTTTCCTCTTTGTGAATTTTTCCTATAGTTTCAAGGTTTTGTAATAAGTTTCTAGTTGTGAAAACATCTCAATAAAGAAGGAAGTTTTTTGATGAATCTTTTCAATGTTTCCTGATCACAATTCCAAGTCCAATGTGGTGCTAGCTTGTGTAATTGCAAACTACTATTTACTCGCATGCATAAGTTTTTGAGTTCTTGCATAAGACATAGTATTGCCTCTATTCAAGATTGATTGATTTCAAGGAAAACTTTAGAGTGTATTTAATTATTGCCACTAGTTTTTGGTATCAAAGCCATAAGTGACTAGGCAAGTAAGAGTTGAGAAAAAATACCACCAAGAGGAGGTTCCATAAGAGGCATGGAGGAAGGGGTTCTTGAAATGTTGTATAATCTCACAACAAGAATGGAGGCCATGGAGCAGGTACAAAGAAGAGGGTTACATGCGGGTGATATAAGCGAAAATGAAGCAGAGGAGCTTCTAAATAGAGAAGAGGTGGTTCATGGAGAAGGAGAAGACTTTGATGGGGTTAATAGAATAATAATAGTTTTCTTGGGGGTTGGATCCAAGCATAAGATAGTGGTTCCCATCTAATCAATAAGTCTCAATGGATAAGAACTTATTGATTGGATAAATGATCTTGATAAGTAATTTGAATGCAAAGAGGTGGCAGAGGGAGTAATTCAAGTAAGTTTGGTCAAAAAGTCTCCTTGGGAAGAGGTTTTGTAAACATGTTTACAATTTTCTCCAAATTCTTAAAATAATTCAACTCACATCTTTGTTTACAACATTCTCTCTTATAAAATGATGCTTATTTGCAATATTTTTTTTCCTTGAATGCATTGCTAGATTCTTAGAACTATTTATAGCACTGGTATTGTCACAAAGAATATGAATGACCCATCAATCTCTATTTTCATCTCCTTCAATTTGTGCTTCATCCATAACACCTAATTGCAACAAGAAACTACTACAATGTACTCCACTTTTACTATAGATAAGGATAGTGAGTCATTCTTCTTGTTTAACCAGTTTGCAAGACTGTCATCAAGAAAGAAAACTCCACCACTTAAAATTTTACGATTATCTATAATTTTGGCCCAATTTGCATCTATGTATGTAATCAATATGAAGTTTTCACTCTTAGGATACCACAAACCAAAATCCATTGTACCCTTCATATATCTAAATATCCTTTTTACTTCCTTGACATAAGTTTCCTTTGGAATTTCTTGAAACCTAGCTATGATCCCTACTACTTGCATTATATATAGTCTGGATGTAGTTACATGAAAAAAAACTACCAATCATTGGCCTATACAATGTCTATTTGACTGAGTAGATTCATCATCCTTACTTAGTTTACACCCAATATCCATAGGTGTACTTACCAATCTGCACTCTTTCATAATAAACTTACTCAATGTCTCTTTTATATACTTGTGTTGAGAAATAAATATACCTTTTTCTAATTGAGAGATTTGTAAACCAAGAAAGAAGATAACTCACCAAGCATTGAAATTTAAAACTCTTTTTGCATTACATATAAAAATCTGTGTACATTGCATCACTACTACCTCCAAAGATGATGTCATCAACATAAGCGATAATAATCAATTACTAATCACCTTTTATTTTTTATATATAAAGTTCTATATACACTACCTCTCTTGAAACCTTATTGTTGCATATATCTATCCAATTTTGGATACCATGCTTCGGGGGCCTATTTGAGTTCATAAAGAGCCTTCTTTAGCCTACACACAAAATCTAGTTCATCTAAACATTGGAATCGTTTTGGCTATTTAATGTAGATTCCATCTTCTAACTCTTCATTCAAAAACACATATTTGACATTGATCTGATAGACCTTAAAATTCTTGAATGTTGATAATGCCAAATAATCGATTTCCTCTAACCTTGTTATTGGAGCAAACATGTATCCTCAAAAGCAACTCTATCGACTTGAGCATATCCTTTGCATGTACAAGTTTGGCTTTATTCTGGGTCACTTTTCCATCTTCATTCAACTTTTTTCTAAAGTTCACCATTTCACACCAATGAATTTATTATATTTAGGTCTTGGAACCAACTCCCAACTTTCATTTTTCTTAATCTAATTTAACTCTTCCTCCATGGCCTCTAGCTAATCTTTTTATTTTCTTGCCTCTACCTAAGAACGTGGTTCAATTTTTGATAGTAAGGAAAAGTGTACCTATTAATTTTCTTTCTCAATTCTTCTCCATGTTTAAAATCCACTATCTTTATCTCCTATGATTTTATCTTTAGAATGGTTCTTCTAAACATAATTGGCCAGAGTCTTTGCAACTAAATTCTCTAGTTCACTTTCTAAGCCTTCACCATTTCTATAAATTAAGTCAACATTATCTTCTTCATTTGAGACCTCAATAGAATATATTGTCTCATCAATACATACATTAACAATTTCCACAATCATTCTCAACCCTTTTTTATAGCATCTATATGTCTTTCTTGTCATGGAATATCCAAGAAATATACCCTCATCAGATCTAGGATTAAACTTACCTAAATGTTCTTCATCTCTTTTGATGTAACACTTGCTTACAAATATTCAACTATTCCTAACTAAAGTTAGTTTTCCATTCCACAATTCATACAGTGTCTTGATAGTCTTTGGTTTTATTTGAGCTTTGTTCAAAATTTATACTATTGTTTGAACTGCTTCTCTCTAGTAGATATTCAAAAAAATTTCTTGACTCAACATTGTTCTATGCATATCCTATATAGTCTAGCTCTTTATCTTAGTAACCCTATTTTTTTGAGGAGTTTTAGGAGTATTTAATAATTTATCTTTGGATCCCATGCATCTTACAAAATTAATCATATCTATTGGAAGTAAATTCCCCATCTCTATCTGATCTTAAACACTTAATTTTTCTTTCGGTCTCATTTTTAACCAACACTTTAAATGCTTTTAACTTCTCAAAATAATTTCATTTGTCTTATAAAATATTAATCCAATTCATTCTAGGATAATCATCAATAAGAATTATAAAATACATGTCACCTTGAATTCTCTTTATCCTCATTGATCTGCATAGATCTATATGAATCGAATATAATGGATTTTATATAGAATATTTCATAGTAGGAAATATGGTCTTCATCTACTTTCCATCATGGCATGGTATGCAACTAGAAGATGGAGGCTTCTTGATCTATTTCATATCTCTTATCATTCCTTTTGATTTGATCCTCATAAGATCATCAAAATTGATTTTTCCCAACCTTATATACCAAAGAAAACTCTCTTCTCTTTGTATATATTTTTTTTCCCCATTGACCTCACTGAGATGATACACATCACTATAAATCCTACTACATTCTACAACTAACTCTTCTATTGGTCTTTCTGATCTCACAACTTTTAGCATTGGATGAGATATTATAGCCTTTATCACACATTTGACTTACACTCATAAGATTGTGTTTCAACCCCTCTACACATTATAGGGAATCATATGTGTTTGTCTTTCCACCCTCAAGAATCAAACTACCTTTAACAATAATCTTAGCAATTGGGTTATTACCAAGAATTAAAATTGAATTAAAATTACTCTATCAAGCTTCCTAAAGTGCATGAACTTACTCTTATCTTCAGTCATGTGACTTGAACATCCATTTTCAATAATCCATAGACTCTTCTATTTTTTAACATGTAATCTAGTTAGAGCTACCATGGATTTATTTGATCTTTTTCCTTTTTCTTTCTTCTTCCAAACCTTTTCATATTCACTACTCTAACTTATAGAGTTATTTCCTTTTGCATCAAGCATAGGAAAATTCATAAAAAATATTCTACAGTTTCTTGCAATATGGCTGAAATTGTGTTAGCATATGACTTCTAGTGTTGTCATTGATGGCAACCTAAGTCATTCATCTGGTCTATAGTCTATTTAGTGGCTCATACTGGCAAAACAGAACAAAGAACAAGGCATCCAATTAAAGGCATAAATGTCGATCTGAATACCTCACCAGACTATTATTTTGAGTTGTGGATCTTAGAGGAAGGTTTTTTGATGCTTTTAGTGCCTTACTTAAGAAGTATATTGATGTGAATTTGCTGGTGTACGATCTAGGAGATCTAGTACACTAATTTTTTGGTTATCCGTGCTAAAAGGCTGACTTGGAAAAATTAGTCATTGCGGATGTTTAAGAAGTAATTGGTTAAATTTTTTGTGCTCGAATATGTTTATTTGGTTCCTCTCTATGTCTTTACTAACTTTGGAGGATAAACATAAATAATTAGTGGTGGATTTAGCTGATAGTTGAAAAGAATTCCATGTTTTATGAAGCAGACATATGAATAATTAAATCTTTGATAGCGGATATATATACAAGATCGGTTGTATCATTTTGATATAACGAATGTGTAGTATGAAAATAATATGAGTGTGTGATGAAAAAATCAAAACGATAGTGGTGTGAATTCATCTGTGCATGGATTTGTGTTGTGAATTGCAGAGAAGAGCAAAGCAAAGCAGAGTGAAGAACATAATCAGACTGAGGATCCAAAATTTGATCCATTAGCCTAATAAAAACTATAACTTGGCATAAGTGGATGCTACTAATTTAGTTCAACCCTTCAGATTGTTTTAATCTGAACTTTTGTAAGAAAGTGAGCCTTTATATTAAGCAGTGAGCTCTAGGTAGTTTGCCTTTATGGAAGTGCATTCCCTTTTATTAAACTTATATTTGAGTACTCAAATTATGGATTAACCTCCATCGTGGTTTTTCCCCTAATAAGGTTTCAATGCAAAAATCCTTGTGTTATGGTGTTGTGGATGATTACTTTATGTGTTTGCATCTTTCCTTTGGCTTAATGTTGAAACGACTTTAATATCAGATTAATAAAGTTAAAATTTGTAGAACATTAATTCACCCCCCCTCTCAATGTTCCCTTGATTCCAACAATTGGTATCAAAGCCTAGTTCCTCGGAATAATTTTAGCATCTTGAGGTAGGTCTTGGAATGTAATGGACTCTGGTAGTCTTCAGCAGCAGCTTTTGGTGGCACTTGATGACCTTGATTAGTCTAAAGAAGAAGTTTGAGAATTGAAAGAAAATCTTAGGGATGCTGAGAAATTAATTCGAACATTGAAAGATCAGATTGTTAAATCCAGTGAAATGACAAGCAAGGTCTAGGATATGAGAAAGGAGAAAGTTTTGGATCTGGACAAAAGAATTTTAGGCAAAGAAACTAGATGAACAAAGGTGGAAGATATCTGGTAAGACAACCTAATGCTCAAAAGTTTAATGGATATTGTTTTTCTTGCAATAAATTTGATCATATGGCTGCTCAATGTAGAAGTAATATGAAATCAAGAAATTCATCATTTTTTGGTCAGTGTTTCAATTGCAAAAAATTTGGTAATAAATCAAATGAATACAAATATATATCATACTACACTATCAATAACAATAATGTTGAATGTTATATCTGTGGAACATTTGGGCATATTTCTAATCAATGCAGATCAAGAAGAAATAAATTTAATGATTGTTCTAGACAAGGAAATATTGTGTATTACAATTGCAACAAATACAGTCACATTGCAAGATTCTACATAAACAAAAATTTGAATAAAAGAGGTCTGATATACAAAGACAAAAATACACAAAAAAATGATAAAGGAAAAGAAAAAGTGATTGCAAATGAAATAAGAGATCAGATGAAGAAGACATTGGTGAGGAAGAACAAGTCTAATGCTGGAAATGGTTCTGCACCGGAACCTTCTTCTAGTAATTCTTCCAAAAATTGATCTCAGGGCATTGGCCCGGGGGGAGTTTTTAAAGAAAATATTTTCCCCCTATTTGTAAGTTGGTACCAAAACATGAAGGATGATCGAAAAGGTGCATCAATGATATGCAAAAGTTTTGGAAAACATTCACAAGAAATTTCAAGAAATCATAGGTCCATGAAAGAATTTTTCTCTCGCTGTCCAAGAAAACAATATCCGAGAAACCTAGGGAAAAAGAATTTATTACAAGTGTGCGAAATATAAAAGAAAAATTGGAACTCTCATTTGTCACATTGCATCGAAGGGGAAAAGGAGGAGAGAACTTGGTAGCAAAATTTCAAAGAAGTAAAGTTAATTCAACTACGAATCTCAGAACACATAAGGTATTTTAGTTGTTTCTGGATTTTCCATATAATTTGGCATGTGGTTGATAAATGTAAAATACAAAAGGAAGAATGGAAAAAATCAAAGGGTCAATCAATTTGGATGAATACAAGAGTGAAAAGATTACCTTTCCATGAGAAATCTGTTGTTACCCAATAAATCGAAGCAGTTAAGAGAAGCCAAACATAAGAATTTGGATATTTGGAATGAGTTTTCATACCTCGAGAACACGAAACTCATAAATTTCATTTTGAATAGATTGCATAAAACACCTTGATTATGGAAAAATAATACATCATTTTGAAGGAAGTAATTGGAAATTTGACTGGATTATGTAAAGTTGGGGACATACCAAGAAAGAAAGAAATCCAGAACAAAGAAGTTGAAACACTAACCAGAATAATTGAAGATCAAAAGGCACTAGTAATCTTGACAATCAAGAACCTTGTGGAAAAGTACATTCCACACAAAATATCATATAAAGTCTTTTACAAAAATAAAAAAGGAGCTACTTCGGTTGGTGCAATTAATATCTCACACAAGATGATAATGGAAGGTTAGGACTTTGACCTATGTAGATTATTAAAGGATCAATTGATGGAGAATGTGCAATTAACAAAAGAGATAGGCTACCCTTTCAGGTTTGGTACTTTGGTCATATGCTTAGAAATGTATTTTCTGAATTTTTTGTTGATGGTCAATGATGTGGTGTGGAAAGTAAATGAACAGGTATGAAAACAAATCTACTCACACTCTAAGAGATTGGCTAATTGGGATCAAGAATTTGGAAATTTCTTTAAGATTTTACTAAGAAAGTGTTGCTCAGTTGATATTTCTCTTCTGATAAGAGCTCTTGAAGTTGGTTCCTCTTTCGGTGGCATGGAGAAAAAGAAGAAAAGAGAAAAAGAAACTATTGAATATAGTCCTCCAGAATACAAGATTACTAGAATTGAAGGAAAAGGAAAGGAACAAAAAATTGTGGATATACTAGATGAAGAATCCAATGAAGAAACTAAGGATCCATAGGAAAATGAACTAGAATTAGCCAAATCAAAACTAGAAAAGGAAATGTCAGAAGCAAGTGATGAAGAAGATGACTTGACAAAGGAGAAGCTCCAACCACTTATTCACAAGGAACGTGGAATGCAGAAAATTGCCAAATTATGGTCTATCAGACCCTCATATCATTGGGATATGATTCTAAGTGTTCTAAGTGCTCATATTGTGCAAATTTAGATCAAACTAGAAAATTTGCAGAATATCTTACCTAAAGAAATGATTGAATGTATAAAAGAAACAATGAAATTTGAATCTCAAGACAAAGAAGAAGGTGAATTTATCTCTCATTTGAAGGAGAAGTTCAGGCTATCACTTACCAAATTGAAAAATTAAATGAATGAGCCAAGGCAATGCATAAGTGCAGCAAATAACATCTACAACTATTGCATCCATTAGCCTCATGTAGTTGGAAAATACAAAGAAAAATTGGAGCAAATTGAAACAAAGTTGAATGGGATTGGAAAAATATTTGATATGTTTGAGGATTAGGATGGTAAAATCAAGAAAGGGATTCAAGAGCTACAGTCTGAGAACACAAAAGTTTAGTTCACTAAGAACACACTTGTGGACACTTTTTGGAAACTGACGGACCTAACTGAATCCAAATTGGAACAAATGGTTACGATACTGAGGAAAGGTGAAAATCTAGAGGAAGCAATTAAAATTCCAGAATCCCTCACTGAGATTTTCAACAAGACATCCAAGAACAAAAAAATGATCATAATCATTGGGATTACAATAGATGCTTGGAATAAATTCCTTCCGCAGATGAAGAAAAACCACAAGATAATTTTCTAACTCAAGTAACAGTTGTTATTTTTCAAAATTTTGAGTCAATTTTGAAGTTTTTGGCATATGGTTTCTATATTTTTTTCATTGATGTCAAAGGGGGAGAGAGAGTAGTGAAAAATTCCTCATCAATCTAAGGGGGGGCTATTTTTTGGAATTTTGAAGTTTTAGCAGCGTACTCATATTGATTTTGGCACTTAGTCATTTTTCACTAAGTGTTGCCATCAATGCCAAAGGGGGAGATTGTTGGCATATGAATTCTAGTGTTTTCATTGATGGAAACCTAATTCATTCATCTGGTGTACAGTCTAGTATTGGCTCATACTAGTAGAACAAAATGAAGAATGAGCATCTGATTAAAGGCATAAATGTCGATCTAAATACCTCACCAGACTATTATTTTGAGTTGTGGATCTCAGAGGAAGGTTTATTGATGTTTTTAGTACGTTACTCAAGAAGTGTATTGATGTGCATTCACTGGTGTATGATCTAGGAAATTTGATACACTAATTTTTTGGTTATTTGTGCTAGAAGGCCAACTTGGTGAAATTGGTCATTGCGAATGTTTAAGAAGTAATTGGTTAATTTTTTTTGTGTGCTTGAATATGTTTATTTGGGCCCTCTCTATGTATTAACTAACTTTGGAGGATATGCATAAAGAATTAGTGGTGGATTTAGCCAACAGTTGAAAAGCATTCTATGTTTTATGAAGCCGACATATAAATGATCAATCTTTGATAGCAGATATATATACAAGATCAGTTGTATCATTTTGATATAGCGAATGTGTGTTATATGCAGTATATGAGTGTGTGATTCAAAAATAGGAAGGATGGTGGTGCAAACTCATCTATGCATGGATTTGTGTTGTGAATTGTAGAGAAGAGAAGACCAAAGTAGAGCAAAGAAAAAAATCAGATTGAGGATCTAGAATATGATCCATGAGCCTAACCGGAACTATAACTTGGCATAAGTAGATGCGACTAATTCATTTCAACCCTTCAGATGGTTTTAATCTAAACTTTTGTAAGGCAGTGAGCCTTTATATTGAGCAGTGAGCTCTAGGCAGTGTGCCTGAATGCAAGTGTATTCCCATTTATAAAACTTATATTTGAGTACTCAAATTGTGGATTAACCTCCACCATGGTTTTTCCCCTAATAGGGTTTCCACACAAAAATCCTTGTGTTATGGTGTTGTGGATGATTAATTTATGTGTTTGCATCTTTCCTTTAGCTTAATGTTGAAATGGTTTTAATATCAGACTAATAAAGTTAAAACTTGCAGAACACTGATTCACCCCCCCTCTTAGTGTCCCCTTGAGTCCAAAAAATTGTTGAACATATGATAAATAATATGAAAATCAAAAAGTAGTGCAAAAACATTTGTGCTAACAAAATTATTTCTTCTTGTCAAAATATTCCTACAACACATAGCCTTATGCCCAAATTGATTTTCAATTCAACTAGTAACTAGAAAAATAAAGATTGAATCTAGTATTGTATCCATGTCCCCTGAATATTGTCTTCCAAATCTTCTTCTTTTTTGATGCACTTGAGTTAAACAATCATCCACCATCTTTCTCTCTGTGGGTGCCACAACTTTTTTAGATTTTAAACTTCTTAATTCACTCTCCTTCAAACTCTTACAAATTGACTTTATGGGTTGTGCAATCATCTTGTTCTTCTATTTATCAAAAAAAAAAAAATGTCAGTTTTGATATGCGGTGATCTCTGATTTTTTATTATCCAATCCAATATCTTAGTTCTCTTCCCAAAATTCAACCTTAGCTGATTATTTTATTTTTCTAGATATTTTCTTAATGACATAATATTTGCCTCAAGTTTTTCACAATCCTTATGTCTTGTCTGTGGCCTTTTTGTCATAACTTCTTCAATCATCTTTGCTTCTTCCACTTGAATCTTCAAAATCAATGACTATCTTCTCCACCTTCTCAAGATTCTAGGATAATTTGTTTTTGACTTTCACTTCTTGAAATTTCCTCTTCTTTGTCTTTTAATTTATTTTCTAGAACAAATAAATTATTCCACAAAATCCATCTCATCATCATCATAATTTATACAATTTATTACTCCATCATATTTAGTAGCTTCCATAGCTATGCATGGTAAGTTTTCTCCTTCATTCCTAAAAGTTTCATGGTCATCATCATCAAATGAATAGATTTCCTCATTAGTGAAGAAACTTTTTTAATTCTTCGGAGAATTTTTGCCTTTTAGAAATGAATTATTTCCATTATTTTGATCATCATTATTAGATTCTTTATATGGACACTTAGCCATGAAATATCCTAGTTCTCCATAATTAAAACATTTGAAAGGAAGCTTACATTTTATAATTTTTGAAACTCCTCTGCAACATTCTAACAATTTTTTCTTCCTCAAGATCTAACTCTTCTTCAAAATCTAGATCATTTTGATTCTTGGAAACTTTAGAAGTGTCCTCTTTCCTTGCAAAATTGTCACTATCAATCTTCATTTCATAGGCCATCAGAATTAAATTCAACTCATCCATAGTTACTCTATTCAAATCCTTATCTTCTTCAATTGTAGAAACTTTGGCATGAATCCTTTGGGGAAGGTATCTAAGTACCTTTTCATAATTATACCTTCTTTCATTTCTTCACTAAGACCTAATAGGGTTGATACTTCTTCATCAACTCGGAGCAAGATTGTAGACAATTTTCCTCTTCCTTCATTTTTAGAATGTCAAATTAACCTCGATGGATCTAAAGCTCTACTTGTTTGACCTTGTCATCTCCTTCATAAATCTTGTGTAACTTAACCCAACTTCCTTCTTAGTTGTGCAATGCATAATATTCACAAACTTGGAGTTAGATAAACCATATAGAATAAAAAACAATCCTTGGAATTATTCTGATAAGCCTTCTTTCCATCTTGATCTCTTGGTGAACAATCATTAATTTCATACCCATCCATAAATAATTTCCAAATCTTAAACCCCAGAGCCATCAAATATGCTTTCATCCTAATAGTCCAAAAAGAATAATTAGATGCATCTAAAACTGGTGCCTTATTTGAAGATAGACCTTCTTGAGGAACTGACTGTGTCATCCTGAATCTACCTCAAGTTGTTAAGCTTCTACCAAGGAACTTGGCTCTAATACCAATTGAAGAGTAGACAATATACTGAGGGGGGGGGGCATTGAATTATTATATTCTAATTTCAACTTGATTAAACATTAATTATTATTAAAAACTTCTCCAAATATGAATCCCAAAGAAAAAATAATTGATTACATTAATGGTGAATCAATAGCACAAATGCACACATCCAAAAAGAGGACACCAGATATACATGGAAACCTGAAATGGGAAAAACCATAATGAGAAAAATTGCTTGGAGTTACTATCCAAATATAGCCTCACAAAAATCATATAAAACAGAATGGTTTTTTAGGAACCAACCCACAAGATTTGCACCCTTAAAGGGAGAAACAAATCTGTTTCAATTCTAATTTACAAGCACCAACCTACAAAAGACACCAATCCCCTATGACTAAGCTACAACACAATCACTGAGAAACAACTCACATTATTAAAAGGAATATATACCTAATTTCTCTCAACTTTATCTCCATAAAAAGGTAAACACATTCTCTAATTCAATATTTCAATTTCTCTAAACATCCTTGACTTCTCATTTTTCTTACACATCATTTGACATATAAATTTTGCATGCAACCACACCACACTTCATTCACAAGTCACTCAAGATTTCAAAGAACCAATTTACAATATATCTATTCCAACATGTTAACAACATTTATATGTTGACCTAGAACCCTTTAACATCATTTACAATTATTGATGTTGGCCAAGGATAGAACTTAATTAAAATGATATAAAACATGTAGTCAACTTAGTGGAATAAATCATATGCATTATCGCCAGTGTAAGATAGCATCATGCACTTTCATCCATGGAATTAAAATGGTCCTATTTTACCCTCACACACTTCCTCCAGCAAGCACACACTTCCCTACTCTGGCACAAATACTTAGACATTATATGCAATTAACCATCAAACATTGTCTTTACTATATCACTTCTATCTTAGAATTTTGTAACTCAAATCTATAAAAAATTTAGATTAAAATATGTGTAGCCTTATTTAACTTTGAAATCATAAGCTATAATTATGAACAATGGTAGAATGTAGTACAAAAAACAATCACAATGTAACATAATAAATATAATGTATCTAAGCAACATACCTCATAAAACTTTTGCAAAAAATTCCAAACCACCTCCAACAATCATGATAGATGTGAGATGATATTATAATCATACTACAATTGATCTCACAACTTGTCACTATACTTTCAAAACTCAAATGCTGAAACAAGTCATGTTAAAAGCAATCACATTTAACCCTGGTTGATTTCCTGGCCTTTTAAACATCATACCTTTGTCCCACCTTTGACATCAATGGAAACATATTTTCAACATAAAAAACCTAAATAATAGCCAAATTTAGTTGATAGATATGTCAAAATAGCCTAATACAAACATAGAGTCACTATAAGCTTTTTTGATGAAATTTTCCAATATTTGAGTTTATTATTGATATGATAAGATTTATTTCTTATCTTTTGGTGTTTTTTTCCTTGTGGTTATTTAATTGTGTTATCATGGTCCTTCTATTCAATGAATATATGTTTTATATGTTGGTATGTTGTGATTGATTGTGCAAATATTGTACATTCGTAACGTATCCTCGTCGAGGTTTACACATCAAGGTTTTCCCATTAACAAGTCAAATGAGAAAATGACTTTGTAAAACCCTAATTCTAGAAGCTTCCAAAAATCTCGTTATAAGTGATTGGGATGAATGTTGCGGTATGATATTTGTGATATTGTAATCTATTTTTTACTAGATAATAAAATCATTGGTTGGTTGAGTTTTTGTGGATGGAGCCCATATTGGGTGAACCATGCTAAAATTTTGTGTTGATCTCTTTTGTGTTATTCTTCATTGCATTATTTTTGGTTTATTTAATCTACATATATTTATTAATGTTTATTGCTCCAATCTACTTAAATCCTAACAATTGGTATCAAAGCCACATGTATTTTAGTCGATTGGTAGGAAACCTCTAGGTTTCAATGGGAGCAATGAAAGAAGGAAAATTCAAGGTTGACAAGTTCAACATCTAGAATTATCAAGTATGGAAGATGCAGACATAATATTACTTTTATCAAAAGGATTTGGCAGCCATTGCAAGGAAAAGAAAAGAAAGAGGCTATGGTGTCCGATGAAGAATGGGATATTCTGGATAAAAATATACTAAGAACTATTTGGTTGTTCCTGACACCATCTATGACATTCAATATAACATAAGCAAATAAAATTAAGGATATGATGGAAGCTTCAAGGCTAAATTGTATGAAAAAACCTTAGCCTCAAATAAGGTATTTCTCATGAAGTGTTTGTTTAATTTGAAAATTATTGAAGGTGGATTTGTGACAAATCATTTAAATGAGTTTAACACAATTACTAGTCAGTTAACTTTTGTAAAAGTGAATTTTGATGAAGAGGTGAGGCCTCTCTTGGTTTTATGTTCTTTTACAGAAAGATGGAATAGCTTGGTAATGGTTGTAAGTAACTCTATCTCTGGTTCAAATACATTAAAATTTGATGAAATTGTTGGTGTTATCCTTAGCGAGGAAATGTGATGGAAACACATAGTTGAGAGTTCAACATCTAGTAATGATTTGATTATAGAGAACATGGGAAGAATAAATGAGAGAAAAAATCCCAAAAAATCATGGGAAGTCACAAGGGAAGTTGAAAAAAGGTAGATCTAAATCCAAATGAAGAATGGATTGTTGGAATTGTGGAAAGCCAAGACACTTGAAGAAGGAGTGTTGGTCTCAAAAGGGCGAAAAAAGAGACAAACAACATGATGATAGTAAGGAAGCTAATGTTGCAAGTAATAAATTATAGGATGCTCTAATTATGTGTTTAGGTAATGCTAACAATTCCTGGGTAATAGATTTAAGGGCTTCATTTCATGCCACATCCCATCGGAAATATTTTGTATGGGTGATCCCACAAAACTGGTTTACAATTTCTGAGAGGAACTGATTTTTGCTAAAATCACATATTTTTAGAAAATATAATGATTTAAGCCTTTAAGAGTTCCATTTTAAGATTTCAATTGAATATGGTTTGATCAAACCACCTTAGATCAAACCCCCTTGGATAGAACCTCGCTAGTTTTAAACCATGCCTATAAATGAGTCTCCTTTACACCTATGAAAATGTTGATAAAAAAACACTTTTGATTTACCTTTTGGGGGATCAAATGAAGTGATTTAAAATTTATTTCAAATGATTATGGTAGTCCTCTAAATGATCTATCCCACAAATATAATTTTAATATGTTTTGGTTTTATTATGTATGTGTTTTTTTAGTTTTATTAAACATATGTTTTTCACAGAAAATCAAGCTCTTTGTTTTGCACATGTGGAAAAATATCTAATTATAAAAATAAATTTTTAAAAAATATGTTTGTGCTGGGATCGATGTCCTTGATCCATTAAAAAAAAAAAATTGAATTTTGATACATACAAAAAAATCTATGTTGTATACAATCTGCCTATATCTGAATTGCAATTGGTTTGACTTCAAAACTCTATTAAGGAAAAAATATTCAATAAAAAAATATGAGACCAAATGAAAGCGCTACATATCGTAGTTAAAAATCTAAATTCGAAAAAATTAAAATTTTATCCTTTATAAAAAATAAATTATGTTGTATACGGTGAGCATCATTTTTAAAAATGTTGTTTTCTGAAAAAAATCAATTTTCGTGGGAGATGGAAAAAGAAGTGTAATCTTATTCCCAAAATTTTGAAAAAAATATTTTTAGAATCTATAGACAAAATTTGATGAGACTCTAGTTTGCATCATTTTCAAATTCCTTACGGTTTAGCCGCTATAGGTGCCTGAATGTGAAAATTTAGTTTAAAATAATAATATCAGTGTCCAGTTTGGCCAAAAATTGCAAACCACTATTGTGGGATGACTCGTATATTATGTTCAATGTGATTTTGGACAGGTATATTTGGGTGATGATGAACCTTTACAGATTGTTGGAAAAGGAAAGATAAAAATCAAGTTACAAAATCAAAATGAATG
Source organism: Sequoiadendron giganteum (assembly GCA_007115665.2). Lineage (NCBI taxonomy): Eukaryota > Viridiplantae > Streptophyta > Pinopsida > Cupressales > Cupressaceae > Sequoiadendron > Sequoiadendron giganteum. Next base: position 285,409,113 of record CM021100.1, on the reverse strand, counting down.
GTTGATACAAGAGGTAAGGCATGTTCCAAATTTGAGAAGGAATTTAATTTCTATAGGACAACTAGGTAGTGAAGGCTACATGGTTAGCTTTTCAGAAAAAAATTTGAAGGTCACTAAATTTGCATTAGTAGTAGATAAAGGTGAAAAGGTATGCACATTGTATTTTTGTACTAATAATACTTACTCTACCTTAGTTGCTACAAAAATAGTTGCTATTGAGACAATCGTAACACTTGCTACAGGGATAGAAACAAAATTGTGGCACTATATGGGTGAAGCCATAATAGTGGTTTACAATTCACGTGAGGAAGGAAAACTCACAAAAAAGGACCCCAAGGCAAAAAAAGTGATTTTAGGGGTTCATACAAACCTACTGGTTCAACCAAACCAATAAGGGGTTCACTCGAACCAGGTTTCGAGCGAACCCCTTTGAACCTTGGCCACAAAAAAAATTTAAAAAAATGCATAGGAAAGGGGTTCGAGCAAACCTCTTTGAAGGGATTCACTTGAACCAGGGTTCACTCAAACCTTGGTTCAAGTAAACCCCTAGAGGTTCACCCGAACCCCTATGGGTTCCTATGAATCCCCCTTATCCCTCATCCCCCATCTGAGACACAAAAAAAACCTAAATTTTGGCACTTTGGAGCTCGAGTTGAGGATGAAAATGGAAGAATTTTCACAAACCCAACTAGAATTAGGTAGTCCTTAGAATGAGCTATCCAGCGAATATAATTTTTATATATTTTGGTTTTATTATGTATGTGTTTTTTTAGCTTTATTAAACATAGGTTTTTCACCGAAAATCAAGCTCTTTGTTTTGCACATGTGGAAAAATAGCAGATTATTAAAATAATTTATAAAAAAAATGTTTGTGCTGGGTATTGATGTCCTTGATCCATTTTAAAAAAATAAATTGAATTTTGATACATACATAAAAAGTTATGTTGTATACAGTCCACCTATGTCTGAATTGCAATTGGTTTGACTTCAAAACTTGATTAAGGAAAAAATATTCAATAAAAAACTATGAGACCAAATGAAAGTGATATATACCATAGTTACAAATCTAAATTCAAAAAAATTAGAATTTTATCCTTCATACAAAAAATGTTATGTTGTATATGGTGAACGTCACTTTTTAAATATGTTGTTTTTTGAAAAAAAAAATAGTTTTCATGGGAGATGGAAAAAGAAGTGCAATCTGATTCCAAAATTTTTGAAATAAATATTTTTAGAATCTATAGACAAAATGTGATCAGACTCTAGTTTGCATCATCTTCAAATTCCTCACATTTTAGCCGCTATAGGTTCCTGAATGTGAAGATTTAGTTAAAAATAATAATTTCAGTGTCCAATTTGGCCACAAATTGTAAACCACTATTGTGGGATCACCCATTTATTTGGGCACATGAGTGAGAAATGGATAGAGATCCTTCACTCTAGAAATTTGCTACCAAGTCTGAAGCAGTTGATTTGGAGTTCTGCAAAAATTATGTTTATGAAATATAGAAAAGAGTCCAATTTCTCAAAGTTGGGAAAGCAAAGAAGACTGAGAAATTAATGCTTTTGCATTCAGATGTATGGGGAACAACTCAAGTATCTTCTCTTGGTGCCTCTTTCTATTATGTTAGTTTCATTTATGATGCAACTAGGAAAACATGAGTCTATTTCCTAAAACAAAAATTAAAAGTATTTGAAAATTTTAAAAAGTGGAAAGCTTTGGTTGAGAATGAGATTAGAAAAAAGTTGAAGTGTCTCAGATCTGATAATGGAGGTGAGTATTGCAGCAGATAATTTGGAAATTTCTATTCATATAATGGGATTTGTTGGTAGAAAATGGTTCCTAGAACCCCACAAGAAAATGGTGTGTCTGAGAGGATGAATAGGACCATTATGGAGCATTTAAGGAGCATGAGATTGCATGTTGGACTACCCTTATGCTTTTGGGCAGGGGTGATCCCACAAACTTGGTTTACAATTTCTAAGAGGAATCGATTCTTGCTGAAATCACATATTTTTAGAAAATACAATGATTTAAGCCTTTAAAAGTTCCATTTTAAGGATTCCAATTGAAGAGGGTTTGATCAAACCACCTTAGATCAAACCCCCTTGGATAGAACCTCTCTAGTTTTAAACAATACCTATAAATGAGTCTCCTTTACACCTATCAAAATGCTGATAAAAAAACACTTTTGATTTACCTTTTGGGGGATCAAATGAATTCATTTAAAATTTATTTGAAATGATTATGGTAGTCCTCAAAATGAGCTATCCCATGAATATAATTTTAATATGTTTTTGTTTTATTATGTATGTGATTTTTTAGTTTTATTAAACATAGGTTTTTCACTAAAAATCAAGCTCTTTGTTTTTCACATGTGGAAAAATAGAAAATTATCAAAATAATCTTTAAAAAAATACGTTTGTGCTGGTTATTGATGTCTTTGATCCATTAAAAAAAAAAAATTGAATTTCGATAGATACAGAAAAAGTTATGTTGTATACGGTTTGCCTATGTCTGAATTGGTTTGACTTCGAAACTCTATTAAGGAAAAAATATTGAATAAAAAACTATGAGACCAAATGAAAGTGCTAGATATCACAGTCAAAAATCTAAATTTGAAAAAATTATAATTTTATCCTTCATACAAAAAAATTTATGTTGTATACGGTGAGTGTCACTTTTTTAAAATATTGTTTTCTAAAAAAAATCAATTTTCGTTGGAGATGGAAAAAGAAGTGCAATCTTATTCAAAAAAATTTGAAAAAAATATTTTTAGAATCTATAGAAAAAATGTGATGAGACTCTAGTTTCCATCATCTTAAAATTCCTCACGGTTTAGCCGCTATAGGTGCCCGAATGTGAAGATTTAGTTAAAAAATAATAATTTCAGTGTCCAGTTTGGCAAAAAATTGTAAACCACTATTGTGGGATCACCCGCAGATGTTGTACATATCTCTATTTATTTGATAAATAAGGGACCTTCAAATCCTTTGGATGGTGGCATTTCAGAGGAGGCATGGATGGGTAAAAAGGTAAACTACTCATTTTTTAAAACTTTTGGTTGTGAAACTTTTGTCCATGTTGATATTGAAAATAGAACCAAGCTTGAGGATAAAACTAAAAAATGTACCTTCATTGAATATGAAGTAGATGAATTTGGTTATTAGTTATGAGATTATGAAAATCATAAAATCATGAGGAGAAGAGATGTTATATTCAACAAGAAGGTCATGTATAAGGATCAATTGCAAGAAAAGAAGCATGAAAAATCCAAAAAGGAATATGTTGTGATAGATGAGATTCTAGAAAATAAAATACCAGTGGTACATGATGCTCAATAACAACAAGTTATCCTATAAACTCCTACAAGTGTTAGACATTCTACAACGATAACTAGACCTCCAGAAAGATTTTCTCCATCATTATATTCTATATTATTAACTAATTCTGGTGAACTTGAAGGTTATGGAAAATAAATGCAGGTAGATACCAAAAATAAGTGGGAGCTAGGGATGAAAGAGGAAATGGATTCCTTGTTGCAGAATCATACTTGGGACTTAGTCCAATTTCCTGTAACTAAAAGAGAATCTCCAAATAAATGGGTTTATAGGTTGAAGGAAGAATATGGAGGAAATAAAAGATATAAGGCTAGACTCGTGGTAAAAGGTTTATAGATTTTGATGAAATATTTTCTCCAATTGTAAAGATGGCTTCTATTAGAACTATTCTAAGTCTTGTGGTTGTGGAATACTTGCATCTTGAGAAGCTAGATGTGAAAACCATATTTTTCCATGGGGATTTGGAAGAGGAAATATACATGTAGCAACCACAAGGATATGAGGTCAAGGGTAAGGAGGAATTTGTGTGTAGGTAAATAAATAGTTTGTATGGCTTGAATCAAGCAATTTGACAATGGTATTTAAAATTTGATAGTTGTATGGCTAAACGAGGTTAGAAAATATGCCATTTTGATTATTGTGTTTATTTTAAGAAATTGGGTAATGGAAGCTATATTATCCTATTGCTTTATATTGATCATGACATTCTTGTTCTCAAGTCTAACATACAACATATTAATGAACTTAAGAAAAAAATAGCAAATTCATTTTCTATGAAGGTTTTGGGTGTAACAAAACAAATCCTCGGTATGAAGATCACACAAGACATGACAAGCAAAAAAATATTTTTGTCTCAAAGTGAGTATTGAGAGAAGGTGTTGAAAAAGGTTTAACATGCATAATGCAAAAGGAGTTAGTACGCCTTTGTCTAGTCATTTTAAGTTGACTAAGGAGAATATTTTTTCTGCAAAAATATTCTTAAAATGCTCAAAATTCCAAATTTTGATTGCCCCTTTCAAGAAACCTATCCTCTTGACTAATTGAAACATACGAGATCCAACCAAAAAAGGGGGGCATTTTCCCATTAGAATTGAATCATTGGAATAAAAGTGTGTCGCCAGAAATTGTATACCATCGAAGAAAAGGACAATTTTGTTACTAATTTGATCTTATTTTTGGCATCTTAGTGCCTAAATAGCCCCTTTCCAAGCCCTATTTCAAAGTGTTGCAAAGATTTGTAACAAACTCTCACACTTTCTTAGGCTTTTGATCAATAAATTAACCCTTTGCTATGATAAAAAAACCCCTTAATGCACTTATAGGTCATACTTAAGTCTGTTTCGAAAGACAATCCCAATAAAAAATAATAATCACACTTTAATTCTCGACAACCACTTAAATTTTCCCAGGTGGACTAAGTCGCCACCTTGGGTGACTTAGTCCCATGTGGCAATAAAATCAAAATTAGCCCAAATTTTTGGCAGGATATTGTCTCCTTAACCCTAAGGTCAATCTCTGATGTGTTATTTTCAAGAAATTAGGGCACAACATGTATAAATAAAGGGTTTCCCCCTCATTTTCACCCTAATTCTAACTCATGTATTCACTCAACACTCATCCATCATTCTTCTCAAGCAAGCTAGGGTTTGAGTATTCTAAGTCATCAAGACATCTCTCCAAAGCATTCAAGGGCTAAATCTTCCTCCATTACTATCGCAACTCGAGATCAATCATCATGGAAAGGTAATCAATCCATTGTTTCATGCTTCATCATCTTATTTCATCATTTTGGTTTAATTACTCAAGAGGTGTTTGACCAAGGCAAACCCCCATACCCTAACAATCAATATTTCTCTTTCAAGCTCTTTGTGTGTTTACAGATGTAGGTATCTTGAAGGCTTGGAAATAATTGAATAATGGATTGAAATATTGTTGAAGACATCTCCTTGTTGACTAGGGAAAAACATCCATTAAAAGTCTCTTACAATGTCAAAAACCAGAGTTTCAGAACTAAATACTTGGAAAAGAAAAAAGTGTAGACTGAGGGCTTCTGCTTCCACTTTCAGACTTTCAGAAAAGCCAAAGTGGGCTAAGTTTTCATTTGTGCCAGCTTAGTCTCACTATACATGTTTTTCAGATATTTTTGTAGATCTAGATATCCATTTGATTGAAATGGGCTCCGGTGTAGTTTTCTAGATCTGGGACGAAGTCGCCCAGCTTAGTAGAAGTGTCCCAGTTGGACAAAATTTTAGCATCAACAACATTTCTAGTATCCATTCCAGTCCTCAATATATTTCTACGTGCACACCTTTCATTTCCTAGCTTTCTATTTTTTTTCATGTTCATTCCTAGGTCATTTAGTTTAATGTTTGCATACAACAATGTATTTTCAAACATAGTCAATTTTCTAGGTTTTTGCATTAGTATTTGATTTTATTTATCTATTTCCTATGTTTAGATCATTACATTTAATCAAATTCACACACACACTTACCCCTTATCTTGAAGGAACCCACATATTCCTTGAAGCGGAAAGAACTCTCTCATTCTAGGTGAAAACCCTAGAAGTTCTAGGGAATCCTCTTTCCCTCAAAATTTGTGGTTCAAAATTTTTTGTCCCTAAACCAAATAGACTCTATTTTGAAAGGAATCTTGTTATGGGACCTATCTTCAAGAGCCACAAATAAGATTGGAAAATGGTTAGAGCATGGATACTAGAGAATAGATGAATAAACGTCAAAGTCTAATTCCAACCATTTTGTAGATAACAAAAAGTGATCTAATCTTTCAACAATTTGGAAAAAACAATTCCCTTTATTAGTCCAAGTAAACTAACCATTCTATAGTGTATAATCCATTAGGTTGTAATTTTCAATGAAACCCTTAAAATATTCCAACACTCTTTTATTAGGAATTATACCACCCACTTTTTCAGAGTCCTCAACTATTGCATTAAAGTCACCACCAAAAAAAACTAGCATATCATCAAGAGCTTGATAAAGAAAAGATATCTTGTTCCACAACCTTTTCTTATCAATAGAACTAATTGGTCTATGCACATTGAACAACCAAAACTTTAAGTCAGACATCTTACTTTTGATAAAAGCTAAAATCCAATGGAAAGGGGATGATATCATGATTAGATACAATGATTTTTCTTGCCAGAGGAAAGCTAGTTCACCAGAAGCACCTAAATAAGGATAAAACAAAAACTTCCAAGGATACCATTTAGCAAAGAGGGATTTTGTAGCATCGACATTTAGTTTGGTTTCTTGGATCATAACAATGTCAAAATTTGTTAATTCTAATTAATGCCTAACTAGGCATCTTTTGCTAGGGGTGTTAAGGCCCCTAACATTCCACAATAGAACCCTCATTTTCCTTGAGAGGAGGACACCTCCCCCCTCTTCCTTTGATTTTTATTCTCAGTTGACAATTGATCAATTAACTTAGACTAAGTATTCCATTTGAGGACCCCTACACTTGTAATTGAAGGGTTGAAAGTTCTTTTCTTTTTTGTAGGGGAGAGTAAGGTAGTTTGAATGCTTGCATCTATCTCATGTTGCATCTTTAGAGTCTTAGGTTTTCTCCCTCTTTTCGAAGGGGAAGAGAGAGGCAATGGGTGATAGATAGAACTACAAGATACCTGAAGATTCCCTTTAACCGTAGGGCTCAAGAGATCAACACCCAAATTTTGAGTAGCCAAAAAATTCTTAGGAGATATAATTTCGAAAGGATTTTGAGATGTACCTAATATTAAAATCCTTCTCAATTTTTTCAAAACCATTATCAATTGCAGTCAAAATATTTTCTTGGATTGAATTATCAAGATTGATCTAGGAAGCCTTAACCAACTTGTGTACTTTATCAATTATTTCCTAGTCAAGGGCAAGCTATTCTAAGCTTTGTTTATGTGTTTGCATATTATGTTTATGCATACCAAGAGACATACTCTTTTCCTTAATTGAAATTGAAGTACCTATAGGAATATTCAAGTTGTTCTCATTTTTCCTTAGATCCTTGTCTATTGTTGTCATTATCTTTTCAACCACCTTTATTGATTCTTCAGTCTTATGTTCTTTGTCATTTAATTTATGTTCCAGACCGCACTATTTTTCTTTAGATGTTTGCAAACCATTTTTAGGCACTCCATTTGAGTGGCCCAATTCCTTAGCAGTAGGGCCTATTTCTTTTGGATCTATTTCCTTGGATCTTTGTAGAGGATCCAACTTTGGGAGGTTTAAATCATTATTTCCCAAATGATTAATGTCTTTTGAGACAAACTCAAAACCTTCATTACCCATCTGTGTTAATATACCTGCTTTAGGGGTAGGGACATGATTTGAGGAGGAAAGAACCCTAAGTTCCTTCACTGTCCTCAAAGAGTTACCTACAATCAAATAATTTTTAATGTCCAAAGATTTACTAGCTATTTTTTCATAGGAAGTGTTCAATTCTTTGTCTAGCAAGGTTTCTAGAGCCCTATCACTAGCATTTGGTTTCCCCAAGAGTTGTTCTCTATCTGATAACAGTGTATCTTGAGAAAAAGCCTTAATTCAATTTTGAAAGATTTGAAACACCATTTACCTTATGAATGAAGTCTTTCAAAGCAGCCCCAAAAACTTCATTGCTCATTAATGATGCTATATCCCCTTTAAGGGTTAGGATAGGGATTGGAGAGGAAAGAGCCCTCAATCCCTCTGCTATCCATAGGGGGTGCTTGCAACGAAGGGTTTGAAGTATTAGCTAATGTGGCTCATTGAAATTTTTAGTAACAGGATCCCTAGCACTAGCATTCAATTTTCTCAAAGGTTGTGGATCTTTTCCGGATAATAGTGCATCCCCCTTCGAAGGAAAAATATTTATTTTTTTAAACAAAGGGCATCCAATTCAATACTAATTTTATAAAACTAGTCTGAATCCTTAAATAAATCTTGTTTCCATATTCCAGCTAAATATTTGAGATTACAACACCTTGGTAGATTAATTTAAGGGTTTATTAGCACACAAATCTTTATGCACAACAAGCCATCAACAATTGAAGCATCTGACATCAGGTAGCTACAAAAAGAATTACCTAGAGCTTCCAATATTTTCAAATTAGTAAATTCTAATGGAATGATTGAAAAATTAAACCAAATTAGAGTTTCTTTACTCAATAGTTGTTTTGCTTGAAAGCAAGGGCGCCAAGGGTAAACAAGAACTAAATTTTTCCTAATCAAAACAAATTTATTTTTCAGGACCTTATTCTTAGCATCCAACGAGTCCAAAATCAAAATAAACGTATTCAAGGAGAGTACCTAGAAATTTAATGCTCCATACCAATGTTCATGGGTTCATTTGTGAAGATTTGAGAGAGAGATCCCTTCACCCCAAACCTAAAGGATGACTGCAAAATCAAGTAGATCTTTTGTTTTTTGACAAAGAGCTTGAATCTTCGCATTTACATGTTGCATTAGCAACCATACTTTATCCTTAGTTCCTTTGTTCTCGAAGCCCTCATTAGGGTTCAACCCCTTCTTCTTCAAAGGCTATTCATCCTTACTCTCCTTCTTGTCTTTAGGGTTAGCCATATTGTTCCCTTCAGGGTCTTTATTTCCATTAGGATTGATCACTTTGTTTCCTTTAATATCACTACTAACTAACTACTCCTTAAGGTAATGGGCACTGATGTTTGACAAAACTTGTTGTTAGGAATCAGTGTGTGAAATTTTCCTTGAATCTGTCGAATTGGCAAGTGGAGCATGGTTAGGGTTAAAGCCCAAACTGTCAATCAATGGGATTTCTTTCCCTGTTGCCTTGCTCTTAGCATTCTCTTCCCAGATCCCCACATGTGCATTTCTTGAAACTGGATTGAAGGAAAAAAAAATCCGCCCTGACATTTTCAATGGCGATTTAACTGAAGAAACCCTAGGAACAAGATCGGACCCACTTGTTCGAGCCCTAGCTCATTTTCTATTCAATTTTGGCTTCAAAAAATTCCTAAAATAGTCTGAACAAGGGAAGCCCCTTCCATGATTTTCTTTCCAATTCTTGCCATCATCCAAAGGAGCCATATCAACCCATTTTCTCCCATGAAAAACCCATTGAAGGACACATCAAGTGCAATGAAACCAAAACCTTGCAAATCAAGCAATGAGAGAACACCCTCATTGCGTCCTCTTAGAGCCAAATCCACCCAGTTACCATCATGAAAAACCCACTGTGGAGCATGAGTGAGTGAACCATACACTCCAAGTGGTGGAGGATCACCCAGTGCCTCATCTTCCCAATGCTTTGTGACCTCAGAAAGGAACCCTTGCTCCTTGCACTCTTTTTTTTCACTCTGAAACCATTGTGATAATTAATAAATTGGTTATTGGGTTAGTTTTAGTAATAAATAAATTAATAGTTAGTTTCGGGGAAACAACTTTCCGTAAGGAAATTTGAGTGCTTATTCATGGGTAAACAATGGCTTTAAAAAAAGATCAATGTATTGAATTTAATTTTCCAAAATGATTACTATTGTGCACCTTATCACTTTCAAATCACTTCCATTCATTATATTAGAATTCATTTTAGTTTATTTTAATTTAAACATATCAAATATGCTTCTTCAATTATTATTTTTTTTAAATCTTACAAAGATAAAAATATCATCCAATTTAGTTCAATTAAAACTAACAATCCAGCTTTAGAAAATTTAATACACTAAGTTGAAATTGAGTTAGATAAACAGTAATGATGAGACATGATATTTCAAAGTTTTCCACTTCAAACAAAAAATGGAAGCTATAGAAATAAGTTACGAATAAAACTTCCAAACTATTAAAATTTATTGGTTATTCTAAATCCTTATTCGACTTCAAGAATCCAAATGATACACAACGATCAACAATACTTCAAATCTGGAAGAGAGTGGGTAGAAAATGTAATATTGTAGACTTAGTCTCGGTTTCTAAACTCTTCCAAGTACTTGTCTATCATATGATAACCAGTACTTGTTATACATCCAAGTATGGTTCTCATTCATCTCACTGTAAATGGTGGTAGCAAATTGCAATTTAGACTTGTATCCTATACGAATTGACAACTTGGAGTTCCCAAAAACTGTATTTGAGTTAGGGTTAGGTCTATGGCCATTGGGATCCAATTCAATTGATTGCACAAGTGGAGGAAGCTGGGGTTTTTCTATTGTTCTCTCATTCCATATCAATGCATGAAAATTGCCCATTCTCAAAATTTCCAAGCCAAAAAAAATTATCTGCAGCACTTTTTGTGGCCACAAACAATTTTTTTTCAGCATTCTGCCCTATAATACAATTTCGTGAAGGAGAAAACATAATCCCACTTGGCACCCACTTTTCATTTTGAATATCAAATTTGATTACTCTGAAAAAACTTTCATCAAGATCGGTTGTGCATAAAAATGTATTCCCACCAAATCACACTTTGTCGTATTTTCCTAAGCTTTCTACAAGAGGTACCAAAATTTGGTGCCAATTATCTTTGATTGAGCAGTAGACCCACGTTTCAATTCCTCATTGCCTGTTGAGTTGTATGTTCATCAATCTGAAGCTTCCATGAGAAGTTTTGTTATAGAATATCTCTGTTGAAACAATATTTTCTCACACACAGAGCTTTTATGGTCTTACTTTGGCCTGTAATAGGGTTCCAAATCAAAAGGTGGTCAGGGGCTTCATTTTTTCTCACATAAAAGAAAAGAAACCCAATCTTTATGACCCAACGCATGTTAAACTAGAATCTAAGTTGGTAATGGAAGTTTTGTTAGCACAAATTAGCAATTTCATGTGGATAAATGTTGGTTCCTGTGGATACTTAACAATTTCATATGATTAACTATTGTTGTTTTATTTGACTGTAAACTAATTAAGGAATTTTTTTGATTTTTCTTTAATTTCTCTTTCTTTTCTTTCTTAAATAAGTTTCTTTCTTTCTTGGATAAGCTTTCTTAGATAAGCTTTCCTTAAATAAACTTTTTTGTTTTATTGCATAGGATAATTCTAGTTGAACTCTATGCTTTATGTGAGAACTTGGGTTACCTCATACTTTTCCTTTCTCTATATAAAACAATGACTCTTTGTATATTTCAATGTATGCACTTTCATTTGATATATAGAATACAATTTATTGTAGCATATTTTTCTGTCATGCTTTCCTAATCTTTTATTGTGCAATTGTATAATTTACAATTCAGCTAGTATTCCTAAAAATTCTCACAAATTATTTAACATATTGAGAGTCCATTTCAGGGGCTTTCAAAATCAGAGAGTTCTTCTTGGTTTCCACTATCATGGGTTGTGAGATGGTAGCTTGAATATTTATAAACATCATCGTATAATGATCGCCACCGTTTACACACACAACGTAATCTCATGAATTGTATGAGTGGCAGTCTCGCCAATATCATGTTTTTCACTCTCGGGCAAATCATTCCATGAAGTCTCAATGGTTGAGAAGAAGAAGAGTGGGGAGTTGATTGGATAACTGAATATTTCTTAACCTCTCTCTTCTCAAACTTCTAAGAAAATGAAAGCTTGCTATTGTGTTTGCATGGATGTTTCTAGGCTTTTATATAGTTTCATATGTAATGGTTAGAAGAAGCCCAACGACCATGATTTCCACTATCCTTTTCTTCTTTTCATCTTCCATAGGCCCAACAACAAGAATACTAAATCTCTCTTCAATACCGTTAGAGAGTGATTTTTTTTCTCAGAGGAAAAATAAAATTAAAAAAAGTTAAGATTTGCAGCTGATTTGTATTTGTAATGGTGAGAATTGTATATTTTTTTGGTTTTTTATAAATTTATTTTTATCTATTATCTATTGTGCAATGAAAAATGTACAAATAGCATTATTTCTACTAAGAGTTGACACATACCTTGAACTTCTTCCCAAGCCTACTTGTACAATTTCTAACCCTAGTCTACCACTCACCATAGGTTTCCCTACCCATTGAACACTCCCAAAACCTCTTTCATTCATCCCAACGCCTTCATTTTTCTTTCCTATGCCTCATCCACCCATCCATTTAGAATTTCATTGCTAATTGTTGTCCCTTAAGCCTATTCTTCTATTTTACTTACGGGTGAGTGGAGGATCATGAGGGTCCAAAAAGTGGTGATATAACAAAAAAGTGGCTGATGATTTTTTTTTTAATCTAAATTTGATGAAATAAAAAAGGTTTATTGATAAAATTTTCAAATTTCTACCAATATAAGATATGTCTTATTTGGAATTAAATTGATTATTATTATTGATTTTCTACATGTAGTCTGACTAAAGTCTTGATTGATAGGATAATTGAAAAACATCTATAATTTTGAAATGATTTAAAAAAATTTGAATTTGAAAGATGACACACATTCTATGCTTCCTATACTATAGGATAAAAAAAAAAAATGAATTTCATAAAACTAAATGACCAAGTTATGGTGGTTAGACAAACAAGTTCTGATATTTTTAAAAAGTTTTAACAAAAAAATCATAACTAATTATTTACTTACAAAAAAATTAATAAAAAAAAATGTGACACATATGAGCATGTGTCCTCTACTTATATTGAAAGTTTCAAAAAAATATATTAATTTTTTATTATACTTAGGTTGGTCAAACATACATGTGCTTTTTATTTTTTCTTGCTACTGCATTAAAATGTCAAATTTTCACTATATAGGTTTACTTTTTTCCAAAAAAGGACTAGTATCTCATAAACTACATTCAATTTGCTAAAAATTTTGTTCTTACATATTTTTAAATTATGTTAATAACTTATTCAAATTTTTATGTCAAGTTGCCTAACTCCATTTTTAAAAATTTTATTGCCTAGTTTGGACCCCCATGATCTTGCATTGACCCTTATCCACACCTTTATTGCCTCATTTTCCACCAATTCTTAGTCTCCTTTCATTTTCCAATCCTACTTATATATTTTGTATTTATCCATCTTGTTCCATGACTAGTCTCCCCCTTTTAAGTTTCCAAATCCTTTGGTTTCTCCACCCTAAATTTCCCATCCTTAATTGTTACCTTATCATAATCTTAAGTAGACTACCATCAATTTCCTTCAAAAATATATCCCTTCATTCATCAAATCCTCCTAAGCTTTCACAAACCTCCTTTCTATTTCGCCAACCTTTAATCAAATGTTTCAAATACATAGTCCTAAACCATCATCCCCCTTTTTATTTCTTTCACATTAATTCCCTCCACCTATCACTTGGATATCCATATAATGTACCATGGGTTATCCAATGTGCCTAACTCTATCCATGAACTCTTTCATGATTCCATTTTCTCCTATTAACATTGTTCTATTCACCCCATTATCCTTGATTAAATAATAAAATTCATGTATTTCAAGTCTTCTCCTCTTCTATTAATCACACTATCTCTAGTATTTCCCTTTATTGCACCTTCACTTTCTTCCTTAGATATATCATAATTATTAAATGGGATCCCAATATCTTTTATCTCATTTTCTCTACAACTAGCTCTTCCCTACCTTATAATCCATATAGTGCATTTTATCTATCATTTCATGCTAGACTCAAAGAAAAAACTTAAGGCCCAAAAATGGGTTAACATGTGGGACCTAAAAATATTTAATGAAATAATATCTAGTTTATGGTGGAAAGATATATGTTTTAGATCACACTAGTTGTTATAACACCATATCTATTTTAGATTTAGGAAAATATTTAACATAAAAATAAATATTGTCATGCCTAGTCCTATGTGTTGCAAGGTGTGCACCCTTGGTCTCCTTGTGTTGTGCATCACAGTTCTCAAGTTTGTGGTATGGCTCAACCACCTCCCATGGATTTATTAACTCTAGAGGTTGTATTGGTCATTAACAATTCGGTGTTTTGGTGCAATGACAACCGTCTTTGCAACAATTGATATCAGAGTCTAGCTCATGGGTTTGAACCCCTCGCTTGTGTTGGGGAGGATTATTGCAAGATGTGCACCTTTTTTCTCCTTGTGTAATAGGTCGATATTTTGATGCAATGACAACCATATTTGCAAACATTGGTATCAAAGACTGCATCACGGGTTTGAACCCCTCTCTTGTGCTGGAGGATTATTGCAAGGTGTGTGCCCTTGTTCTCCTTGTGTTGTGTAGCATAGTGCTTAAGTTTGTGACATGGATTAACTACCTCCCATGAATTCATTAAATATAGTGGTTGTATTGGGCATTAATAGGTTGATCTTATTTGTGCAATGACAATCATCTTTGCAGTTCACCATGGTATAATACCATTTTCACATATTGAAAAGGTTAAGGGAACATAAATTTTAGCATATAGAAAAATATTTTTAAGGGATTGGGATATGGTGATGGTATGAAATTTTAGACCAAAATTAGCTATGTTTAAATCCTCGTAACTACATGAAAGTCATTAAACTAGAATTTCATATGAGAGAGGAACCAATAGTTGTTAGGGATAAATTCGTGAGTATGAAGTAGTTACATGGAATATCCTACGATATCCACTTTTTAAAAAATGTGAACTATCCTCTTATCTATCTATAACTAATATTTGGAGATATTACTTCTCATCTACTTGTCAAATTAGCATGCCTAGTGAGAAATGTCCAAAAATTGACTTTTTAAAGGTTTAACCAAAATTTAATATGGTATCCCTAGTAGTTGAACAAAAAAATAATTTGTTGTTTATACAATATCATAATCTTATTTAAAATATAACTTATATGCCACATAAATAATCTTAATGCCTTTTGATAACCATAAATATTTGTTATCTCTAACTTTTATATTCAACATAAATATTTTTTATCTCTATTTTTTTTAAAATCCTTCGCACTTCATGGGAAAATACAAGGTATTTTGTGGTCACCTTTTATATTTGTGATAAGACAAAATATTAATATCAGATACATAAATGCATACACATTGTTATCCCAATAGTTATACATATAAGAATATTATTTTTCACTATATGACAACAATACCTTGTTTAAATGAAGATCTTATTTTATAAATGGCATAGTTACAATGGATAGCTATGAGATTTCATATGAAACAAACAATATATTTATCACTTGTTCATGAATGTATTTATGTTTTATATAGCATTCATAGGTTCTTGTCTTCAAATATAGGTTCATCTTGACAAACATTTAATTATTATTTCTAATTATTAATAATAAGTAGCATAATCTATTGCAACATCAAATATTATAACCGCGACTCATATACCAACCATTTAACCTACCAAAATACTAACCCTTGTGCATACTTCTCTAGTAAATATAATTTATCTTTGTTAGGTTTAGAGTAGTAGGTCACTAGTGGCTATTACTTTCGTCTTGAGCTATATTGTATAATTCGTTGATTTCTTTGTTTTCTTATTGATAGTCATTGATTTGGTAGGCTTCTATGACTATTATTTCTAGTAGGAGACTTTTTTTTAAATAATCAATAGTAATAGTACAAATATTAGACTTGACGAGGTAGCCAAAAATAATCATAGCTTCAGTATAGGTGGGTCAATGACATCTCAATAAATTGGAAAACTTTTATTTAAGTATTTCCCAAATTTATTAGCATATTTGTACTACATATATGTCTATTCAAAATGATTGGAGTATGCTACTTTTTATTTATCCATATGGCTTGTTTTTTAAATTTTAAATCATATTTATATTGATTAATTAAACTTATAAAAATAATTTAAATTTAATTAATTAATAAATATGATCAATTATACATCTAGAATAGTGTATAGACATTAATCTACTTCAGAAAATGAATGCTTGGATGCCAATATACATATATGATTTGAGAATTCTAGGGACTAAAACCCTTATGATTAGGAACATTCTACATAGAATCAAAATTCGCATGGGGATCTAGCAAAATTACCATTAAAACTTGTTTCATAGTTATAGAATTGGATAATCAATAAGGGGTTAACTCTTCACAAATTTTGGTTTTGGGGGTAGACTTCGTTCATATGCTAGATGGTTTAATTAAGTATGTTCTTCTTGCTCTTGATATTTAAATGAATCTACTTTCCATATATCATATTTTTCATTTTTGAGATGGAATGACACTTGAGTCTACTCCACATAATGTGACTATTTGACAATTACAGGATCTTGAGAAGGTTTCTTCTATAGGGATAGTTGATCATGAGAACCATTTGTATTAGTTTCAAGGCTTTGAGTTTTCAAAAGTTTCATCCTTTATTTCTCATTTTGATTCAGTGAGTAAACTTGGGCATGAAAGGTTTGTGCACTTGGACTGTAGATATTCTCACTAGGTGCACATACATGAATTAAAGGTTAGTCTTCCTAAGATATTATGCATAGATGGAATTTATCAAGGTTGTATTCTTGGTGTTAAAAACATTATGGTAGATGGTCAATTTTATAATTTAGTCACAGTCTATGGCTCTAGTCTTTTGGGTCAAATTTGTCTATTGTGCCAACTATATCCAAAACTGTAGGCCTCATAAAGCAATACAAAATATTACTTATGAGGAAGCTTAGTCCCATAACAAGCCTAATGTTTCCTTCTTTAGAGTATTTTTTAGTGAGTCTTGGGAATTCATTCATTCTAGATGATCAACATAAAGCACTAGAGAAAAGTCGACAATTTATTTTTGTTGGCTATTGTGAAGATGTGAAGGCATATAGATTATTTGATCCTAACACATGAGGTAAATTTTCTTCATGATGTTCAATTTTTTCAATCCTTCACATAGATGGGTCCTCCTTCCACTTCTTCTTCATCACAACCTACTCAATCTTCTTCAATTAAGGATTTTTTGATTCTTAAGGAATATTTTGATGATGGTCTTGACCCACTTCCTCTAAATCCACTCACTAGGCCATGATAGGATTGAACTAATATTGGGGATTTTGTTCTCTTGTTGGTGATACCACTAATACTCACTATTTTCATTCTTATACTTTAGGGATTAGTCTTTCAATTCATTCCATTTTTGGTAATACTCAAAGCTTTTTTAGATGCTTAGATAGTATTCCTAAGTTGAATAGTTCTATCATTGAAGAGCATTTATCTTTGATGAGGAATCACACTTTGGATCTTGCACCTCTTCCTAAAGGAAGAAATTTGGTTTGGTGTACATGGGTGTATCATACCAAATATGCAATTGATGGTTCTATTGACAATTACAAGGCTTGTCTTGCTACAAAGGGGTTTTTTAAAGTTGAGGGAGTCAATTATTCTAAGACCTTTGCTCATTTTTTCAAGATGGATTTTATTTTTCTTATCCTTGCTATAAATGCCTCTCAAAGATGGTCAATGTATCAAATGGGAATGAAAAGTGCTTTCTTACATGGGGATCTTCATGAGGAGATCTATATAGAGTAGCCATCTAGTTTTTTGTAGGAATCTTCACTTGTTTGAAAGATTTTTTGTTCATTGTATAGTCTCAAATAGGGCCCTCAAGATTGGTAGGAGAAAGTAAATAATTTTTTATTTATTTCTAAGTACACACATTGCGATTTTGACCTTATAATTTATACTCAAAGGTATGGAGGGGATATTATAATTGTTTTTCTCTATGTGAATTATTTAGTTCTCATTGCCCAGAGATCCATTTCCATGACTTAGAGTACTCAACAAGAATTGATGGAGTGTTTTGATATGATTGACCTTGGTTATTTATATTACTTACTTGGTCTTTAGGTTCATCAAACATCTAAGGGTACATTGATTGTGGGTATGTGTAGGATCATCATGGAAAAAATAGGCCCTTAAGTGGCAATGAAAAGTCAAAAAATTAGAGTTAGGCAAATTGACGTAAAAAAATGAATAAGTTATCTATATTATTTCAAAAAAATGTAAAAATAGAATCTGTAGAAAATTGAATGTAGTTTCTAAAATACTAGACCTTTTATTTTATTTTTTAAATCTATTTGGTGAAAATTTGAAATTTCAATGCAGTAGTAATTAAATTTCAAGGTAAAAATAAGAAGTAGATGTTTGTCTGACCACCATAACCACAATAAAATGATAATATTTTTTTATAATATTTTAGATATAAGTAGAGGACTCATGTCCCAATGTGATGCATATTTTTTTATAATTTTTTTCCAATTAAATAATTTATTATAATTTTTTTATGACAAATTTTAAAAAATATAAAAGCTCATTTGTCTAACCACCTTAACTTTGTCAAAACTTCATGAAATTAATTAATTTTTTTTTAATCCTATAGCATGTGAATCATAGAATGTGATGCATGTTTTGGATTCAAAAAATGTGATACCATTTGAAAGTTATAGATGTTTTTCAATCAGCCTATCAATTAGGACTTTATTCGTAATTCAAATAAAAATGAATAATAATTATTTATTAAATTCAAAGTAAATCATAATTTATATTGGTGGAAATCTGAGAATCTCCTCTAAAAACCCTTTTTGTTTCATCAATTTTGGGTAAAAAAAAGTCATCAACCACATGGGCCATCATATCACTTATATATCGCCACTTTTTGGCCCATCATGATCCTACACATACCCTTGTATAATAAAATTATGCTCTATAATTTCTCTAGATATTTGGTATGGTTAATTGAATTCCTTTTCCCACACCTTTCCATTCAGGTGTAGTATTTTCTATCAGTTTCACTACTCCTACATTTGATCCTACCTTGTATTGATATTTGGTTAGTATTCTTTTGTACTTGACACATAGTCCTCCTAATATTTCCTTTATGGTTGGCCTTATCTCTCATTTATCTCAATACACATATGAGATTCATTAGAAGGTAGCCAAACATATCTTGAGGTAAATTCAGGCACTACACATTTTGGAATTCATTACACATCAAGAGTTTCTCAAATTGTGGTCTACACTAAATTAGATTGGGTATGTCATGTCAATGATCAAAATCCTACTTGTGGCTTTGTCTATTTTCTTGGTTTTAGTCTGATTGCATAATCATGTAAGAAGTATACTACTATTACATTATCATCGATAGAGGTTGATTATTGAGGTACAATCTTGGATAGTCAAGAGGTTTTATGAATTTTTTAGTTGATGACTAAGTTTTTCTTTCCATCTATTCATTCTAATACTCTTTGGTATAACAAATAGAGTTCCATTCATATCTCTCAAAACTTAGTGGAGCATCAATGTACTAATCATATTGAGATCCACATGCACTTCATCAGGGAGATCATCCAAATGGTTTTCTCGATTTTGAGAATTTACCTATGGAGCAAAAAGTTGTATACATCTTCACTAAACCTTTGGCATCACCTCATTATCTTCAGTTTCAATCAATTTTTGGGGTGAATGAAGTTTCACTTGGGGGATCTTCATAATTCCCCCTTCTTTTTTCCTTTGTAGGTTTTCCCTCTTTTGGAGACAATCTTTCTCCCACGAGGTTTTTCTCCTTTTCTCCATTTGTGAGATACTATTTTTTATACATGGGTGCCTCATCAAGACTTATTTTAGGGACCCATCTTTTTCATATTTTACATATTTTCATTAGTTTATTGTGAATAAATTCTTGTATCTAGTTAATTTCTACTAGGGGACTTATTCACATTTTAAGTTTACTTAGGTCCTTGGATTCCTTCTTGAAGTCTTAGTTGTCTTTTCTAGATCTTATCTTATCCTAGATAGACATGATTTAGTTGTCTCATGTCATAGTAGTAAGACACTTGTCATGATCTTGTCTAATCCTATCTCTCACATTACCTTTATAAGCAAGGTATATCTTGTATATTTTACTTCTTTTTTACATATTGTGAATTGTGAATCCTATATCATATTGGACCATTCTTATTTTTTGAAATATCATCTTCTATTTTTGCTTCTCTCTTTTTCATGTGGAGGTTATTTGGTGTTGTAGATTGAAGCTCTTGAATTCTCACTTCAATACATGAAATATAATAAAATAGATTGTATATATCATATAAAATGGCGTATACAACATTACATACCACAAAAATCCCACAAAATAACATTATTTTCCTTATTTTCTTTTGTGTGTAAGCTTTAAACAATACTATGCATAAAGCATATCCTAAGATAAAAAATAAAACTTGTGATTCAATCCTTTCCCCAAATTTTCTTCCCTTCATGCACTCTCCCTTTTTATCTCCCAAATTGTAGTTATTTATTCATAATATTTCCCTCAATTAATTTATTTTACTCTCCCCTTCTTGAAAATTTTATTGTCAATGATGTCAAAGGGCTGAATCAAAGAATTTATTTTGCAAAATTAAAATTAAATAAATTGGATGACCCCCTTGGAGCCACCTCATTTAGAGGTGTTTTAAAAAAATTAAAAAATTAATTAATTTTGTATTTAGAAAAGGGCCAATGCCCTAGAGATTTGTGTCCACTTTAGACAAGGAATATTAATAAAAATAAATTATTCATGTTTGGCCAACCTATTTGAGGAGGTGCAACCCTTGGGTAAAGAGACATTTGAAGGATTATAAATAAAGGAGTTTTGGAGGATATTTTAATTATCAATTCAATTGTAGTATTATTTTGATTTAGACCAAATTTATTCGTATATGAAGATAAAAAAGAAAGAGTTATTGCTTAAGATATTTATGAAATATTTAAGAAAATTTATGAGAATAATTGGAGCGAACTCATATGATAATGTTGAATCATTTAAGATCAAAGTGTAGATTCATGTGAAGGTATTGTAGATTTATGAGAATATTTTGAATATCATATTATAGATCTGATTTGAGGTTTGAGAGAAGAGATTCAAGGTAGACCTGTGTGAAGAAGTGGGTAGTTTTTTTATGAAGTCCTTGAATGGATCTAGTCTAGATCCAACAACATTATAATCACTTTATATTTTTAAGGTTGGTGCCTTCTAATTTGTAGGATCCAGAGGTTGGAACCTCTCACTCGAAGAGATCGGTCTCTTGCCGAGTTGATGCTCAATAGAGGGGATTGGTGTCTCCTGTGGGTTGGTGCCTATGAAGTTGTAAGAATTTTCCTATAGAAGCAATATTTATTAGTGATTTTCTCTCACAATAGTTTCCACGTAAAATTTTATGTACATTTTTTGTTCTCTATTATTAGATCTTGCATGTGTGGATACTTTGATTATTGCTAAATGATTATCAAAGTTATAAACTGAAAACATTAATCTTATACTGATTCACCCTCCCTCTCAATATAAGTGTGTGTGTTTTCTTCAATTGGTATAAGATTTGATTCCTTTGAAAAAGGCTAACTTTTTGAAGGAAAGATCTTAAGAACACACATGGTGAGTCAAGAAGGGTTTTCCTCAACCTAGGAACCACTATTTGATGGGAACATTTATGATTTTTGGAGTATGAGGATGTGCATTTATTTGATGGTTCATGGATTTGAAATATAATTTTTTTTTTGTGGATGGCTATTTGGCATCATCTGCTCCACCAATGGATTAAGCAATAACTAAGTCAAGTGAGAACAATGCTAAAGCTATGAATGCGATTCTAAGTGGTATAAATGAATCATAACTTATCAAATTCATGCATTGTACATCAAAAAAAGAGATGTTGGATAAATTCAAGAGACTTATGAAGGAGATGACAAAGGGAAATGAAAATCTCCAAACCAATAGGAGACAATTTGAAAGTTTGAAGATGAAGGATGAAGAATTTTTTTTGTCTATTTTCTCTATGTGGATTCAAAATTGTAAATACCATTCAAGGTCTTGGATAAAATATTTAGGATGAGGTTGTTTTGCAAATTTTTTTAAGATCTCTACCCATGAGATTTGATGAAAATTTTTCTACAATTGAAAAAGTGGAGGATAGAGACACTTTGAAGATGGATGAGTTACATGAAATTCTTACTACTAACAAAATGAGGATTGAGAAAGGAACATCGTAAAAATGAGAATTCACTTGCAAATAAATAAGAAGAATTAAGAAAAAAGGACCTATATGAATTGAAAGTTCAAGTGATGAGGAAGAGGCTAACGTTGTGAAGATATTTAATAAGGGAACTACCAAGCAAAAAGGTAAGTATACTCTTAAATATTTTAATTTTGGTCTTATAGATCATTTTTTTTCCAAAATTTCTATAGATTAGAAGTGATAATAGTGAAGAAGAAGTATACTACAAGGAAAATACATTAAAAAAAATTATAAGAAGTTCACTCAAAGGAAATTTGAAAAGAAGAAGAATTTATGAAAACACAAGAAGAACCTATAATATGTTCAAGTAAATAATAATTCATTTGAGGAACGTGATGAAAAATTCTTTGAAAGAGAAATAGATTGAATTCTCTTCATTCCCATGGAAACTAAAGAGTAAGCTCAAAGATCTGAAGAAAAATCAAATGAAGAAATTGAAAGCAAGAAAGATACTATAGAAAATCTTGAGGAAGAACCTACCATCACCATAGATGAAATCAAAAGACTCATGAAGTAGAATTGAAAGTTGAAAGACCAAATTTAAGAAGACAATGAAAAGTACAAAAAGATCGTTATGGATTTGAATACTCAAGCAAAAGAAACCAAGTGCATTGAAAATCTTTTAAAATATCAGCTAAAACATGATCAAATGAATCATAGTGTGAGAATCTTGAATCTAAAATTGTTTTCTTAAGGAAGGAGCTAAAAATTCCACTAAAGGTCAACTTAGCGAAAACAAAAAAGTTTGATAAAATTCCTAAAACGATAGAGGACCTTATCAACTCACAAAGATCACCACTCATAAAAAATGGTCTTGGTTTTGATGGAAAAAGTTTGCAAACTACAAAAAAAAAACTTTGGAAATTAAGAATTATGATGCAGCCCTCGGAAGTTCCAACAAAGAGGAGGTGAAAAAAGAATAAAATGCAGTGTCATAAATTGTCACCTTTAACAATTTCACACTAGATTTTTCTCCCTCCTTTGTTCTTAGAGATAATTTTACACCTAATTTCCTAAAGTATGCATTTCATGGCCCACTTAATAATTTATCATGAAATTGAATGTGAATCAAAAATAAGAATTTAATATTTTACCTCAATAATTCCAATCCTAAAAACTAGGCATAGACAAGTGCACCCTTGGTAGCCTTGTCCCCTTAAAATAACCCCAAATTTAAATATATCATGGTTGGATATTTATTATTTGAATTTTAAATCCTAAATTTCAGCTATTGGGATTTAATTTACAAGAAATTAGAATAAATGCATATAAATACCTACTCATTTCATCATTTGAAAACTAACTAGCAAGAAGGATAATTTATTAAGAAAATCAAGTATCCTAAGAGTAGTCAAGAGAAATTTATAGAATTATTACAATATTTCATCACCAAAGCATCATGCCAAGTTTTATTTGAGTTTGTTCATCTTTATGTATATATTTTGTTTCTGAGTATTTATTCTTGTAGGTCTTCAAATCAAGTTAAGCCAAATTGCAATCAAACCTTGAGGTTGTGTGTATGAATTTAGTTCTTGAAGGGAATCGGATTTTAGTGGTGAGTTATAAAAAGTTGTTGATTCATTAATCCATTATCATTTAACCTTTATTTGTAAAAATAATAAGCTCTCTTTCATCAATTTTTCCATTGTGGAAGTAGAAATACCAACATGGGGTTTGATCTAGTCAAGCCCCTATATGGAAAAAAACCTTCCCCTCTCTTTGAATGTGTAGGCTATAAATTTGAAGAATATTTAAAGAATATTGAACACTATTGTTCATTGATGCATACAAGCCCTACAAATTGACAAGATACAAAAAATCAATTATCTCAATAATAGACAAAGATTTGATAGCAAGATATGAAAGGAAGAAGTGACACATCAAGGATTTGAGGACTGTGAAAGTATATTTCAGCTTTTGATCCCCAAAGAAGGGAACCATTGGAAACCTTGTGCAATTAAATCAAGATCAAATTCAAATCATAGGTGCACAAATGTCTACTCTATCTATTTTTGGTCATTAAATTTTTCTGTCAACTTCTAGATTGTCTATTTTCATATCAGAACAATGCATTCTCATAATTAGCTAATTATGTCATTCATTTTTATCATAATTTCATTCCCAAATCACACACATCTTCCCCCACACAAAAATGAAATCCCTAAGCAAGGATTGGTTGACTCACCTTTTAGGTTATTAGTTGATTTGATGTCATTTCTCACCCTCAATTTGCTAAATGTTATGTTTGGAAAGGTGACTAATCCTAAGTGATTCCTAGGGTTTCAATTTTCCAATAATTTTTTTTTTGGTGAACGTAATACATTAAAATTATAAACCTTCTGAAATGTGAAGCATATCATCTTAGATCTAAGCTTAGAATTTCACTTTTTACTTTCATCATTTAGGCACCCACTATTGCATAAAAAAGCATAAAAATTCAAAACTTTATATATCATATTGCATCCTAATTTGAAGTAGGATTGATTTTAGGAGTCATAGGTCAGATCTACATCTGAATTGAATTTAAAAATCTACATTAAGCCATCTTATATCTGAAAAAAATATATAAAGGTGTTCATTGCATTCATTTAGGTATTTTTCATATAGTCAAAAAGTAAAATTACATTATTTTATTGCAAAAAGATATCAAGATCATTTCTCAAATTTTGCACTTTAGGATCAATAATTACTACAATTTAAATCTAAAATTTGTGTTTGGAATTTCATTTTATTTATTTGAACATTTTTAAAATTATTACACTTACATTTTATATTGCATAATCATAAATTGGACAAATTCTAGAAAAATATTCACTATCACACCTACACTATTATAGAATAGAACCATTAAGTATTATTGCATGCATTGAAACTTTGATTTTAGTAGAAAATATCGCCAGTATAGGGCACCCTAGGAACCCTTGTCCAATCTATCTTTTCTCATGTTTTGTGATAGAGCCCTCTTGTTCTTTTATCTAGATTTGCTTTCAGTTTTTAGGTCATTGTGGTATAGTAGTCTGAACTTTGGTACATATTATCATAATGACTAATATTTTGGTATAATGTTGACTTGAAAGATTTTGTAGATGTTTCATGCTACATTTTTTGAAATGACTTGAGGTTAGATGTTGAAACTCATATTCCCTCATCTACTAATATATATCTCCTTAATGAAGATATCTTGAGGCAAGAGGAGAAAATCATGAATGAATTCATAAATAATACATTAACTAACCTTGAGAATAATATAGTCCTTTATCCTTCAAAAAAATTTCCTACTCACCCATATCAATGATTAGTAGTACCCACCATACCACCACTTGAAATATTTTACACATCAAATAGGGAAAGTGACTTACAATGCATACCTCAACCTAGGAACATGGAAAAACTATAGACATAAATCATGATGAGATAATTGTACCTATTGATCCTCCATCCTATGAAAACAAATTTACCAACACACATATTAGCTTGGAGCAATGTTATGCCCAAGGCTTTAGGATCTTGACAAAACAAGGATGTGATACAAGGAATGATCATGAAATCCATTCCCTTTTGGAAGAAATGTCATTTGAAGATATAAAAGGCATAGGTTAGCTAAAGGGACCACAATCTATTGAAAGGGGAGTGAATTAGTAGATTAAAAAAAATTCAATAATTTGGGAAACCTTCATAAATACCCTATAGATTTTCAACATGAAGATCACTTAACCATACAATCTAGTAAGTAAAGAAATTAAAGAACAACACAAGATAACACATAACACCAGATTTTTTACTTGAAAACCTAGAAAGGGGAAACCCATAGTGAGAATCTCTCACAAGAAGTAATATAATAATGGAATTCTTTAATTTGAAGTAGGCATCAACATACCAAAAACACCCACTCCAAAAATATTGAGTAGGAAACAACCTACAGGAGATACTGATCCCCACTTGAACAGAGACACCAATCATTTGCCAAAACAATACAACAAGTAGAACACCAATCATACTAGAATAAAAAGAATGGAAGATTTAAAATATGGCAACAATAGAAAAATTGATATTGGCACATTCTATTTTTTCACGTTTCTGCTTTGACACAACTATACATCCCACTCCTTGTAATTTCACTTTAATCATTAATTATATTTGGACATATATGGATGCACTCCATTTCTTCAAGTTACATTATCATGTCATAAAATGCATCTTAACATTTAAAATATACATGACACTACATTGACCCTCTACTATGTCAACCAAGGATCTGCACCAACCTAGACAACATAGGATGAACCTAAATTCAAATTACATGAAAAGTGTAATACAAAGGTCCAATATTTTTGTCAAAATAACTTGATGCCTTGAACCACCACAATAACCTTAAACAATTCTTATCCCCACCCCACATGCTTGAATTTAATTTTACACACTTATAGATGTTACAAAACATGTCTCAAACTTAGAAAAGCTTGATGAGACTTCTAAAAATTTAAAATCCTCGAAAACTAAGCCACGCAACCAAAAACTTAGGAAAATAATGGAGGTTGTATAGGCATACTCTTCTTTCAAACCACGGAGCTAGGTATGTAGGATCATCATGGAAAAAACAAGTCCTTAAGTGGCGATAAAAATTCATAAAACTAGAGTTAGGCAACTTGACGTAAAAATTTGAATAAGTTATCTATATTATTTCAAAAATATGTAAGAATAGAATCTGTAGAATATTTAATGTAGTTTCTAAACTACTAGGTTTTTTTTTTTTTTTTAAAGATCTATTTGGTGAAAATTTGAAATTTCAATGCAGTAGTACTTAAATTTCAGGGAAAAAATAAGAAGGTGTATGTCTAACCACCCTAACCACAATAAAATGATAATATTTTTTTTATAATATTTTAGATATAAGTAGAGGACTCATGTCCTAGTGTGATGCATATTTTTTTGTAATTTGTTTCCAAGTAAATAATTAATTATGATTTTTTAATTACAAATTTTTAAAAATATAAAAACTCATATGTTTGACCACCTTAACTTGGTCAAAACTTCATTAAATTCAATTATTATTATTTTAATCCTATAGTATACAAAGCATATAATGTGACACATGTTTCAGATTAAAAAAAAATTATATCATTTGAAAGCTATAGATGTTTTTCAATTAGCCTATCAATAAGGACTTTAGTCATAATTTAAATAGAAAATGAATAATAATTATTTATTAAATTCAAAGTAAAGCATAATTTATATTGGTGCAAAGCTGAGAATCTCCTTTAAAAACCCTTTTATTTCATCAATTTTTGGTAAAAACAACGTCATCAGCCACATGGACCAGCATATCACTTACATATCGTTGTTTTTTGGCCCATCATGATCCTGCACATACCTAGGCTCTACAACACATTTTTGAAAGAAATGACACCCATGTTAATTAATCTCTCTATCCAAAAGATATCCTTCTGTACCACCACACTCATTCTAACTACATACTTGGCATGGTACAATAAATACATGAACTATCTAAAGGTAGTCACACCATGACCAACATGATACAAGATATGATATATTAGATAGACTACACATTGTCAAAAAACACACTATTGGAACCTTAAGATTTTTGTCAATACTTGTTCTCCTAAAATATTTTCCATTTGAACAAACTTCACATATGATAGCCTTGAAACCCTTTGATAACCACTAACATTAGAAATGACCTAGTGACATCAATTTGACATCAATGAAAACCTATTCTCAATAATCTCTTCCTTTATCATTGATGGAAAACAAGAAAATGAACATGGGACCACAAAAACATACGCTAGAACAATAAGAAATAATAATTCAAAATGATTCATATGCTATCCCATTTACTCCCTCATGAAATATATGGCATTGAAGAGAAGAAAAATAGTTATTCTTTTTGAGCATTTTAATATTCACCTTCTCTAAAATTTAGCATTTCCTCAATTCAACTCTTTCTCCCCTATGATGGATATATTATTTCTAATAAATTCAATATTTTGAGCTTTCTTCCCTTTTGACATCAATAGCAAAGGATCAACAATATTCTCACTTTCTCCACTAAGACTGATTATGCTACAACATCTGAAACCCTATTCTTGAATAGACTCTCCCTAAGTCCATGCATCACAACTTCTGAATAGCATTCCACAAGATCACCAACCCTTCTTATGGAAGGGAGAAAAATATTCCCCTCACCTTGTGCTTTCCTCTTGAATTAATATTTGGTCTAGATGCTATCACATACAAAAAAATCCAATCATAGACCAGTACATTATTTGATGTACCAAAGAGGACTCATCATCCTTGCTCAACATACACTTGATAACCATAGGTGTTGCACTAGGTTTTCAATCTTCCATTCCAAACTTTCTTAACATCTTCTTTATGTATTTGTATTGTGAAATGAAAATACCTTTGTTTGATTGAACAATCTACAATCTTAAGAAGAAAAAATTTATCCTAGCATAGACATCTCAAACTCATTCTGCATAGCCTTTTAAAATTTTTTACACATCACATCACTACTTCCTCCAAAAATGATGTCATCAACATAGATCATAACTATCTAAAAAAATATCCTTTTTTATTTATGTACATATTAATTTCCACATAGCCTCTTTAGAATCCTTGCTTTTGCAAGTATCCATCCAACCTTACATACCAAGCTCTAGGAGCTTACTTAAGACCATACAAATCCTTATTCAATCTACAAACATAATTTGGATTGTTAGTGCATTGAAATCCTTCATATTTCTCAATATAAACTTCTTCTTCAATTTTTCCATTCAAGAATGTTGACTTCACATCCATCTCATACACATTAAAATTATTGAATGCTGAGAGAGCTAAAAAATTCTTGATTTCCTCCAGTCTAGCTACCAGATCAAGTATCTCCTCAAAGTTTATACCTTCAACTTGAGAATATCCTTTATACAAAAGTCTTGATTTATTTTTTATCACTTCACCTTCTTCATTCAACTTTTTATTGAATACCCGCTTGGTTCCAATCATATTTTTGTCCTTAGGCCTTGGGACAATTTCCCAAATTCCATTCTTCATGATATGATTTAGTTCTTCTTCCATAACATCTATCTATCATTGTCCATTGTTTTCTTCCTTATATGTCTTAGGTTTTATATTTTATAGTAAAGAAAAATGTACTTTCTCTTTTGATTTTTCTAGCCTCATCCGAGTTAGAACCCCACTATCTTTGTCACCAATTATCCAATCTAAAGAATTAGGTTTCTGAACATAATTAGTTGGAGTTTTTAAAAAACCTCTTCTCGTTCATAAATATTGAAATGAGTTGATGCCTCTTCCTCTTCAACTTTTTAAATAGTAGTACTCTAAATATTTTCATCCACCTTTGGGTATGTGCAGGATCATGATGGGCCAAAAAGTGGTGATATGTAAGCCATATGATGGTCCATGTCGCTGACGACTTTTTTTTTACCCAAAATTGATAAAACGAAAAGGGTTTTTAGAGGAGATTCTCAACTTTACACCAATATAAATTATGTTTTACTTTGAATTTAATAAATAATTATTATTCATTTTCTATTAGAATTATGGATAAAGTCCTGATTGATAGGTTGATTGAAAAACATCTATAACTTTCAAATGGTATCACATTTTTTAAATTTGAAACATGTGTCACATTCTATGCTTTCCATACTATAGGATTAAAAAAAAACAATTGAATTTCATGAATTTTTGACCAAGTTAAAGTGGTTAGACAAATGAGTTTTTATAGTTTTTTAAAAGTTGCAATAAAAAAATCATAATTAATTATTTACATGGAAACAAATTATAAAAAAATATGCATCACATCGGGACATGATTCCTCTACTTATATCTAGAAGCTTATAAAAAAATATTATCATTTTATTGTGGTTAGGGTGGTCAGACAGATGCCTACTTCTTATTTTTACCTTGAAATTTAAATACTACTACATTGAAATTTCAAATTTTCAGCAAATAGATTTAAAAAATAAAATAAAAGTTCTAGTAGTTTAGAAACTACATTCAATTTTCTACAGATTCTATTTTTACATTTTTTTAAATAATATAGATAACTTATTCAAATTTTTATGTCAAGTTGTCTAACTCTGATTTTTTGTCTTTTTATTGCCACTTAAGGGCCTGTTTTTTCCATGATGATCCTGCACATACCCCTTTACATTTTCACTTTCAATTATCCTCTTTAATATTTTATTTTAACATCTATAAGATTTTCTTCTTAAAGAGTAACTAATAAAAATACCTTCATCTGACCTTGAATCAAACATATCCAAACTCTCATCATATTTCTTGATGTAGCACTTGCTTCCACAAATATTTAGATGCATTATTAGTGCTCATCTTCCTTTATGTAACTCATATGTAGTCTTCTCTATCTTCTTCCTAATTTGAATTGCATTCATAATATAAATATTATCTATGTAGCTTCTCTCTAGCACATATTCAGAAATGTTTCCTAACATAACATTCTCCTTTTCATCTCTTATATAGTACAATTCTTTCTTTTAGCAACTCCATTTTTCAATAGTGTTTTAGGGGTAGAAAACTGCCTATGAAATCTATGCTCTTCATAGAATCTCTCATACTTCTCAGCTATAAATTCTCCACCTCTATCTAATCTAAGAACTTTTATTTTCCTTTCATTTTCATTCTCCACCATAGTCTTAAATCCTTTGAACTTATAAAAAAAATTGACTTATATTTTAGATATATAATCCAAGCCATCCTATTATAATCATCAATAAGCATCATGAAATACCTATATCCTTGTAGAGTCTTAGTACTTATTGGTCCACATAAATCTATATGTACCAAATCCAATGGATTTGATTTAGAATATTCTTTAGATAGATATTTAATCTTTTTTTTTTTCTCTTCATGACACAACTTGCAACTGATTGACTAAGGCTTTTCGATTCTTGACATATCCCAAACTAGTACTTTTTGACTTACCTTGATAATGTCATCAAAATTTATATTTCCTAACCTTCTATGCCAAAGACAAATCTCATCCTTCTATGCAATGAGACACCTTTTTCCATTTAACGCACTAAGATGATAAATATCATTGTCTATCTTGCTTCCTTCCACAATCAACTCACTAGTACTTGATTTTATGATTTCACAACCATCTACACTAAAGGATAGTTTATATCCCTTATCACACATCTGATTAACACTCAAAAAATTATGTTTTAAACCTTTAACATGTAAAACATCATGTTTCTTTGTCTTATCAACATCAAAACTTAATGTACACCCTTACTAGATATTTTAGTAATAGAATTGTTTCCAAGGGTAATTGAACCACTTTTAAATTCCTTAAAATTCATGAGCTCACTTTTATCTTTAAACAAATGCCTAGAGCAATCATTTTCAATAATCCACAAGTTCTTCCTCTCCTTCTAAGAATGTAACGTTGTTTGAGAAATCAAATAATTCTTGGACTTATCTTCTAGAACATCACTCTTTCCTTTCTTTGGTAATGAGGAACTCACAAAATTACTTATGCAGTTCCTTGCAATATGTCAAAAATTGTTGCACTTGAAACATATGATATTAAAATTGAACAAAGGTGCAAATGCATTGTTACTAACAAAATTATTTCTTCTTATCGGAACTCTTCTTCAATTCACAACCTTCTTACCATAATCATTACAGTTAAAATAATAACCAAAAAATGAAAATTTTGACTTAGTATTGTATCCTTGTCATTTGGATTTCCTCTTTTTATTTTGTACTTGAACAAATCTATCATTCAGGTCATGATTTCATTATTTGTTGACATCCTCTTTGATTTTGAACTTCTAGAACATGTCACTTCCATAATTTTCTTAGTATTCTTCTTTGACTATTGTGACACTTTTTTTAAAAGTTTGACCATCAAAATCGACTCCTATTTTTTCATGCAATACTTTTGGAGCTTCTAATATTTGATCTAGGGTTTCAGTACTTTCACTGAACTTCAACTATAGTTGTTGATTCTCCTTCTCAAGCTCTTTTCTAGCTACAAAAATATCCACCTCAATATTTTCACAATCTTTGTCTCCTGGTGATAACTTCTTTGTCAAAAATTCTTCAAATCAACAATCATCTTTTCAAAAACCTTCAATTATTTTTCTATTTTTATTTGGCTCTTACTTCTTATATAATTTTGATATTCAACTTCTTAATTTATTTTCTAGCTCATAACAAATTCTTCATAAGATATGTATTTTCATCATTTTATCTGAAACTCATTTCAACATCATCATCAGTAGTTTCAAAAACCATAAATATGACGTTTCCATTTTCATCACCAAATGCATCTTTATATTCTTCTTTTGTAGAATATTATTCTTATTCTTCATTAGTATAAAACTTTTATGCTTTATCTCTCCTTTGAATCTTCTCTTAAAATACTTATTTCCATTCTTTTGTTCAACATTGTTAGTATTCTTATAGGGACACTTAGCCATAAAATATCCAACTTCTCCATAATTGTAACACTTGAAAGGTAATTTGCATTTGCACATATGATAACCTCTTTGTAGCTTTCTGACAATTTTTTCTTCTTCTAGATCTGATCCATAATCATAATCTTGATCAACCTACTTCAAAGAAACTCTAAGAGTATCTTCTTTTCTTATAGAATCTTCACTTTCAAATCTCATCTCAAATGTAGTTAATGTTCCATAAAACTCAATAAACTTTAAAGTGTTCACATATTTATCTTATTCAATAGTATAAACTTTAGAATAAAACATTCTAGGTAAGGATCTAAGTACCTTTTTTACAACAATCTTATCTTCCAGGGTTTCACCAAGACCTCGAATATGATTTATGATTGCATCAACATAGAACATGAATGTAGCAATTTTCTCATCCTCTTTCATCCTTAGACCTTAAAATTAAGCTCTGTAATTTTTCAACTTTGCTTCTTTGACTTTATAATTACCTTCATAGATAGTTTCCAACTTTTCCCATATTTCTTTTACTATTATGCAATCCATCACTTTTGAAAACTTAGTGTTAGTCAAACCACATACAAGAGAATTTCTAGACTTAACATTGATTCTACAAGTTATATTTCCAACATAATCCCTAGGAGGGTTTTTAGGAATTTCATATCCCTCTACAATTGAATTCCATAAGTCCATACCTAAAGCCATCAAATACATAAATTACATCCTAACTTTCCAAAAAAGAAAAAATAGATCCATCAAAAATCAATACTTTGTTTCCAAAAAAACTATCATGTACCATCTTGGATCTACCTTGAGATGTTAAACTCTTTCAAAGGAACTTAGATCTGATACCAATTCAAGGGCACACAATCTACTGAGAGGTGGGGTGAATCGATAGATTCAAAAAATTTCAACAATTCCAAAAACCTTCATAATTAGCTTATATATTCTCTACATGAAGAGAATTGAACCATACAAGCTAGTAAGTAAAAAAAATAAATTACAACATACGATAACACATAACTCTATATTTTTTTGTGGAAACCCAAAAGGAGAAATCGTAGTTAGAAGCTTTCACAAACTTAGGAATATAATAATTATTTTTTTTAATATGAATTAGGCACCAACCTATCAGAGACACCAATCCCCAAAATATTCAATAGGAACCAACCTACATTAGAAACCAATCCCCATTGGAACCAAGACACCAATCCCTACTAGAAAAATACAATAGGTAGAACATCAATTCTACTGTAACAAAATTAATGGTGGATTTGAAATATGACACCAGTAGAGACACTGATACTAGTGCACTCTCCTTTTTTTCATGCTTCTGCTATGACACAATTTTACATCTCACTCCTTGTACTTTCATTGTAATAATTAATTACATTCAGACATATATGGATGTTCTTCATTTCTTCAAGTTACATTCTTATGCTAGAAAATACATTTGAACATTTTAAATATATGCATGACACTACATTAATGCTCTACTATGTTGGCCAATGATCCACACCTACCTAGACAACATAGGATGGACCTAAATTCAAACTGCATGAAACATGTAATATAAAGGTTTAATCTTACCACTAAAATCACTTGATGCCTTGCACCACCATAATAACCTTAAGTGGGTCCTATCCTCACTTCACACACTTGAATTTTGAATGCTTGTAGTTGTTACTACATATAGCTCAAACTTGAAATAGCTTGATGAGATTTTTGATGATTCAAACTCTCCACACATTGAGCCACACCACCAAAAACTCATAAAACAAATGGAACTAGTGTAGGCATACTCTCCTTTCAAATCATAGAGCTACAATGCATTTTTGAATGAAATACCACCCATATTAATTCATCTATTTGTCCAAAAGATATTAAGCTGTACCACAACACATATGTTGATTGCATACCTGACATGGTATAAAAAATACATGAACTATCTAAAGGTAATCACACCATGACCAAAATGATACAAGATATGATAAATTAGGCAACCTACATATTATGAAGCACACTATGAAAACCTTCATATTTCTATCAAGACTTGTACTCCTACAATATTCTCCATTTGGACAAGCTTGACACCCTTTGATAACCATCGAAAATAGCAATGATCTATTGACATCATTTTGACATCAATGAGAACTTATGCTCAAAATTACCAAGGTCCCCCGCCATATCAAATATTTTATCAACCATCCAAAACACTCAAAGTTAATGGTCCTATTAGAAAAGGTTTGTTACTTTCTCCACATCCTTTTTTGAGACTGAAAGAACTCTAGGCACACTTTTACAATTGGGATCCATTACAGTACCACCCATACATGAAAGAAGATATATTAAATGAAAGAATACACATCTTATTGTGCTTATCATAGAACATTTGGACATATTACTAATGAATGTTGTGTTTTGAAGAATAAATTAGAAGAGTTAGATCCTTACAATGATAAATTTAGTATGATAATATATTAAAAAAACATTCATTATTTCTCATTTCCACTTGGTAGTTGTAGTATCACATAATTCTCATTACCATGCATGGGCCTATAAATTTGGTCTTATGCAATAATATTTCATTTTTCAAGGAGCAACATGTTATTATTCATTTTGGATAAAAAAATTCCCTACACTTGGGGGGCAAGAGTAGGTAGCCTTATGTTAAGTGCACTCCTTGCTACAAGGAATCCATTTATATATCCTTAAAATATTAATGTAGCAAGTACACTAACATTTTAAGGGGGCATATATTACCCCACATAATACATTTTTTGCATAAGAAATGGTCTCTTTTTAGTGATGATATTATACATCTCCTAGAGAATGTGACCTTGTTAATATTAATATCATATGGATGTTTTAAAAAGTGTGACCTCATCAATCTATGTTAGTGTCTCTTTTGTAGTGGTATTAGTCTTGATATTCCCTAAAAGTGTAAATTTTTATGGCATGTTATATTCCCTTTGGTGATAATACTATGGTTAGTATTCCATAAAGTGTGTTCCTTCATTCCATGATTTTTCCTCTTGTGGTGGTGGTGTCATGTTTGATAATCCCTTAGGTATGATCTCCCATCTGTTTATTAGTGCCCCTTGATAATTTTTATGCACCCTTGTGTGGTAGTGTTGTTTATAATGCCCCTTGAGGCATGGATTTTTGGAATTTGTCTCTTGTGACGTTAAATGTTGCGTACCCCTTAAGGTAAGTTTTGTTTGTTCACACCCTCTAAGGTGAGTTTTGTTTGTTTACACCCTCTAAGGTGAGTTTTTCTCATCCCTTGTGATGTTAAATTTTGTGCACACCCTGGGATGATTTTGTCCCTTGTGATGTTAAGCTTTATGCACTCCTTGAAGAAATATTTGGCAAGATATTCCATGGATTTGGAATAACACAAGTTGTTGATTCAT
Source organism: Sequoiadendron giganteum (assembly GCA_007115665.2). Taxonomy (NCBI): domain Eukaryota; kingdom Viridiplantae; phylum Streptophyta; class Pinopsida; order Cupressales; family Cupressaceae; genus Sequoiadendron; species Sequoiadendron giganteum. Next base: position 285,372,995 of record CM021100.1, on the reverse strand, counting down.
GAATTTGAGCAACCTTTTTAACATGGCCATCTTGCATATCACAAATTTCTTGAAAGTGGATCCATGTGTTTCATGAGTGTCTTAGACTTTAATAAAAATTTCTAGCCTTGCATAAACTATCATATTACATGGACACCTAGCATAACACAACTTGCTAACTAGTAGATACATGTATATTGTGAGTGAGTATAACACACCTTGCCAATCCTCATGAGAGAATTCTCTTGTCTAATATACATTTGAGATATGAAATTTGGTATTTGAGAAAAATGTAAAATTGAGGTCTTTTCTCCTTATTGACTTGAATCATTTAGTACTAACCTTGTTTTTGTGTTTGATTCTTTTTATTTGTTTCCCTATGTTTGTATAATGTTTGTATCATGTTGCATTGTGTTTGCATTGTGTTGTGTTTTTGTTATGTATGTTTTTTTTTGTCATTACATTTCATACGTGTGTATTAATTTACCCTTATGTTGGTTTTCCATAGAATCTTGAATACTAGGGGATTCCACGATTCCCCCTAGATTCATTGCTATCATATCTCTTCAAAATTTGGACAATTGGACCCCTCTTGGCATATCCTTATTTTAGTGTAAGTCATCTAGAATAATTTCATACTCTTAGTAAAGTGTGGGCTAAATGTAGCACCGTAAATGGTCACCCTTGATAATTTCACACTAAATTTTTCTCCTCCTATGTGCTCAAATCTAATTGTACACCTAATTTCCTAAATTATGCATTCCATTTCCTATTTAATCATTTATCGAGAAATTAAATGTGAAAAACCAAAATGGACATTTAATATTTTACCCCTGATAATTTAGATCCCAAAAAGGTAGGTTTGGAAAAGGGCTGCCTTGGTGACCTTGTCACCTTAAAATGACCCCAAATTTAAATATGTTGGGGTCAGAAATTTATTATTTGAATTTCAAATCCTAAATGTCAGCTATTGGGTTTTAATTTATGGGAAATTAGATTAGTTGAATTTAAATACCTAATCATTTCATCATTTAAAAACTAACTAGCAAGAAGGAGAAATTATTTAGAAAATCAAGTGTCGTAAGAGTAGCCAAGAGCAATATTTATAGAATTATTGCAGCATTTCATTATCAAAGTATCATGTCAAGTTTTATGTGAGTTTGTTCATATTTATGGACATTTTTTTGTGAGTACGAATATTTTTAGTTCTTCAAATCAAGTCAATCCAAATTCTAATCAAGACTTTACGTGATGTGTATGAATTTAGTCCTTTAAGGGAATCAAATCTGAGTTGTGAGCTATAGCAAGTTTTTGATTCATTAATTCACTATCATTTATCCTCATCCATCAAAAGGTTAATCTCTCTTTCATGATTTTTTCCATTGTGGGGGTAGAAATAGAAACATTATACTTGACTAATGCAAGCCCCTATATCGCACAACCCTTCCTCTCTCTTTGAATACGTAGGTTATAGATCTAAAAAATATCGAAGGAAGATTGAACCTGGTTATTTTTTATTGATGCATTCAATCCGTGCAACTTGACAAGATATGGAAACTCAATTATCTCAATAACAAATGAATAACCGACAACAAGATTTGGAAGGAATAACTCATAGACCAAGGGCATGAGGATTATGATTCGTGAAAGTATATTTCAATTTTAGATCTCTATACAAGGGTTCCCCTAACAACCTTCTCTAGTTAAATCAAGACCAAATTTAAATCACATGTAACACATGTCTGCTCTATTTTTTTCAAGTCATTAAATTTTTCTATCAACTTCCAAATTATTTATTTTCATATCAGAATAATCTATTTTCATGATTAAAAAATTACATCATTGAGTTTCATCATAATTTCAATTCTAAATCATGCACATCCATCCCCACAAAAAAATGGAATCCCTAGGAAAGGATTTGTTGACTCACCTTTCAGGTTGTTAGTTAATTTCATGTCCTTTCTCACCCTCAATTAACCAATTATTATTCTTGGAAAGGTGACTAATCCTAAGTGGGTCCTAGGGTTTTAATTTTCCAACATAATAGAGAATATAAGGGAATGAAATAAAAAGGACTATAAAGCCTCAAAGTTTCAAAGAACTAAAAAGGACAACTCAAATGGTATTTTCCTCAAAGGAAGCCACACAAAACAAGATTCAATAATATTCCATGGTTATTACTTTGCATATAATTAGTTTTAGCATAAAGCAATAAATTGTAAAGTTCACTCAAGGAATGATTTTGAATTCAAGAAGAGGAAATATAATTCATTCTCTCCTCTAATGGATTATAACATTATATGTCACAAGTGCAACAATTTTGGGTACACAACACATTTTTGCAAATAATATTTTCTTGATCTTTCAAGACAAAATAAGAAGGGTTCTTGTGACAAGAAAAAGAATGAATCAAAAAAGGTTTGGAAAAGGAAGAAGGAACAAAAACTGAAAGAAAAATTCATGCCTATAAATTTTGCACTACATGCCTATAAATTTTGCACTACATGCTCAAGATGAGAAATGCAAATGGAAAATTGATAGTTGTTGTTCACCTACATGATTGGTGAAAAAATAAAATTTCTCTCTATAGAGAAAGTGAATTAAGGAAGGGTGAAATTTGGGGACAATGCTATGGAAAGCATAAAAGGTAAAGGTACACTTAGTTTGGATAATTAAAGAACTAAAACTACGAATATATTGTATGTTCAAGGATTGAAGCATAATCTCCTAAGTGTGAGTCAATTTTTTGACCAAGGGTACACTTTCATGTTTTATTCTAGAGGATGTAAAATCATGAATGATGGAAAATTGATAGACAATGCTTATAGAACATATGATAATTTATACATTCTTAATGAAGTTAAAAGAGAAATATTTTATGGGGCAGGAGTATGAGAGTTGGCTAGGACATAGAAGGATGAGACATTTGAAATTTGATAACATTGTGAATATCACTAAAAATCAAGTCATAAGAGACATGCCAAAGATAGAAAATCCTTCAAATATTATTTGTAAACATTGTCAATATGATAAAGAAACAAGGAAAAGCTTAAAATATGAGTATTCCATATCAAAACCTTTGAAACTTGTTCAAAATAATTTGTGTGGGCTAACAAGGATGAAACATGCAAGGTGGGAGTTATTTTATGTTGTTGATTGATGATTATTTCAAGCTGACTTGGGTAGATTTTCTTAAAGAAATATCTAAAGAAATTGAGAAGGTTAAGGAATTCAAAGCCTTAGTAAAGAATGAAAGTGGGTTGAATATAAAATGTATTAGATTTGATAGAGGAGAATAATTTACCTAAAATTAATTTGAAGAATACTAAGAAAGAAATGGGATAAACAGGCAATATTTAGTTGCAAGAACTCCACAATAAAATGGAGTATTTAAGAGAAAGAATAGAAAAATTCAAGGAATGGAAAGAGCTATGCTAAATGAGTCCAAGATATGTAATGTTGTTTGGAAAGAAGCAGTTCATACAACTATCTATATTTCAAGCACAAACATAAATCAGGGTGAACACCAACAAGACTTCATATCAACTTTAGAAGGGAAGGCCTGCATCAGTAAAGTACTTCAAGGATTTTGGAATCAAATTCTCTATAAGAAGAGATGAGGAAGATTTGGGAAAAAATGATTTTAGAAGTTATGAAGGTATATTTCTTGGATATTCCATAATGAGTAAGGCTTACAAATGTTATAACAATAGTCTGCACAAAGTTGTTGAAAGATAAAATGTGAGAGTTGAAAAAGAAATACATAAAAAGGAGATAGTGCAAGAAATTGATTATGAAAATAAAGAATGTTGCAAAGAAGAAGAAATTAAGGATGAAATTGAAACCATAGTGTGATATAATAGGGATTCACTGCACACAGGTCTCTTTATTCTCAAGAGATCACCAAGGAACGAACTACCCTTATACACCTCAAACTGAACGAATCGATGAAATTGTGAAGAAAAGCGAGAAAGTAATCTCAGGCTCTGAAAGAGAAAGACTTCAAGATTTATATACCCGAATGAGGAGCTCTCGGACAAAAGACGTCAGTGTAGTTTCAAGATTCCAGCAAGGTGTGTTGGCATCTTGAGCCATGAAGAACTTAGGAGCTCAGCTGGATGAAACTGAGTCTTACTTCTTGACTTGGATCAAGAGGCATGAAGGACCAAATAATCGACAAAAAGTTGAGAACTAAAGGGAAATTCAAGAGAACTTGAAACAAGATTACCTTCATGCGTCTAAATCTTTATTCCAAGTTTCCCTTCATAACCTACACACAAAAGATCAAGGGGAAAAGGTTGGGACTGTATAGGGGCCTGCCTCAATCGGACCCTCGTTTTGGTGTTCCCACCTCCATAGACAACCAAGTTTGGAAAAGAGTGTAAAGGAAGTAAAAAAAGTGTGTGGTGAAAACAAAACCACTTCGGAGCAGAGCCCACACCACAAAGTAGTAAATGGACTAGTAAGAAAGAGTGATAGGGACAGAGAGCATTACCCATGGGTCAAGACCCTCTTTCGGAGCACACGGGTACTGTGATGTGCTTTCTTGAGAGCTGGTAGCTACTTGATGGACCTTAGTCGAGCATGGCTTCACCTATAAAAGTGTTGCTATTCAAGGATAGATCTTATCCAAGACTAGAGAAAGTAGTGACAATGCTTTAGTTTTTGACTTCTAACCCCAAAATGAGGGCCAAAAAGGGGTTTTTATGTATGCAAGGGAGACACAGAGACATTTCAATCGAGACCTAACCACTAGGCGATGTGTCACAAGGGTCAGGGTTCTAGATTCGCCATTTTAAACTCAAAAAAACACCATGATGTTAGCGCGCTGCACAAACATCCACGCACCATGTAGGCATCCAAAGCCCATGTTTTCAATAAACGCCTTGTCAGGTTTCTGTCATTTTTCCATGTGTCCACATGGAGTCAGAATCGTGAAATTATTAGTCATAGGATTTTTTCATTAATGTTTCTAAGGTGTCATAAATTTTAGGCAAGATGTGAAAATGTGGAATTGCCCCTAGGTGCAATTTTGTGACATTACATTTTTTCCCCCACTTTAGTGGGCTCAATTTTGGAAAAAATCAGCCTCACTAAAGTAAATAAGAAAAATTTCACTCGAATGCTAAATTTTATAGAAGTACGTGCCAGAAAGGGGGACCATAGAGGTCACCGAGGTCAAGCTAATCAGTACTAAGGATGCCACTAGCTCCCAAGCTCAACAATCAGCAACACAATAGTCATGAAAAACTGTTCAAAACTATATCCTACAAGACTAAAATTTTGAGTCAGTTTCAAAAAATTGGAAGAAACTACCATAAAGAGATGAATGATCAAGATAAAGTGGTTGATTCAGAGGAAAAATATGATCAAGAGGTGACTATATGCCCCCTCCTAAGTTTTCCCCCAACATGGTGGGGTAAAGTTAGGATAAACCAAGGGGCCACAAGCTCTAGGAAGAATGGGCCCCGAGGGCCCTATATATACCTAGGTGGGCCCCTAGAAGGGTCATTTTCACTATTCACCACAAGTAGATTGTTGAATTTTCTGAGAGAAAAGTCAGCAAAATGCCAAGCAAGAGAGAGTACAAGGCACCGAGGCTAGATCAACTATGCAAGGACATCATCGTAGGTCATGAGGTTGACCAAGTAGGCTTCTTAGTCTCGATCTTTGTGCATTTTAGCTAATTTTTTGGATTTTTTCACTCATCGAGCTGCGCGGACATCTAAAATGTGTGCCTGCATCCTCTTTCCAAACTGTCGTCTAGGATGCACACTGGATTCCTAGATCCATGTTGTTGTCCCAAGGATTTTTACAGCATGTAGGTGTCCTTTTATATGTTTACCCATCATGATCATGTTTCTGACTTAAAACTTTTGTACCTTTTGCATAAGTATCTAGAGATTTGGGAGCATCCCGGGGGCAAGCATTCTGACTCGTCTATGAGAAAAGGGATCATCTATCACAGGATGAGATCACACACTTGGAGTGGGTCAATCTCTGACACATATTCACTATGCTATAGATACGATACCATGATGGGATGCTCACTACCCTGATGGAGTGGTGGGATGCTACTACATCATCTTTCCATCTGCCATGTGAAGAGATGACCATCACTCTCGAGGAAGTCTATCCAATCCTCAATATTCCCATCCATAGATGGTGAGTGGCCCTAGATGACACTCGATTGACGTGGGAGTGCAGTGAGGGAATCCAGTACTGCACAGGGTGGACCGATGGCGATGATGGCACTAGTCACATCTACACTCACTGGCATGACCATGCGAGGACCAAAGCATCGTTGTTATGCTAGGTGATGGTATTTACAATCGCCTTTCACATCACTATAGACAGGCGAGGCTCACACCTGCATGGGGGCCTCATCCTAATTATCAGGGAGATGGTTGAGCATTGGACTATTTTTTCCTGGGGGTGCAGCATGTTGGTGCACCTATACCAAGATCTTGGATGGTAAGTTCATTATGAGTACCGTATTCTTACTGCATGCACACTTTTTTAGTGTGGGAATTTTCCCACATCATGTGCACCTAGACAATTGGTTTTCCCCAATAATGGTTGTATCATGTCCCGATGGCCCACTAGTATGACATGACAGGACAGTGGAATTTTGGGGACTTATAGTTTTGGAGGCTGCAATTTGACACTATTGTCATGGGAGAGGTTCACTAGAGATCCTATTGCTATTTAAGGTGGGTCGATGATAGCAGGTTCCTTAGGAACCTACAAAGAGACCTTTTTTTAGTTGCTCACTGCGATTATATTATTGCTCCTTATTACTAGAGTCGGGTCATGCGACAACATGGCCATGTGCAGACTATACCACCTGAAATGCTCACAAACACCAGGGCACATCACAGTGCAACAAGGGTAGTTGATCACCCTCGCCCTTCCATCACAAACATCGTCTTCTCAAACGATGATGATCTCGATCAGGATCTGTCGACCATGGCAGTAGTAGATAATGTTGGGGTAGCAACAGATTACATGCGGTGGTGGGAAAGGCATCTTCCTACACCATTTTTTGGTAAGGGTGCTTTGAGAGGGGACCCTAGCCTATAGGAGGATGAGCCCCAATCCAGAACTGGTCTAACACCTCGATCCATCAAAGTACATCTTCCATTCGAAGTCATAGTTGATTGTGCAGATATTCTCATCAGGGAATAGGTCCAGCCTAGCGAAGGAGCAAGACAAGGGAGCATCTTCCAATTGATTCAAAACCACTTGTCCCTTTATCGATTTCTAAGTGACAAAATTTATATCAAACTTTGAAATCAACATAAACCACTTCGCTAATCTTCCTACAAGGTCAGTGCTAGAGAACAAATGTTTCAAATGATTTTTTTTACTATGACGTGAGTTTCAGCATGGAGGAGATAGTGCCTCAAATTCTATGTAGCTAATACAAGAGCAAGGCATTTATTCTCCATTGACGAGGATGTGACTAATGTAGTAGACCGCTCCCTCTCTTCCCGCGTCATCATACTAAGCTAGCAGGTCTGCCAGAGCATACAGTGATGCAACAAGGTAAAGAAGGAAGGGTCTATCCTGCATAGCCAACATCAATATAGGAGGATGGCTCAAATAGGCTTTGATGGATTCAAAATCTTTCTAACATTCTTCATCCCATATGAAGCGAACATTTTTTTTAGTAAACAAGTGAAAGGAAGGGTACAGTCAGCCAACTGAGATATGAATTTGCGAATTGCTTGAATCTTCCCCTATAAACTTTGTAACTCGGTGATGTTCCTCGGTGGAGGCATGTTAAAAATAACATCAATCTTATTCGTGTCAACTTCGATTCCATGGTAAGAGACTATAAACCCAAGAAGCTTGCCCACATCTAAGTCGAAGACACACCTATGGGGATAGAGTCTTATCTTGTAAAGTTGAAGCCTTTTGAAGATAAGACAGATTCTTCACATGATCTTGATGATTTATGGATTTTGCCAAGATCTCATCAACATAATCTTCTAAGATTTTATGAATGAAATCATGAAATATTAGGGTCATCACTCATTGGTAAGTCACTCCTAAGTTCTTTAAACCAAAGGGCATGACCACATAGCAGAAAGTTCCCCAAGGGTTAAATGTTGTCTTGTACTGATTTTTTGGGTTAATATGGATCTAACTATAACCCAAGAAGCCATCCATAAAAGATAAAAATGCATGGCTTGCAGTCAAGTCCACAATCATATCTATATTAGGTAACAAAAAATCATCCTTAAGAGAAGCTTTGTTAAGTTCTCAAAATTCAATGAATATACGAATACATCTGTCAAGTTTGCTAATGGCAACTATATTCAAAATCTAAGCAGATTAGTCAATAGGATGGATAAATCCTGCTTTTAATAGCTTCTTTATCTCAATCTTGACCATTAAAGCTACCCTAGGGTTTATCTTTTGAATTTTTTGGTTAACGGGCTTGGTGTCAGAACGTAGAACAATATTATGGACCACTATGGATTCATCAATACTGAACATATCCTCATATGCCCAAGCGAAGATATCAGGGTAAGCATGTAAGAGAGAAGAATGCTCATTTGCTTCCTTGGGAGAGAGGCACTTCCCAACCTTGATCACCTTTTCAGAAGATTTAGTATCCATGGGGACTTTGACAATATCTCCTTTAAGGAGAGAGTTGCGGTCCTTGGGATGAGATATCAGAACATCATCACTAACGTTAGATAGAGGGTCTTCCTCATAAATTCTCAGAACAGATTCTCCGAAGTAGGCTTGTTTTTATGTAAGTGATGTGGAAATCATTTCTTGTGATGATAAGGAGGCAATGTAGAGTAAGCACCTAGAAACTTTCTTAATGCTTCATCTGAAGAGAAGACATCTACAAGAACTTTCTCAACTTGTCCCCTTTATTCTATCAACTCAGGATGGACATCCAAGTTTAATGACTTGGACAAAATCATATTAACATTCCATCAAGGTTTTTGTTTAGACTATTCAAGAAGGTATCCCAACCCCAGATAGCATTGTCATTGCTTAAAGTGGATAGGGACCTGTATTCCTTGCTCAATACGCCCTACGCCTTTCTTCCCATAGCCATACTGAGAAGAAATTTCGTAACCGAACCCATAGCGAGCTTCTATAGTTTCAGGAGGGAGCAGCTCCACGTAGAGCGTCTCATTCCACCGATGGATGTCGAAAGTTTCTACCGGATTGGTCCCACTTCCCTTACTTGGTTCACAAACATTAACCCCCTTTACGAGAGTCGAGTCACTCTCCAAGGGAGGAGTGGTCTCTTGGATAGGATCACACTTATCTTCCTCAATGGGAGAGTCACTCGTCCTCATGTTAGCAGAACCCAAAAATTCTATACCATAGGGGTTGGATTTATAATGCACTATGAAGAATTCAGAAAATTTTGAGGAACCCTAGTCATGACCTAAGAGAGCATTTGATTTAGGGGATGAAGGAGAGAATGGGGGAGATTTACAATCCTCCACTTTAGGGGGTTTGTCTTGATCAATACTCGCTCGAGGGATAGCTTCCATGGAGGGTATCATCGAGGAACATGCCATAGCATCAGTAGTTAAGGAGGGAATGCAATTCTTGAGAGCGGATTCGGCCAAATTATGACCAGCAGCAGCTAGTAAGCAAAGGTGCACAACCTCTAGTTTTGCTTTAACCATAACCACCCGATTGTTAGCAATGAACTTTAAGGAATGATGTAGGGTAGAAGTTACTGCACCCATATCGTGAATCCAAGTTCTTCCTAAAAGAATATTAAATGGTAAAAAACCAGGCATTACATATACCAACGTAGGTAAGCTAACGGGGCCCAACTGCAAAGGTAGCATTATCGTACCTAGAGCTTGGTTTCCAACGTTGTCGAACCCACGAATATACAAGGAGGAAGTTGCTAAAGAGGATGAATCGACTTTAATTTTAGGTAGTAGATTTATACTGCAAACGTTGAGAGTTGAGCCAGTGTCAACGAGGGTACGTCTAATACCGATGTTGTTAACATTTACTATGATCATCAAAGGTTTTTCTTTTTTCTACACATCCAGAGATGGGAGTTCTTACGGGTGAAACGTAATATTTGGTGAATCCACTTGAATATGTGCCATCAATGCATCAACATCTGTGGGCCTAGCAAAGGCAAGCAAGAGAATCTTTTGTAAGGCTTCTTGCAAGATCTCTTGATAAATCAGAGTGATCTGAAGTAAATCCCAAAGTGAGATCTTAGTCGGAGTAACACGAAGTTGCTCGACAAGATCGTAATCACTTGGTGCTTTGATCACAATCTTAGGAGCTAGAGGAAGGTCAAGTTGAGATGGTGGTAAAGAAGTAGGAGCTTGAACTGGTTGCAATGTAGGAACATCTTGTTGTTCTAAGTTGTGTTTGTTTCTTCTTTTAGGGTACGTATGTCCAATATAATTATAAGAAGTAGAGTCATTAGCTTTCACAAATATCGAATATAAGTCTAATGGATTGCTATGACCTAAAATCCCATAGATGGAATAGTCCTCTCTAGGGAATGGCTCAGTTGGGGTCGCATAAATGATGTGTTTATTAGGGCTTGGAGGAGCCATAGAAACTACTACCACATTTATCGACGCCTCAGCTAGCAAGGAAGGAGTTTTTTTTGAAGATTTATAGGTAGGGGAGAGTGCTTCTAAGAAATCATCTAGAGCATCTTCTAACATATCAAAATCTTGTTCAGAAAAAGACTCATTATAACTAGACAACATTATGAAAACGGATCTGACAATTCACATCAGGTTCACCAAAATGTGATATAAGAGGGATTCATTGCAAACAGGTCTCTTTATTTTCAAGAGATCACCAAGGAATGAACTTCCCTTATACATCTCAAACTAAATGAGTCGATGAGACTGTGAAGAAAAGGAAGAAAGTAATCTCAGGCTCCGAAAGAGCAAGACTTCGATATTTCTATCCCCGACTGAGCAGCTCTCAGCCAAAAGACACCAGTGTAGTTTTGGGACACCAACGTAGCACATTTTCATCCACAAGATGTGCTGGTCTCCTGAGCCATGAAGAACTCAAGAGCTCAAATAGAAGAAATTGAATCTTACTTCTTGACTTGGGTCAAGAGGCATAAAGGACCAAATAATCGACAAAAAAGTGGGAACTAAAGGGAAATGCAAGAGAACTTAAAACAAGATTACCTTCATGCGCCTAAATCTTTATTGCAAGTTTCCCTTCATAACCTGCACACAAAATATCAAGGGGAAAAGTTTGGGGCTGTATAGGGGCCTGCCTCACTCAGACCCCCATTTTGGTGTTCCCACCTCCACGGATAGCCAAGTTTGGAAAAGAGTGTAAAGGAAGTAAACAAACTATGCGGTGAAAATAAAACCCACTTCGGATTAGAGCCCACACCATAAAGTAGTAAATGAACTAGTAAGAAAGAGTGATAGGGAGAGAGAGAGCATTTCCCACATGTCAAGACCCTCTTCCGGACCAAATGGCTGCACCGCGATGTGCTTGCTTGAGAGCTAGTAGCTACTGGAGAGTTGGTAGCTGCTAGAGGGACCTCAGTCTGGCATGGCTTCGCTTGTAAAAGTGCTACTATTCAAGGATAGAGTTTACCTAAGCCTAGAGCAAGTAGTGAAAATGCTTTAGTTTTTGACTTCCAACCACAAAATGAGGGCCAAAAGGGGGTTTTTATGCATGCAAGGGCGACACAAAGTGGTTTCACTTGAGACCTAACCGCCAAGACACATTTTGCAAAGGTCGGGGTTCTAGATTCACCATTTCAAACTCATAAAACCATTAGGATGTTAGCGCTTTGCGTAGACATCCGCACATCGTGCAAGCATCCAAAGCCCATGTTTTTGGGAAACATGCTATCAGGTTTCTGTTGTTTCGCCATGTGTCCACATGGGTTCATAAATTTTGACTGATAGGATTTTGTCATTAATGTTTCTAAGGTGTCATAATGCTAGGAAAGATGTGAAAATGTGGAATTTCCCCTAGGTGCAATTCTGTGACATTACACCTAAAAGTTGAGAAAATAAATCCAAAGACTCCATGAAAGTCACCACCCAAGATACCATCTATATTTGTTTAAAAGAGCCAACCTAAACATGTAATTATTGGAGACAAAGACATAAAAATTTAGACAAGAAGTAGACTTGCCAATACAATAGAACATGAAAATATGTGTTTTGTTTTCAAATTTGAACCAAAGAACTTTTTAGAAGCAAGTGAAGAAAACTATTAGAGCAAGGCTATGGAGAAATAATTGGATCAAGAATGAAACTTGAGATCTTGTCCCAAGGCCTAAGAACAAGAATTCCATTGGAACCACGTGGGTTTTTTGAAACAAGCTAAATGGAGATGGTGAAGTCACAAGGAACATGGTGAGACTTGTGTGTAAAGGCTATGCACAAGTTGAAGGAATTGAATTTGAAGAAATGTTTTCCCTTGTTGCACGATTATAGGCTATCAAAATGTGCTTAGCTCTTGCATGTTTCAATAATATCAAAGTTTATTAGATGAGCATCAAATCAACTTTTCTACATGGAAATCTAGAAGAGGAAGTGTACATTGAACAACCTAAAGGATTCATTCTATCAAATAAGAGGATTATTTTTTAGATTAAAGAAGGCTCACTTATAGACTAAAGAAAGCCCCAAGGGCTTGGTATTCAAGCTTAAACATGTATTTCAAGGGAAATGATTCAAATAAGGAATCATAGATAGCAGCTTGTATATCAAGAATGAAGGATATTAATTGTTGATTGTTGTGGTATATGTTGATACCATCATTTATGGGATAACAGTGATTAGATGTTCCAAGACTTTTCCTCCAGCATGCAAAAGAAATTTAAGATGTAAATGTTAGGAGAGTTGTCTTTATTCCTTGGTTTGCAAATATCTTAGTCATATAAAGGGATCTTTATTTCTCAAACCAGGTATCTTAAAGAGAAGTTAAAGGAATTTGGGATGAAAGATTGTGATCCAGTAAGTACTCATATGGTTACTGGTTGTAAATTGAGTAAATATGATGAATCTCCTACAACAAATTAGACTATGTATAGATCCATATTTGGTAGTTTGTTATACCTCACTCTTAAAAGGCTTGATATTATGCAAGCTATTGATTTAATGAAATTATTTCAAGTAGCTCCAAAGGAAACCCACATAAATACACTAAAAACATATTAAAATATTTGAAGGGAAGTATAGATTTTGGATTATGGTATTCAAGGGGTGAATATTTCACCCTTACATCATATATGAATGCAGATTAGGTAGACAACTTATAAATGATAGGAAGAGCACTAGTGGAGGATAATTCTTTCTCAAAAATTTCCTTGCATCTTAGTTAAGAATGAAACAAGCATCAATTTACCTATCTAAAGTAGAGGCAAAATATATTGCACTAGTGGCTTATTGCATGCAATTTTTATGGATTAAATAGAATTTGAAAGATGTTAAGGTTGAGTATGAGCATCCCATTCCATACTCTATGATAATATGAGTGCCACCAACATATCAAAGAATCCAATTATGCACTTTGAGAAAAAGAAAATTCAAATTATCATTTCTTGAGGGATCAAGTACTTGAGAAGCAAGTTTTAAGTTGGAGTATGTTGCTACAAAGGACGAGATTACAAATATTTTCACAAAGCATCTTCCAAAAGAGACTTTTGAGTACTTGAGAGAGAAATTGGGAGTGATGTTAGTCACATCCATTCACTAAGTTCTTCAAGAGAATGATGTGTTTAGGGGAAGCTATTCATTATATTATTTAGTTAGCCTCGAATACCCTTTACCATTGATGTCAAAGGGAGAGGAGTAGAGTTAGGGGGCATTTTAGTCAACGAGCTCACAATTTAGTCAGGGGGATGAATATGATCTGGTTGCATTTCAAAATAATTTCTTTGTAGGTTTGTCATCAATGACAAAGGGGGATATTGTTAAAAATTGATTGTCATTGATGTCAAAGGTTTGACATAGAGTTTCTATTTTACAAAATTAAAATTAAATAAATTGGATGCCCCCTCAAAGCTGCCTCATTTAAACTTTTTTTTTTAAATAAAAGAACAAATTTTGTATTAAAAAGGGGCTGACACCCCTTAGAGAGCTGCACCCACTTTGGGCAAGGAAAATTAATAAACAAAAATAAATTATTCATGTTCTGTTGATCTATTTGAGGAGGTGCAACCCTTGGGTAAGGAGAAATTTGAAGGAGTATAAATAAAGGAGTTTTGGTGGATATTTTAACTATCAATTCAATTGTAATATTATTTTGAATTAGAGAAACATTACTAGTGTATGAAGAGTAGAAAGAAAGAGTTATTATAAAAATTATTTATCAAATATTTGAGCATATTTATGATACTCATTGGAGCGAACTCATGAGAGAACATCATTGAAGATCAAAATGCAGATTCATGTGAAGATATTACAGATTTGTGAGCATATTTTGAAGATCATATTGTAGATCTAAGTGGAGGTTTGAGAGTGGATAATCAAGGAAGATTTATGTGAAGAAGTGGGAAATTTTTTGTTGAAGTCCTTGAAGGGGTCTAGGGTAGATCCAACAACATTATAATCACTATGTATCTTGAAGGTTGGTGCCTTCTAATTTTCAAGATCTAGAGGTTGTAACCTCTGGCTCAAAGAGACCAGTGTCTCTTGCTAAGTTAGTGCTCAGTGGAAGGGATTGGTGCCTCCTATAGGTTGGTGCCTACAAAGTTGTAAGTAGATTCCTATAGAAGCAATATTTTGCAAGGTTTTTTGCCACAAGGGTTTCCACATAAGATTGTGTGTGTATCATGTGTTCTCTATTATTAGATATTGCATGTGTGGATACTTCAATTATTGTTTTATGATTGTAAAAGTTATAAATTAAAAAATTTGGTCTTACAATAGTTCACCCCCCTCTCAATATAAGTGTGTGTTCTCTTCAAAAATGGCACATGCCATTATTTCCCTCTCATACTTCCACTTTAGTGAAGTTGTGACTTCACTAAAATTTCAATTTATCTACCTTTTTTCTAGGCATTGATATGGAATCATGGAGGATAAAAAGGTGTTGCAATAAATATTATTGTAAAATAATTAATTATTTGAATTTAATGTATTTATTTATTTTTTATTTTTTTCAATTTAAATATTATCATTATTTTTTACAATATCTTAATTTAATCAAAGTTAATCCTTTTCATTTTACAATAAATAGCCTAAAAAAATAACTCTCCTTCCCAAACATCCATATATTCAATTGAAAGCTAAAATAGGATCGCTAGGAAATGGCACAATCACATTTCTAATTTTGAAATTAGAATGCAATGAAACTTGATCTTTAACTACAACTAATAGTTAAGCTAGCTATGGAGAAATTAACATAAACAAAACAAATTATAGAACCATTATTTTTAACAATGATCACACCATATGTGTGTGGATAGCTAACTCTTAGTGGCATGGTAGGATAACTCACTATCTTGATCTACCATTCTCTCTAATGATGCTTTTATTCTTCTTTTCAGAGGGAAATAATATTTTCTTGCATTCATCTCATCATCAAAAAGTAGTTAGTCTATAACTTGACTACATCAAGGATTAAACAAAATAATTCCTGATTCTTATATTATTGCATTGACATTTATAACTAATCCTACAAAGAATCATAAATTTACATGAGAATGGTGAATAAAATAGAACTATAGATTTTTACATTTTAAATCTATTTTCGAGACATTAAAATAAACATCCCAAAATCTAGGTTACTAAGTAATTTAAATGGGGTTTGACAAATGTGGTGTGAATTCTTGAGGACTACCCTCTATAAGAATGGATTGTTCTCATATCCTTTGGGCTTTTATTATTAATTTTATCATTGACATAATCAAATAGATTGTTATTTTTATCTTGTAAGTAAACTGTGATTGCGCACCAAACCCACTATTTCCAAGGAGAGATTTAAAATTGTGTCCACAACTTAAGATTATCTAACCTATTATAATAGTGGGGTTTCATGGATGGGGGCTTCCTAAAAAAAATCAATGGGTTTTTGATATTTTTTAAGAATATTTTAAAGTGAGTGGTCTCATGAATTTTGTTGCATAGTTAAATCTTAAAAAATTTAAGTCTAAAATATATGGAAGCTAATAGTCTATGAATTATATTATTTTGCATATTCGATTCAATAAATTAAATAAATATGAAATAATAAAGAATTTAATTGATGAGAATTTAAAATTTATAGATGATTGACAATTCTTAAAAAGAAAACCTAAGTTGGTGGAGTAATTTCTAACCTCATCGCAAATACACCCACTCAAATATTCAAACTAAAAAATAAAATCTGATATTATTGAGAAGAAAAAACTTATTAATCTTATACAATCTTTATTTTTATTTTGCTTATAAAGACCCTTCTCCTTCAAAATAAATCCTAAAACCCCACATAGAATCCCAACCCGTTTAGATCTTGAACTTAAACTTCTTTAAATTTGCAATTGCACGATCTAATAGCCTCACAAATTGATAAGGAGATGCCTTTGCCTTGAGATATTTTTCTTTGTACTTAGACTTTAGGTTTGCTTACTGATCAAAGATCCCTGATGAACTTTGTGGTCATCTTTTCATTTGTTTTTCTAGGATGTGCAATGCCAGTAAGATTACAAAACTAGATATACTTACCACATATTATGTTCTATTTCTTTGAAATGAATGAATTCTGTGCTTGTAGTCTAATCATTCTATGGACTTGGGTCCGTGGACAAGCTGGAATGCTTAATAGTAACAAACTCAAATATAATTGGACGTAAAGGAAATGGCATGTTAGGTTGTGCTGCTTTCTCTACAGTTTGGAAGCATACAAGATGTGAAAAAAACTTATTAAACAATGAAGAGGGCAAAAAAGTTATCAAAATAGACGCTTTTTTAAAGATATCCAATGAAATACAAATTCTATCTTCACCATCCAAATGCAATCTTATTCTACACATGGCCTAATTCAAGTAATGTAAATAGGAAAAACTTGAATTAAAAAGTATCTTGCTTTAAAACTTTGGTACTAAGAAAGCCTATCACAAGCTGGCATGCTCTACCAAGTGAACTTGATGTTGGTGGATGATGACATATTCAGAGGATCCAAACAAACAGTGGGGAAAGTAATGCTGAATTCTAATTTTAATGAGTGCTTAGTGGATTGAATTGGAAGAAGACTAGGCACAAAGTGTAGCAATTCAGAGCTTTCTTGCATTTGGAAGGTTGTCCATGTTTTTGTCTTGAGATCATATGTAAACCAATGGGTGTTTCCAGTCTGAATGGAAAACTTGCCTTTCGAAAGCAATTTGTTCTTAATTGCAACTAGAGGAACATATCTTGGTATAAACATTTCAAGCAATGTGAACAAGGAAAGTCCATTCTCAAATGTACATGTTCCATATACACTTGGTTGTGGTATAGTTTGCCATTGAACCCATTTCATTCCAACTCCTCTTTCTCCCACCATTTTCAAAACTGTAAAAAATTTATCTCTGGGTTGCTTTGTTATTGCAAGCAGTTGTTGTTCCTCATTATACCCTACAACATCATGCAAGGAGGCTATGGGGATTTCACCATTCCAGACCCACTTTTCTCCTTCAACATCAAATGCCATAACCCTCATTGGTTCAGTGCCACCTTTACTGATATGATAACCACCCCTCCAATAATTTTCAGTGTATTGAGAAGAAGCTTCCTGTGATAACAATATCTGTTTCCATTCATCTTTGTTTGAGTTGTATATCCATGTTTCAACCTCATTTTCTTTTTGTTGTACAGTAATTATTTTGCAGCATTGAGACTTTCTGTCAAACAGTAGTGCAGTTGATAAAATACCGTTTCCTGAACAAGGAAGTGGTATTGTTTTACTACAGCTAGTAACAGGGTTCCAGATTAAAAATCCATGACCACCATTATTTCTTATGGAAAAAAGTAGAAACCCATCTCCATAAGCTAACAGTTCTGTTATTCTTGAACACAGGGATCCCTTCAATTTCTTAAACATAACAGGCTTGATAACTCCATTCTTCCTGTCTGAAGAACCTACGCCATAAGTTTCCACATAATTTAATGTCCAGTTATGTTGAAGCTCCAAAAGGATTGGGGAAGAGAATTGAGCTTGTAGACTTATAAAATGGGAAGTTGAACATAATGATTTCCACTTTTTACAGACAGATGACAATCTTGTACAGTCTGTAATTGGTAGCCTTGCAAATACCATCTCCAACAGATGATCTGGACAACTTTCCCATAGATTATCCATTGAAGAGTAGAAGAGGAAAGGTCAGGTGGTCAAGGATACTTAGAGCTTGTGCACACTATCTTGAACTTAGAGGCACACAAACTCTAATCTCCTCAGGATTTCATCGCCCTTTAGCTAATACACTTAATAAAAGCTGTAATGTAACGAATCTTGAAATTTTATTTATATTTTGAGACAAAAAAGAGGTGAAGAAAAATCTAAACGGCCATACATCCAAAGCTCTTCTTCCCTTTTCACCTTATATATTCTGAAATGCAAGAGCAAAACAGTATGTCGTTCCATCTTCCATGGAGAGTATAACAATAATTTTGTCTATTAGCGTCGTTGTGAATTAATGAATACCATGAATGATCATAGTTTAATTTTCCATGGAATTTCCATCATTTTCAAACACATGTAGCAGGTTAAACATTTGATGACTTCTCGTGCCAACAAGGCTATTTATGAGAATGCCAGAATATTAAATTTATTTGTGCTTCGCTGCATTTTTGTATAATTACTAAAATATATTTCCAATGGTAAAAATTGGATATTGTACGATAACAAACTTATAAATTGTATATTTTTGTGTGAATTTGGTTATGATCTTTTTCTTCAAATATTATTATTTTCACAAATTGATCTTGATTTTGAGATCTCTCATTTGGCACTTTATATTCATTTTTCAAGGCTATTTATTTCCATAAATTAATCTTGATTTTAAGATCTCTCATTTGCCACTCTTTTGTGAGATCACAAGTCTGAATTAGCTTAGGCCATTTACATGGTCCACTTTAAATTTCAAAATCCAAATTTAAATCTTGTCGAATCCTTCTTACTAGCCATTGTGATCCAGCCTAACATAGACTTTATTGATTTGTGTGCTATGTTATTGTATTTAAAGGACATTCATTCACCATTATAAATAATGTTAAGTAATTGAAAAATAATTAGACACAATATTAATTATAAAGCGTTTATAGACATACATCATCCTAGACATCCCTAAGAGTTTATTTGTTGTCTTAGATCTTGGTTTATATGCATTGAATCAGTCCTCATAAGGGCCTGACTAGAAAAACTTTCTTTTACTTAATAAGTGCCCAAATAAGGTTTGCAAACATCATTTTCCCACATTCGGATCAGACATAGAAACAAGTGAAGCCAGTTTAAAATTCTAGTCAGATCATTTTTGTGGTTGTAGTTTCAAGTATGCATGATGATTCATTTCTATAAGTGTGGAGATTAATTCTATAATAAAAGATCTCAACTAGAGTAGAGTACATTTAGTTTACAAATTCTAAAACATTTGTCTAACCAACTTAAAATTCTACCACGATATAAAATAATTGTTGACATCTTCAACATTATTTTCTTTCCTCATATTATGTTTAAATCATTTGAATTTTTTAATTAATTATGAATTTATTATTTTAATCTCAACTTTATAATATAGCCAATTATTTATTTAATTAAGATAAGTATTTATATTAAAAGTATTTTATCGACAAACATTTGTATTGAAAAAACAATTCAATGTGAGTCACATCTTTTAAAGACTCATATATAACTTTATACCATGTCATTTTAAATACAAGTACACATATTACCAATAATTCTTTTTTATTTTGTTTATAGTCTTCAAATGTTCTAAATGATTTTATAAAGTACAAGTGGTTTAATAACATACAAAGAAGGGAATTTTTTTTATTGGAGAGCTATAATCTTTTCCTAAAAACCATAGTTCCATGGACTTTCCTGATAGGGGATGTGGGGATGTGGGGACGAGTTTTGGGGATAGAGGGACCAAGGGCCTAAATTTGGGGATGGTGGTTGTGTTGTGACCAGTGGTGATGAGTGTTGTTGCAATCCTCATCATTTAACTATAAATGTCAATCCAAGGCAGTGCCCATGGCTATATGCAATAGGGAGAAGAAATCATTTGAATGCCATGTTTTTTTTTACAAACAAAATTGAAAGGCAATGCATAAAAGAAAATTGCTAAAATCAAATCTAATCTAAGAGCTTGTAAATGGAATGCTTGAATCAAATCTATCCTAAGAAACTTGTAAAAGGGAATACTGAAAATGTAAAGAGCTATAAACTAAATGACTACTAAGAAATGAAACTAAAAACAAAGAGAATGCTTGAATCAAATCTATCCTTAAAAACTTGTAAAAGGGAATACTGAAAATGTAAAGAGCTAGAAATGAAATGCCTACTAAGAAATAAGACTACAAACAAAGAGATTGCTGCTAAAATATTGAACTATATTATTTTATAAACTCTTCCCCCATTTGATTTCTTGATTACAATGAATTTATAAAATTCTTGTCTTCAACTGATTGAAAGATAAGCTTTATGATTGTGCAACCACTTGCTAGAAGATGGGAACATGTGTTAAGAGAAAAAGATAGATCTTTTTTCATCTTGTTGAGTCAATCTTATTTGGTCTTCCAAAACAAATATGCCTATTTTTCAGCCCTTAAACAAGCTCCAAAAAGGCATTTGACTGCTGAAAAAAGTCATGTCTTCCCATTGTGTATCATTAAAGTTCATAAAACAACTCCTAGATGCTTGCAAAATGGTTCAAACTACCCAAAATTGTCTCCTAGATATTCTCCATTTGTTTGCACAATCCAACAACTTGCCTTAACTCTTGGAAATGTCTCCTAGATGCTCTCAACTTTTGTCCAAGTCACCCCAATCTATTTTAATGCTCACAATGGCTGCTTTTACAAATTATGGAAAGGTTCTGGAGCAACCAACAAATTCGGGAACAACTTCAAGTGTTGTCCCCTAAGTTCCAGAGCACCTTTCCACAAATTTCAGAGCAGCATATTCTAGTGATTTTTTCTCTCAAATCACAAACTGGGTTTTTGAGAAATTTAATGGGTTTTGTCACCATATTGTCTTTGAATTTCAGACCAAAAATCTTCAGAACCTAGATTATGATTTTCAAGATATGATGAAATCTTTGACTACTGCAACTAAAAATACCTTACTTTCATCATCATGCTCGGTCTTGATAACTTCATAATTAGGTAAAATATAAATTTTTACATGGCTAAAATATGAGTCATTATTTTGTCTCATCAGGTGGCAGTAGGGCGGTGGCATTGAAATACATATAGCACTTGAAAAATAGTTATTAAAAAGATGTATTAAGTATAAGAATTACAAATGAAACTTTGGCAAACTAGTTTTAAGCATTGAATTTTTAAGTGAACACAACTTGACATCACTCCTCTTCTTTCTCTTCATCTTGCTCCTCCTCAACCCTTTTTCTCTTCATCCCCTCTCTTTCACATTACAATTGTAGCTTTAACTCACACACACACTATTAACTTCTTGCTGATTTTTGTTTTCTGAACTAAAATGAGGATAAGAGGTAGTTTTATAGAGTTTGTGGGGTTTGGGTGGGGCCCATAGGCTATTAGAGTTTGGCCTTGGGCACAAAAAAAATTGAATTTTTACAAATGATATGTTTTGGTCATTTGGTCACATGAGATGTTTGGGTGTCTTTGAGATGATCCAAAGACAACTAGGATTCCCCTATATGTCTTGGACACCTCAGTTTCCTAGAAGTCCTAGCGTCATCTTGGAGATGATGGTGTTGGTGGTTGGATGGTGGCACTGGTGGGGCATTGGTGGGGGGTTGTCTCCCCTAATTCCCCAAGTCTTCATGATGAGGATGTCGAACAAACATGAGGTTTTTCAGGGGGTATGTATCTACATGGAACACTACTAAAAAAATATTTAGGTGTAAAGGTAACAATCCTAGTAAGTTGCTTACTCCCTATCTAGAATTGCAAGAGAAAGATGAGGTAACAAATTGATGGGTATGTGCAAGATCATGATGGGCCAAAAAGTGGCGATATCTAAGTGATATGATGGCCCATGTGGCTGATGACTTTTTCTTTACCCAAAATTGATGAAACGAAAAGGGTTTTTAAAGGATATTCTCAGCTTTCCACCAATATAAATTATGATTTACTTTGAATTTAATAAATAATTATTATTCATTTTCTATTGGAATTACGACTAAAGTCTTGATTGATAGGCTGATTCAAAAAAATCTATAGTTTTCAAACTGTATTACATTTTTTGAATCCAAAACATGCATCACATAATATAGGATTAAAAAAAGAAGAATTGAATTTCATGAAGTTTTGACCAAGTTAAGGTGGTCAGACATAAAATTTTTTATTTTTTTTAAAGTTGTAATAAAAAAATCATAATTAATTATTTACTTGGAAATAAATTACAAAAAAATATGCATCACATCGAGACACAAGTCCCCTACTTATATCTAAAATCTTATAAAAAAATATTATCATTTTATTGTGGTTAGGGTGGTCAGACATACACCTACTTCTTATTTTTTCCCTAAAATTTTAAATACTACTACATTGAAATTTCAAATTTTCACCAAATAGATTTAAAAATAAAAAATAAACCTAGTAGTTTAGAAACTACATTCAATAAGCTATAGATTCTATTCTTACACATTTTTGAAATAATATAAATAACTTATTCAAATTTTTACGTCAAGTTGCCTACCTCTAATTTTTTGAATTTTATTGCCACTTAAGGGCCTATTTTTTCCATGATGATCCTGCACATACCATGATTGTATAGTTCTTGTATATAGTATGATTTGATCAAGAAAATACATCTCAAAATCATTCCAGTGTTAGACATTAAACATGTAACTATATTTGAGTTAGAGTATAATATATAGTTGCAATCAGACTAATCCAAACCCGTGTTGCTCAAATTCCAAGTCTAAGTTCCTAGGAAAATATACTATTACTACTTTTAAATCAAATTAAACAAGAAAAGATACCTAAATAAAATTAAAATTAAAAGTAGTAGCCAAGCATTTAATAAAGATAGAAAATTAAGAAAGAAGCCAGGGTGTAGCTGAATTGAAGTCAAGAATAGAGTGTATGCATATGTTGGAGGATATTTCATACCCACAAACAAAAGAAATCTATGTGGTGTTGAAGTCATTGGCTAGGTCGGTGGAGGATGTAAGGGATATATTCTAGACAAAAGCTCTATTCTTTATGGTATGGATGATTAGCTCAAGAAATTAGTTGTGTATCATAACAATGAAAGATTTTTATTTCCTTATGGAATTCTTAGCATCCCTTTAAGTCACACTTCATATATATCATAAATAATCTACTAGTCTCAAAACTATTGCTTCATTTCATAAATAAAAAATCTCACTTACAAGATCAGATTTGTCATCATGCAAGTGAAATTAGCTCATTAACAAACCATGGAGGGTTGAAAGGAAACTCTATAAGAGTGGGCTTCATCTCCTTTCTTTTTGATCTCACTATAGACTTGAGAGGGTATTCCTAAGAGTATACCTTAAAAGACATTAAAATCAAATAAAATAGACAACCAAAAATATCAATAGCCAAATCCAACTTGTTAACTTGGCCCCAAAACTTGTCACTAAACCAAGAAGAACTAGAGATGTCTTAAAACCCTAATATATTTAATAAAAATGTGCTTGATAATAACCCTTATGAAGTAGATTGATTGCATAGCTCTCTTAATGATAAGTCCCTAGTTATATTAGGAGGTTATGGATGCACTACTTGAGTTCTTTTTTCCTACACTATTGGTAAATGTTTATGATTTGTTTAATGATGTGAGATTGGTCAAGTAGAACCAAGATTTGTTTCTATCTTATTTAAACTATAGAGTCACAAAAAATAAAAATGGAAACAATAAAGAATTATTTTTTATAAAAACTACATCACATTACCATTATTATACATCAAATATAGTTAGTAATCCATAAAAGAATTATATATGTCGAGATGAAGAAAACATATGATTATTACATTGTTTGCATTATTATAAAATTTTATCACATTTTCAAATTTTCAATACAATCATGTTATCAAATGTGATAAGAGGGAACTTTAGAGGAAAAATGATATTCTATTGGAGATAAACAAACCATTCTGGAGACATTATTTGCACAATACCCACTTCATTATATCCTTCATGTGCTCCATAATTTCACTTCCTTTGTGCAATTATATGTAGCATGATTGAAATCCTACACAAACCCCCTACACCTACATGGTCTCCAACCACCACTAGAAGAACCAACCTCTCCTCAAAATGACCAAAAATATCATCATATATAAAAATAACCATTGACTCTTATTCACCATTTCTTTACGTTGACTATCTGGAATGAATGCCCAGGCCTCACTACTAAATAATTTGAAGGATACATTAGGATTTTTATGAGACCAAGTTGGCACCTCATAAGTCATATTTTGCACTACCTTGTGTGACATACGGTTTTGAGTATAGTTGGCACAATTGACAACTTCAACCCCAAAAGTTGGAGCCATAGATTGAGACTGAATCATAAATTTGGCCATCT
This sequence comes from Sequoiadendron giganteum, assembly GCA_007115665.2. Classification (NCBI taxonomy): domain Eukaryota; kingdom Viridiplantae; phylum Streptophyta; class Pinopsida; order Cupressales; family Cupressaceae; genus Sequoiadendron; species Sequoiadendron giganteum. The sequence goes on along the minus strand of CM021100.1, from coordinate 285,348,337 downwards.
CCTATAAATTATTATTCTTCCTCTTAGTGACACCATTCTATTATTCATATTGTGGAGTTTAAAACACCTAAAAATGTTTGGGACAAACTTGCAGAACTATATGGTCAAATCAATCAATTTAGAATCTTGCATCTTCAAGTAAATCTACCATCACTCTCTCCTGATGCATTTACTACTATTCAAGATTTCATTGGAAAATTCAAAATGATTTTTTCACAATTGAAATAATGTGGGCATGATAAATTTGAAGAAGCGGGCATGTGCAAGATCATGATGGGCCAAAAAGTTGCAATATGAAAAAAGTAGCATTTTTCGCTCGCCAAAAAATGCAAAAATCTCGAGTTGAATTTTTTTTGGGTTGGGTGTCATTACATTGCTCCATAGGAATGCCCAAGCCTAAGTTTTACAAATTGGATATCCGATTTGGGGTCGGACAATATTTGAAAAACATTTAAAAATGTATTGTGGCAGTAAGATTTTGCTGCCACAAATCAGATATCCAATTTGTAGCACATATGGATCCAGGAGTAATTAGGAGGTGGAGGTTGGACAAGATATATATATATATATATATATATATATATATATATATATATATAGATAGAGAGAGAGAGAGAGAGATAATCGAGGGAGAAGGAGGAGGGGAAGAGGGAAAGAAGGGAGAGAGGGAGAGAGAATTAGGAGGGGGGAAGGAGAGCGGAAGAGGGAAGAGGGAAGGGGAGAGAGGGAGAGACAACAGGAAGGGAAGGGAGAGGGGAATATGGGGAGAGAGAGAGAGAAAGAGAGAGAGAGAGAGAGAGAGAGAGAGAGAGAGAGAGAGAGAGAGAGAGAGAGAGAGAGAGAGAGAGAGAGAGAGAGAGAGAGAGAGAGAGAGAATGAGAATTAGGAGGGGGAAGGGAGAGTGGAAAAAGGGGAGAGAGAGAATTAAGAGGGAGAAGAGGGGAAGGGGAGAAAAATAGACAGACAGACAGATAGATAGATAGAGACAAAGAGAGAATTAGGAGGGGGAAGGGAGAGGGGAAGAGGGGAGATAGAAAGAGAGAGAGGAGGGGGAAGGGAGAAGGGAAGAGGGGAAGAAGTGGAGAGAGATAGATAGAGAGAGAGATAGAGAGAGAGGGAAAGGGAGAGAGAAAGAGAATTAGGAGGGGGGAGGGAGAGGGAAAGAGGGGAAGAAGGGAGAAAGAGAGAGAGAATTAGGAGGGGAAATGGAGAGGGGAAGAAGAGGAAGAAGAGGAAGAAGAGGAAGAAGAGGAAGAAGGGGAGAGAGAGGGAGGGAGAGGGAGAGAGGGAGAGATAGAGACATCGATAGAGAGATGGAGGAAGAGAGGGAAAGAGAGTGTGGGACAGAGAGAGATGCAGAGGGGAGAGATAGAAATAGATAGAAAGTGGGAGAGAGAGGGGGACAAATGGACAGAGGGAGAGTGGGAGAGAGGGATATATAGAGTGGGAGACTAGGAGAGAGGGAGACTGGGAGAGAGAGGGAGAGAGAGAGAGAGAGAGGGAGATAGGGAAAGAAAGAGAGGGAAAGACCTGAGAGGAGAGAGGAGAGAGAGTGGGGAGAGAGGAGAGAGGAGAGGGGGAGAGGAGAGGAAAGGAGAGGGAGATAGGGAGAGGAGAGAGAGTGAGAGGAAAGACCCAAGAGGAAGAGAGAGAGAGGGAGGGAGAGAGAGAGGGAAAGAGATAATATTCAAATATTTTATATATTAGTAATATTAATTACTTATATAATATTTTATATATTAACTTAAATTAAAACAAATCGGATATCTGATTCAAATCAGATATCCGATTTGGGTCAGCTAATATAAAGCCAAAAAAGGTCATTTTAAAGTCACTCAAATCGAATAGGGGAAGAAGGGAAGAAGGGGAGAGAAGGGGAGAGAGAGAACCATGAGGGCAAAGGAGAGGGAGAAGGGAGAGAGAGAGAGAGAGAGAATTAAGAGGGGAAGGGAGAGGTGAAGAGGGGAAGAAGGAGAGAGAGAGAGGGAGATAGGATGGGGAAGGGAAAGGGGAAGAAGGGGAGAGAGATGGAGAGAGAATTAAGAGGGGGAAGGGAGGGGAAGAGGGGAAGAAGGGGAGAGAGAGAGGCGAGGGGGAAGGGAGAGGGGAAGAGGGGAAGATGGGGAGAGAGAATGAGAGAGAATTAGGAGGGGGGTGGGAGAGGGGAAGAGAGAGAAAGAGAGAGAATTAGGAGGGGGAAGAGAGAGGGGAAGACGGGGAGAGAGATGGAGAGAGGGAGAGGGAGAGGGAGAGAGAGAGGGGAGATGAGGGAAAAGGAGAGATAACTAGGAGAGAGAGAGAGAGAGAGAGAGAGAGAATTAGGAGGGGAAGGGTGGGGAGGAGAGGGGAAGAAGGGGAGAGAGACCTAAGAGAGGGAGAGACAGACATATATATATATATATATAGAGCAGAGAGAGAGAGAGAGGGGGGGAAGAGGGGAAGAAGTGGGGAGAGAGATAGAGAGAGATAATTAGGAGGGGGTCCAAGGGAGAGGGGAAGGAAGAGAGAGAGAGAGAGAGAGTTAGGAGGGGGAAGGGAGGGGAGAAGAGGAGAATAAGGGGGGAGAGAGAGGGGAGGAGAACTAGGAGGGGAAGGAGAGGGAAGATAGGAAGAAGGGACAGAGAGAGAGAGGAGAGAGATAAAAATTAGGAGGAGAAGGGGAGAGGGAAGAGTGGGAAGGGGAGAGAGGCTAGGAGGAGAGAGAGAGAGAGAGAGAGAGAGAGAGAGAGAGAGAGAGAGAGAGAGAGAGGGAAGATAGAGGAAAGGGAGAGATAGAGAGAGGGAAAGATAGAGGAAAGGAGAGACAGAGGATAATTAGGAGGGGAAGGTAGAGGGAAGAAGGAGAGAGAGAGAGAGAGAGAGAGAGAGAGAGATAATTAGGAGGGAAGGAGAGGGAAGAGGAGAGAGAGAGAGGGAGAGGGAGAGGGAGAGGGAAAGGGAGAGGGAGAGAGAGAGGGAGGGAGAGAGAGGGAAAGAGATAATATTTAAATATTTTATATATTAGTGATATTAATTAGTTATATAATATTTTATATATTAACTTAATATATATAAATATAAATATTTATACATTAACTAAAATATATAAATAATATTTAAATATTATACATAATTCCGTAAGAGATTATTATAAATTATATAAATTATATATTGAATTTTAAAAAGTTCTATATTGTATATTCTCAGCTAGATATATTAAAGTAAACTATAAACTATTTATTGCAATTTTTTAAATCATATATTAAAAACTATATTAGATTTTTTAAAATTATATATAAAAAAAATCAGATATCTGATATGTCTGACACAAAACCTACTACCTAGGGATTAGCCTCAAGTTTTCTTTAGAATTTGGCTAGGACATGCCAATCCTAAGAAGTCAACAAAAAAATGTGTTTAACAGCTTACCTTGTTTTTCTAGACTTCACCCATGTGGTTGACGACTTTTTTTTAACCCTAAATTGATGAAGCGAAAAGGGTTTTCAAAGGGGATTCTCAGCTTTCCACAAATATAAATTATGCTTTACTTTGAATTTAATAAACAATTATTATTCATTTTCAATTTGAATTATGACTAAAGTCCTGATTGGTAGGCTGATTGAAAAACATCTATATCTTTCAAACCATATCACATTTTTTGAATCCAAAAAATTTGTCACATTCTATGCTTTGCATACTATAGGATTAAAAAAAAAAGAATTTCATAAAGTTTTGACCAAGTCAAGGTGGTCAGACATACGAGTTTTTATATTTTTTAGAATATGTAATAAAAAAATCATAATTAATTATTTACTTGGAAAAAAATACAAAAAAACATGCATCACATAGGAGCATGAGTCCTCTACTTATATCTAAAATCTTATAAAAAATATTATCATTTTATTGTGGTTAGGGTGGTTAGATAGACACCTACTTCTTATTTTTTCCCTAAAATTTAAGTACTACTGCATTGAACTTTCAAATTTTCACAAAATAGATTTTTTTAAATATATATATATATATATATAGTAGTTTAGAAACTACATTCAATTTGCTACATATTCTATTCTTACATATTTTTGAAATAATATAGATAACTTATTCAAAATTTTACGTCAAGTTGCCTAACTCTGAATTTTCATTACCACTTAAGGGCATTTTTTTCATGATGGTCTTGCACATACCCAAGCATGTATCTTCTTGATTCTATTTTTAAGTTAAGAGGTCATTATCAAGATTTTCTTCTACTTTTTATTCTACTAAGGATGTCATGGGGAAAGGTTGTATGACGCCTAATTTTGATTTGTTTTGTGAGTGTCTTACCAAGGAGTAGGCCAAGTTGATTCAGATGGATGCACTTCTTAGTTCTAAGAACTAGGATCTAATGATTCAATCTTCAAAAGGTAAAGGAAATAATAATAATAATCCTAAGAAAAAATCTATTGTAGGTAGTGAGTCTCTCTCCAAACAAAAGTAGAGGAATACCTAGAAGTCCACTCCATCTCCTTCTTCTAACTCTATAGATTCTTCTTCCAAGTCTAAGAAAAAGAAAGGAGAACCTTGTTCTTTTTGTGCAAATACTAGGCATGATGAGTCTCATTGTTTCAAGAGACCATAGGCCTCAAAGGAAGCTATGAGGAGACATAATATTTTAGTGTCTAAGTCTTCTTCCTTAGGAAAATAGAAAGCTCTTTCAGCATGTTCCTTTCATTAATGTACTAATAGTTACATTCATGATTCAAGTGCTTCACATCACATGACGAATTCACATGATCTCCTTTATTCCATTGCTCATACTCATACTTCTCAAATTATAGTTGGGAACTCTTCACAAATACCAATTTTGGGGATAAGATTTGTTCAAATGCTAAATGGTTGCATTGAGGATATTCTTCATTTTCCTAATATTTCAATGAATGTACTCTCCATATATTATATTTGTAATTATCATTATGGAGATGGAAAGTCCATTGAGATTTGAAAATAAATGCAAATAATTCTCAACACACAAATTAAACTTTTAATAAACTATATTAACTAGAAACTAACTTTAAACTAATTTCTCTCACTATTCTAGATGTGTGGATGGACAAAAATGTGGTTGGCTTATAATTTTCTCTTATTGGGATATCTGTTGGTTATAGACCGACTACTGATGTTATTCATAGTTGGGATTCTGGTTGTTGGATGGATCCTGGTCTTCACAATTTTGTGGCCTTGATGAATGGTTATTTGTTATTCTCATTTCATTCTATGGAAGATTTTACTTGCATTTGTTAGGGCGCACCCTAGGTTTTTGGTAATAATTTTCTTCATTTAGAAAGTTGGTCTACCAATTTTAATGTTACCAAGCTTAATATGCTTCCTATTTGGGTTTTTCTCCCACAACTCTCTTTTGAATTCTAGGATGATGGTATTCTATAGGGAATTATTAATTATATTGGTAACTTTATTACTTTTGATTATGTCACTAAATCTAGATCCAAATTTATTTTTGCTATATTTTCTGTATTTGTTGAGTCTAGTTCAGAGTTACCCAAATTTGTGAAACTTTGCTCCAAGCTTGGGGTTTGGGAGTAGGAACTTCAAAATGTAACCTCTTGGTTTCACCATGATACTATGCATTCCAATGAAGCCACACCTAATTTGGAGTTTCCTTATCCTCGTTATGATAGGAAAGTGTTGGATACTACAATGTATGTCCACAATGGTAAGATTCTTGATCAAACTATTGTGAGCCCTTCTAAATAATATATATTTTGAAAATTTTCTACTCAAATCAATATTATACTCTTCATAGGTTCTAAATATAATACTTTTGAAAGGTTCTCCATATTATATTATTGAAAGATTAAGCCACGTGGCATGCAAGCACTTCTTGGAATAGCCCATAAATCTTGCAAGCAACTATTGCTGCATGATTGGTTGGCCCTTTTGGGGGGTCCACCATGAGTTTAAAAGGTGGATGATACAAAGTACAACCATACATTCTCCAAGAAAGAAGGTCTCATAATTAGCCAACTGGTACCTCACAAGATTGTAGCATCACTAAAAACTACTTCTAAATATAGCCAATTCTTTTACCAAACATCTCAATACATGTCACCTTCTTACTTCCTTGAGCACATTTTCAAAGCTTTGGCTCCCTTGTACAATGCGAATACTTGACACATATATATTTTGGCTCTAGGTTATGAATACCCCACATAAATGCATTAATTTTCACAAATCATACAACCTACTAGATGGGATGTGCATTTATTTTCTCTATTTAACCTAATGTCTTTTCTAACTAGAAATTCTCAATATAGTCGATCGCTCAAGCACAAATTAGCAGATGTTGCGCAGTTAGCCAGTCATTCTATGGATATATCATTAATGTCAAATTAGCTACAGAGTACTTCATAGTTGACCTAAAATGTGCCAAACAATGGTAATAAAGCCATTTAAAATTAATACAATACTTCTCCTATTGAGAAAGATTCTAGAAATAAAATCTCTCTCGCCTAAAATGTGTGAGGTTGAGGAATCTCTTTCTATTTATAGCAGCAAGGTTATACCTTTTCTATCATTCTTCACAACCTTATCTAGTGTGTATGTTGTAAATAGGCACTCTTATCTATCTTACTTACTTGCATTGTGAGATGGCCTTTGTAGGGGCCATAATAGACCTTCACTTGAAGGTTATAGTGAAACATCCCATGCAAGGATCTGTAAAAGTGGTTAATATGATCCTAGATGTCAATTTCATTAAAAATTTTGAAAGGTATAGGGTAAACATGGACATTACTTTATTTTTTGTGGCTTCCCTTCTCGATCAAGGTGAGCAAAAATAAATGGTGAAGCAATTGGCCTCCAAATTGTTCAAAAAGAAAAATCTTTAAGGGCTAGATAAAACCCTATCTTTAGTAAAGCTTGGTGTTGGTATCCTAATGCCACAAGCTATTCAACATGGGCATGTGGTAGATGGAAGGGTTTAATGGCTTCCTTTCTTATGCAACTTTTGTATAGTCTTAAATTAGTACAACACAAAGAAACAACAAGCATGGGGTGTGGTTTTCTGAAGAAAGTTAATAACTTGGAGACTATCATAGATCTCTAGTCAATAATGGGTTTTGATGCCTCCCCTAATGTTGTGTAAGGATTCCAACTTATCTTTGATTTAAAATCCGTCATATTTTTGTTTCCTCCTTTTTGTAATGTTTTGAGGCTTGTGTTCTTTTTTGGCCTCTTTGTGCCTCTCTCCTATTTCTGGAGACATTTTGTGTTTTTTTTTCTCCCTCAACTACACTTATGCTATAATATTTTATTATACTCTTATGTATTTCCACTTATTATCAATATATATACTTTAGGCTTCTTGCCTTTTATTTAAAAAAAATAAAATTATTTCCCTCCAAAGAACAACTAAACACTAGTTTGGAGGATTTATTATTCTATTTTAAATTCTTATATGCATTCATATACACATCTCTCCTAAGAATTCACCCTTGGCATTTCATTCATATTTCACACTTTAACTAGCACACTAAAAGAAACTTAGATTTACAAGAGCATATGCATGACTAACAAACATTATCTTCAAACACTTATTCATTTTTGTCTTATTGAATTAGGAAAACATGTCTCCTTATAACATAATAATAAACCTATCAAGATGTTTTAAAAATCACTAGTCCTCAATTGAAAAAGAAAGTAAAGAGTATTCTAATTCAATTTTATAAATCCATGAGTATAGGCTCAACCCTAATCCTTAAACTGTATCCTATGTAGTGAGGATAGAATATTCTTATTTCAAGGTGAATGTCATTTGCAGTAGCAGATGAGAAATATGATGAAGAGATAATTTCATTTTTGTTTTTTGATGATTTGATTGAGTCTCAAATACTTATTGTTTGGTGTGTTATAGATGAATGTGATAGCTACAATATAAAATTGGAAAGTGTATTATAGAATCATTTGTTGGTAATCTATTGGATGGTTGATTGTAGCTCAACATTCATTTTATATGGAAGATTAAATTTCTAAAATTTCCCTGAAACATGTAAAAGTTAGAATGCCATTTATTATGAATATGATTAATTAGGAAAAGAAAGGTTTTGAGGTGATTAGATAGTTATTAATATTAATTAGAATGTAAAATGATTTATATTGTATAAAATTTGATAAATAGTGTTATTTAAAAAATATTATTATTTAGATTTTATATTTCATTTTATCTCTTTATTTCTATCTTTCTCTCTTTCTTTATTTCTCTCTCTCCCTCTATCTCCTTCTATCTACCTCTATCTATTTGTCCCTCTTTCTCTCTCACTCTATCTTCATATGTACCTCTATCTTCTTCTCTCACCATCTATCTCTAGACATCTCTCCCTCTCTCTATAAATCCATCTCTCCTTCTCTCTCCCTCTCTCTCTCCCTGTTTCTATACCTCGATATTTATCTCTCTTTGCCTCTCTATCTTTATATCTCCATATTTATTTTTCCATCTCCCTCTACCACTATATCTCTCCCTCTCTCTACCTATTTCTATATATGAAATCCTTTATCTTTATCTTTCTATCTCTCCCTCTCTATATAGTTATATCCTCCATCTCTATCGATCCCTCTCTCCTCTCTCTCTTTATCTCTCACTCTCCTCCTCTCCATATCCCTCTCCTCTATTTTCATCACCATCTTCATCTCTATCTCTATCTCCTTAACCCACACACTCTCTCTCAATCACTCTTCCCTGCTCCATCTCTCTTTCTATACCTATCTCTTTGTCTCTCCCTATTGCAAACTTAACATGAGCCTATTGGTAATGGAGCTTGATTATCTTCATGAGTGAGAGATTTTGTTTAGTTGTGTTTGTATCCTTATAAGTGGATGCATAGTTGATTTGAAGTTATCACTTCTCCATTGATACCTTTGTTGCATAAACAACATCTTTTGATAAATGTCCTACCAATTGACCTCATGTACTACACAAATGTATGCAAAAAATAGACCAATTTTTTCCCTAATTAAGTTTCCACACCTCTTAAATGTAATGAAACCATTTTTTTTCCCTAATTAACCTTCCACACCTCTTCAACGTACCTATTGCACACAAGGTGTGGTTGCTAGTTAATTTCTAAATTAAGATTATACATTTGAAAGGTTGTAATATGCAAATTAATAATATTTATTTTTAAAAAACAACTCTATTCTTGAAAGACTCTAGTTTGTAAATTAATAATATATTCTTGACAGATACTAAATAATAGGTTTTGGAAAGTCAAATCAATATTATACCCTCAAAACACTAACTAATATATTTTTAAAATTTTCTAATTTTCTAATTAATATTATACTCTTCAAAAGAGTCCAAATATAATATTTTTGAAAGGTTCTCCATATTATATTATTGAAAGATGCTAGTCTACAAATTAACATTATACTCTTGAAAGCTTTTGTCTACAAGCTAATATTATATGCCTGAAATGTTGTATTCTACATAATAATATTATATTATTGAATGATTCTAATATGCAAATTCATAATATATTATAAGAAAATTGTAATATATGCTTTCCTGCACTGCGATTCTGCGTTTCTTCCACCTGATTATCCCACATATAGCAGCCAAAACCAGTAATGCCTGTCCAGTATAGATGATACATATTTTATAAATTTTAATTAATTACTATTCTAATAAAAGCGCATCTAAGATGAGGATCAAGTTTTACAGATATTGCCGAGAAAGACAACAAAAGACCCAAAACAATAATAACATACAGTGAAATGGTCGTGATCTTTCTCGTTCCAGTTTTTTCTATAAATACCTTCAGTTACTACTACTCTCTTCAATTCAAGTATTTGGAAAAAATGGATGTAACCACCACAAATTCAGTGATAATTCGTCCTGCATGCGATATTCCTAGTGAAGAGTTATGGTTGTCAAATGTTGATTTGTTTGTTAGATACTACACTCTCACCTTATTCATTTATGGGTCAAAGGAAAGATCTGACATCTGTGTGTGGAGGAGACTGAGAGAAGCGCTTCCCAAGGTGTTGGTGTATTTCTATCCTCTGGCAGGCAGATTATTGAATGACAGCACCAGAGAAATTGCTATCAATTGTAACAGCGAGGGCGTTGTGTTTCTGGAAGCAGTCGCCGCTTCAGATATCAAAGACTTTGGAGATTTTTCTTCACGTTCACAGCTTGCGTCGTTGGTGCCCACCATCGATTACAGCCAGAGCATCACCTCACTGCCACTGCTTATTATTCAGGTAACCATTCCCAGCTAATGTTTAGGAACTATTGAACTATTCTGCGTGGTATATTCTATGTTTTATGTCTTGATTTGTTTAGGGGTTCATTTGATATTAGAAAGTTTTTTTTAATAAGATCTATTTATTTATCAATGTGATTTTGGATGAACATCTAAATAAGTTAAAGTTTAGAATGCTTTGTTTAAACTAAACCTCATCAGTTAGTCTTAAACAACACACTCTAAGTTTTGACTCATTTAGGTGGTTCATCTGAAACCACACAGGTTTCTCATGTAGAACTCATCTATTAGTGTGATTTAAGATGAGCCACCTAAACAAGTCAAAGTTTAAAGTGTTGTTTAAACCAGACTTCTAATGAATGATGTGTTAGATTCGGCTCTAAGAAAATTCACCATCAACAATTCACAGTCAACAAATTCATCTGGTAGAAAATTCACCACCAGCAATTCATATCATATTACTGACAGTGTATTTTCTATCAACTGAATTTGTCATGACAATGAATTGTTGACCATGAATCATTAAAAATGAATTATTGACAGTGAATTTGCCTGAAACCATTAGATACTATTCATACTGATTATTTATGTTTGAATTTCAGGTGACTAAGTTCAAATGCGGAGGGGTGACAGTAGGAGTGGCATTACATCATGTTATGGTAGATATGGTTTCCTTTTTACATTTTCTGAATGCATGGTCTGACATGGCTAGTGGGATAGATGCGATGGTACCTCCGTATATTGACCGTACTCTGCTCCGAGCACGAGATCCTCCTCAACCTTACTTTTCTCATCTAGAATACCAACCTTTCCCAACCCTTCTCCACGAGGAGGGACTGGAAGAGAGACAACTCCCACTTTCCTATGAACGATTTAGGGTAAGCAAAGAACAATTAGATTACTTAAAAGAAAAGGCCAGAGATAATCCAAGTAAGGAACCCTTCACATCTTTTGTAGCATTTTCAGCTCATGTTTGGAAATGCGCCTGCATTTCAGGAAATCTACTGGACAAACAGGAAACTAAATTATTCATTCCTGTCAATGGGCGAGAGCGCATCCACCCAACATTACCTCCTGGATATTTTGGTAATGCTGTATTCCCTACTTCTGTAATTGCTATTTCAGGAGAAATAGTGTCACACCCAATTTGGCACATAGCTAAAAGAATAAAAGATGGAGTGGAGGAGAAGAATGACCAATACATTCGCTCTCAATTAGACTACTTGGAATTAAACCTTGATAAAATGAAAGGATTAAGTGGACAACAAATGTTGTACCCTAACTTGATTATCAATAATTGGGCTTCTTCGTCCATACATACAACAAATTTTGGGTGGGGGAAGCCTTTATTTACAGGAAATCTGGTAGATCTACCAGAAGGATTTTGTTTGATTAAACGTAATTCTGAAGAGGATGGAAGTCTAATGGTTGAGATGACCTTGCGGATTGATCGCATGGATCGATTTTGCAAATTGTTTTATAAATTCTTTGATGTAAACTCTGGCATCAGTAAACTATGATTTGGAGCCATCCTAGAAGCCAAACTAGTCAAAATCAACAATTCCATGGCAGATTTCTAAATGTTGTATGTGATTTCTTTCAAACAAGAAGAGTTGGAGATTTCAAGCTTATAGATTCGATGTTTTTGTATTTAAGGAAAAGGTGATTTGACTATAAAAGATTGTAAAAGATTATGTATGATGTTTGTTTTCGTAAATTATTTTATTGGAAAGTGGATTGTATTTGAACGAGCTCAACGGTATGTGGAATCTTTACAATTATTTCATCGAGTCTTACTATTTAGTATGCAACATTCATTTAAATTGGATCCTTCCTCGAGTGAGCTTTATATTTTAAGTTAGCTTAAATTGTTTAAGAGGTATCAGATCTTGATATTGTGTCATTTTAGTTTTATATTTTAAGTTAGCTTAATTTGTTTAAGAGGTATTAGATCTTGATATTGTGTCATTTTTGGATTAAAGGGGATTTCACATGTTCTTAAGGATAGTGAAGTATGTTTTGATTCATAAGAAATATGAGGTAATCATTGATAGTTGAGTATATTTGGATAAATAGATTTGGAGAATTATATCTAGTTGGAAGCATAAAGTCATGTTTCACTTGTGGACCATTTACGGAATTTAATGTTAGGAAGTATTTGTGAGATAAGGGGGATTCGTTGCTCATGAGTCTCTTCGTTCTCAAGAGAATCCCAGGGAACGAACTTCCCTTATTCACCTCAACATAAGCTGAATGAAAAAATTACAAAGAAAATGTATACAAATTAATTATTAGAAAAGACTACTTTTGATCCCGAAAGAGTAAAGCTTCTAGATTTTTGCCTCCGATAGAGGAGCTCTCGGCCAAAGGACAACAACTTGGATTTAGGAAGTCAACATGGTGTACTATAGTTCAAATGGTGTGTTGGAGTCCCAAGCAACAAAGTGCTAAAATGAGAAAACCAGAGCTTCACCTTCTAACCCAGATCCGAAGTCCGTGTAACAGAATAACCAGATAAAGAACAAAAACTATGAGAGAACACAAGGAGAGCTTGGAGAGAACTTACTAACAACCAAACATCTGAATCTTCACTCCAAGCTCCACTTTAACAACCTGCACACAAGGCGAACAAGGGAAAATTTTGGGGTTTGTATAGGGGATTGCCTCAGTTGAACCCCCGTTTTGGTGTTCCCACCTCTAGGGACAGCTAGATAGAAAGAGTGTAACCAAAATGGACAAAAGGAATGGTGAAAGCAAACCCCGATTTAGGTGGAGAACTTGCACCACCAAGTAACAAATGAACAAGATATCTAATCTATTCACAAATAGAAAAGAGTGAGAGAGCATTACCAATAGGCCTCGGCCCCCTCTTGAACACACAAATGCACTATTGAATGCTTGCTAGAGAGCTTTTGTTGTTGGAGGGACCTCAGACCAACAAAGCTTCACTTGTAGAACTATTATTGTCAAGAGATTGAGGAGTGAAGTAGAAGATAGAAGCTTGAATGAGTGAATGAACCCCCAAATTAAGAGAAAATGAGGGGTTTTGTTGCATGTTAGGGCGACAAAGAGCCATTGCACCCGAAAACTTGACTGTTGGGACATGTGTCAAGAGCCAATTCAAGATTCCTCATTTAAAACTCAAAAAATAGTAATGACGCTAGCACACTGCATAGATGTCTATGCATCGTGTAGGCTTTTTGGGAAACGTGTCATCAAACTACTATTGCTTCGCCATTGGACCACATGGAGCTAGAATTAAAATTTCAACCCATGGGATTTTTTCCATTAATGCATTTAGGTATCATAAATGCTAGGCAAAGTGCTAAAATGTGGAACTACCCCTAGGTGCAATTATGTGACATTACAGTATTAAAATATGATGACCTTTGATTGAATATTTTTCTCTAATTGAAGGTTCTTATATAGAAGGTTGTGGAAAAACCACTTGGACATGACCTTCAATTGTAGAACCTTCAATCAATGATCCTTCAACAAAATTTGTTCTCTAATTATATATATGAGATTACCTAGCTTTAAACTAGCTATATATATGTTGGGAAAACCTACAATAGTGAGTCTGACTTATGGGACATCAAAAATTTAGATTGGGAGGTGGAGAAAATCTACCAAACACCTTCATTCAAATTCTTTTTCTTCAAATGAAGGTACCTTTAAATGAATACGATGTATGCATCATCTTCATTTGAAGGTCCTTTTAAATAAGCAAGGTTGTTTTATTATTTTCATGGGTCATTAAATTACATTTGAATGAAGACCCCTTAATTTGAAGGTTGTATTTTAAAAGGTTTCTTCTGGCCCTAATGGTCCATTATTTGGAAAAAATTGTGTAGTAGATTCATCACCACAACATCTCAAAACATGTGAAATCCAAAACCTACCACCCTAATGTCACATCTTACCATGTTGATGCCACATCAATCATCCTATGCTATGTGGGATGTGAACAAAATTTGAGAACTATAGACATGGATGGCTAGGGCTAGTGAGGGAGGAAAATGAAATTTGGAGCTAGGAAAATTCAAAATATGTAGTTCAAAAAAATTGATAGAATTATATATTTTTTATTAATTTGAATTAAATGTGTATTTTTATTTTGAAACCCTAAATGCATTCTAAAACCAAAAAATTAAAACCCTAAAACAATGAAATTTAAACCATAACCCTAAATGTATACACTAAAACCTAAAATATAAACCATAAATCCCATCTCCACCAAAGATAATAACATTCATAATCAAGTAAGTGGGTAAACATAATTTGTTCAATCTAGCCACAAAAAAAGGCACCACAAAGAGCTAATTTATATGTTCTTTTATCTCATTGTAACATGTGTTATATAACATGGATGCTCACTCCTATTATATTTATTACTAAAATTGCAACAAAAGCTAAAATCTTGAGAGAAAAGGTATACTTTTGTCTCAATATGCACCCTCTACCATCTAGATGTGTAGTCTAACATGCTTATTTTGTAAATCTATGATTACATAAATGAAATGGATATTTTGTTCACTCATCATTCTACCCACCTTTGTTGCATGCCTTTACCTCCATCTTTCATATGTCATATTTAAATTCCCTTTTTAGTTTAAATTTTCATATGCACATTTTATAATTATTAAGAAATTCAATCTATAAGAGTGTAGTCTTTTAAATTTTTCTAGTTATCAAATAAAGAAGCAACACTTTTCATGAAGTCTTGCATCACAAGTAGTCAACATAATTACTATCACAATTTTATGTTCATAGCTAAGATCTATTCAATGGTATCCAAAATTTATGACACATTCTAAATTATATATTCTCATATAATATTGTAGGTATCTTGATATTTTTTCAACAAGAATACTTATTAGTGTAGATATTTGTATATATCAACCATTGAATCTACCTTTACGTACCTACCATTTCTTAACATCCTTAGGAAGAATTTAAAATAAAATAAAATAACAATGACTATTTTAATGTCATCATAAACAATAAAAATGCATACACATGCCTAAACTAACTATCACGAGCCATTCATGTACATTTTCCTTACATTTCACATTTTTTCTATATATATGATTACAATTTTTTGTGTATGATACATAAACAAGATGTAGAAAGGTTGACAAAGACATTCAAAAAATAAGTATAAAATCTATAATAACAACATGAAAATACATAATATCATAACCATACCATGTGGGAGTTGATACCATCACATTACATTATAGTTAGTATAGTACAAACATAACATCATCTTAAAAATATTTTTTACATATTTACAATTGCATAAGGCAGGATTGAAATAATAATTTCATTATGATGTAGGAGCATCCTATGGGTCATATAATCTTGCTTTACTAAAAATATTTTCTTTTTATTTTTAGTTTATGTGAATCTTCTATGTACCTAATATTTTTTAATGTTATGTGTTTTATTTTTGTATGTGAGGTTGGTAAACCTACACAATTTTTTCACCTTGCACAACTTATTTGTGTCTTACACAAATTTGAATTCACAAACACCATATGCATTTTTTTCCACATACACTAATATGCTAAGATGATAGCTTGGTGGGCCTTGCATAAGATTTTACTGTGCCAAAATTTATATATATTTTTTTATATCATAATGTATTATGCATACTTTGCATATTTCATATTTCTATGTTATTTCACAAGCTAGTATATCATTTGGATTACAAGATAGGTTGTCACATAAAATTTTGGCTTCTTTCATAATCACATCATAACTATCCATGTATCATTTTACACAAAGATTAAGAATTGCATGAAATAATGAGTTCAATGTATATGTGTTGAAAATTCCAAATGTCAACCATTATCCATGTATTCAATCAATTCTTTCAAGTGACTAGTCTACTATCAATGTAAGTTACAATGAAATTAGAGCTCAATATAATTCCTTAAAGCATTAGTCATTCAGTAAATTATAAAAATATCTAAACGTATATTTAATTTTTAGTTACATTTGAAGCATAATATTCTTTGTGATTCATTATAAAAAACTTTGAGGGGTTGAAAAATAGAGGGTAGCACTTAGGCTAGGAAGTTCAGAGAAGGACTAGTATTCCAAGAGTACATTTGTTTATTGGGTTTTTCCATGCTTGGGTATATTGTATTGCATATATTCAATCCTTAGGGGATTTTATTTTTTGGTATTCATGTTGATGGAATCCATGTTTAATAAAGTGTGTGTAATATATTTAATAATTTAATAAAGGATAACCTTTCTTGCATTTTCTTTATATTTATTTTGTAATTTTATTGTGATTATATGCACTTGTCACTAATTTTTCACTTGACTTATGATGGTTATGAATCAACTTCTATGGTGTTGATGGAAGCCTTTACTCTTTCCCTATAGGCATTAGAAATGAATCCAACATGATATTTGAACATAATGTGAAACTCCACAAATTAACTTTTTTGTAAGGCCCCGCCCTATATGCAACCACTACAACCTTAATTTACTATGTGTATTACATTGATTACTAGTGAATCACAACAAAGATGATGAATGAATTATGTGTTTTCATTATTGTATTACGTTAATAACCTTAGGGTAAACTTGCACTGTCTAATATATATCAAAGGGTAACATGTTTAGATAATAAAATGGAATTGGTTATTGCATTATGCATTGCTTCAAGTAGGGAATAATTAACCTTTGTGTCCTATTGTGTGTTTTATAAGTGAGGATTGCTATCTAGCTAAATGAATGTTATAATTTAAATCTCTAACTTCTCAAATTTGCATCTTATAGAAATATAACAAATGATTTGGTGATATGGAAATTGAAAATGAGCACCTAGTTTAGCTAGGGCTAATGTGTTATGGTGGAGATGAATATGATTTATGAGTCACATTTCAATGAGATATTTTATTTAATATGAAGCTAGGAAGGATATTTGAGTTAGATCTTACTTGATGAATACAAATAATTTTTATGTCCCTTAAGGTGGATACTGGTAGTGAGTGTGACTAGAATATTAACAACTTTTGAATGATGACTACAACTTGGTATGCATGGATGAAACATCGATCAAGTATAGTAAGGCCACAAGTTTGTGGAAGAAGTGAGTAGAATATATTCTATATCTAATTGAGTAGTAATCAACAATAATGAATAATTAGATAAAGGTAGATTAAGTGGATAGATGAATGATTCTTTCTAAGTTTTAGTATTTAACTTATTAAAGATGGATTTTGATTGATATGCTTGATAGACATGAATGGCATATGAAATTGGGTGGATAGTCAATAACTAATTATATATTGTGGTCCAACTAATATGGATTTTTGTATTAATGTGGCCTAACCTTACTAATATGTTGGATATAGATGGTGTAAGCTAATGTGTAGGTATAATAAGTATGTCAAGGTAAAAAGGAGGACCATATAGACCTAAATTAATACCCCTTTTGTAAAACCTATATTAATTTTTGCATCAGATAAAGTTACCCCTGACATCATGGAGGTATCACTAACATAGTTAGATTTCTCGATTGATGAATAACCAAGTCCTTGATATTTAGGATAATCAAAATACTGTACTAGTTCTAGAATAACCTATTCAGTAGGCCTAATCCTTTTCCTTTATACTGCAAATTCTTAGACAAATCTTGTTTGAAATAGGATATTTGTTGTTATGATAACAAGATGTTAACTCTTTTTTGTACTGTTGGGAATCATCAATGGTGTTTATCTTCTCATCAGTGAGAAAGTTGGCTTTGACAAAAGTGTGTGATCCAAGTTGATAGGCTATGGGTTCCTTCTTTGCCTTTGTACTTGTTTCTTCAAAAAAAATTGAGATACCTTCATGGCATCCTTCGAATTCATCTAAAACTTTATTATTTTCAAATATTTCTAGAGAGAAACATTCTTGTTCTAGATGAACAAGGAAGAGATCATCTATGTGTCTAGTGGAAACAAGTACCTCATCTATGAAAATGGAGGTTATCGAAATATGGATGGGGTCAACTTTGATTCTGGAATCATGGATGACATGGAAAGGAATAATGGGTTCTTGATCAAAGATAAGATGAGATGGTAGGATTTGAATAACTTAATTTTGATTAATTTTAGGGGCTTCTACTTAATGCTTTGGATAGTTTTCTTGACATAGATCAGGTTTTGATAATGTGGTAGGAATAAAGGACTCGTGGATAGTCTCAATATGTTGGGATGGTGGTAATGGAATTTGAATAGGAATATCTAGAGTAGGCATGGTGGGTGATAGGATGCATGATGGTATATGGTCCAAAATATCATGATTATGGATTGGTTGTGTATCAAACTATGGTTCATCTATTGTGGATAGCCCTTAGGGAAAATCTAGGAAGGCTTTATTAGTGAATGATTTCATTGATGTGGATGATATGGGTTGATATTGTAAAGGTTCCAATGATGAAGGAATGGAAGGGTCTAGATGTAGGCTTCCTGTGAGCATGCTTCTTCAAGATGTCCTATCATGAATTCAAATGAGGTGGAAACATCATGGCCATCACTAGACATAGGTAACTGGTTTTGATCATGATCGGAAAGTTCATCTTGATATATGCATAATGTTTCACTATGTGATCCATGGATATTACTAATATGATAATTTTGTAATGAATTTTCAAGATGATCTTCAATAGAGATATCTCCCATGTGTATCAAGTCCTGAATAAAGTATTTCAATTTGAAAAAGTTGGGAGTTTTGTGTCCTTTTACCCCATGGTAATTGCAGAAATCCATTTCATTCCACCAAGATGGTTTGACTTGTGGTTTAAATTGGTCGATTTCTAGTAGTGTTATTAATTTTCACTGCATAATTTTTCAAAGGACTGATTCGATGGGCTCTCCTAAAGGAGTGAGTTTTCATCGTGGGAAGTTGTTGATACTACAAGGTGATAGTTATGTGTTATCTTATAGGTTTTTTTATGTTTGAATGGTAGGGGCATTTGTAAGCTTAATGGGAGTTGAGATTGTTGAGCATTTTGAGCATGAGGAGAAGGTGGCATGGGCATTGCCCTGTCAAAAAGATAGGGACATATGTCCTCTATTGTATAGCTCTCTTTCTGTGCCCCCCTATGGAAATTTTTCACTTATAAATTTTGAGTTTGCAAAGCTAGATTGTTGAGATTTTTGTGGGAAGTTCATTGATTGCCTTGTAAGTGCATACAGGATGTGATAATTTTTTACCTTGGAGGTGTGATGGATTTTTAGTGGGATAGATATTTTGATTATGTTCATGTATGATGTAGTAAGGATTGTAGTTGGGAGCATGTGGAGGCTATTTCATCAAGTTGGTGATGAGTGTGGAGAATGTAGGAGCTTTAGTGTATGGGCTAGATGTGGTGAATTATTTTTGAGGTTTTATGATAAGAGTAAGATGTGGATTGTGAGGGAATATTTTGATCAAATTGAATTATGTTGTAGTTACATGATGGAGGTAGTGTTGTGAAGTCATGTCTTTTTTATGGATGTTTTGGTTTCAAATTGGATTTGAAAATAGACACACTAAGTAGATTTTTGAACGAAATTTGATGTGGATGTATTGTAAATGGATGTAGGATATGAAACCTAAAGAAGAAAACAGTTCACTAGATCTCAATTTTGATTTGATTTTGATTGATAATCCTTTCTTTCCTAGACTAATGAGTCCAATAAAAGGAATATGATAGGGAACTTGTAAACTTAGGGATAAACTAATGACCACTAAGAAAACATGTTCATAGATACTGATACTAATTTAACAACTTACTTGAGAATGATTGTTTTCTAAGAAAATGGCTAAACTAGGGGATACTAATAAGAGATCTAAAAGACAATGTCTAATTTTGGTTTGATAATAGATGAGTTGTTTTTTATTGATTATGGATGAGGTTGTTTCTTGGTTGAAAACTAATGGAGTGTATTTCTAAGAAGATCCAAGATGAAGGGATGACGTGAGATGTTTGATTTTTTGTTGTTGTTTCTCAAGGAGGACTGATTATTCTTGTAGGTTTGTCAAATAATTCTTTGATCATCCTAATTGGTGACTAACTATGTGATAGAAAAATTTAGAAACTAATTTTTTACTATTCTAGAAATTTTGAATGATAATTAAAAAAATCAAAACACACTCAAAATCACTACAATATCAAAAATAAAAGAATCAATTTATGACAAAAGCAATGAACTATCAAAAATAGAAGCATCGATATATGAAAAAATTGATGCAATGTCATAAACAAAAGCCTCAAAATATGAAAAAAGTGATGCATTATTAGAAATAAAAATATCAAAATATGACAAAAGCAACACACTATCAGAAATAAAAGCATCAAAATATGACAAAAGCAATGCATTGTCAAAAAAAAAAGCATTAAAATATGACAACAGTGGCTTTATATTAGAAACATAAGCGTTGAAATATGGTATAGAGGGAGAAATTGTAATTTTTAGACCTAAATCAATCTATGCTTTTACAATTTCTAACTATTTGATGACTGATTTTGATCTGACAAATAACATACAACAACAAAACAATAGCATAAAGGACTGACTCTTTAGATTTTGTAGGATAGATTTTGTGTGTCCTCTTCAACAGATCACACTAATTGGTTGTTGGTGTGAATGGGTTTATTTCCTAACTAGTTATTAGTGAGGGCCTATTCACATTATTATAAGTTTACTTAGGAGTTAAGTTTCCTAGTCGTCATTTCTAGAAGTTAGTTATTATGGGGCTATGTCTCATTATTTACTTTTAGTTATCTAGGCATTTAATAATTCTCTCATGCATTTAATATTTGCATTGAGAATTTAATGTGTGTACTAGGTCATTATGACTTGGTTGTCTCATGTGATAGGATTAAGACACTTATCATGATCTTATCTAATCCTATCTCGCTCCTTGTTTATAGAAGCAAGGTTTCATATGTACATTGTATCAATCAAGCAACTCAGGTGAGATATTTTTTAGTTGTGTAATTCCAATTATATATTATTGCAATTTCGAGTACAACATATTGGCATATCTTGCATCCATTGTTGCAATTTTATGTTCTTTTTTTTACCTCTTGTAGAAGGTTGTTGGTTTTTGCAAATGATCTTGGAGGCTTGAGTCCTTGAGTGAATCAAACATGTTCTATGAGCTATATCTTAGATCCTACATGGTATTAGAACTTTAGAGTTGTAACACACTTTCTCAAATCTGAGGGTGATTTAAGCTTGAGCTTTTTGTAGGGTGCATATAGGATTAAAATGGCATATATATTTTAACTCGTGTACTTTTGAGAAAAATGATTTTTGGGTTTTGTTCAAAACCACAAAATACCATCTCGGTATGTGCTAGATTTTGCAGATAGTGAGTGGATTTTGTGGAAATGGCTATCAAAATATCCCATCACAACTATTTTTTCTTCAAGTGAATTTTGCCCTTTTTAACAAATTGCATGTTCTAATTTTTTTATTCAAAAATGCTTTTTGGGTTTTTCTCGTAGCATCAAAATATTATTTGGGTATCCATTAGCTTTTTCATGCATTGAGAATTTTTTTCAAAAATAAAATCAAAAGGATCATTCTTGCTAACTGTCAATTGATAAAATTTGCCTTTTTAAAAAAATCACAACTTTTTGCCACAATGTCCATTTTGGTAAACAAGATATCGACAGAAAGCTAGTTTTGAGCACTTCACAATGGTGTAGGTCACTTTTATAAATTGTGCCCTCTACACAGATCTAAGGTCATTTTTATTTCCTTTTGTGTGCATTAGGTTTAAATTTTTTTTGCACCTCATTTATATCGCAAATCATTTTTCAATTGACTGATGCTTCATAAATTCAAGTGTTGTGTGATAGAGTGGGTGTTCCATTGTTCCTTGGCTTCGGGTCTACTATTGTATTATCATAATTCCAAATTGAGTCTTTGAGTGACTCTAGTATGGTTTCTAGCAAACAAAATGGTCTCTCTTATCGTCATTTGTGTGGATGAAGATTGATTGGATTTGTGATGGATCATTTCATTAAGGGGGTGCTAAATGGTCTCTTATTCTTTCATCTCTCTTTCGGGGAGGATTTTTGTCCCACTGGGTTTTCTCCTTTTCTTCGTTTCTGAGAGATTTATATTATAGTTGTATATGGGTATCTAACATGTCCTCATAGTTAGGACCCATCTTTGCGTCATTTGCATAATAACTACACTTCCTAAGTTGCACTTATGGGGGGGTGTTGGTGTGAATGGGGTTATTTCATAACTAGTTATTAGTAGGGACCTATTCACATTATTATAAGTTTAGTTAGGAGCTAAGTTTCTTATTTGTCATTTCTAGAAGTTATTTATAATGGGGCCATGTCTCATTATTTACTTTTACTTATCAAGGAATTTGATAATTCTCTCAAGCATTTAGTATTTGTATTGAGATTTTAATGTGTCATAGTTTTTTATGACTTAGTTATCTCATGTGATAGGATTAAAAATGTCATGATCTTTTCTAATCCTATCTCACTCCTTGCCTATATAAGCAAGGTCTCATATGTACATTGTATCATTCAAGCAACTCATCTGAGATATCTTTTTCAGCTATGTAAGTCCACTATATTATTGCAATCTTGAGTATTGCATATTGGCATATTGCATCCATTGTTCCAATTTCATGTTCTTTCTTTTCCCTCTTGTGGAAGGTTGTTGATTTTTGTAGATGATCCTAGAGGCTTGAGTCCTTGAGTGACTCAAACATGTTTTATAAGCTATATCTCAATGCCTATATTGGTGTCATGAGTAGTTTAACAGTAAAAAAACATCATAGATACACAACCTATTTTAGTGGTAGATCGAGATTATCATCTTAGAGTAAGCCCGCTCCATAATACCTTCCAATGAGTGGGTGACTAGAGTATGCCAAGGTCGTATGCCAAGGTCATGTACCACCATGACACCTCTCACCTTGAAAGGAAAATATCCTAATAAGGAATGACGGTCACCTCAACAAAGGTTGGAACATAGAGAGTAACTTCATGCACTGATACTTGTATGTTACACCACTTAAGCTGACAATTAACAAATGGCTCTTAGGATTCAAGATAGCAAGGAGTTTAGTAGGGATCTACTGTGAATGAAAATCCAGTCCATTATTCTCAAGTCGAGAGGAGTCTCCTCTCTACCCATCACCTCCCTGTCTCGATGGACCAAGGATCATGGGACTTGGCTTGAAAAATGTTGGCCACACCTTGAGGTATAAATTTTTCTCTCCCCAATTTATATAGCTTGCAAGGAAACATGCTTGAGATCAAAGAAAAGGGTAATGAGACCCCACATCAAGTCTCACTACTGAATTAAACAGTTAGAGTACAAATTTTGATTTCCAAGATTGTTCTTTGGTGTCGCAAGGGGAGAGCATATGTTAACACTACACCTCATATGTACAACAAGAATCCAAATTAGTGAAGTTTTTTATTCCCAAGATCACAATGTGCAAGGGAAAAGCATGTGTACCACTAATCTAGCAAACACGTAAGATAATTGTTTTTTAAAGGTACCCAAATGTAAATGTGAGTTCAATTTTATCTACAATTAAAAAAATATGTTTTATCTTGTTCATTTTTAAAACCTAAATCGAAAGCTGATAGTTGTAGATTCTTTTTATGCACCAAATTCAAATGTAGAATAAGCTTTAGTGTACCAAATTGAAATTTTCAAGTTGTGATAAATTTTATTGCACCAAAAGAAGTGTGAAATTCTAGATTAATAAAAACCTACAAAACCATTGTTAGTAGTTTTTGAAATAATCTTGTCCCAACATACACCACATGTTGTACAAACATTAGAAAAATCAAGAGAACAAACAAAATTTAGGGTTAATCAAACAAAAAATCATTGAAAAATAATTTATAAAAACATAAAAAACAAAAGCGTTGATATTTACCAATCAGAAGCATTTGGTTTTTGCAAATCAGTCAATGTAATTGGTTTTAAAAGAATCGAGTTCCTACAAAAGTGTCACACTATAACATGCAATTTAAGCATCACAAGATCCTATAGACTTAAATAATCATGGTTTTTAAAAATATATATATTATCCTACATCAAATTAGGGGGTATAATATATATGAGAATTTATCCCTTGACCCTTTCGAATGTAACCATGATATTTGCTTTTCCTCAAAAATCTCCTTAAAGTGTGATTTTCATAATTTTTTAAAATCACCTGCAGCCTTCAAGAAAGAAAATGGTATAAAATCACAAACAACAAGGTTAGTCAAAAAGATTAGAACTTCACATTGGGTTCACCATTTTGTCAACCAAAAAATGAGAATTATAAAGCATGAATTAATAACAACAGCCACTAAATTGTAATTCAAGCTAATACTCAGTCCAATCAAACAATGAAGCATAATCAGCACAATAAAATCAAATAATAAACAATGCAATTACCTTGTGTCAAACTTGCTTTACCTCCATTTCTCTTCTCAAAATTTATGTGCATTATATTACTTTAAGCTCAAAATATTGAATATAGATGAAGGATGCAAAATATTGAAGATTTTTGGTTAGCCTTCAAAGAGAATGAAGGCTAATTTTATAAAAAAGTCTGATTTGGATAGACAATCAGGAATAGGTGGATGATCAAGATCAAGGGTCAAGAATCCTTGAGAGGAATTGATTGATGAGTTAACTAACTGCAACTGGTTGCATGATTTTAATTAACTATTTACATAAGGAATTGATTTCTTCATTAACTCGCACTGAATGAGAGTGAACTAATTTGATTCGGGAAAGAAGTGAAATTGATTATTCAGTGAAGTGGAAGAGAGTGTTCATTAAGAAAGAGGTGGAAATGCATGAATTTAATAATTAATTAAATGAATTAATTATTAAAAGAATGTGCAAGTGAGAATTAGATAAATAAATAAAATATTTTATTTATTATGGGAGAAGTGGACAATGTTGAGAGAATATAGGATAATTAAATAATTAAAGTAAATATTTAATTTAGGAAGTGTGAACGTGGATAATTAAATAATTATTGTAATTTTTAATTTACAAAGTGTGACCATGGATTATTAAATAATCAAGGTAATTATTTAATTCAGAATGGGATAATACATTATTAATTAAATAATAATTATTTAATTAATTAATTTAAAAGAATAAGGATAATTAAAGATGTAATTAAGTAAATAAAGTATATTTAATTAATCAGGAAGAATAAAGATAAAGTGAATTAATTGAATGATATGAAATCATTTAAATAATTAATAGTGGAATATGAATTTAGACAATAATTAAATAATTGAACATTATTTAATCATTAAAAATAAGATGAATATTAGTGTAAAAGTGTTACTCGCAGGCTAGGACAATTTCAGGTATCTACATTTTTCACATCTTTGATACAATGTGGTTTTAAGTGTTGTGTCAAATAAAATTAAAAAGAACATGTTGAGGACCTACCCTAGTATGCCCCAGTGATAGCGGGTTAGCGTAGTGCCCCCTCAAGAAATTTGGCAAAATTTTGAAAAATTGGCCAAATTTACTATCAAGCCAATTTGATGTGCCTAGGTGCGAGAATGAAAAAAAACATGTTAACTAGAAGAAAAAATTAATAAGAAGTGAAGAATGATTAGATATATTAGTATGAACTAAACGGAAAATGATGTATGGTTGGTAGAATAGATTTTGGGCTTTAATTAGTCCACAATTATCATCATAGAGCATTTTATTATCCGACAAGTGGATATATGCACACCAAAGCATGAATTGTGATGGTGGCGTTTGTTTCCATTTGCATAAAGATTTTGATATATGGACAAGTGGCTATATGTGTACACCAAGTTGAGATAGGTCTTGGTGACTTAAGTATCTATTGTCAAGACTAAGACACAACAAACAACAATTATTCTTAAATGTACTAGATATGATAGAACCTTGTCAAAATATGTAAGGAGACATCACTTCATAGCATGATAACTTGAATGCATAAAGGAAATTGATCACCTTATACACATAGGAAGTTATTAATTCTTGAATCTAATCCAATACACACAAAGAAACATACCTTTCATAGTGATTCTTAAAAAACATTCCACCAACATGGCATATTAAAGAAATTACCTTGACCAATTCTTTCTCATCTAAATCATTTTGAGACATCCTCGAGGAACAATGGAATAGGACAATAAGATAAATCAAAATAATAAAAGACTCAAAGATATAACATATCAACAACTATCAATTTCTTGACAGAAAAGATATTTTCTCAATAGTGATAATGCCCATTGTAGGAAAGATGTATCTATTATGACATGATTGGTTTGATAAGATGTTAAATCATATTTGGTAATTGATCAGTATTTTTGTAGACAGTTTAGCTAGAGTCTTTGATCCCTTATTGTTTCATGAATATTCAATGTGTTGGGAAGTTGTGTAGTTTGTGTTTATTTAACTCTTGTGTCGAGACAATGGAAATTTATTATGGATATGGTAGATGATGCTATGTTTTTTGATTTTCTGGAAATTTATGAATCTTTTTGGAGTTTTTAGGATATCTAAATGTTTTTTGGAATTTTCTAAAAAAAAATTACATTTTTGGATTTTTAGAAATATCTTAAATTTGTTTTGGATTTTTTGATGATGATTATGATAGAAGATAAAGATATATCAACATAAAGGGATATACATCAATAATCTTTTGAGATCCTATTGATAGCCAAGCTAAAATTAGTTGATTTGATTGAATGCTTCTCAATAGTGATAACATTGTTGAGGATACACAACAATGCAAGGATAGTGTTGTCAAGATAGGAACAACATGAGGATTAGGAAGGATACATCCCAAGATGATGATTGATTGATCAGATAAGATTTATCAGGATTTGTAGCCAAGCTAGGAACATAATTTGTCGAATATTTTGATACCACGCTGAAGCATTAGCAAGTTGCAATTGATATGTATTGTTTGGGTTGTTTGGATGATGCCTAGATCACAATGTGAGCTAGAAAAAATAGATCAAGACTTATTCTAAAGCATGATGTAAGTTCCTACCCCTAGTTTCTAGCAATGTATGGGACACTATGACTAGATGCCTAAACTAGTGTGATAGAATAAGGGATTTCACTTCTAAGGAATATCTCATTATAGGATAACATGTTTGACCCAAGCAAGATGTTTGGATAGTGCTATCTGAGGATATGGCATGGGATAGTATATATTCAAATAAAAATGACCATGTCATGATTTTTCAAAAGATTTTTTTTGAAGTATATGCCCCTAGGATTTATCAAGATCAAGATGAATAGGGAAGATGGATGCAAATGGAATGGATGGATCATAGATTTATTATGGATGGAATGGATAGGATGCTAGATTTATTATTGATAAGATAATCTACTTTCAAGTGTAATAGTACACATATATTCTTGATTTTACGCATGACACATGTTTTCCAAGTTTTCATCATAGCACTTTCCTAAAGCGAGAGAAGAAGAATTTTTCACTATTGGACAATTTTTTTTGTTTTCTTTGATTTTTATTTTTTATTTTTTGAATGATTTTTTATTATGTTGGACCACCTAGTGGTGTTGATGCACATGTCACTGTCAAGATAAGAGCACTTGTGTATATCCCATGAATGTTATTGTGATCCTCTTTGATACTAGAGTTGGCCTTATCTAAATGCACACATTGTGATAGAGTGTCACTAGAATCCTTATGATAAAGTGTTGATGCCAAGACACAATGAATTTGGGATTTGGGATTTTTAGATTTTAGATGGGATATTGGATTTTGGTGGGGGATATAAGATATGGATGAACTATTTAGTAGTTTTGATGTAGGATTTTTTATTCTCCAAAATTTGGATGGTGGATGATGGAGGGTGGATGCGATATTTTGAGTATGTTTGGGACCAACTTTTTCATACACCTTGTGAGTTGGTATTGAAGTTTGCTTTGAAGAAGGTGGACACTTATGATAGTTTGAAAGCCTTTTTTGATGTGTTTTAATAGTTTCATTGACTATTGGATTTGTATTTGGATGCTGATTAGATGCTTTACACAATCTAATTTTCTTCGAGATCCATTTCGATTGTATGTGTCCACTTTGATTTTTGTATTTATTAGCTTGAAAATCTTGACTTTGATGTTTTTATTTGTAAATAATATTTTTCTTTTGTTGTTCCCTTTTAGTGGATGGAAAAATTAGGGAATGATGGTCTATGATGTAGATGTGTGGATTTTTGGCAGTAACCTTATGATAAGCCCTGGTCACAACACCTATGTTGATGTTTGCACTTGATAAATTTTCCCCCAACATCATGGAGGTATCACTAACATGGTTAGATTTATTGTTTGATGAATAACCAAGTCCTTGATATTTAGGATTATTAAAAAGCTATACTAGTTTCAGAATACCCTGTTCATGTAGGCCTAATCCTTTTTCTCTATATTGCATTCTTTGACAAATATTGTTTGCAATAGGATATTTGTTGTTCTAATAACAAGATGCTAACTCTTTTTTGTGTTTTTGGGAATCATCAATGGTATTTATCTTCTCATCAATGAGAAATTTGAATTTGAAAAAACTGTGTGATCCAAGTTAATAGGCCACTAGTGTCTTCTTTGCATTCATACTTGTTTCCTCTACATTTTGTGAGATACCATCATGGAGTCTTGTGAATTCAGCTAAAATTTCATTCTTTTCCAATATGTCTAGAGAGAAAGATCCTCGTTTAGGATGAACGAGGGAGAGATCATTTATGTGTCTAGTGGATGCAAGTATCCCATCTATGAAAGTGGAGGTTATTGGAATATGGATGGGGTCAACTTCAATTGTGGAATCATGGATGACATGTGGAAATGAATAATGGGGTCTTGATCAAAGATAGGATGATATGGAAAAATTTGAATAACTTGATCTTGATTAATTTCAAGGACTTCTACTTGATGCTTGGGATAGTGTTCTTGAAATAGATTAGGTTTTGATAATGTGGTAGGAATAAATGACTCTTGGGTAGTCTCAATATGTTGGGATGGTGATAATAGAATTTGAATAAGAATATCTGGAGTGGGCATGATGGGTGATAAGATGCGTGACGGTATTTGGTCTGAAATATCATGATTATGGATTGGTTTTGTATCAAACTGTGGTTCATCTATTGTGGATAGCCCTTAGGGAAAATCCTAGATGGTCTTATTAGTGAATAATTATGTTGATGGAGATGATATGGGTTGATGTTCCAAAGGTTCCAATGATGGAGGAATTTACAGAGAGATGTGGGCTTCTTGTCTACACACTTCTTCAAGATGTCCTCTCATAAATGTTACACCCCATTATGCTATTACTTATAATTTACTTTTACCTAGTTGTGTGAAAATTCTTTAAATGTGTGTGTTTATGCTTTATGTATTTTTTGAAATACAATAAATGAATGTTTGACTCAAAATAAATTTATGCAATGATTTTCTATGAAATATATGATGCAAAAGGTTGTAATTGATTCAACTAACTACATTTTCTACGTACTAAGTTGGATGCAAGGACATATTCAATCCTCTAGAAGAGAGGGGAAGTATCACTCAGGAGAAGATAATTGGTCTAGTAACCCTTAAATGAGTCTAACTGATATTTCACACACTCACTTCTAGTATAGTCAAATTAAGTCAATAGCCTGGGAAACAATAAGTTACCTTAGTCTTGTTTGTGTATGAATTAGGAGAGGTTATGGAATTCTTGTTTAGTCTAAGTGTTGAGTTTCTGTCAATTGTGGGTTCTTATTAATGTGTTTACATTTGAATGATGAGATATATATATATATAAGATGTATATATGCATATACATGTACATGTCTACGATGAACTCATTCACATGAGTAAATATGTACATGAGTATACATAGATAGACATATCTATGTATTCTTATGGACGGAATACCCATATGCATGAGAACATCAAATTAACAAGAAGACGTATATATACGCATGTATATATATATGTCAATCAATGGTGTATATGTGAAGGCAATGTTAAATAAATATGTGATATATATATGTGTACTTATATATATATATATATATTGATATACGTATAAGTATTGATGTAATGAAAATGTCCATACGATTGTATCAGTATATATAATATATACATATACATATGCATGTATGTATATATATTTATGGGTGATCCCATAATACTGGTTTACAATTTTTGGGCAAACTGGACACTGAACAGTTTTTTTTACTAAATATTCACTTTTGGGCTCCTATAGCGGCTAAATCGTAAGGAATTTGAAGATGATGAAAACTAGTGATTTGTGGAGTTTTGTTTATAGATTCTA
This sequence comes from Sequoiadendron giganteum, assembly GCA_007115665.2. Lineage (NCBI taxonomy): Eukaryota > Viridiplantae > Streptophyta > Pinopsida > Cupressales > Cupressaceae > Sequoiadendron > Sequoiadendron giganteum. The sequence goes on along the minus strand of CM021100.1, from coordinate 285,317,771 downwards.
AATATTCTTTTTTTCAATTTTTTTGGAATCAGAATGCATTTATTTTTCCATCTCCTTCGAAAACTAATTTTAAAAAAACAGCATTTTTAAGGAGTGACACTCACCGTATACAACATAATTTTTTTTGTATGAAGGATAAAATTCTAATTTTTTTGAATTTAGATTTTTAACTACGATATCTAGCACTTTCATTTGGTTTTATAGTGTTTTACTGAATATTTTTTCCTTGATAAAGTTTCAAAGTCAGATCAATTACAATTCAGACATAGGCGGACCATATATAGCATAACTTTTTTTGTATGTATCAAAATTCAATTTTATTTTTTTAATGGATCAAGGATATCAATACCCAGCCTAAACATATTTTCAAAATTTTATTTTGATAATCTACTATTTTTCCAAATGTGCAGAATAGAGAGCTTGATTTTCGGTGAAAAACCTATGTTTAATAAAACTAAAAAAAAACATACATAATAAAACCAAACCATATTAAAATTATATTCGTTCGATAGCTCATTTTGAGGACCACCATCTTCCAGTTGGGTATGTGAAGTCTCCATTTTCTTCCTCAACCCAAGCTTCGAAGGGTAAAAATTCAGAGTTTTTTTGTGTCGGAGGGTGGGAAGGTGGGAAAAGGGGGGTTCGCTCGAACCTTGGTTTGCTCAAACCTAGGTTCAAGCAAACCCCCTTCCCACAATCAGAATTGTGGGTTCCCACATGCAAAGGGGTTCAATCGAACCCTGGTTTGAGCTAACCTCTTTAGGGTTTGTTCCAACCTAGAGCTCGCTCAAACCCCCCAAAAAGATTTATTTTTGAATGGGTCATTTTTTTGGAATTTTTCCTTCCTCACTCGAATTGTAAACCAATTTTGTGGGTTAACCCTTACACATGTGTGTTATTATGGAATACATGAATATAAGTATTTGTATTCTATAATCATGTAAGTTGATATATTTGTGTATACATATATATGTAAACACATATATATACACATATAATATGTAATGTTGTTAATATATATATATGTATATTATAGTGTCTTTTATATATTATAAATGTTAATAGTGATGCTTATACATTAAAGCACATGGAATGTATGGAACACATTTCATATATGTTATATGTAAAGCACATAAATTAAAAGAGAATGTGCATAAAACTATAGGCAATGTTTAATTTTTAGACATGTTGTGCAAATAGAGATTGCAGCACTATATTATGTGTGGAAATATAAAGCTAAGTAATACATGGTAATAAAATGTGGAAAAAGTCAATACTTTGAGGTGATGCTATCTAAAATGCATAAATAACTTTGACTTAGTCTTGAACCTAAAAGGCAGACCAAAGGAATAGGAAACATTGGTGATTTGGTGGTGCCAAACTAGAAAAAAACACAAACCAAGTAGAAGTCTAAAGTTGCAATACAAATTACAAATTGTGAAGCAATGAGAAATATATGAACTGGTCAATTAGGGAGCTGGCCAAGTGATTCAACATGTAGGAGATCATCACCTTGTATTTCTACTTATCATTCTTGTTGTCCAATTGAATTTGGTGACTCATTCTCTTGGTCGAGTATGTGTTTTTTGTATGTATTTATTCAAGCTACCACCTTTTATTGTTTTTGTTGAGTAAAAATTTCTGAGCTAAGAAGTGTCAATTTTGGTACCCTGTTTCTAGCCTTTAGTTGTTGATATTTTTGTATAAATAGAGTTTCCTTTCACTTCAAAGGGGACACTTTCTTGCTTTCTATATTTTTGAATTTCTGAGTGAACACTTTGTTGCAATATTAAGTTAAGAATTAAGATTTTTTAGTGTGAGATTAGTGAGGTTTTTAGAAATATTTCTTTGTGGCATTTGGTCAAAGAAGGATTTGCAAATAGTTTGGTGGAGGTTGTGATACGAAACCTATTATATCAATTGGAGCTATTTGATTATAGGCATGCTAGTTCTCTACTTTACTTTTATGTTTTAAGTTGAAAATATTGCTTGTTTTCTATGAGTGTTGCTTGAATTGTTTGGAAATAGGAAAATAGATGTCTTTATGTTTTTTTAAACCCATATAATTGGATTAGCTTAGCATACTACTATGGACTATATTAAGTCATGTTTAAATAGCTATATTTCGATTTTAAAAAGAAGTTAGGAAAGTCCGTTTTATGTTTTAGTTTGGTTACCATAGTGTAATTTTTTTAATAAGAGGGAATAGGTTATTCCTAGGGTTAGGATAATCCAATGAAGGGGATAGTCTATGCATAGAATATGTGTTGTCATTAAAAATCAAGCTAGAAGGTGTGTGAATAGGATGACTCACTCGAAATAACTAAGTGTCAAATTTTTTGGTCAAAGTAGTGTAAGTTGCCACTATTTACACTGTCAATTCACTATGATTTAGTTATGTATTCTAGTCTATAATTGTCATACATGTAGGTTGTATCCACTGTATGGTAAATTTATAGTTTGTAGGACACAACACCAAGCTCAAAAAAGGCTATTATTATGGGGTTATCTAGCCAATCTCTTTGTCAAAGGGTAGGGTCATCTTACCTGATAGGTAGATGTGTGAGAGACCGCAACAAATTTTTTGTTGGGGAAAATTTTTTTGAGTGATGCTTCTCCTCGTCAATTGATAGCCAATATTTGAAGGGGGGTTACTTGTACCATATGTATTTTTAGTGTTGGAAGCTCAAAAGAGCTATGTATGTACTTTGTACCCATTTATATGGAAGGATGTAACCATGAATGTTAAACTTGAAGTTATCTCAATATGAAATCAATATTATGAAAAGTTTTGTGAAATTACAATAAAATGCAATGGATGTTTGGAATAGTGTTTATTTTGAATGTGCATGTAATTTACATTATGGAAAATAAAAATATATTGCTATGTTATGGCTTCATGACTTATTCACTTGTGGGTTAAAACTTAGGAAAATTTTCAAGTAGAACTTTTGGCATGTTACAATGAATTCAAATGAGGTTGACACATTATGGCCATCTCTAAACATAGGTAACTAGTTTTGATCATGCTCAAAAAGGTTATCTTGATATATATGCCTAATGTTTCACTATGTGATCCATGGATATCAATAATGTGATTATTTTGTGATGAATTTTCAAGATGATCTGCAAGTCTTGAATCAGGTGTTTCAATTTGAAACAATAGGAGTTTTGTGTCCTTTTACCCTGTGTTAATCACATAAATTGGTGTCATTCCACCATTATGGTTTGACTTGTGGTTCAAATTGGTTGATTTCTAGTAGTGTTATTTTGACTAGATAATTTTTCGAATGACTAATTCAATGGGATCTCCTAAAGGAGTGATTTTTCGATGTGAGAGGTTGTTGAGTCTACAAGGTAATCATTGTGTGTTATCATGTAGATTTTTTGATGTTTGAATCATAGGGGGAATTTGTAGGCTTGATGGGAGTTGAGATTTTTAAGCATTTTAAGCATATGGAGAATGTGACATGGTCATTTCCTTGTCAAAAAGATAGGGACATATGTCCTTTGTTGTATATCTCTTTTTTATTGCCCCCTATGGAAATTCTCCACTTCTTACAAATTTTGAATTTGCAAAACAAAGCTAGATTGTTGAGGTCTATTATGGGCAGTGTGTTTCTTTCCTTGTAAGTAGATATAGGATGTTATAATTGTTAATCTTAGAGGTGTGATGGATTTTGAGTGGGATGGGTGTTCTGACTATGTTGGTGTATGTAGTTAGGATTGCAGTTTGGAGCTTGTGGAGGCTATGTCATGGAGTTGGTTATGAGTGTGGAGAATGTAGGAGGTTGAGTGTATGGTTAGATGTGAATTTGGTGGTTTATGATAAGAGTAAGATGTCGATTGTGAGGGAATAGTTTGATTGGATTCAATCATGTTGTAGTTATGATGGAGGTAATGTTGTGAAGTCATGTATTTTTTATGGATGTTTTGGTTTCAAATTGGATTTGAAAAGAGAAACACTAAGAAGAGTTTTGAAACAAATTTTATGTGGATGTTTGATAAATGGATGTAGGATATGAAACCTAAAGAAGACAATAGTTCACTAGATCTCAATTTTGATTTGATTTTGGTTGATAATCCGTGCTTGTCCTAGACTAATGAGTTCAAGCAAAGGAAGATGATAGGGAACTTGTAAAGTTAGGGGTAAATCGATTTCCACTAAGAAAACTTGTTCACAGACATTGATACTAATTTAACAACTTGAAAATGATAGCTTTCCAAGCAAATGACTAAACTAGGGGATATTGATAAGATCTAGAAGACAATGTCTAATTTTTGTTTGATAATGGATGTGTTGTTTTTTCGTTGATTATGGATGAGGTTTTTTCTTGGTTCAAAACTAATGGAATGTGTTTTTAAGAAGACCCAAGATGAAGGGATGACATGAGATTTTTTTTTTTGTTGTTGTTTTTTAGGACTAATTATTCTTGTATGTTTGTTTAATAATTTTCTAATCCTAACTGATGATTGACTGTGTGATGGAAAAATCTAAAAATTGAGATTTTACTATTATAAAAAATTTGAATGATAATAAAAAACATTGAAACACACTCAAAAGCACTACACTATCAAAATAGAAGCGCCAAGTTATGGAAAAAGTGATGCATTGTCAAAAATAGAAGCATCGAGATATGACAAAAATGATGCAATGTCATAAATAGAAGCGTTGAAATATGACAAAAGTGATGCACTGTCAGATACAAAAATGTTGAAATATGATAAAAGTGATGCACTGTTAGAAACAAAAGTGTCAAAATATGGCAAGTGACTTTCTATCATAAACATAAGAGTCAAAATAGGACAAATAAAACTTGCAATTTTGAACCTAAATCAACCTAGGGTTTTCCAATTTCTAATTGTCTGAAGACTGATTTTGATTTGACAAATAATACACAACAACAAAACAACAACATAAAGGAATAACTTCAGATTTTGTAGGATATATTTTGTGTGTCTTCTTCAACAAGATCACACTAATTGGTGTCATGAGTAGTTTAACAATAAAAACACATCATAGATACACAACCTATTTTAGTGGTAGATCAAAATTATCAGCTTAGAGTATGCCTACTCCAGAATGCCTTCCAATGAATGGGTGACTAGAATATGACAAGGTCATGTACCACCTTGACACTTCTCACCTTGAAAGGAAAAAATCCTAACAAGGAATAATAGTCACCTCAAAAAAGGTTGGCACATAACGAGTAACTTCACACATTGATACTTGTATGTTGCACCACTTTAAGTTGATGATTAACAAATGGTTTTTAAGCTTCAAGATAAGGTGTTTAGTAGGGATCTATTGTGAACAATGAGCTCTGCCCATTATGCCCAAGTTGAGAGGAGTCTCCTCTCTATTCATCACCTCCCTATCTCGACAGACCAAGGGTCATGGGACTTGGCTTGAAGAATTTTGGTCACAACTTGAGGTACAAATATCACTTTCCCCCTGGTGATCCCACAATATTGGTTTATAATTTTTGGGCAAATTGGACACTGAACTGATTTTTTTAACTAAATCTTCACTTTTGGGCTACTATAATAGCTAAACCATGAGGAATTTGAAGATGATGCAAACTAGTGATTTGTGAAGTTTTTTCTATAGATTCTAAATATATTTTTTTCCAAATTTTTGGAATCAGATTGCACATTTTTTTCATCTCCTTCGAATACTAGATTTTATCAATAAACAACATTTTTAAGGAGTGATGTTCGCTGTATACAACATAACTTTTTTTCTATGAAGGATAAAATTCTATATTTTTTGAATTTAGATTTGTAACTACAATATCTAACCAGTTCATTGGGTTTCATAGTGTTTTATTAAATATTTTTTCCTTAATCAAGTTTTGAAGTCAAACCAATTATAATTTAGACATAGGAGGACTATATACAACATAAATTTTTCTATATGTATCGAAATTCAATTTATTTTTTTGTAATGGATCAAGGACATTAATACCCAACCTGAAAATATATTTTTTAATTTTTTTTTAATAATATTCTATTTTTCCACATGTGCAAAACAAAGAGCTTGATTTTCGATGAAAAACCTACATTCACAAGAAATAAAAAATAAATATAATAATCAAATTAAATTAAATTGAAATTATACTTTTTTGGAAGCTTATAATAAGGATTAAATAATTACAATTTTTTATTTTAAATTAATTCATTTGATCCCCCAAAAGGTAAATCAAAAGTGGTTTTTTATCAGCATTTTGATAGGTATAAAGGAGACTTTGTTATAGGTATGGTTTAAAACTAGCGGGGTTCTATCCAAGGGGAATTGGTCTAAGGTGCTTTGATCAAACACTATTGAATTGGAATCCTTTAGATAGAAATTTTCAAGGCTTAAATTATTATATTTTATAAAAATATGTGATTTCAACAAAAAGCAGGATCTCGCAGAAAGTGTAAACCACTATTGTGGCAGCATTGCCCCCTTTATATAGCCTACCAAGAAACATGCTTGGGATTAAATAAAATGGTGATGAGACCCCAAATAAAATCTTGCTACTGAATTAAATGATTATAGTACAATTCTGGATCCCCAAGATTGTTCTTTGGTGTCACGAAAGGGGAGCATACATTTACACTATAGCTCAAGTGTACAACAAGACTACAAATTAGTGCAATTTTTTATTCCAAAGATCACACAAGGTGTGAGAGAAGAGCACACATGCCACCAATCTACCAAACATGGAAGAAAATCATTCTTTTAAAATACCCAAATGTAAATGTGAGTTCAATTTTATCCAAAATTAAAAATGTGATTTATCTTGTTCATTTTTAAAACCCAAATTGAAATATGATAGTGTTGGATTTCAGTTGATTATTGTGCTTTGTTTATCCTTGATGACAAAAGTAGCTTCAGTATTTCATGAGTCATGACTCAGTTTCAGTTCTAGTTGTTACATTTTGATGATGGCTTTGTGACACTTTTACATGATCTCTACTTGGCATGCAGTCACAGATTTCAGTTTTTGATACATACTGGTTCTCTAATATACAGTATGATATTTTATGCAATTACATGGTATATTTCCTATGGAGTTCATTGGTTTCACATTAATTTGGGTTTTGATATATATTTGATGGACTGACAATATTGATCATGCCACATGATATTCAACAAGTTACCTTTGCAAGATCATCTGAAGGGTTCATTTTTGGTTCATTTTCAGCAGGTTATCTAATCACATCTTTGACAGGCTTAGGTGCATAAGGATTTCATATGGTTTGGTATTGATTATCACATTTTAATGTGGTTGAGTATGTTGATTATACACATCTATTTATATATTCTCCATGGCTTATTGGTTTGGTATAATATTAATGTTTGTTTTCTTTGCATATAGAATGAAATTATACTTGTGTCATTGGATTTATTTTTTTAAATTACTATGTGGTCATAAGTTAGCATCAAAAATTGATCTAAATCCTATCGGGTTTCCTTGAGCATAAAATATGGTGCTACCACAAAGTGGTTTACACTTTCTTGGAGATCTTGATTTTTGCTAAAATCACATATTTTTAAAAATATAATGATTTAAGCCTTGAAAAGTTTCATTTAAAGGATTCCAATTGAAGAGGGTTTGATCAAACCACCTTAGACCAATACCCCTTGGATAGAACCCTACTAGTTTTATACCATACCTATAACGAAGTCTCCTTTACACCTATCAAAATGTTGATAAAAACCCACTTTTAATTTAACTTTTTGGGGGATCAAATGAGTTCATTTAAAATTTATTTCTTGTAATTATGTAGTCCTTATTATAAGCTTCCAAAAAAATTTAATTTTAATTAAATTTAATTTGATTATTATATTTATTTTTTATTTCTTGTGAATGTAGGTTTTTCACTGAAAATCAAGCTCTTTGTTCTGCACATGTGGAAAAATAGTAGATTATCAAAATAAATTTTCAAAAATATGTTCAGGCTAGGTATTGATGTCCTTGATCCATTAAAAAAAAAATCAAATTTTGATATATACAAAAACTGTTATGTTGTATATATTCTGCCTATGTCTGAATTGTAATTGGTTGGACTTTGAAACTTGATTAAGGAAAAAATAATTTATTAAAAAACTATGAAAGCAAAATAACTAGCTAGATATCATAGTTACAAATCAAAAATTAAAAAAATACAATTTTATCCTTCACTCAAAAAAAATTATGTTGTATGCGGTGAGCATCACTCCTTAAAAATGTTGTTTACTGATAAAAACTAGTTTTCTAAGGAGATGAAAAAAAAAGTACAATTTGATTCCAAAAATTTTGAAAAAAATATATTTATAATCTATAGACAAAACTCCCCAAATCACTAGTTTGCATCATCTTCAAATTCCTCATGGTTTAGCCATTATAGGAGTCTGAAAGTGAAGATTTAGTTAAAAAAAATCAATCCAATGTCCAGTTCACCCAGAAATTGTAAACCAGTATTATGAGATCACCTAATAATAATGATCTTGCCCTATTGGTCACTTTGCACTTACATTTAATTTGACTTTTAGTAAATTCACATGGTACTAATCTTTGGCAGTGACTATAATTTTTGTTTCACTGGCATCAATGTTGTTTTCAATATCGATTTGGGCTCAATGTTTGTATTGGGCTTATTGAGGTGCTTGAGATACAACACATAATGTATGTGACATCGACTTTACTCATGAGATGACTTGGCAACATTGATCTGGCACCGGTTGTGTGTATTTGATTGTGATGTGGCATAGATAGTTTGGAAGTAATAATTAAAGTGATTATGGTGTCGAAATCTGTGGTAAATGACTTCAACAACAGACTCATAAGCATTAGGATAGTTTGTTAATAATTTTTTTTTGATTCATCAGACTTCAAAGTATTGTTATCCTTGGAAAAGTCTTCAATAGACTTGAAAGAAAAAAAATTAGGGCAAAATCTTTTGTTTTCACATTGCTTAGGGGTTGGAACCCTAGTCATTGGCATGGAAAGGTTGTGCTTATTGTCTCACTGTAATTTATTTCTTGTTGAAGCGTTGAAGATAGAAAGATAAGCTCACTGCATGAGCTAAGGTGAGTATGGTTGCTCGGTTTTTTGTCTCTCATTAGCTAAGAGCTGGAATAAGGAAGAATATTTGATGGCATTTCTCCTACTGGGTTGGTAGAATCTTTATGATAGGTTATCATGTTCTTTATTTAGTTTCTTTCTCCAATTTCAGGTATCTAGAAGAGTTGTTTGTGTATTTCAAAGCTTGTGAATAATTTTTTCATGAAACTATTTATGATTCTTGGCAGCTTCTTTCAATTATTGGTTTATGGATAAACCTTTGTGGATGGAAACATTTGGTGAAGGAAAAGATGCTTCTATGAAATTATCCAGTTGTCATTGCTTTCATTTTTTTGAAACATAACTGTTATTGTATTCTATTTCATCTAAAACCTTCGGTGAAGGTACTTGATAGAATTTTTGCATATTTATAAATATATAGAACAATGATTAATCACTATTGTGTGGTTGGTAACTTTGAAAAATATTTGGTGCAAAAGAACTTTGTAACAAAACCTTACAAAAATGGTGCAGAAAATACAAATCTAATGTGTCTGGTATTTTGGAGATTCAAGTTGAATCTTTAGGATATTAGATAGATTAGAATGAGAGACATATGTGAGTTGAATTGAAATAGAGAAATCCTCTGATATATTCTTGTTCTAAGATTTAATAAGGGGTTTCTTCTCCTTGAAATGGGTGTTTCTAAATAAGGGGTTGATGCTCCTTGATTCAATGCTCTGAAGTTTTCTTGTAAGGCATTGTAAGCAGTGATTTTAAAATTAAGCCAGTAAGGCAACATTTCTGGAGTGGTTTTTCTACCCCAAGAGGGTTTTCCACTCGTCATATTTTTTGTCTTGTAGTCTCATTTTTTATCTCATTGCTTTATTGTGATATTGTGGTCTATGTGCTTAAATGTGATAATGATTTGATTATCTTTGAATTGCTTTGATAATTCTTATTTCAGTTCTTTAATGGTTGCATTCAACTCATGAATGCATTTATCATTGAAATATTGAGAGCATAAATTATCTAAGTTTTATTTTTATGGAAAATGTTAAAATTGTTTTAAGACACTAATTCATCCCCCCCTCTCTCAGTGCCATCTTCACTCCATCAATTGGTATCAGAGTGTAGGTTCCTCGTATAGGTCTAAACCACCTAGGATTGATTCTGGTTTTGGAGTCTGTTAAATATGTCACAAGATCATGAAGGTACTTTTGTGACTAGAGCTCCATTGTTTGATGGTACAAACTATGTGTTCTAGAAAATTAGAATGGACACATATCTGATTTCAATTCATCTTGATGTTTGGAACATAGTTTTAAATGGATATACTATTCCATCCACAATACCCATAGATGCTGTTGAAAAAAATAAGTATGAAAATAATGCTAGAGCTAAGCATGTCATATTGTGTGGATTAACTAAAGATGTTTTTTTTAAAGTCATGCATTGCAAATCAGCTCAAGAAATTGGGAAAAACTTGAAAACATTTATCAAGGAAATGATAAAGTTAAACAGTCAAAAATCCTTACTCTCAAACATCAGTTTGAGGAAATGAAAATGAAGGATGATGAAAAAGTGGCTAAATATTTCTTGAGAATATATGAAGTTTTTAATGCTATGAGAGGATTAGGAGAAGAAGTAAAGGATTTTGATGTGGTTACAAAGGTCATTAGAACCCTACAGCCTAAATATGAATCTAAGGTTTCAGCCCTTTAAGAAAAGAAGAATTTTGATAAGCTTACCTTAGATAGTCTACAAGGAACTCTAACTGCTTATGAAATGAGAACAAGAAAAAATAATTCAAAAGAAAAAGAAACTGCTTAGGAAAAAGTAGATTGCAATGAGTCAGAATATTCTCATTCAAAAGAAACCCACTTTGTTAGAAAACTTAAAAAGGGATCTAGAAAATACAAAGGAAAACTTCCCTTTAAGTGTTTTAACTATGGAAAAATTGGACACTTTGCAGCTAAGTACCCCTGTGGTGATCAAAACAGTGACGATGAGAAATCTGACAAACTTCCTAAGAAGAAAGCCTATAAACTTAAGAGAAAATTCTATTTCAAAAAGAAGAAGAATTTGTTTAGTAAAGATGAAACTGACACTAAAACAAAAGACTTTTTAGTTGAGGAAGATGAGACTTTTTTTATGGATGAAGTCCAACTGGAAGAAGAGATAAACAAAAATGATCTAGAAGAAGGTGAAATATATCTAGAAGGTGAATTAAAATTTGCCTTAAAGGAAATTAAAAAACTCAAAAAACAAATTCTTGCTCAAGAACATAAATCAAATCAAGTTCTTTCTCAAGAACATAAACCTAATCAAGCAACAGTCTCTCTAAAGACTCAGCTTCAAGAATCTAAGAGAGTTGAGGATTGTCTTTGAGTAACTATAAAAAAATACTTTAAAACTTAATGAGATTCTCAACAAGAAAAAATTGAATAAAGATAAAAATAGTGTTGGGTTTGAAAAGGGTGGATGTTTAATTGATAATGCAAAGCAAAAAGCTACTTCTATAAACAAGATTTCTTAACCAAATCATCTTGAATCTGGTAAGAATCATGTTCATTCTTTTTAAAGTAATAGAAAATCATTCAGATTCAATCCTTTCTTTTATGGTTACTACTTCTTCTGCAATAAATTTGGTCATAAAGTGAGTACTTACAGACTCATGACTTCTAGAATAACAAGATTTGGACATGTAAGTAGTACTTTGGTTTTGTTAATCAGGTCAGATGTTTTAAATATAATACTTTGGGACATACAGTCAAATAATGCAAAGTTGATCTGCATAATAAACAACATAAAACAATAATAGTTTGGAGACCTAAAAGTGTTAAAAGCATAGAGAAAACAATGCTATTCCAAACTATTTTTAATTCTAAAAAGGACTTGTGGGTCCTAGATAGTGGTTGTTCTAACCACAAGACAGGTGACAAGGAAAAATTCATCAAACTTGAAGATTATGGTAGTGGATATGTGAAGTTTGGTGATAAATTGGTATACAGATTAGAGTTAATGGTTCACTTTTGTTAAATGAGGACACACCTATCTACAATGTGTATTATGTGGAAGGCCTAAAGCATAATTTACTTAGTGTTATCCAAATATGTGATAGTGGCTATCATGTTATGTTCACTTCACAGGGATGTGAGATCAAAAAAAAGTTTGCAAAGGTTGTTGCAGTTGGGAAAAGGAATAAAGGTAATGTTTATAATCTTCTAGACACCTCTGGTAATGACAATAATGAAGGTATGTGTCTAATGGGTCAAGTTGAATAAATTTGGTTATGGCATAAAATATTAGGACATATAAACTTTGAAAATCTAGTTAGAATTAGTAAAAATCAGAATGCTAGAGGTTTACCAGTCCTTAACAAACCAAAAACCTCTATGTGCAAAGAATGTTTAAGTGGTAAACAAACTAAAGTTAGTTTTAAGACAAAAGAACATTCTTCAACAAAGCCCTTACAGCTAGTGCATATAGATTTGTGTGGTCCAACTAGAAAAAGGTCAATTAATGGTGAAAAGTAGTTTATGTTGTTTATGGATGATTATACAAGAATGGTTTGGGTTACTTTTCTTAAACATAAATCGGAGGCATTTGAAAGGTTCAAAATATTTCGTAAAATGGTTGAAAAAGAATCTGATTTAAAGCTTAAATTCCTAAGATCTAATCAAGGATGTGAGTTCACATCACAAGAATTTATTGATTATTGTGAACAACATGGTATTAAAAGGCAATATGTAGCAACTATAACACCTCAAAAAATGGGCTAGTTGAACATAAAAACAGAACTATAAAGGAAATGGCAAGAAAAAATTTAGATGAGGCTAAGTTGCCTGATATGTATTGGAAAGAATTTGTTCGTAAAAATATGTACGTTTTAAATAGAGTGCAACTTAAGGTGAAAAAAAAATACACTCCTTATGAATTGTGGCATGGAAAAACTGATTTTGTAAAACATTTTAGAATCTTTTGCAGTAAGTGCTTTATGAGGAAAGATGATGAACATCTAGGAAGATTTCAATCAAAGTGTGATGAGGGTATCTTTTGGGATACTCAACTCATAGTAAAGCCTATAAATGTTATAATAAAAGGCTTAGTAAAATTTTTGAGGTATTCAATGTGAAAGTTGATGAAAGACCACATTTAGAAACTGATCTTGTGCAGGTTGATGAGGAAGAAACAAAAACAAAACTTGAGATAAAATCTAAAAATGTTGAAATGGAAACATCAAGTTTTGGAAATTGTGTTCCCAAAACTCCTTCAAAATCTATTTCTAGATATCATCATAAATATCCAATTATTGGGGATATAAATGTTGGAGTTCAAACACAAAGAAAGGCTACTAAATCTAAAGAACAAGCTCAAACAACAGAGCATACAACCTTTTATTTAGTCACTGAATTTGAACTTAAGAATTATGTTGAAGCATTCACAGATGAATGTTGGCTTAAAGCTATGCAGGAATAAACAAATCAAATTGAGAAAAATAAAACTTGGGAGTTAGTCCCAAGACCTGATTACAAGAATGTCATAGGTGGAAAGTGGATTTACAAAAATAAGATTGATTAAAATGGAAATGTTGGTCGCAACAAGGAAAGGTTTGTCTGCAAAGGCTATGCTCAACAAGATGGTATTGATTTTGGTGAAACCTTTGTTGTTTTTCCTTGATGACAAAGGCACAAATGGTGTTATGGTATTTACATAATATAGGGTATTCAAGTGGTGTTCATTGTGGCATGGCATTCATTAGCTTTAGATTTATGAAATTGTCATCTTGACAATTTCAAGTTTTTCATGTTCATCATTTCATATTGATCTTAGTGATCATTGGTTTCTAGGCATGATTCTTGGTTTCAGGTTTTTATTTGATGATTCTAATGTGGACAGTGCTTTTAAGTTTGACAGATGGTTTCAGTTTCAAGATGGCTCTTTATTACTTCTACCAAAGGTATATTATTTCAAGTTGATCTTGGCTTAATTTTTTTTATCAGATTGGAGTATATTTAGTTTGGTTCAAATGGAAAATGTGTTTCAACACTCCTTCAAAATCTATTTCTAGATATCATTATAACGATCTGATTATTGGGTATAGAAATGTTGGATTTCAAACACGAAGAAAGGCTACTAAATCTAAAGAGCAAGCTCAAACAACAGAGCATACAACCTTCTATTTAGTCATTGAATTTGAACTTAAGAACTATGTTGAAGCACTCATAGATGAATGTTGGCTTAAAGCTATGCAAGAAGAAATAAATCAAATTGAGAAAAATCAAACTTGGGAGTTAGTCCCAAGACCTGATTACAAGAATGTCATAGGTGGCAAGTGGATTTACATAAATAATCTTGATGAAAATGGCAATGTTTTCACAACAAGGCAAGGTTTGTCTACAAAGCCTATGCTCAACAAGAAGGTATTGATTTTGGTAAAACCTTTGTTGTTCTCATCCCTCTATTATTTGTCCTTGATGACAAAGGCACAAATGGTTCTATGTTATTTTCATGATACAGGTTATTCAGGTGGTGCTCATTGTGGCATGGCATTCATTAGCTTTATATTTATGATATTCTCATCTTGACAAGTTCAAGTTTTTCATGTTGATCATTTCATATTGATCTTAGTGATCATTGGTTTCTAGGCATGATTCTTGTTATGCCTTGCATAGCCACCCCATCTTTTGTCTTGGTCAAAATGGGTCCCCCTTTGTCTTTTTGTACTTAGTTGTTTTTGAAACAAAGTTTGGAGTCTACTTTTTCCAAATGCTTTGTTTTTCTTTGGTTTCTCTATCGAAATCGGAACCGGAGCTGAATAGCGTTCTGAAAGTTCTTTTGAGGCTTGTTTTTGGTTCTATCCCGACAGTCTTTTCTTTGCCTTTGTTTTTGGTCTTTAGCGGAAGTGGGGCTAGAGTGGCAATTGGGATAGTTGTTATCAAAATTTGTAAAATCAAATTCAATTCCGATCCTGCCTCTGCTCCTTTTTAATGTTTGTTTTGTCTTGATTTTTTGTTTTTTTTTGTTTGTTTTATTAGGTTGGTCTTTTATTTAACTTTTTGGTATATTTTTTTGTTTTGTTTTTAGTTGATGGACGCGGAGCCAGAATGGGAATAAGGTTTGGAAATTTTATAAGTTTAAGATCCTGTTTCTATTTTAGGTCCGCCCCCGCCAATTTTTGTCGTTGACTTTTTGACTGAAGTTGCACTGCAGACCAGTGTTCGTTCTCTTACAGTTCCGACTCCGCCTTTACTGCATTTTAATGCATTAATGGTGATTGCTGGTACAGGTAGAAATTCACATATTTTTCTTTATTAAGGGTTAAAGTTGACCATTATTCTTATTATTACAAGTCTAAGTGCGTGAAGAGCAATAGAAGAGTTCATTTGAGCAAATTGATCGAGATAGAGAAGGGATATTGTGTACGAATTGATTCAAAAAGTTGTATTGGCTTTGTTTGCGTTTGAGGTAGGTCTTTTATCTTTGTTGTTCATTGTTTATTTGTAGTTGTGTTCAATGTTTTTTTGCTTTGTATCTGCTCACGTGTTCAATCATTGTGTTTTAAAGCAATTTTATGATCATCAATGTGATTGAATGAGAAGGTTATTGTTTTGGCTTATTTGTTTTACTTTAAATCTTTGTTTTCTTGTTTTATCGTGTCGTTGCTTTCTATTTTTAGGGTACTGTCACTTTCACATCTTAATCATCATTGTGTCATGTCATTTTTGATTTGTAGTAGATTAGATTGGATTAAAGCTTTTTAATGGCATGAGTTAGATTAAGATTTTACAGTGAGGTAGATTAGAGATTTTTACAGTGAGTTAGGGTAGATTAGATTTATTGTTTAAATTAGGGTTTCCTCATTTGGTAGAATAGCAGGGTTTTAAACCCATGCCCTAGTTTTATTAGGTTTGTTAGATTAGGGTTTCATTAGTCTATGGAATTAATTTAAATAAGATTTAAATAAATGGCCCTAAAATGCAATTGTTCCCCACGGTCATATGAGGGTAGAGTTTTTATGCTCCTTTGTCATTTTATAGCGACCTAGGTTTAATCATGAAGTTATGTTGAGAATGAATAAATTTGATGATGTCATGATTAGCATAGGCAGAGGCGGGATTGGAATGGATTATGGACATAAGAGTTTTTTGTTTTTTTACAAAGGTTATCGATTCCATTTTTTATCCTATTTCTGATTCCGATTCTGAGTTCTAAAATGTTTCCTTGAAGTATAGGATAAATTGATGGAGGCAGGATCGGAACTGATCTTGAATTTAAGAATTTTGTTTGCAAAAGTTATCAGTTCCATTTTCATCTCATGTCCGGCTGCGCATATAGTGGGAATGTCTTTTGTCAAAGTAATGATAACCAAATCGGAGGCGGAGGTGAAATGGAAGTAGAATATGAAAAAAGAGAATTCGAAGAAAAACCAAATCTCTTTTTCATTCCGATCCCGGTTCCGATAACTTCTCCGACTCCGACTCTGAGCCCGTTTGTTATTTGGTGAAGTTCCTATATCGGTTTTTGCTCTGAGCCCGCCAGTTTTGTAAAAGTGATTGTTTTGAGCTATTGTCTAGTTCCCACTCCGATGTATTTGTAACAGGTATGTTTCTAAAGCATGTTTATGATGATTTATTTAAAGGTCTAATTAGAGGTTTGCTTGTAGGAGATTTAAAAGATGTCAGGAATGTTGGGAGAGGCTGCTTGAAGGAATCAACCAGCTGGAACATGAAAAACAACACCGAAAATCAAGAAGGTGAAACTAGAATAGCTGCCTTATACATTGAGGTATGATCATAGGAATCCGGTGGTGAAAGTAAGAAAAGTGGAATCAAACTAGTCAGATATCACATATACTAATCTAGGCCAGTATAGCTTTGAAGAATTACATGAAGAGACCTTTGCAAAATCGGAAAAATTGATAGGGAGAACTCAAAGGATTGTTGACTCCAGTCTTGCACATATCACTGTGTTTCCTTTATCAGTTCAGTGTCCGAAGTTGATATTGACAGTGGCCAGTACTTATAATCCAGCTACAAGATTATGCATGGATTCACAGAATAATGTGATTATGGATCTTACTCCGCAAATGTTCCAAAGCATATTTAATGTTCCTGATCCCAAGAATTTAGTGCAGCTAATTGAGGCAAAGGCATTGGAGAAATACAGCAAGCATAAAGATTCCAATAAGTCTCACTTAAATAAAAGATGGTTAATCACGGAGAAGAAATCTTGAAGCAAGCTGGCAGACTAGCCAAAGAGGGTCGATTTCAAGAAGGAGATATCTGATTTGATATTAATGTTGTCTAAAGTGTTTGGAAAGAGGGATGCCTTCCATTTCAAAGAATGGATGTTTCATTTTATTCAAGTAATCTTTCAGGGTGATTATCAATTTGATTGGTCAATGATTGTTTATGATGCCATACATGATCAGCTCACAAGGGTCAGATAGACCAAATCTTTCTTTATGGCTTCATATGTGGTTTATGCAGTAGCAAGAGTGGGTATTTTCTAGGGATTAAACAGAGTAGGTATAATGGGAGTCTTGGATGGACAAAGGAAGGTATGGGAACACTATGATCAATTATCTCTTCAAGTTGTTGAGACTCACTTCGGGAGAGTCAATGATGCCTTTTTATATGTGGTCATCAACGTGTTGAGTGGAGATGCAGGATACAGATTAAGTCAAGAAGCTATGGCATTCATTTCTGAATGGGGAAGTTGGTACATTCAATACCCCAAATTTACATACTTCAGATTGTTTGGTTTTGAGGGTCATCCCCATTTACTTCCAAGATGCTACAGTAATAGAATAGTGCTTATGGAGTTTTTGTATCAAGCCATTAGAGTTAATGCTAGATTTGGGATGAAGCACAAGACACGATGTCATAAATTTCCCATGAAGTTGGGGGAATATGTTTTTCAACACTTGAAGGGAGTAAAGGTGGTTTGTAATGAGTTGATACAATTGAAATTGGGATTATATATAGCTCATAAGTATTTTGATCCAAAGAAGAAGATGTATGCTTTATTACCTTTAGTGTTTACTAGACATTTCAATTTGTTAGAGGATTTTTGGTGTGATCGGCAGGATGAGTATGACTTGAGGAAGAAGAATTATGAGAGATTATCAGTCTCACTCATGTCAGAACTGGGTATTAAAGAAAATATTCCTGACACTTTGGTGGATGATGGAATTGTACTAGATCCCTCATATGAAGCTTTGAATATTGGCACTAAAAGCTTAGATCCAATATACTGGAATGAGGAAGAAACAATTGATATTAAGAAAATTGGAAGAACAGTCTTGGATAGAAGTGTGCAATGGTTAATGTTGAGAACTCAAGATCCTCAGGGACCAATCCTCAAGAAAGGTAAAGGGTACAAGAGGATTAAAAGGAAGACACCTCCTAAAGAGCCATTGGAATTCTTTCCTCCCGATGTTGAAGAAATAGAACTTGAGGTGGTCGATGAAGAAGAAGAGACACCAGAGGGAGATGTTCCAATTGAATCTGTTGTTTCTATGCCCACATTGGGTGAGTCATCTGCACAAGCCCCACTCACAAGAAAGAAAAGTAAAGAGTTCCAAGCAGTACTTTATGCTATGGTTGAAGCTGCTAAAGGAAAAGAAGTGGAGGAAGAATTGGTAGAAGTTGAGACAGACTCAGAGGAAGCTCTTTCAGAGAAGGACCTACATGAAAACATGCCTTTGGAGGGTACTATTGAGCAGATTGTTACGCAGGAAGAACAATGGAAACAATTTGAAGATGTTACCAGAGAATCTGATGCAAGGGCTGTTGCGGAGAAGCAAAAGGAAATGGATGCAAAATTACAAGCTGATGCTCTACTTCAACAGTAGCAATCAAAGGTAAAAAAAAGTTGAAACAAGGACAGCAGTTGATGAAACGGAGGAGAAAATGAGGCTACGAGAGCATGAGATCAAGGTCAAGGCAGAAAATGACAAGATAGAATTAATACAGAAGATCCATGATCTCGAGGAGGAGAAAGCAAGAAACAGAAGGGAAAAGGAAGCCCTGGTTGCTAGACTGAAGCTTGCAGAGGAGGCTCGACAAAAAGAACAAGAGGCTAAAGCTCTAAGAAAGGAGAGAGATGCTGAAGAGCTAATAAAGAAACAACAAGCTGAAGAAGAAAGGGAAAAGGTAGAGAAACTCATAGCCTTGGAAATGGAAAGGACAGAAAAGGATGAATCAAAAAAGATGAGGAAAGAAAAAGAGGCCGAAGAGCTAATTAGGAAGCAAAAAGAAGATGCCGAAACTGCAAAACTTAAAGCTTTGGAGGAAGAACAGTTGGAAAGAGAGGCCTTAGAGAAAGAGAAGTTAGAGAAGGATAAGATGGAAGAGGAGAGATTGAGAAAAGAAGAAGAAGACAAGAAAAATGCAGGAACAAAGAGATAGGGAAGAGGTTGAGAAGTTGGTACAGATGCATGTGCTGCGTGAACAACAAGAGAAAGTAAAGGTTGATTCTCAACTTGAGGTAAATGTTTAGCCATCCTCTACAATTGTCGCTTCCTCTTCCATGATGATGATTGCTCCTAGTGCTCCTGCATGGTTGAAATTAGATTTGCAGAAGAGAGCCAGAACACCTCCTCAACCTCTTAATTGTGAGGACATGATGAAGGAGATCGAACAAGAAAGGCCTAAGAGGAAGGCTAAAGTTTTGCATTCTACCAGACTCACAGATAAAGGGGAGATAGTTGTTGAATGTGTCATGCCTATGACCGAAAAGGAGGTAGGGGATATGCAGCTCACAGACTATCAATTGAGTACAGTTAATTTGGGAAGACCCACTAGAAATCAGCAAATAAATTTGATTGATGTGGTGGCTTCAATGACTAAATCAAGAATGATCAAGGACAAACAAAAGAAAGATGAGCTTAAGGCTCAATTGGATCAGTTACATTCATTCTTGAAGAGTGTCTCATCTCCAAGGTCACAACAGGTTGCAGCAATTGAGACTCCTGTTTTGCTAAGCAAAAAGGAGGTTGATGATTTGGTGCAGGTTAAAGGTAAGGTGGAGATGGTTGACAAATGGACAGAAAAAGTGAATCAGGAGGTAGGTGAAGTTTTGGAAAAGGGGTTTGAAACTTACAAAGAAGCAGAAGGAGTAATAAAAGAGATGCATCAATACATTGAGGCATCCAAAAAACTAGAAGAAGAGTATAAGGAGTATATTAAAAAGTTAGAGAAGATAAATACATTGTCTTTGGCTACTCGTCTAGAAGAATCTATACTTGAAGATGATAACAAAGATTTTGTAGGAAAGACTTCTCACATACTTAAGTTTAAGACTAACTTTTTGAGCAAGCATAAGGATGAGATTCTGGAAGCAGTTAATAATTTAACTGAGCAGTTGGAAGAGTTGGAAGCGGTTATGGCCATAATTGTAGATGTGAATGTAATGACCAAAGATGGCATGTCATTGAGTCAGGTTAGAGAGAAATGGAATGAAAGATTCCAAGGACTCATGCAGGAGAAAGATGATGGAGGAGACTTAGTGATAGATCGGCTTGTAGAAGTCAAAGAAGAAATAAAAGCTGCAGGGAGAGAGTTGATCAAAGTGAAGAGTATGAAAGAGTTTGTTGCAGTTGAGTTGGATCGTATCAAATTTGAAGATGACTGGATTGATGGGCCAGATATGGATATGCTACAACAAGTCTTCACTAGTTATGATGAGTTCATACTGGATCCAGCTTCACATGCATAAAATCTTGCATGCATGATATTCTTCTTCCTTGCATGTCGCATGAATGATGATCTTCTTCCTTACATGTTGCATGCATGCAGCACTAATAGTCTTAAGGGTGAATGACTTCTGTTCTTCTATTTTCTATCTTCTATTGTTAGATCAAACTGAATTTATAATGTAAGAACTCGAAATCAAAGTTTATCTGAGTTTCCAAGAAAGTTGATTGTTCCTAAAAAGGTGGAAAGCCTAAGATAGAAGTGAAGTTCGAATTTATTTTTGTATATCTATAAATACCAAATGGGTATCACATTGTAAGGGTTGGCTAATTGAGAATTGGATTGGCTTACCTAGTGCTAGGAGATAAATTTTAGAGAGTTTTTGCAGAGGTACAGTGTCCTTAGATCTTTTGACAGTTAATAAAATTGCAAGTTTATGAAATATGGAGTTTACATTGAATTGTGTTGTTTGATAAGGTTAATGAGTTATAATCCACTTGAATTCCAATTATTGTGCTGAAGGATGATAGTTTCTTATGTGATGAAAGCCATTAGAAGAAACCAGGTAAAGATTATCTTGTTAAATTGTCATTGAATTAAATTTATTGAAGTATGTTGATCTATAGTTTTGATGATGAATGAATGTGTGTTGTTTTGAAATCTTGGAAATACTTGTGATATGTGAATAGTGGAATTGAATTAAGCACCTAAGATGTATACGATGGTACAGTTATACTATAGGCTATGTCATGCTATGGTTTTTGTGATCAGTTGAGAAAACATTCATTGTTAGAAGTATATGTCTAGATATTAGATAAATTTAATTCATACTTGCTAATTTACCCCTTTGATCTATCTTTTTCTTTTATTTAAAACCCATTGATTTACAGGAACTATTTTGATTAAGAGAGTCATAGCTTGAATCCTGTGTTACCAGCACAAACCCCTTGAATATTACAGTTGCATGAACCAATTGAGTGACATCAAACAATTGAGAACCAACTACTAGGACCTTGGGAGTTAGGCCACTACATGTAGTCTTTCTTTTTCAGGAGAAATAGAGTAGAAATATTCTATTTTAATGTTGCTTGTGTCATTTTAACCATCAACAGAAGTTGGCGCTAGAAAGAGGGCCTGAAAGGACAAGCTGGCTCACGGAAGATCTTTTTCGCTAGAGGGATATGAGAGGGTTCTTAGATCCTCTACTAATCGTGAACTATTCAAAGAACTTCAAACCCCGATTAGATCAAGATCCCATGCTCATAGGGTAGAAATACCTACATTACCACCATCGCTTACTCCACCAGGATTTCCACCAATTCCATCCACACCACCACCAAGTAGGCCTTTGTCACCACCACTTGTCCAACCAATCCCACCAATGGCTTATTTTGTGGGTAATCCCTCCCCATTAGGGACTATTCCAGGCGGATTCCATGATTTACCAAAGAACCCAGAGAAGTTCTATCCAAAATACATGCATGGAGAATCAAGAAATGCAGAGGAACATATACAAGAATTCAAAGATGTCTTCACATGAGCTCAAGTTGCTCATAAAGATGTGGTATGTAGACTATTTCCTTACTGTTTAGGAGATATGGCATATAATTGGTATCTAAATCTGCCCCAAGGATCTATTCTGGGTTGGATAGATTTAGAGAATGCTTTTATTAATCAGTTCAGGGTTTATGTGGACCCTGCAATACTATATCACCAATTTTTCACTATTAGAAAGGAGCATCATGAACCATTGCCCTTGTTCAACACTAGGTTCCATAGAATGTATCGTAGGCTACAAGAGCCTTACCTAGTGCCGGAAGTCATGGCCATACAGGCATATCTGAGAGTTGTTGATCCTTTGATTGGTTTGTTCTTACAGAGAACTTATCAACCTGATGAGATTGACTCGCTCTCTAAGATTTATTATTTGGCTATCAAATTGCAACAGCAAACAAATCTGCAACTTGGAGGGACTACCTTTTCCTCCAATGAATTATCAAATGCCTAATCCATCGTTATATAACACTGTCCCAGGTACGTCTTATTCCCATTATGGACCTGTATCTGAGTTGCAAGCTCCACCAACTGTGCCCTTCTTTAGCAATAGCATGCATGATTCCTCACATCAATCCCCACAATAGCAACCTCAACGTCAACCTAAAAATCAATTGCAACAAGGGGGAGGACCAACTCATATCGATTCCCCAGCCATAGTTCAAAATGGGCAGAATGATCAAACTGTTCAACTTACAAGTGAAGTAGAGACTCTCAAAAAGACTCTCTCTCAGATGTCAAATGACATGGCATAGCTCAGACAAAACCCTCCCAATAATCAAAACAAGAATTACAACAATCATAGAGGTTACAATTATCAGGGCAATTACTCTAATTAGAACACCAATAGGAACTTCCAGAATTAAAATTCCTCAAACAAGAATTATCAAAATCAAAACAGAGGATACAATCAGAGATTCAATAACAACAACAACAATAATAGGCAGTGGAACACTGGACCTAACAATGGAGGAGTTCCCCATAATTATCAAGCAGGTGAAGAGAGATCAAATACTACTAATGTTGCTGATTTAAATTTTATGAAAAATTGGTGTAGGTTGTATGATACAGCAACCCATTCTAAGGTCAATTGCCCAGAAATGGAGAAGATGGTGAAAATTGCACAGGCTGATGCCCATCCTCAAGCAGGAAATTCTAATCAAGGCAATGGGCCGGCTAGCACTACCATGACTTATGAAACCATTGAAGAAAAGTATCAATTCCCTATGCAAGGGGATAATGAGCCAGAAGAAGATGTCTATGATGCTCGAGCCTTCCAATCTAAGGGTGGTCATTTTCTGAGGAATCAGAATAAAGGGCCATTCACTACATCTGCACCCCCTAACAACATGGTTCCACCAAATCAGAATGCAGATAACAATCCACGCCCACCAAAGGGACCTTCCGATACTTAGAATAGAGGTAATCAGCCTTCTTTTCCTAAATAACAATTTAGGAATGATTCAAAGTTTGATTTTGTTGCAGAATTGCAAAGGCAAAAGACGTCACTGTCTTTCTTTGATATTATGAAGTGGTGCCCAGCTCAAAGGGAGGTGGTATTAAAAGATTTGGAAGAAATAGATCGCTTGAAAGGGAAAGGTAGAGTGACTCCCTTAAAGGAGACAAATGCTGCTATGTATAAAGTTAAGACCAGTAACCCACCTTTCTTGTTAAGTTTGAAGATCTTTGGAAAGAATCTACACAATTGCCTATTAGATTCTGGAGCATCAGGGAATGTCATGCCTTTTTCGATTTGTAAAAATTTAGGATTGAGTCCTATTCCAACCAATAAAAAGGTGATTCAATTGGATAAAACCAAAGTTAATGTTGTAGGTGAATTGAAGAACATGCATGTGCAGGTTGGATCAAACCCAAGGATCCATACCTATATAGATATTCAAGTTGCTAACATCCCAGAAACATATGGGATACTTTTGAGTCGAGAGCTAATGAAAAGCATAGGTGGATATCTATCCTTGGACTTCTCGCACATGTGGTTACCGTGGAAAGGGGTTGCCACTCAGATAAGAATTGAAAGTGAACCTAGGCTCAAACACATGATTACAGAGTATGATACTCCAAATGAAGTAGCATTCTTTGAGATTGAGATGGGTGTTTACAAGCAAGAGGAAGTCCTTACTTTCTCTGTAGTTAGTTCTAAGGATACACTATCCTTAGACCACACTGATTCGATGATTCACATCAATCACCAAGTTCTAATAAGGAAATTGCAACAAGATAGGCTGGTTTTAGGAACAGAAACTGATTTGAGTAATTTATTGCTTCCTAATTGGTGTAGAATACACTATCATAACCATTCGGAGTTGACATGTCAGTCATGCATAGATATTCTAAGGCATGTAGATCTACCCAAACAAGAATTTCAAGAGGTAACTGAGACTCCCATCAATGAGTTCTCTTTCCAAGCTAAGGATGCAACTATTCTTACACGGGTTAGTCTTTCTCTAGAAGAGGTTTCTTTACCAGTAGAACAGACTTAGGTCTTAGAGTTTTCAAATCAAAAAGAGGAAGTGGAAGTATCTCAGTTTCATTTTAATACCCCTATTCTGGATGCTTCGCCAATGCCAAGAGAGTTAATAAAAGATGAGTTAGATCCTGACTTAGCCCAAGAAATCGCTCAGGAGGTAGTTGTTGAACAAATTAAGGAACTAGAAAAATCATTAACTGAGCTTCTTCTCAACACGAATTCTGATAAATAGCAAAAGTCCGACCCGCCGCATGTCACAAGTGACAAAATCCCTATAGTTTCTAAAAAGAAAGAGCTCCCAACAAAAGACCAGTTATGGACTCTTAAATTTGATGGTTCTAAATCTAAAGCAGGAAGTGGAGTAGGAATTGAACTAACTAACCCAAAAGGGGGAACTTATTTTGCTTCTTATAGATTGCAATTTGGTTACACTAACAATGTGGCTGAATATGAGGCACTTGCAAGAGGACTTATGTTTGCTCATAAGAAGAAGGTAACTGCTCTTATAGTGATGGGAGATTCTGAGGTAATTGTGAAATAGGTACGTAGCCAATACACTTGCCATAATAAAAGATTGGTTGCTTATAGGAATAAGGTCTAGAATTTAATAGAAGATTTTGATGCCTTTGAAATTACCCTTATTCCAAGGGAAGCAAATCAAATAGCAGATGCTCTTGCCATTGCAGCAAGTACATTAGAGCCGATGCAAGATTCAAATCTGAAGAGGTTTTTTGTGGAATTGATTTCAGTTCCTGCAATTCTTGATAATGTTAGACACTTCCAGGTGTTTAATGATGATCAACATATTTTGGCCTTTTTAGAAAGTTCCGATGTATTTCAAGGACAGATAATTGATGATGTTGATAGGGATCAAGGAGCCTAGAATCCAGGAGGTGTCAATACAGAAAGAGACAATCTATAAGGGATAATGGATTTAAAGAGAAATAACATCCCAAAAGGGATGATAGCATTGGAAAGGATATTTGATTTAGATCCATGAGCTTATCAGAGAATGCCTACAAAGAGTGAGGGAGGCAAGTATGAATCCGTTAATTTGACTCACTCAGGAGTAGAAAGGAATGTTATTATAGGAAAGACTTGTCCTCAAGAAATAAAGGATGAGATAATAAAAGTTTTGAAGTAGAATATTGAAGCAATTGCTTGGAGCTATGATGATTTGAAAAATTTTGATACATCTATCATCACACATACAATTCCTCTTAAGCCAGAAGTCAAGCCGTTTCGCCAAAAGCAACTCCCGGTCAATGCATTAATTGAGCCTCTAATCCAAAGAGAAGTATAGAAGCTTTTGGCTACAAGAATAATTTTTCCAGTTAGACATTCTACCTGGGTGGCTAATCTAGTTCCTGTGAGGAAGAAGAATGGGGAAATCAGGTTATGTGTGGATTTCAGAAATTTAAACAAAGCCTCTGAGAGGACAATTATCCATTACCTTCTCTTGATGAAGTATTGAAAAAGGTTAATGGATCTCAAGTGATGTCTTTCTTGGATAGATATTCAGGATATAATCTAGTATTGGTAAGTCATGAGGATAGGATGAAGACTACTTTCACTACAAAGTGGGGCACATTTGCCTATAGAAGGATGCCATTTGGTCTAATCAATGTTGGTGCTACTTTTCAAAGAGCGATGGATGTAGCATTTAAAGACCTGATAGGAAAGTGTATAATCATCTATGTTGATGATCTGACCATCTTCTCTAAGAGTAGAGAAGATCATGCTGCTGATTTAGAGAAAGTACTAAAGAAATGTATTAGTTATGGTGTTTCTCTCAATCCAAAGAAATGTGTATTTGGAGTTTCTGAAGGGAAGCTTTTGGGTCATATTATATCAGAGGAGGGAATTTCCATAGATCCTGATCCGTAGCTATTTTGAAGTTGACAAGGCCAAGAAGTAAAAAGGAGATGAGATCTTTCTTTGGAAGGGTTAATTTTGTTAGGAAGTTTATAACAGGGTTTGCAGAAATTATTAAACCACTTAATGAAATGATGAAGAAAGATGCAAAAATTAAATGGAGTGAAGAGGCCAAATCTGCTTTCATTTAGATTAAACAAGCTATATCTGAGGCACCTGTTTTAACAAGCCCGGATTATCTAAAGCCATTTTACATTTATTCTTTTGCTTTTGAGCATTCATATGTAGCAGTCTTGACATAGAAAAGAGAAGAGAATGAGGAAAGGCCTATTGCTTTTATGAGCTCTTTGTTTAAGAATGCAGAGGTAAGATATTCATCAATAGAAAAATAGGCTTTTGCATTGGTGCGGGCAGTGAAAAAATTCAGACACTACATAATCTGAAGTCAAGTGATGGCTATAGTCCCAGATCCAGCTATAAAGCCTCTCCTGATGCAAAGTGAACTAGGAGAAAGAAGAGGGAAATGGATGGCCATTTTACAAGAATTTGACTTGGAGATTCACCCAATGAATCTTGTAAGGGGTCAAGGTTTGTCAAAGATAGTGGCTAAAGATCCCTGGTATACAGACTTAGTCTTTTTTCTCCTCAATAACAAGTGTCTAGAAGGGATGAATGCAACTCAAAGAAGAGCACTAAGGATGAAAAACGCTCATTATATGCTTAAAGGAGGATCAATCTATAGGAAGAATTTCCAAGGAATCTACTTGCATTGTCTGGATCAGCAAGAAGCTAAACATGCTATAAGTGAATTTCATGGTAGGCATGGAACAGGACATGGATCTACTAATGCATTGGCTCATCAGATTTTAAGGTCAAGTTACTATTGGCCTTATGTGTTTAGGGATGTGCATCAACATTGCAGGACTTGTCATGTATGTCAAACTTTTGCATCAAGAGAAGAAAATCCTGCGATGCCCCTACAACCGGTTTATGAGGTAAGGCCACTTGCCCAATGGGCACTTGATTTTGTAGGTGTGATTAATCCAAATTCTTCTGCAGGTCACAAATTCATCTTGACTACGACGGATTATTGCACACGTTGGATGGAGGCCCTGCCTTGCAAGAATAGCACCACGAAGGTGGTCATTAAATTTTTGACAGAGAACATCACAACCAAGTTTGGAGTTCCATTTTCTCTAGTATGTGATAACGGCCCTACTTTTTCTTTCGCTGAATTTATTTCATGGGCCTATGAACATAAGATTGTGTTAAAATATTCTTCCAATTATTACCCTCAGGGGAATGGAGTGGCTGAGTCCACAAATAAGAATGTATTGGAAGTAATAAAAAGGTTGTTAGAAAGTAACCCTAGGGACTGGCATACCTAGCTGAGATTTTCCTTATGGGCAGATCGAACCAGAATTAAAGCAGCCCTAGGGAATTCACCCTTTAATTTAGTTTATGGCCAAGATCCAATCTTCTCCATACATTTGCAAATACCTATTCTAAAATTTATGTAAGAGTTTTATAATAGGGATGATAGGATTGAGGTTAGATTGCTTAACTTATTGAACATGGAAGAACAAAGAGATGTTGCTTTGCAGCAATTCTCTAAACATCAGGTTGTTGTCAAGCGCTAGTTTGACAAAAGAGCCAAAGTGAAAGCTTTTAGAATATCAGACCTTGTTCTATTATGGGATAAGGCTAGAGAAAGGAAGGGAGACCATCAGAAATTCGATAGACTTTGGTTAGGTCCCTACCAAATAGCTGAAATCTTAGGGGAGAATGCCTTTTGTTTGAGTACCCTAACAGGAGAGCCTGTTTCATTACCAGTTAATGGTCACTTTCTCAAGCACTATTTTGGTGCATAGAAAGTCTGGTGTTTTGAAAAGGAATGTACTATATTGTAACATATGTAATTAAGTTTTATTTTTAGTTGTTAGGTTTTCATTTTTGTTTTGCTTGTTTTGTTTTTGTTTTATTTTCTTTTTTTGTTTTGTTTGTTTGTTTTGTTTTGTTTTGTTTCGTTGGGGATTCTTGTTTTGCTCATCTCAAGTTAGGGGGTTGTTATTCAAAGTATACTATTAGTGCAAGGAGAGAAATTGGTTTAGGTATTCTCATTATAATCATTGAAAAGGATTTCATTCTAAAAACTCATATTTTATGATCATTCTAGTTTGGGTTGGAAAAGTTATTAAGGATAGAAGATGTAAATGTGAATATCTTATGAATTGTCATCAAAGATCTGTCACCAAATTAGAAAAACATCTACATGAGTAATTACCTATTTGTTTTAGAATGACTCTATCTTTGTTTCAAGTGAAAAATTAAATTCCAAAACTATCATGAAATCCATTATAGTACTCAACCCACATTTTAGATTCATTGAATCTGAGTATTGAGAGATGCATAAAAGAATATCCATCCATAAAAGAAAAGAATCAAGAGAAAGAAAGAAAGAAAAGCAAACTCAATATTAAGTGGGTAACCAAGTATCTCTATCGGGGCTATAGACGCCTGTCTAGTAGTAGAGCAATGCTTTGAGAGGACTAGAGGTATCTCCGTTGGGGCTATGGACGCCTGTCTGGCAGCGGAGCAATACCCAAGATTTTACTGCATGATAGTTAAAGGATTCAACTTATGTAGCTTGAAACTTAGGTATAGTTGTTTACAAGTAGAGAAAGTATCTACAAAGAATGATGCACAATATAGGCACACACTCAGATTCAGAAAAAACTCATGAGCACATAACATCTGAGATTCAACCTCAAGATTATCCTACAAATATTTGATCTCAATCAAGATAAGGTGTTTATAAGCGAGGTAGTTTTTGGGTGACTAAAATTTTCTTTGGATATTTTGAAAATAGGTAAACCATTTTCCCAGATGAGTCCCCATTTGTTATGCCTTGCATAACCACCCCATCTTTTGTCTTGGTCAAAATGGGTCACCCTTTATGTTTTTGTACTTAGTTGTTTTTGAAACAAACTCTGGAGTCTACTTTTGCCAAATGCTTTGTTTTTCTTTGGTTTCTCTATTGGAATCAGAACCGAAGCTGAATCGGGTTCTGAAAGTTCTTTTGAGGCTTGTTTTTGGTTCTATCCTGGCGGTCTTTTCTTTACCTTTGTTTTTGGTCTTTAGCAGAAGCGGGGCCGGAGTGGGAATTGGGATAGTTGTTATCAAAATTTGCAAAATCAAATTCAATTCCCATCCCGCCTCTGCTCCTTTTTAATGTTTGTTTTGTCTCGGTTTTTGTTTGTTTTATTAGGTTGGTCTTTTCTTTAACTTTTTGGTATTTGTTTTTTTTTTGTTTTTAGTTGATAGATGAGGAGTCGGAATGGGAATAAGGTTTGGAAATTTTATAAGTTTAAGATCCTGTTTCTATTTTAGGTCCGCCCCCGCCAATTTTTGTTGTTGACTTTTTGACTGAAGTTGCACTACAGACCAGTGTTCATTCTCTTATAGTTCTGACTCCGCCTTTACTATGTTTTAATGCATTAATGGTGATTGCCGGTATAGGTAGAAATTCACATATTTTTCTTTATTAAGGGTTAAAGTCGATTATTATTGTTATTATTACAAGTCTGAGTGTGCGAAGAGCAATAGCAGAGTTCGTTTGAGCAAATTGATCGAGATAGAGAAGGGATATTGTGTGTGAATTGACTCAGAAAGTTGGCTTGGCTTTGTTTGTGTTTGAGGTAGGTCTTTTATCTTTGTTGTTCATTGTTTATTTGTAGTTGTGTTCATTGTGTTTTTGCTTTGTATCTGCTTGTGTGTTCAATCATTGTGTTTTAAAGCAATTTTATGATCATCGATGTGATTGAATGAGTAGGTTCTTGTTTTGGCTTGTTTGTTTTACTTTAAATCTTTGTTTTCTTGTTTTATCGTGTCGTTGCATTCTATTTTTAGGGCACTATTGCTATCCCATCTTAATCGCGATTGCGTCATGTCATTTTCGATTTGCAGTAGATTAGATTGCATTAAAGCTTTTTAATGGTGTGAGTTAGATTAAGAATTTATAGTGAGGTAGATTAGAGATTTTTACAGTGAGTTAGGGTAGATTAG
The DNA here is from genome assembly GCA_007115665.2 of Sequoiadendron giganteum. NCBI lineage: Eukaryota > Viridiplantae > Streptophyta > Pinopsida > Cupressales > Cupressaceae > Sequoiadendron > Sequoiadendron giganteum. The sequence continues at coordinate 285,287,049 of CM021100.1, read as the reverse complement.
ATTTATTGTTTAAATTAGGGTTTCATCGTTTGGTAGAATGGCAGGGTTTTAAACACGTGCCCTAGTTTTATTAGGTTTGTTAGATTAGGGTTGCATTGGTATATGCAATTACTTTAAATAAGATTTAAATAAATGGCCCTAAAATGCAATTGTTCCCCACGGTCATATGAGGGTAGAGTTTTTAAGCTCCTTTGTCATTTTATAGCGACCTAGGTTTAATCATGAAGTTATGTTGAGAATGAATAAATTTGATGATGTCATGATTAGCATAGGCGGAGGTGGGATTGGAATGGATTATGGACATAATAGTTTTTGTTTTTTTACAAAGGTTATCGATTCCATTTTTTATCCTGTTTCTGATTCCGATTCCGAGTTCTAAAATGTTTCCTTGAAGTATAGGATAAATTGGCAGAGGTGAGATCGAAACTGATCTTGAATTTAAGAATTTTGTTTGTGAAAGTTATCAGTTCTGTTTTCATCTCGTGTTCGGCTGCGCATATAGTGGGAAAGTCTTTTGTCAAAGTAATGATAACCAAATCGGAGGCGGAAGCGAAATGGAAGTAGAATATGAAAAAAGAGAATTCGAAGAAAAACCAAATCCCTTTTTCATTCCGATCCCAATTCCAATAACTTCTCCGACTCCGACTCTAAGCCCGTTTGTTATTTGGTGAAGTTCCTATATCGGTTTTTGCTCCGAGTCCACCAGTTTTGTAAAAGCGATTGTTTTGAGCTTTTGTCTAGTTCCGACTCCAATGTATGTGTAATAGGTATGTTTCTAAAGCATGTTTATGATGATTTATTTAAAGGTCTAATTAGAGGTTTGCTTGTAGGATATTTAAAATATTTCAGGAGTGTTGGGAGAGGCTGCTCGAAGGAATCAATCGGTTGGAACATCAAAAATAGCACTGAAAATCAAGAAGGTGAAACAGCTGCCTTATACATTGAGGTATGATCATAGGAATCCAGTGGTGAAAGTAAGCAAAGTGGAATCAAACTGGTCAGATATCATAGATACTAATCTGGGCCAGTATAGCTTTGAAGAATTACATAAAGACACCTTTGCAGAACCGGAAAACTTGACAGGGAGAACTCAAAGGATTCTTGACTCTAGTCTTGCATATATCACTGTCTTTCCTTTATCAGTAGAGTGTCCGGAGTTGATATTGATAGTGGCCAGTACTTATAATCTAGCTACAAGATTATGCGTGGATTCACAGAATAATGTGATTATAGATCTTACTCCAAAAATGTTCCAAAGCATATTTAATGTTCCTAATCCGAAGAATTTGGTGCAGCTAACTAAGGCAGAGGATTTGGACAAATACAGCAAGCATAAATATTCCAATAAGTCTCACTTAAATAAAAGATGGTTAAGCACGGAGAAGAAATCTTTAAGCAAGCTGACAGACCAACCAAAGAGGGCCGATTTCAAGAAGGAGATATCTGATTTGATATTAATGTTGTCTATAGTGTTTGGAAAGAGGGATGCCTTCCATTTGAACGAATGGATTTTCATTTTATTCAAGTAATCTTTCAGGGTGATTATCAATTTGATTGGTCAATGATTGTTTATGATGCCATACATGATCAGCTCACAAGGGTCAGACAGACCAAATCTTTCTTTATGACTTCATATGTGGTTTATGTAGCAGCAAGAGTGGATATTTTCCTAGGATTAAACAAAGTAGGTATAATGAGAGTCTTGGATGGACAAAGGAAGGTATGGGAAAACTACAATCAATTATCTCTTCAGGTTGTTGAGACTCACTTCAAGAGAGTCAATGATGCCTTTTTATATGTGGTCATCAACCAGTTGAGTGGAGATGCAGGATACAGATTAAGTCAAGAAGCTATGGCATTCATTTCTGAATGGGGAAGTTGGTACATTCAATACCCCAAATTTACATACTTCAGATTGTTTGGTTTTGAGGGTCATCCCCATTTACTTCCAAGATGCTATAGTAATAGAATAGTGCTTATGGAGTTTGTGTATCAAGCCATTGGAGTTAATGCTAGATTTGGGATGAAGCACAACACAGGATGTCATAAATTTCCCATGAAGTTGGGGGAATATGGTTGTCAACACTTCAATGGAGAAAAGGTGGTTTGTAATGAGTTGATAGAATTGAAATTGGGATTGTATATAGCTCGTAAGTATTTTGATAGAAAGAAGAAGATGTATGCTTTATTACCTTTAGTGTTTACTAGACATTTCAATTTGTTAGAGGATTTTTGGTGTGATCGGCAGAATGAGTATGACTTGAGGAAGAAGAATTATGAGAGATTATCAGTCTCACTCATGTCAGAACTGGGTATTAAAGAAAATATTCCTGACACTTTGGTGGATGATGGAATTGTATTAGATCCCTCATATGAAGCTTTGAATATTGGCACTAAAAGCTTAGATCCAATAGACTGGAATGAGGAAGAAACAATTGATATTAAGAAAATTGCAAGAACAGTCTTAGATAGAAGTGTGCAATGGTTAATGTTGAGAACTCAAGCTCCTTAGGGACCAATCCCCAAGAAAGGTAAAGGGTACAAGAGGATTAAAAGGAAGACACCTCCCAAAGAGCCATTGGAATTCTTTCCTTCTGATGTTGAAGAAATAGAACTTGAGGTGGTCGATGAAGAAGAAGAGACACCAGAGGGAGATGTTCCAATTGAATCTGTTGTTTCTATGCCCACATTGGGTGAGTCATCTGCACAAGCCCCACTCACAAGAAAGAAAATTAAAGAGGTCCAAGGAGTACTTTATGCTATGGCTGAGGCTGCTAAAGGAAAAGAAGTGGAGGAAGAATTGGTAGAAGTTGAGACAGACTCAGATGAAGCTCTTTCAGAGAAGGACCTACAAGAAAACATGCCTTTGGAGGGTACTATTGAGCAGATTCTTATGCAGGAAGAACAATGGAAACAATTTGAAGATGCTACCAGAGAATCTGATGCAAGGGTTGTTGAGGAGAAGCAAAAGGAAATGGATGCAAAATTACAAGCTGATGCTCTACTTCAATAGCAGCAATCAAAGGTAAAAAAAAGTTGAAACAATGACAATAGCTGATGAAATGGAGGAGCAAATGAGGCTATGAGAGCATGAGATCAAGGTCAAGGTAGAAAATGGCAAGCTAGAATTAATACAGAAGATCCATGATCTCAAGGAGGAGAAAGCAAGAAATCGAAGGGAAAAGGAAGCCCTGGTTGCTAGACTGAAGCTTGCAGAGGAGGTTCGATAGAAAGAAGAAGAGGCTGAAGCTCTAAGAAAGGAGAGAGATGTTGAAGAGCTAATAAAGAAATAGCAAGCTGAAGAAGAAAGGGAAAAGGTAGAGAAACTCATAGCCTTGGAAATGGAAAGGATAGAAAAGGAAGAATCAAAAAAGATGAAGAAAGAAAAAGAGGCCAAAGAGCTAATTAGGAAGCAAAAAGAAGAAGATGTTGAAGCTGCAAAACTTAAAGCTTTGGAGGCAGAATGGTTGGAACGAGAGGCCTTAGAGAAAGAGAAGTTAGAGAAGGATTAGATGGAAGAGGAGAGATTGAGAAAAGAAGAAGAAGACAAGAAAAATGCAGGAACAAAGAGATAGGGAAGAGGCTGAGAAGTTGGTGCAGATGCATGTGCTGCAGGAACAACAAGAGAAAGTAAAGGTTGATTCTCAACTTGAGGTAAATGTTCAGCCATCCTCTACAGTTGTCACTTCCTCTTCCATGATGATGACTGCTCCTAGTGCTCCTCCATCGTTGAAATTAGATTTGCAAAAGAGAGCCAGAACACCTCCTCAACCTCTTAATTGGGAGGACATGATGAAGGATATCAAACAGGAAAGGCCTAAGAAGAAGGCTAAAGTTTTGCATTCTACCAGACTCATAGATAAAGGGGAGATAGTTGTTGAATGTGTAGTGACTATTACTGAAAAGGAGGTAGGGGAAATGTAGCTCATAGACTATCAATTGAGTACAGTTAATTTGGGAAGTCCCACTAGAAATCAACAAATAAATTTGATTGATGTGGTGGCTTCAACGAGTAAATCAAGAATGATCAAGGACAAACAAAAGAAAGATGAGCTTAAGGCTCAATTGGATCAGTTACATTCATTCTTGAAGAGTGTCTCATCTCCAAGGTCACAACAGGTTGCAGCAATTGAGACTCCTATTTTGCTAAGCAAAAGGAGGTTGATGATTTGGTGTAGGTTAAAGGTAAGGCAGAGATGGTTGACAAATGGATAGACAAAGTGAATCGGGAGGTAGGTGAAGTTTTGGAAATGGGGTTTGAAACTTACAAAGAAGTAGAAGGAGTAATAAAAGAGATGCATCAATACATTGAGGCATCTGAAAAACTAGAAGAAGAGTATGAGTATATTGAAAAGTTAGAGAAGATAAATAGATTGCCTCTAGCTACTCTTCTAGAAGAATCTATACTTCAAGATGATAACAAAGATTTTGTAGGAAAGACTTCTCGCATACTTAAGTTTAAGACTAACTTTTTGAGCAAGCATAAGGATGAGATTCTGGAAGCAGTTAATAATTTAACTGAGCAGTTGGAAGAGTTGGAAGCGGTTATGGCCATAATTGTAGATGTGAATGTAATGACCAAAGATTGCATGTCATTGAGTCAGGTTAGAGAGAAATGGAATGAAAGAATCCAAGGACTCATGTAGGAGAAAGATGATGGAGGAGACTTATTGATAGATCGGCTTGTAGAAGTCAAAGAAGAAATAAAAGCTGCAGGGAGAGAGTTGATCAAAGTGAAGAGTATGAAAGAGTTTGTTGTAGTTAAGTTGGATTGTATCAAATTTGAAGATGACTAGATTGATGGGCTAGATATGGATATGCTACAACAAGTCTTCACCAGTTATGATGAGTTCATAGTGGATCCAGCTTCACATGCATAAAATCTTGCATGCATGATATTCTTCTTCCTTGCATGTCGCATGAATGATGATCTTCTTCCTTACATGTTGCATGCATGCAGCACTAACAGTCTTAAGGGCGCATAACTTCTTTTCTTCTATTTTCTATCTTCTATTGTTAGATTAAACTGAATGTATAATGTAAGAACTCGAGATCAAAGTTGATCTGAGTTTCCAAGAAAGTTGATTGTTCTTAAAAAGGTGGAAAGCCTAAGATAGAAGTGAAGTTCGAATTTCTTTTTGTATATCTATAAATACCAGATGGGTATCACATTGTAAGGGTCGGCTAATTGAGAATTGGGTTGGCTTACCTAGTGCTAGGAGATAGAATTTTAGAGAGTTTTTGCAGAGATACAGTGTACTTAGAGCTTTTGACAGTTAATAGAATTGCAGGTTTAGGAAATATGGATTTTACATTGAATTGTGTTGTTTGATAAGGTTAATGAGTTATAATCCACTTGAATGCCAGTTATTGTGCTTAAGCATGATAGTTTCTTATGTGATGAAAGTCATTAGAAGAAACCAGGTAAAGATTATCTTGTTAAATTGTCATTGAATTAAAGTTATTGAAGTCTGTTGATCTATAGTTTTGATGATGAATGAATGTGTGTTGTTTTGAAATCTTTGAAATACTTGTGATATGCAAATAGTGGAATTGAATTAAGCACCTAAGATGTATACAATGGTATGGTTATACTGTAGGTTGTGTCATGCTATGGTTTTTGTGATCGGTTTAGAAAACATTCATTGTTAAAAGTATATGTCTGGATATTAGATAAATTTAATTCATACTTGCTGATTTACCCCTTTGATCTATCTTTTTCTTTTATTTAAAACCCATTGATTTACAGGAACTATTTTGATAAAGAGAGTCATAGCTTGAATCCTTTGTTACCAGCACAGGTCCCTTGAATATTACAGTTGCATGAACCAATTGAGTGACATCAGACAGTTGAGAACCAACTACTAGGACCTTGGGAGTTAGGCCACTACATGTAGTCTTTCCTTTTCAGGAGAAATAGAGTAGAAATATTCTATTTTAATGTTGTTTGTGTCATTTTAACCATCAACAATTCTTAGTTTCAGGTTTCTATTTGATGATGCTAATGTGGACAGTGCTTTTAATTTTGGCAGATGGTTTCAATTTCAGGATGGCTCTTTATTGCTGCTACCCAAGGTATATTATTTCAGGTTGATCCTATCTTAATTGTTTTTTATCAAATTGGAGTATATTTAGTTTGGTTCAAACAAAAAATGTGTTTCAGCACTCCTTCAAAATCTATTTGTAGATATCATCATAAAGATGTAATTATTGGGGATAGAAATGTTGGATTTCAAACACAAAGAAAGGCTACTAAATCTAAATAAAAATCTCAAACAACAGAGCATACAACCTTCTTCTTAGTCAATGAATTTAAACTTAAGAATTATGTGGAAGCAGTCACAGATGAATGATGGCTTAAAGCTATGCAAGAAGAAATAAATCAAATTGAGAAAAAACAAACTTGGGAATTAGTCCCAAGACCTAATTACAAGAATGGCATAGGTGGCAAGTGGATTTACATAAATAAGCTTGATGAAAATGGAAATGTTGTTCACAACAAGGCAAGATTTGTTTGCAAAGGCCATGCTCAACAAGAAGGTATTGATTTTGGTGAAACCTTTGTTGTTCTCATCCCTCTATTGTTTGTCCTTGATGACAAAGGCACAAATGGTGCTATGGTATTTACATGATACAAGTTATTCAGGTGGTGTTCCTTGTGGCATGGAATTCATTAGCTTTAGATTTATCACATTGTCATCTTGACAGGTTCAGGTTTTTCATGTTGATCATTTCATATTGATCTTAGTGATAATTGGTTTCTAGACATGATTCTTGGTTTCAGGTTTCTATTTGATGATGCTAATGTAGACAATGCTTTTATGTTGGATAGATGGTTTCAATTTAAGGATGGATCTTTATTACTACTACCAAAGGTATATTATTTTAGGTTGATCTTGGCCTAATTTTCTTTTTATTAGATTGGAGTATATTTAGTTTGGTTTAAATGGAAAATGTGTTTCAGCATGACATATTGGCCTGTCAATTCCTATGAGAAGTTGGTTTTCTCTTGTGACTTCACCATTGGCACTTGTCATTGTTTTGGCTTCATTTTTATATCATATGTTTAAATTCATGTGACTTGGTATAATTCACTTTTTGGTTCAAAGGAATTATGAAAAATTCACATTGGTTTGGAAGTTGTGATAATCAGCATCATAAAGTAACGTTGTTTTGGGTATTATTTTTAATTGGCTAACTTACAATGGTATTGGGCCTTATTGAATTGGTAAATGACTTTGAATAAATTCATATTGATTTTTGGATCGGCCACTATATTTCATCATTTTACATAATTCTATTGTCAACATTTAAAATGAAGTAAACCCAATCGGGTTTCCTTAAACATTTGTTAGAGTGACTATTCTATAGATCCGCTAAAAATGGTGATTGTTTTTCTTCAAAGTATTAAGGCTGACACATTTCTTTGGGAATATATTTTATTTTGATCATTTATCTCATGGCAATCATGGAAAGTTCAGATTGTTTTTAAACTCATCATTCATTGAGTGTATCGAGGTTGTTAAGGTGGTCTAGCAATGATGATTTGGCACCAGCTGTGTGTAGTTGTTTGTGATGGTTTTGGAGAAATTATCAAGGTGTTAATTGTGTCATCATACTTGATAAAATATTTATGACATCGATCTTAAATTCATTCTGATTTTTTATTAAAGCATGACTTAAGTCATTCTGAACTTAAAACTTCATTGTGTTTTGGTATAGACATCAAATGTCTTCATTCAAATGGATGTTAGAGAAAACCTTTTTGATCATTCATTTTACTAAGGGTTGAAACCCTTGCTTCAACCACCACCATGGTAATTTGTATTTCTTCTAATGGTTGAATCCAGTGGTGTTGTGTGTTCAATGTAAGTTTGGCCTAAGATGTATGATCCAATGCAAGCTCGACAAAGGTAAAAGGAGATATGAATCTGGGCAACTATGATGATCGGCATTGATTCTCTCTATTTTTTAAATGATTTTCTTGCAGCATGAATAGGTATTATTATTCTTTGCTTGAAGAAAGTTTTTAAATTCAAAAAAGGAAAATCAATTACTGGTTTTTGTTCGATTACGAAAATCCATAAGAGGATTCTTGTTTATCTCTAGATCAGAATGGCATGATATGATTTTGGTTATATTATTTTCCCCTATAGTGGGCATTCTAAGAGAAATGTTTATTTTGGAGATTGAGTTCATCATGATATGGGTTCGGTTACAAATCTTTGGTAGGCCCTTGCACTGATATTATTTTTCATTTTTTTCACTTGAAAGAGGGTTTTAGGAAATGGGTGATAAAAATTCGATAGACATGTTTACTATAACGGGTTTTCAGTTTTGTTTCAGATCTAAGAATGAATTTTTGTATGGCTATTGCAAACAAAATATTCTCTTGATTCTACTCTATTATTATTATTGTTTTGTGGTGCCTAAAACAAAATGGTTCCAGCAACCAGTTGGGTAAAACAATATTTTAAAAATGACATTCTTGAAGACTTGTTTTTTCAGTAGATCTATATTTTTGAAAACATATAAATACATTGTTTCATCACTGAGATATTTTTATGTTATTGTTGAGATTGTAACTTGATACTGTATCAAAAGAAAAAGTTGAAAAAGCTTTGTAATATAAAATATAAATATGATGCAGATGGAAGATGTTTACTTAGTTTATTGAATATTTTAGGGATTCATTGTTTTGAACCTTTAGGGTATTAGATAGATTAAGGGTGTGGGGTTCTATGAGTTTATCTAGAAAACAGAGAGATCCTCTATGTTATTGTTATTTTATAATTTGAAAAGGGGTTGGTGCTCCTTGCAATTGGTGTTTCAAAATGAGGGGTTGATGCTCCTTGATTTGGTGCTCATAAATTAGCCTATAAGGCATTATTTTCATTGGTTTTCAAATAAGAGCCTGAAAGGCGGCATTTTTAGGAGTGGTTTTTCTACCCCAAGAGGGTTTTCCACTCGGAAAATCTTGTGTCTCATTCTTCATTTTTGGTTCCACTACTTTACTGAGATAATGTTGTATTATTTATTGTTTGGATATTACATTTATCATTTCAGTCTATGAATGATTGCATTCAACTCATGTGAATGTACTTATCATTGAATTTTGAGAACAAATGTGTGCTATGGTTTTTTTTTTTTAAATGGTAAAATATGTTAAGACATGGATTCACACCCCCCCCCTCTCAGTGTCATTTTCACTCCAAAAATTGGTATCAAAGTGTAGGGTCCTCTGATAGGTCTAAACCACCTAGGATTGATTATGGTCTTGGATTCTGTTTAAAATGTCTCAATCTCATGAAGGCACATATGTGACTAGAGCTCCATTATTTGATGGAATGGATTATGAATTCTAGAAAATCAAAATGTAAACATATCTTATTTCTATTGATCTCGATGTGTGGAGCATAGTATTAAATGGGTACATTGTACCAACCACATTACGCACAACTGTTGATGAAAAGAAAAAGTATGAAACTAATTCTAGAGAAAAACATGCTCTCTTGTGTGCATTAACTAAAGATGTCTCTATTAAATTCATGCATTGCAACTCTACTAAGGAAATTTGGGATAAACTTGAAACCATTTATCAAGGAAATGAAAAAGTTAAACAGTCAAAAGTCCTTACTCTAAAACATCAGTTTGAGGAAATGAAAATTGGAGATGATGAAAAAGTGTTTGATTAGTTCTTGAGAATAGATGAAGTTTTTAATGCTATGAAAGGGCTAGGAGAAGATGTAAAATAATTTGATGTGGTAACTAAGTTCATTAGAGCCTTACTACCTAAATTTGAAGCTAAGGTTTCTACTCTTGAAGAAAAGAAACATTTTGACCAACTTACCTTAGATAGTTTACAAGGTACTCTGACTACCTATGAAATGAGAATCGGTAAAAATAATTCAACAAGAAAAGAAACTGCCTTTAACATTGAAAAGAAATAAAAATATGAGGATAGTGAGTCAAAATTTTCTGATTCTAAAGAATCCCATTTTGTTAGAAATCTTAAAAAGGGGTCCAGAAAATATAAGGGAAAACTTCCCTTTAAGTGTTTTATCTATGGAAAAATAGGTCACTTTGCTACAAAGTGCCCCTATGGTGATAAAAAAAAGTGACAATGAGTCTGAAAAATAGCCTAAGAAAAAGGCCTATAAACCTAAACGACAACTCAACTTCAAAAAGAAGAATATTTTGTTTAGTAAAGATGAAACAGACACTGAATCTAAAGATTCTTTAGTTGAAGAGGATGAAACATTGTTCATGGATGAAATCATTCAGCCAGAAGATACAAACAACAATGATATTGAATATGGTGAAGTAGATATAGAAGGTGAAATAAAATGTGTTTAAAAGAGATTAAAAAACTCAAAAAGAAAATTCTTGCTCAAGAACAAAAATCTACTCAAGCTCTTGCTCAAGAACAAACTTCAAATCAAGCAATAGTCTCTTTGAAGACTCGGCTTGAAGAAGCCAAGAGAGTTGAGGATTGTCTTCGTGTTGGTATAAGTTATAAAGATCAAGAAATGCAAAAACTAGAAAATGAGATTGCTTCTTTACAGTAATGTTCGGGTAATGATTCCTTGTTAAAAGAAATAACTCTTAAAGATGATATAATTATATAAGTCAAAAGATTGAAATTGAAGAATCTAAGAGGATAGCAAATGTTGTAAGGTCTGATTTGGAGATTAAAAACATTGAATGTCTAAAACTTGAAGGAGAAGTAGTTGCATTAATAAAAGAGCTTGAAAGTGTCAAGGTTAAATTAGGTAAAATTCATAAATCTGATCACAGTACTAATATATTGAACGAGATGTTGGGTAGACATAATCATTCTAAAGATCCTACAGGAGTGGGATATTAGGTTGGACAAAGCTCTACTGAAGAATCTAAACTTGAGACAATGTTTGCTATTGCAGATGGAAAGAGGTTTATAGCCAAGCAAACACCAAGAATGAAGGTTGATATTGGTCACCATATTGCTCAAATAAAAGATAATTTTGTTAATGAAAGGACAAAAATAACCCCATTATCAGGTATAACCACTCTCAATTTCATGGCTATTTCTATTGTTGTTATTCTTATGGTCATAGAGCAATAAATTGTAAAACAAATTGTAGAAGGTATGGAAGATATGATCATAAAGGTTTTGGAAGGTCAAGAAATAATGATTTCTTTACTCCTCAAATTGATTATAACATCACATGCTTTACGTATCATAAACTTCGGCATAAGGCACAACAGTGTAGGAGTAAGTTGAAGTAATCATTTAAAAATTGAAATGTAGATGCATTGACCAAGAAAAAGAAAGGGCCCATACAGGTTTGGAGGAGAAAACAAGACCTAGGATGTGAAAATACTAAACTACAACATACTGCACAAAAGAAATCAACTGGTGCTTGAAAGGCTAGCATAAGGTAAGGGGGAGTTGGTTATTGTACTATTTTTTCAAATCCTTAGAGATATTTTGAAGGTGTCTAATCAGTTTAGAAGGTGCTTCCAAGGTTTGGAAAGAACATGTGTGTGATCTTTATGATAGCTAAGTGTAACAGTATTTAAGTGATTCAAAGAACAATGATATGGTTTTTGTCAATAGGTACTTGATTAGTGGTTTCTTGTTTGGTAAAGAGTGCCTAGTATTCTTGATCATGTTAGTTGATCAATGTTAGTCATGGTTTCACAATTTTGGCAATATCTCCGGGTGGTGGCAAAAAGTTGAGTCCACTTTTTGGCCAAAAATTTGAAGTGTTTTCCCTAATTTCCAGGATTTGACACTTTGACCTTAAAATTTGAAGCACTTAGAGATGGAATCTTCAAAAAAGTCACAAATCATAAAATGTATTAATCAGAGTCTAGTTTCCAAATTTGTAATTTATTTCAATACCCAGATTGTACAAATTGAGTTTCAATAGGCGTTTCTAAAAACCATTGTTTAAAAGACTTTTTTTACCATACCATGCACATGTATGACATCCATATTTTGAGTTAAATTATTGTATTTTTCTAAATCCTTTTTAGAAAATATTTGTGACTCATTGAAGCTTGTTTTTTATATTTTTTTGTAATTTTTTATTGAATTTTTTTGTTTGTTAAATTTTTATTAGGCATATTTGTCATTTTGAAAAATCGTCTTGTACGAAACGCATAAGATGACCTAAAATTATCATTTTTTTATTTTTATTTTTTAAATTGAAAAAAAATGTCTGAAGTTTGTTCTCGTGCAATTTGTTCATAAAAATGTTATGTTGATAAAAAGTTATTAAAATACTAAAAAACACTAATAATTCAAGTTTATGATCCTTTTTAATTAGAAATTAAATGAAAAATAAAAAAAGTAATCCAATTGTAAAAAAAATTACATATCTAGAATCTACATTGTCTACTCTATAATGTGTTTTAATTTCGTCGAAAAACTCTACAAAGAAAGCCTTCAAATGTATGCCCAAATTTAGTATTTTTTTGTGACATTGCTAGGACCTTCAACTTGCAAGTCAAACCAGGTCCAAGGCTTAGGTTCGGATCCCCAAACCATTTCCTGAACTTGTCAACAAAGCAAAAACCCAACCTAAATTTGAAATTTTAAAAAATGGGATCCTGATCTAAAATAGGATCTCATTTTATAAATAAAATAAAATTTAATGCTTTTACGAAACAGGATACTGTTTAGCAAAATGGGATCTTGTTGTGAAAATTGTCAAAAATGAAAATTTTCCATTTTTTGGAAATTTTTCAAAACAGGATCCCGTTTTGAAAATTTTCAAAAATGAACAATTTCCAAAAATGAAAACTTTACAACAAGATCTCGTTTTGAAAAGTTACCAAAATAAAACTTTCCAAAAATGGAATTTTTTCAAAACGAGATCCCATTTTTGGCAGGATCCCATTTTTTTTAAAATGGGATCCTATTTTAAACGAGATTCCATTTTTAAAAAAATGGGATCCTGTTTTAAACGAGATCCCATTTTTAAAAAAATGGGATCCCATATTTTGATTTTAGGCTCGGGATCTCGAGCCTAAACGAGATCCTGCTTATTAAAAACGAGATCTCATTTTTGCAATGTCGATTTCATTCTTTTTGGCTAAGGCAAAAACTTCCACGTTTCATGGACTCAACTTCTTGCACTTACCCCTCTATAGTATCCTTGTTCTTGGTGCAGTATAGTTGAATCAATGATATTCTTGCTTGGCTCTCACTACACTGTATTTGATAGAGAAAAGTTTGTTTAAGTTGACTTGCAAAAACTTTTGACAAATACTACTGTTTGGACAGATCTTGATACATCTATAAATGTTGTTGATTTTGGAAGTTTGTTTTTAGAGTCATTTGATTAAAACAAGTTTCTGAAATATAGTGATTCTTCTTTGACTTTTATCTATTCAAAAGTTGGAAATGTCATATGTTGGTTGGAGTCATGCATATTTAAAATCTACATAGGATGTTGAAATCTGGTTAAATCTACCTCTTTTGCTAATATACTGGTGATTTTTATGACAAACTTGATGATAGGTTGTTTGAATTTCTTCTTGAATGCATTTAAAGGCTTACTATTTTTTTTATTGATCAAACTTTGAATACATCGTGATAATTCTTTGTCTCTAAGAAGAATTGGTTGAGTATCATAAATAAATGTTTTCATTGATTTCCACTCATGCTCTTGAAAGATTGTAGATTCATAATTGAAGTTAAGTGTTCTTATTCAAATATCAAATGATAAATATTCTAGAGGACATGTTGAAAATGTGACTCGTAGATATAAGTTCTAATGATGTGATAATCTATGTGTTATATTTGAGCTATATATATCTTGGATTATTTTAGACATCAGACTGTGATGGTTTATGTTGACAAAGAAGGTTCAACTCTATGGTGTGCAGTAGAAGGGTCCAAGGAACATTGCTTAAACCAATTAGAGTTTGAAAGAAATAATAATGAACATAAATGATAAGATCCTTCAAGAAGTTCAATTATTTGAAGCGGTTATGAAGAGTTATGGAAATTAACTCAAAGACATTATATAGATATTTTCTCGTGTAAGTGCTTGTGACATTGTGATAATATCATGTTTTATGACAGTATTGTGCTTGATAGAAATTTCCAGTGAGAATCTTGTTTGGGGGCGAAGCTCATAATGTCTTTGATGCTGTCATATTTGATGCCTTGGTACATGGTTATTCATGCTGGTAATATTGTGTTTATATTTGGTAAGTTGATGCAATGTGCATTGGTAATGCATTGTCATGATGCATTGGTTTTCTTTGGCAGCTTGTCTGTCCACTTTTGGTGCTCTGGATCATTATATGCTATTAGTTCTTGTTGAATTCTGGATAGTGATATATATTTTTGGGTAGTGATCTACTTTGTTGCTCCATTATATTTCCAATGCTTTTCACAATGGTTACTTATCTTGCTTGTTCTAGTGGTTGACAGGTTTAAGAATTTTTTGTAATGAAAGGGCACATTGTTCTAAATGAGCTTATTTTGGATGCTTGAGTTTTGGATATAATTGTTTGTCTTGGAAGCATCTTGTTGCAAAGCCTCTCAAATTTTCTTGGTGGTGTTTCAATTGGATACTTGTGTTTCTATTCCTTGCAAAATGTCAGTTTGTGGTGGTTGCTAACCATTAACAAGGCTTTCTACTTTGAAACAATGACTCAATGTATCAATGCTAATCAAAGCATTTTTTTGTGAGGTGACAATGGAGGATGGATTTTAACATGAGAAATAAGGTGGTATATTCAAGTAATTGGTCTTCAATCCTTGATGACAAAGAAAAAGGCCAAGGTAACATGTCTTCAATCTTCATGTATCATTTGACAATTGGGTTTGTTGCATTATAATATTATGTTTCCTTTTCTTTGGTGTTGATGATATGGACTGAGATTCTTGGAAAGGATATATTTTTATTCTTACTATGATATCAGCATGTTCATATGTTACATATATGGGTATATACATCTACTTGAGGCATTATAAATTATTTTCTACCCTTTGTCTTTGATGCAAAAATGGGGAGAGAGATTTGTGTTTTTCCATCAAGGACAAAGGGGTTGTTTTTTGTTCTCACCCCTCTGTTGTTTTTCCTTGATGAAAAAGGCACAAATGGTTCTATTACATGATATAGGTTATTCAGGTGGTGTTCATTGTGAAAAGACATTCATTAGCTTCAAATTTATTACATTGTCATCTTGACAGGTTTAGGTTTTTCATGTTGATCATTTCATATTGATCTTAGTGATTATTGGTTTATGTTGTGCTTATAGCACACACGCCCCGTTCGAGATGGGAACTCTCTCTCTTTTTTCCCTGTCAGGTCATTTTGTTGACCGCCTCATTTTGTGTGCCCCCATTTTGGTGTCCTTGATTTTCAACGTTCCTCTCAGATCTCATCTTAGGTTGACCATGTATTGCCCCTCAAAATTTGTTGAGTTATGAGGCTTCCTTAACATTTCACCTTTTGTTAGCATACATGGGGCTTCTCGGGCCCGAACCATTGGGATTCTCCTCTCGGGTTTCCCTATCTGTTTTGCCTTTTTTCGATGGCATTCGGTCTGTGCCTCCCCAATTCTCGGACCTTGGTTTCATGATTTTCATTTGGTGACTTGCATTAAATCTGGCATTTCGTCGCACCCTCTTAACCCAACTTTCTGGGTTTCCCTGCCTGGGTTTCCTTCTAGTCTTCGTTGTTTTGGATGACCGTCGGCCAACATCCGTCTGGTCTTCAAACCCCAGCACCTGCTTGGTCGTTGGATTCTCACTTGGTGATTTTTTGGATGAAATTTCCCTCACGTCACTCTTGACCTCGGGCTCTAAACTTCCCGTTGTTGTCCTCAATTTGAATCCACCTACCTCACCAACAGTTGTACCTACCGACAGTTGTACCTGCATATATTAGAGACACTAATTGCGATTAGGGGTATAAATATTGGATCTGACATGTCATTTTCACATGTCAGGAGCAATAGAAAAGTGAAGTATCATTGCCCCTTTCATGCCCGAGCTATCCCTTCATCATTCTTCGAGGATCCAACAATGTTATTCATCGGGTCTTCAAGGTATGTTTGTTGTTTGACAGCCTACGTCATATTTTCATGATTTAATGCTTAAACGATGGGTAAGAGGGGAAACATCTGTGGGAATCTAATAGAAGGAACACCATGCTACAAAACCCACATGTTAAAATTTCCAAAACATCCCTCCAAACTTAGAAAATAAAAATTGGACCCTTATCTTCCCGTCGTCATTCTTCAAACTGACCAATGGTGCCCATCGAGCCCAAGACCTTCGGCGGCCATGGCCATTCAAACTTTAGACTTACCAAACTTACCTCAAACGGTGAAATTCCCTATGGGTTCTGGTATCTGGGACTCTGCCTTTGGATTGTCGCTTCGTCTTTGTTGTTTCGAGCAACATTCTCACCTCACCCATCCTGGTCTTGAACTCCAACTTATCATTTAATGTGAAAACCTTCGACAAAAAGTAAACACTTCCAAGCAATCCTCAGGCCCTGGTCTACGGAATTCCATCTACGGGTCACCATTGTCATTTAGTTGTTTCGATTGCCCGTTGGGCAACTCCCTTCCAACTCTCGAGTCTTGAGTGCTTCCCTACCCATTAGACTTTCGCTATCAGAATTTTGTCCTGTCTCGATCATCCTAAGTCGCAAATTGAAACAATCCCTCTAACCCTCGAACCCCAACATCCCATTTTTCACCAAGTTTTAACAGATGAAGTTATGAGGCGAAATCCTTCTCCGGGTTCGGACCGATGGGTTGCGGGTCCTGGACTTTTGTCCCCACTTCATTTTTTCTCACATCTATCATGTAGCAGCCTCCTAGCCCTCATGGCTCGGGATCTTGAACGACTAAAACTTCCTAAGGAATCGTTTTGCGGCCTTCGGCCTCTCGAGCTCTGGACTCTAGAACTCCTCCAGAATGTTGTTTCTCCAAAGCTATTTCAAACTAACACTTGACAACCTTCCCTTGGTTTGACCCTAGATTCTCTAATGGTGACCTGAGTGACCTCCAATTTGAAAATAGACAATGACCCACACGCTAAAATATGATCACCTTCCTCATGGACCCTTCATTATCCAAATTCAAGATTGGGAGAAATCATTCGGGTCTTCTCACTTTGTTTGCCCTTCGGAACAACATTTTGATAAGGGAAGTCCGACCTCTGGGACCCGGGTCATCTAGTTTCCCACTAGTGAACCTTAGAAGATAATTTTGACTAAGTGTTAGACTTTTGAATGATAGATTATTTGATCTAACCATGTTTTTGTAGTGGTTTAGCTAGCTGTTTATGTCACCATGCTAGATTGTAATTAACTTCAGCCTCTATGTGCAGGAATCAGGTGTAGAGACCTCAGGGGCAGCCAAAGACAAAGGAAAGAGAATTGCCAAAGCTCCTCAAGGCAAGGAGGATAAAGACCAGATGAAATGCCAATTCCAGGGAGTGGCATTGCATTCCAAGGTCACAACCAAGTGGAGGGAAATCTTTGATACGAATATTGCACATGTCGCCATTGATGAGTTCATACAAAGGGTTAGAATAAGCCCCAAAATAGATAATGTGAGACTTATTAGGAGTAGTGGAATAGCCAAGGCTGCAAGTTTCCCTCCTGCCTTGATTGCCCCTAAGCTAGTAATGGCCTGTAGGGAGGCATATTAGCTAGAAACAAGGACTATTATTGACTGGAATGGAAACATATTGGTCGACATGTGGCCATCATGAATAAACAAAACCTTCCACATTCCTGTCTTTGGAAGGATTGACCCGCCTACTATCCAGGAATGCAAAGAAATGTGGAATGAAGACTCCATAAGGTGTAAGAATCTCATAAACCAATATTGGCTAAAGGACAGATGGGGTAGCGCTACAAAGGTTCACCAAGAACTCTTTCAAAGCGAATTTTTAAGGAGTATCATGATTTTTTCACCTTACTAAGCAGAGTAATGGGCCTCCCTTCTTCAACCTTTTTTCAGGAATGGATGGTGTACTTCAATGAGCACATTCCCCATGGGAAGGACACCACATTCTATTGGGGAGGAATAATCAGTGACTACTTTCATGATCAATTCATGAACATCAAGAAAACATACAGGTTCTACATGACCTCTTACCTAGTATACTCACTGGTCGATAGGAAGCATTATAATTGGTTATTCAAATTTCTAAATGAGGTGCCTGGTAGAAAAATCAAAGCTTTCAAAAAGTACCCTCAGCTACAGTTCAGGAATTTCAAAATGGATTCTTGCAGAGTAAATGATGCATTCATCACTTATATCATCAGGCTACTCAAGGGTGATTTTGAGAGAAGAGACTCCCACAGTGCTCGAGTTTTTCTAAAAAAGCATGCCTTCTTGTTTATCCAGTACCCCAAGTTTACATACATCCATGCCCACGACTTCTAAGAAAACCTGAACAAGTTGCCCTAGTACCCTAATGACCGGATTATACTTTTGGAGCTCTCTTGGTAGCTACGACACATTCACACTATTCTAAGCACCAAGCATCTGGCGGGGACCCCTTATCCCCTTACACTCATCCAATGGATGTATGAGATTTATACTTCCCAATGCATCAGAAATTTGGAGAAGGAATTGGTGGAATATCACTTCAAATCTCACATGGCTAGGCCATGAATGGATCCATACTATTAGAATCAAACATGCTCTGATACCATGTTAGAATTGGCTATGGATGCCAAGATCTATGGACCAAATAGAAAACACAAAGAAGAGAGAAAATAATTTGACAAGAATAAACTATATTCAATGTCAATGATAATGGAATTGCTTGATTTTACAATGAGAGACCCCTTGGTTATATAGCCAAGGTGAGTACAAAGGAGTGCATAAGATTATGACAAGTGTCATAATCTTATGACATGAGACAACAATGAAAAGCTATCACTCCACCTAAAGTGGAAAGATGATAATGTGATAATCACCACAAATAGTGGATCTACCACAAAAGGTGGAAACCTAATCACATGATATGTCCATCAAAGGTGGAGGTGATAGAGTGATAACATGATAAGTCCACCAAAGGTGCAAATTCTCCAACAACTCCTATGAGGTCCCTAAGTAAACTTAAGTAAGGTGTAATTATGACCTAGGACAAGGTACAAAACATTTAATTACACCAACACCCCCCCTTAAGTGCAACTTAGGGAGAATGTAACAATGAAAGATGGGTCCTGGAAACTAGGCCATGTTAGGTACCCATGTACAAATGCAATGCAATCTCTCACAAATGGAGAAAAGGAGAAAAACCAGTGGGACAAAACTCCTCCCCAAAATAGAGATGAAATACAAGATAGAAATGCTCTCAAGGATGCATGAGAAGGTAAAAACCCCATGTGAGGAAAAAGACCCCCCCATAAGAGAGAAGTAGAAGAGAGACAAGGCAGCCCCCCCTCAATGTTGAGTCTCCTACAATGATGGTAGAAGCTCGACATTGAGTGCTGAAGATGATCCAATCTCGTCGAACAACATTCCTCCCCTTAGGAAGAAACAAAACCAAGGATGTATGCAGGATGTATGATGTCTCAGAAGCATGCTCAAGTGTCTCCATGTTGATGCCGAAAGATGACACACTCCAAACAGGTGTTCTAGGCCACACTGCTGAAGAGTACAATCCAACATCTAGTAGAGAAGAATGTAGAACATGATCCAAAGAGAATGATATCCCCTCTAAAGACAAAGAAGCCTCCTCCAAATGTTGTCCAAAAGTATCCACACTCATGCCAAACTGCAAAGAATGATCATGTAGAGAATGAACAAGAGGGTCAAAGTGTTCCCTCACAACAACTGAAGAAGGAGCATCTTCATCAAAGAGAAGATGAATGTCATCAATGATGTCCCCCAAATATGAAAGATGAGACTCCACAAACAAGTCTGAAATACCTGTCAAGAAGCCATCCAAAGTAGCCATATCTGGAAGACAATGTATATCCTGCTACACTGAATCACAAGGAACCCAAACTGTGGAATCACAAGCATAATCAACTGCAATAGTAGATGGAGGAGATGAAATGCATGGCTCAAGTACTAGATCTGATGTGAGAACTCCCAAGTTCAAGTAGCCAAATGTCTCCTCTGAATCATGGTTCACACTAGAAGTGTGATCAACAGTCGAAGGAACAATGTCACCATCAGAAGCAAAATCTGCAAAGGCATACAACCGAGATGAATGATCAACCACCCCAGTAGCAATGATCTCTCTACTCTCCAAGTCTCGAATGATGACTAAATCAGTTGTGAACTCCACAGTTCTCCCATCTCCACCATGTGTAATCTGATATATGGAAAGAAGATTGTTTGTCAAATGAGGAACACACAAAACATCCTGAAAAGTGTTTTCCCCAAAACTAATAGATCCCTTCCCAAGTACACTCATGTATGTGTTGTTTCCCATCAAGAGAGGAGACATAGAACAAGGCTAAAATGAAGAGAATATAGATTGTGAAGATGCCATATGATGTGATGCTCCTGAATCTAGAAGTCATCTACCTGATCCTGGACTTGAATAAGCACAAAGAGCTTGACCTTGATTTCCTGATGTAGATGAAAAATCAGCAAGACCTTTTCCCTTAAACTATTTTGTAGAAGGAGAAGAAGATTATGTCATTCTAGAAGGCAAACCAATTTGATTTCTTTTGAGAATATTTTTCAACTCATCAATATCCTTCTTATAACAATAATGTTCTTCATGTCCATCCTTTTTGCAATATGCACAAAAGGACCTCTCCTTCTTAGATGATTTCTCTTTTGAAAATGAATTTTTATGTTCTTCTGTGGATTGTGTGTTCTTTTTAGGCTTGTACTTATTCTTTTCTTTGCTACTTGAAGACTTCTCATCTTTTACAACAAAGGCATGTGATTTTGAAGACTTCAAAGTACCCATTTGAATAAGCTTATTTTTCTCTCGAATCAAAAGATATGTGAGAGCCTCAAAAGATGGTGATGTGAAATTGCTATTTGTCAATTGTTGAGTCTGAAAACTTGAAAAAAAGGCTGCATACTCAGCTAGAAGCTTGTCCAACAAGTTAAAGACCAATTGATCATCTTCTTTCTCAATACCACAATCTTGTAGTTGTGCTCTTAGCTCATTTGCTTTAGTGACATAATCTTGAATAGTGTCAAAATTCTTAGGATCAAGGCTTAAGAGATCATTTTCAAGTTTGTATCCCTTAACCTTATCAACCTTGCCATACAAAGTAGTAGGCTTATCCCAAGCTTCATTGGTTGAAGTACATTTATCAACATGAAAAATGAGATCATATGAAATGAACTTTCTAAGTGTACCCAATGCCATAGAAGTTTCAGTGAGCCAATCCATATATGCAGTTGCATCTGCCTTAGGATCTGCAGGTGTAGTCATGGTTCCATCAATGTAGTAAATTAAATCTTTTTCCATTATTTTACTCTATGCACGTACTTTTCATGTAGCATAATTATGTGCAGTTAAGAGTGGAACTCTAGATGGACCCATGATGGAATGCAACAGCACAAAATAAGCACAATCACACAAAAGACACCCCCCCAAATTCACTCAATCAAGAGACCCCCCAAGAAATATTTGAGCTTGGCACTTTATGAGTAGTGCATTTACAATTGCCACTGCCAAAAATAGCAAAGTGGACTTTGATCTTGGTACATGCAAATTGCCAAAATAGGCACCAAACTCATAGTGCAAAAATTACAGTAGTTGAGATAAATCGGATCACACCAATGTAAAGTATAGGAAAAATCATGCACTTTCAAAAAAAAGGGCACCCAAAAATGTTACCATAGGAGCAAGTTATGAGCTCCCAAAGTGCCCAAAATGAGGACGAAGCAGCAACACCTATGAAAATCTGCAATTTCTAGAAAAACCAGAAGTCAAAACCAAAAACTGATTGCACCTCTGTGAAGAGCACGAAAAATTAGCCCAAATAAAAAAAAATTGCTTGAAAAAAGGAGCCAAATTGAGCAAGATATGAGCCTCTGAAGTTGAACTTCAAAAATCAAAAGCTCATCCGTGAGGGGGTCAAAAAATTTCAAATGCACGCTGATGTGGCACTGAAAACACCAATCTATGAGGTTAAATTTGATGGCCTATGGCCCATCATGGAAAAAGCGACCTATCCCCAATTTGGAATATGTTGTTGGAATATTCTTTGATAATCGGAATATTCTCCTGTGCCTTGCCGGGATCTTTCGTCGGAATTTTTAGAGCAGAAGTTTTCTGCCAGGATTTGACCCAGCCGGTTTGGTGGAGCCGGGGTCTACGGCCAGCTAGTGGCCTCCTGCCATGGGGCGAGGCGGCAGAGGTGGCAGGTACACCCCTGTACCCTGCGAACAGAAGGTACCAGTCTACGGATTGTGCCTCTATATTTTTATTTTTATTTTTTCAAATCTTTTTGATTTTTAAATCAAAATTTTGCAATAAAATTTTCCAAAAAAAACATTTTAATTTTTCTAAAAAAATTTTCCAAATTTTTCCGAAAATAAAATCGTATCGTCTCAATGATGGCGACCCGGGGGCCGTACGGCTCTTCGGGCAAAAAAATTTTGTCTCACCAAATGACTTGCTCTGATTTGGATGATTGGATAGTCGATCTTAGGGTTTTTGGCCCTTTTGGATGCAATGGTAGGGTCGGATTTGACCCAAAATGCTCCAAAAATGCAGCTACCTTCTGGATCTAGCAACCACAATGCAGTTTCAAACCATGTTAGATTTGGCCTTGTATGTCCGATTTGGACAAAACAAAAGGAAAAATCAACTTTTTCGAACCTTTCGGACGCAATGGTGAGCTTAGATTTGCACCAGCAAGCTCTGATATAAACCTGCAATAAAGAGCCAAAATCTGGTACCTCTCTTCAGAAAAAGACTCTCCAATGGCAACCAACCTGCTCTGATACCATGTTAGAATTGGCTATGGATGCCAAGATCTATGGACCAAATATAAAGCACAAAGAAGAGAGAAAATAATTTGACAAGAATAAACTGTATTCAATGTCAATGATAATGGAATTTCTTGATTTTACAATGAGAGATCCCTTGGTTATATAGCCAAGGTGAGTACATAGGAGTGCATAAGATTATGACAAGTGTCATAATCTTATGACATGAGACAACAATGAAAAGCTATCACTCCACCTAAAGTGGAAAGGTGATAATGTGATAATCACCACAAATTGTGGATCTACCACAAAAGGTGGAAACCTAATCACATGATATGTCCATGAAAGGTGGAGGCGATAGAGTGATAACATGATAGGTCCACCAAAGGTGGAAATTCTCCAACAACTCCCATGAGGTCCCTAAGTAAACTTAACTAAGGTGTAATTATGACCTAGGACAAGGTACAGAACATTTAATTACACCAACACATATGATCATATCAGAAAAGTGGTTAGAAGGGAGTATGCCCATCTCCACAACATTGAAGATTTTTGGGTCAATTGGAAGGATGACTTGGAAGTGCGGTTGAGGCACTATATGCGAATTACCACATACTTTGTGAAAAGAGTGAACTTGTTCCTAGTGCCTGATCAGCTGGAGGAAATTGAGAGCATTGTGATCGACCCCAAGTGCCATTGCAAACATACCACTGCCACTAATTGATTAGAATGAACTGGAGGTTGATGACCTTGACATTATTACTATGCCTATTGAGGCTCAAACAAAGACATGGATAGATGAGCAAGTTTCTCAATTAAAGCAACAAAGGGTTGTCTTGACATTCAAAGGGATCAAGAGTGAGCCAAGTGGTTCAAGTGGTGGGGAAGTTACTCCATCAATGGGAGAAACATCTAAGTCCCCTCCATCATTTTTTTGAAAGAAGAGAAAGGAGACGAAAGAGTAGCAGTCCAACCCAAAGGTGTACGCTAGGAAGGTATCAGAGGGTGAACCTCCTAAGTAACATAAGTGAATGGTCAGCGTCACTGAAATATTGGTAATCCAAGAAGATCCACTCCATGAAGGAGAGGAGATGGAGGTTGATCAGCAGAAGTCTCTGCCTACTTCATCTACTATCGCAACCACTAATGTTGTTGTCACCACTCCGCCTATCCCACACACAAAAATTGGATCCTCTCCGCCCATGGTGGAAATTTCTATCCATCTTGCTTCTACTTCTCCTATCATGTGGGTAATATCAGTTGATTCATCCTCCACCACTACCTCACCCATTTCTTCATCCTCCATGTCTCCTTCCTTTTCTCTTCCAACTGCCACCACTACAACCACAATGTCTACCCTTGGCCTCCCAGAATCCTTCATGAAATACATTCAAAATGTGCCCTCCAAGCTCTCAAGAATGTTTGCAAATCTGGCAGTACAAGCCACAATAGCTCGAGCAACAATTAGTACTCCAGTTCCTTCTCCTCCTATGGAACCGCCAACAATGGAAGCCACCATGCAAATTTCTGAGGAATTGGACTGCTGAAAACAAATAGAATCGACTAAGATATTGGAAGGGGAGGTAGAAGAGTATCTTGAACACTCAATATACGAGCATCAAGTAATCGAGGAGGTCGCCTATGATTCTTCGAGTGATGAGAGAGAATACGCAAAGATAATTGAAGAGATAGCTTATCTTGAGCTTGATACTGAGTGAGCTAAGCAACTCAAGGAACTCGAAGATAAGGAGGCTAAAAAATAGCATGTTAGTGAAAAAGAGGTTATTTTCACGGGGACAGAAGATGATAAGTCTCCAATGGAAGAATGGGACCATGCACCCAAACATGATGAATAGATTTTCCCTCATATAAGGTAGGAAGATAAGGAAGAGGATAAGCCTGGAGAAGAGGCTGCAAATTATGAGCATCTAGAAATAGAGCAACCCAAGGAGCACGGGCATGATGAAGCAAAAGAAGAAAAATATTTGTGAAGAAAAAAAAGTCTAGATGAATGCTTACCTACCAAATCCCCTATTAGACACATAGTGATCGTTCAGGACTTAGATGAAGAAACGGAGGATACAGGGATGGAGCAGGAGCCTCTCGGTGATAGGGCCATTGAGGTCAAAAAGGATGAAAATGAGGGTGGAAAGGAGGATCAACAGGAATCACCTAAGGGAAATCTCTCGATACCTGATTGGTTTGAGAGATAGCTAGAAAAGAAGGCTCCCACTCCAAAGGACCCAAGGGTAAGGTTGGAGGGTATATTGGTTCGAACCTAGATCAGTACCAGGAAGGAGAAGAAGCCAAAAATTAGGTCAAAGGTAATTATGGATGCCTTCGGATCTAGAGCAGTACAAATAGCTATGTCGATGGTGGGAGAACAAGGAATAAGTTATAACATATCCACCATCAACTTGGGAGTGGCCACTAGGGAGCAGAAGGTTGATCATCTCCAAGAATTAGTCACCACAGTGATGGATCTCATTCAGTAGGAAAAAGTTTCCAAGGAACAACTTAAGGCACAAGTGGCTGATTTGATAGGTTATATCCAATAGTGTTCTCCGTAGAAGAACAACCAGCCACATTCTTGGCCCCACAATAATTTATGCCAAAAGAGAAGATTGACAAGCTAGAGAAGAGAAAGAACTTGGACAAGACCACAGAAAATTGGTTCTAGCAGGTCATGGATGTTGGGAACATAGGAATCAATTGTGTTGTTCAGATAGAAAACAAGTTCTTGGAAGTGAAAATGTCTCTTGAAGGTACAAGGAAAATTTGCATTGAGTTCCAAAAGAAGTATGGGGCTACTTACCAAAAAATTGAGGCTATCCTCAGGCTGCCAAGTGAAATTTGTGAAAAGGAATTTTCTTTCAAGGACGATGACCATTGGTTGATGGATGTGTGGAAATGAGACTTCGATCATCGGAAGGAAAGGTTGAAGTAGGTACTTTAGCGGGTAAATCCTGATGTTGAGTGGGCCAACGAAGCCAGAGAAGATTGCTTTTGATATCTAAAGTTGATGATGGGGTATGAAATGCCCACTGTCAAGATCAATCCAGAAAGTGTAAAGCCTCACTTCCAAAAGAGGATGGAGGATGGGATGTCGGACAAAATTACTACGAATTTCATGAGCTTTTTTTCTTGGGCTTTCACCCAAACTGATTTTTCCAAATATCACAATGTCAAGTATAAGGAGGATTGGGAGAAGCTTGTTAAAAAGTCCAAAGAGTGGAGCTACAAACTACCAAGATACGACATCATAGAGGTTGATAAGCTCCAATCAGTGATCTTGAAATTTATGGAGTATGCAGCTTTGAAGAAGCAAGAAGGCAACCCTATTATTGATGAATTTCTAAAGGACTAGCTACAACAAAGAGCAATCAACAAGAGGAAAAAACGCTACAGTGCTGCCACTAGAAGACAAAATAGGGATATGGACAAAATATATTTTAAAAATATAATATATTGGGGGGTAGGTAGGGCCCTAGTTTACAGTGAATTGTGGCCACACAAATGTAAATCAATCTTGGCCACATGTTCTAATTTTGGGACACTATAAATAGTGGGTCTCCTCTCATTTCCAGAGAGAGTTGAGTTGTTGTAAAGACATGCTACAGAAATTGCAATAGAAATATATTGATTTTGGTGCATTTATGGATTTCTTCTCATGTTTCATGATTCTTCTCTCATAGTTGGATGATTTAGTTGAATTTTATTTACTATTATAGTTTCCTTTCAATTAGCTTTGGTAGATTTATTAATTTTGTTCATGGTTATGAAGATTTCTACTATGTAGATTTTTTTCTTGTCCATACTTTTGGTTATTTGTTGCTAGTAGATAGTACTACAAGGTCAGTCTATACCTAGATCTGAAGTTCCTTTTAAATCTTTATCTTTATTCATGCATATGTATGGTGGATGAATGATAAAACATCTCCTTTCCTTAGAAGATAGCATAGATTTCATGACACTGTGAATTTTCTGGTTAAGTGGAATTTTGTTTTAAGGAAACTATCCATAGTAGAAACCTCCATGATTATTGTACATTGGTAGTTGCATATCCAGGAACACTCTCTCTTCCCTGCTCTTTTTCCTTCTTTTTTAATAAGTGCCATGTTCTAAGATTCATTGCACATTGTAAAGCCAAATCTGAAATAGTAATGGAGTTCAAGATTGTTGTTTGAACCTCCAACAAATGTAGAGTAACTTCCCCACCTCAAAAACTTTACTTGTAGATCCGATTCCTCTTCCAGCTTGACTCAAGTAAGTATGCCTTGTGATTCCAGAAAATCAAATAAATCAACTGAGATATTCCAAGCACTTTCAAGACCTGACATTAGATACCTTGGGATATTTTTCTTCAATTTTATTATGGAAGATTGTCTTTCAAGAGAGGTGATGTACCTATGCATTAACTGTGTTGAGAAGTGCATAAAAAATACATCAACAGAATTGGCACTAGAAGGAGGGCATTTTTGTGAGCTAAGCTAGATCACATTGGGTCCTTCTCCCCTGTAATATTTAATAGAGAGATAAGAAAGGGGAAGCCTCTTCCTCCAATGCATCCAACCAGCCCATTTCACTTTCACCTTCATCCTCTTCTCCAACTCACTCAAAACCATCTTTTCCCTCATTCTTGGTAGAATATTCTCCTACTCATCCACTTCAAATAGCCCTCCAAGCTGCCACTTCCCAAGGGCTAGACGTTGCCTTCTAGCCCAACATAGCCTCATTTCTAGGAGTTGTTTTGTCAACCACTTTTGTCCCTTCATAGCCACCTCCACCACCCCCTCCAATGGCGTGGCTGGAAAAAAATCTATCTCCTTTGGCCTTCAACCTCTATCATGACATGCCAAAGAATCCTGAGAGATTTTGTATGAACTTCAATCCCCAGGATCCGCAGAGGACAACCGAGGAGAACGTCAAGATATTTGAAATTGTTTTGAAGACTATGTTGATTATACATGAGGATGTGGCTTGTCGGCTCTTTCCCTACTCCTTGGGGGAGGAATCCTTCTATTGGTACATCAGCTTACCGATAAGAAATATCAACATGTGGGACCTTATGAAGAATTCTTTTCTACAAAAGCTCAAAACTCCAATCAGCCTTGCAAACTTGTATCAACATTTTATGTTAGTTCAAAGAGAGGTCAAAAAATGGATCAACTCCTTTAATGATCAATTCCATAGAGCCTATACTCAACTACAAGATGCATACATGTTTAATGATTTTGTTTTACTGGTCTATTATTCAGCATTAGTAAAGAGGATGTGACCACCACCTGCCAGTTTGGTAGATGCGTATGCAAAAGTCGTCATTGCCAGCACCAACCTGGGACAAAACATTTCTAGTCTGTTGCCTTCTTTGGGGCAATTTTCTCATCCTTTATAGATTCCAGGACTTTCTCAAGCTCTGCAACATCAGAAGCCCCTCATGAATGTGGTACCATAGCTACCCATAGTACCACAACCCAAACAACCAATGAATCAAGTACCTTTGGTTCCTCACTATTTGTTGCCCCAACAGCAGCAAGTCCATTCTTAGCCGCCCCAGGTATCGACATATCTCCAAGCATCTGATTTTTTTCCCACTCACCAAAATCAGCCAATGGCTCATTCGGTGTTCCTCCAAAATGTAGCCCCATAGCCAAACAACAAGGAAAAGGATCGGATCGATGAACTCACATAAATGATCAAGAAAATGTCTACAAAGATGACACATTTGAGAAACCAAAATAATTAGTTGCAGGCTTCACAGAAAAGTATCCAATCCAACCTCAAATGTGAAAGTCATGATAGTCATGAGAATTGGGATAACCATGATTCCAGCACATCATCTAGTCATAACTATGATAAGAATCAGAATTTAGGGAAAAAATTTGACAGAAGGCCTTTCTCGAGACAGAATCAGACATGGAACATAAGTCCCAACAACGGTGTTGTTCCCACTCCCCTCGATCAGCTCAGCAACAATGACAAGACCACAAGTGGAGTCTACTTGGTCAAGGTTGCTTTATTCGACTGGTGCCACATACATAAAATGATTCAACATTCTAAATTGGATTGTCTAGAATTCTAGATGATTGCTGAAATTTTTCATGTTGAAGTCCAAAATTTTGTTGATAGCTCGGGATACAAAGACATCATTCCTTCTGAACCATACGATTCCTCTATGCTAGTGGTCAACTAGGCTCCTTTCCCGAAGGCTGAGTACAACATGTTGGAGCAAGAAGGCACCAATATTATAAGGAGAAACGATAAGGAAAAAGAGGTAAGTTCTAAAAGCCCTTTCGCTCATCTTTTTGATTCAGTAGACAATGGTCCTAAGGATGAGGAAGAGCCTAGGGAAGATGAGTTCCAAATGTTTCACCAAAGGACTACCCCTTACGACCTCAGAAATAGGCAAGTTGGTGGTCCTTTTATGACCTCCACTCCACTTAATAATTTTAGTACCCCTCCTAAACCAAATGCTTGCAACAATCTAGGATATCCTCATGCACCCACGTGGTACTTTAACAAGAATAGACAACATAATCGGAACCAAAACCAGCCCACTACCTCCTTCTAGAATACCACTAGTTCCTCCCTAAATATTGCTTATGATGAAGAAGTTGAACAAATGGGAGAATATATTGTAGAATAATTTAAGAAATTTAAGCTAAGTTTGTCCGCCTTTGAGCTACTCAAGGTCCTGACTGTCTGAAATGCCTTCTTTAGAATGATGAATGGGACCCCGCCATCTAGGTCGACTCAAGAGGCACCTTGAAGGAATGTATCCTTTGAGGATCAACAAAATGAACTAATTGTGTGATAGATTTTCAATAAAAGGGTTGATCTGCTTGTAAATCAGTAGCTAGAGAAGTAGTCCACCAAAGAAACCAATCAAACACAAACCCAAAACAAGGGTAATGATAAGGATAAGGGCCAAGTTTCCCAAGTGGATGTTTACGAAGGATTATTTCAAGGGATATTCAAAACTCCTCCCTTCCTAACCACTATTTGATTGTTTGGGAAGAACCTCCATGATTTCTTGTTGGATTCGAGAGATTCCACTAATTTCATGCCCCTAAGTATGTGCAAGGCCTTGTGGATAGTTCCAACTCCCTCCCGGTGTAAATTGATGCAACTGGATAAGACAAAGATCAACAAAATACCCATATAGATTGTTGTTGATCCCAGAATTCAGCAAACCATTGACATCCAAGTTGTTGATATCCTAGAAACCTATGGCATAATTTTAGGAAGGGAATTCACAAAGTCATCAAATGGATACAACGCAACCAATTACTCTCATTTGTGGTTTCCATGGAAAGGGATACCAAATCAGATTCAAATAGATCGGGAGCCGCACATGAGATTCATCATCATGAAATACAACAATATGAATGAGGTGTTTTTTTCTGAAACCGAATTGGGGAATTATTCTCCGATGTCATATCAAAAAAACAAGAATGCTTGGGAGATGATGAAATGGGAGAGGTTCTTCTTGTATTGTTTTGTCCACCTGGTGACCTAGCTTATATTCCTCAAAGCATGAAAATGTTGATAGAATCAGATGACGAAGGATTTTGCGAAGGTGATAATCTAGGATTGCTAGATGGTTTCTAGGATTTTATGGAAAAATATGTACAAGACCAACTTAGTTTGGGAGCCTGAATGAATTTTTAGGAACTCTTGTTGTCGAGCTGGTGCAGGGTACATATTGTTGCCCTTTCGAAATTTGAATGTTGTTTGTGTCAAACAGTAATCAAACATATCAAAAGACAAATCACTCCACAAGAGGAGGTTCGGTCGATACCACCAGAGGAGACACGTTCAAAACATATGCCACCTCAGAAGGTTGTTGAAATAGGGCCCACATCAAAATAAGAAATCAGGCCTATCGATTCTAAGGTCGAGGACTCTCCATGGTTCTAGATGCTTCACTTCAATAGATCTAAATCCAAGCATGGGGCCGAAGACAACTTTGATTTGATCATTCTCAAAGGTAAGTCATATTTTGTTGCTCATAGGCTTCAATTTTATTGCACTAATAATGTAGCTGAATATGAGGCGTTGGTCTTGGGACTCCTTATGGCCTTAAGGAAAGGTGTCAAAATGTTGTAAGTCTTTGGAGATTCAGAATTGGTCATAAAACAAGTAAGAAAACTCTATTCCTATTATGACCAGAGACTCACCACTTACAGACATAGGGTATCGGACTTATTGGAAGGTCTTGATGCATTTAATATATAGTTGATCCCTCGTGCTCAAAATTATACCGCCAATACCCTAGCACAAGCAGCTAGCACTTTTCAACCCTTGTCATTGTCTAGCCTTAAATAGTTCACAATTGAGATCACCCCCATTCCATCCATACCAGACAATATAGCCAATTTTTTATGTATTTAATGATGACAAAAACATCCTAGATTTCATTACCAGTTCTGATGTGTTCACTGCCCAAATAATTGATGAGGCTAAACCTGAGGAGGCTGAACTTGATATAGAATGGGTCATCAATCTCAAGACCAACACTATCTCGAGAGGAATGGTCCAACTCGAACACATATTTGGTCTAGATCAGATCAAATATCAAGATTAGCAGGCCAAGAAAGACACCATCAGTGGCCAATGTGACACCTACAACCTTGAAACAACTGATGAGGTGAGAAATGTATTCATTGGCAAGGTGTGCACACTCAAAGAAAGAAAGTTTATAGTGGATGCTTTGCGAAATTACCACGATGTCATCGCTTGGAGCTACGAGGATCTGAAAACGTATAACACCTCAATAATCATGTGCACCATTCCCCTTAGGCTAGATGAAAGGTTGTTTTGATAGCAACAATGCCCTACTAGAGCCAATCATATACAAGGAGGTGTAGAAATTGTTGTTTTCCAATCAATGCTTTACTAGAGCCAATCATATACAAGGAGGTGTAGAAATTGTTGTTTGCCAGAATTATCTTTCTAGTTTGGCACTCTACATGGGTTGCCAATTTGGTTCCAATCAGAAAAAAGAATGGAGAAATCAGATTGTGCGTGGATTTTCGTAGCCTAAATAGAGCTTCAGAAAAGGATAACTATCCCATGTCGTCATTGGATGAGGTACTATAGATAGTGAATGGTTCTTAGATGATGTCCTTCTTGGATGGGTATTCAGGGTACAACCAAGTCATGGTGCAATATGAAGACTAACACAAAACGATGTTCACCACTAATTGGGGTACATTTACCTATAGATAGATGCCTTTTGCTCTCATCAACGTTGGCACTACATTTCAACGCGTAATGGATATTGCATTCAAGGATCTGATCGAAAAGTGCATAATCATCTACATGGATGATTTAATAGTGTTCTCAAAATAGTGGAGTGATCATGTTGTCGACTTATGTAGAGTTTTTCAAAGGTATCGTGAGTTTGGGGTTTCCCTCAATCCGAAGAAATGCATCTTCGGTGTAACTAAGGGAAAGCTGTTGGGGCATGTCTTATCAAAAAAGGGGATCTCCATTAATCCTGAATGTATTCAATCTATCATGAAGATTCAGTTGCTAGGTAGGAAGAATGAGTTAAAATATTTCTTTGGAAAGATCAACTTTGTTCATAATTTTATAATAGGCTTTACTAAAATCGTCAAATTGTTCAATGCTATGTTAAAGCAAGATTCCAAAATCGAGTGGACTCCTAAGGAAAATCAAGGCTTTGGAGAATTTAAACAAGCAATTGTTGAAGCACCAGTGTTAGTTAATCCAAACTATTTGAAACCTTTCTACATCTATTTGCTTGCTTCAAATCATTTGTGTTCCAGCATCCTAATGCAAAAGGATGATGAGGGGAATGAGCATCCAATCGCCTTCATGAGTACCTCTTTGAAAGATGTTGAAATGTGTTACCACAATGTAGAAAAAAAAGCCTATGCCCTTGTTATAGGAGTAAAGAAGCTCAGGCATTATATCTTGTGCAACAAAGTGTTCGCCATAGTTCTTAACCTAGCTGTAAAGACGTTGCTTATGCAAAACTAGCTGGGAGAATGAAGGGAAAATTGGATTACACTGCTGCAACAATACAATATGGAAATCCAACCAATGAGGTTGGTGAGAGGACAAGAGCTCACCTGAATAATTGTTGAAGTGAAAACAGATGTGGGGTCTGACCTGATAGAGCAACAATATCAACTAGAGGACGTCTCCCCAGGAGAATGGCACGATGACATAGTGTATTTTTTTTTAATCATAAATGTTCACCCCACTTGCAGGGAGTCCAAAAGTGTGCACTTATATTGAAAAGCAATAGTTGCATGTTCCAAGGGACCATATTGTACAAGATGAATCATGAAGGTATCTACCTGAGATGTCTTGGCAAGGAGGAGGCAGATCATGTCTTGAAGGATTTCCATGATAATATTAGAACTGGTCATAGATCTGGCTTGTCCACAACACATCAAATACTAAGAGCAGGGTACTATTGGCCTACGGTTTTCAAATATTCCCATAGCCACATTCGCACTTGCCATATATGCCAGACCACAACAACGAGAAAAAAGAATGTTGTTGTCCCGTTGCAACTAGTCCTGGAGGTAAGACCTTCACATAATGGGGTCTCAACTTCATTGGTCCGATAAGCCCTCCATCAGTTTTAGGACATAGGTACATTCTAACTACTTCTAATTATTGCACTAGATGGATAGAAGAAATTTTATGTAGTAAATGCATAATGGAGGTAGTAACTAATTTTCTAGAAAGTTTTATTTTGAATCGTTTTGGTTATCCTTATGTGTTGGTATGTGATAATGGCCCAGCATTTGCATCCTTAAAATTTGCTAGTTGGGCCTTTGACTATGGCATCACCCTCAAATTTTCCTCCAACTATTATCCCCAAGGAAATGTTCTTGCAAAATCTACCAACAAGAGCTTGATTACTTTGATCAAAAAATTGCTTGATAGAAACTCCAAGGACTAGCATACCTAGCTTCATTTTTCCCTTTGGGTGAATTGCACCCATCACAAGGCTTCCATTAGGGATTACCCTTACCACCTCGTTTATGGCTTGGAGCCTATCTTTTTGATTCACTTGAAAATCACTACCCTCCAGCTCATTAATGATTTTTATGAAGGGGGCGATCATAGAGAAGCTCGCCTGGCTGAGTTGTTACATTTAGAGGAAGTATGAGACCATGCAATAGAAATTTTTACCAAACATCAGGGCATAGTCAAAATATGGTTCAATCACCGAGCCAAAATCAAGGCCTTCTGAATTTCTAATCTAGTCCTATATTGGGACAAGGCCAATGAAAAGAAGGGGCTCGACATATCAAACTCGACAAGCTTTGGCTTGGCCCCTTTCAGATTGCTAAAATTCTCAGAGATAATGCTTTTCACTTAAAGACCTTAGTTGTTGAGGACGTCTCATTTCCCATCAATGGGCAGCATCTTAAGCATTACTTCCAAGCCTGAGCTCTCCTTGAGCTGATCATGTAAATACTTGTACATAGGTTAGGGTAGGTTTCCTTGCTTATCTTTCTTGCTTTGTTTTGTTTTGCTCACTTCCCAGTGGTTTTGCTTTGACCTTAATGGGAGTTTCCCCTTGTTTCTACTATGGTGGCCATGCTTGCCTTGATGAATGATTCACTCTATTGCGTTCTCTCGTTTTGTTCTCTAGATAAGCCTTCATTCCCCACTACCGATTTCTAAAAGGCCCTAAGCATCGGTTTCCTCTTTTGAACTCTGGACTAATCCAAGATTGTATCCTTGTTTGGATCCCCTACGCCTATCATGGATCATACATGAGATGCACCTTAAAGGTTTCTAGAGAATTGTGTACTAACTACTAGGAGGGCTAGACAAGTGAAAAATCTAAACTTTTCTCCGTTGATCACTATGATTCCCAAACCCATAATGAGCTTCAATGCTTGCATGGTTGATCAAAACAAAAGAAAAGAACTACAAAGAAATATCAGAAAATAAAAGAAAATACAAAATCATGTAACTGTGTGGGTGTAAGAATATCTCGACTAGGGCTATGGATGCCTGACTAGCAATAGAGCTATGTTCATGGGGTCACAATGACAACTCCATCAGGGCTATGGACACCTGACTGGCAGGGAAGCAATGTCCAAGTTAATTTTGGGGTTAGAAAAATTATGTAGCTTGTCCCTCTCGATTAGTAGTTGTTCACATGATTTTTGAGGAAAGGAAATGAACTCACCATGCATACACACCCATGATAACGTCGTGGTGCGATTTAACATCGGTTCTTCTCCTTAACTTGTTCTTAGTTCAGCCTTGGAAACTGGCTTCTAGTCTACGTAACCAAATATTTTGGGTTCATAATGAATATTTATCTTTAGAACGCCAAGAGCGTTCTCCTAGCAGAGTCACCATTTGTTGTGCCTTTAGCACACACGCCCTGTTCGAAACGGGGACACTCTTTCCTTTTGCCTTGTCAGGCCATTTTATTGACCGCCTCATTTTGCATATCTCCATTTTCATTTTTTGGATGGTCAACGTTCCTCTCAAATCTCATCTTAGGTTAACCATGTATTGCCCCTCAAAATTTGTTGAGTCCTGAGGCTTCCTTAACATTTCACCTTTTGCTAGCATCCATGGGGCCTCCCGGTCCTGGACCATTGAGATTTCCCTCTCGAGTTTCCCTGTCTATTTTTCCTTTTTTCAAAGGCTTTCTGTCTGCACCTCCCTGATTCTTGAACCTCGACTTCATGATTTTCGTCTGGTGACTTGCACTAAATCTAGCATTTTGTCGCACCCTTCAGGCTTGAACCTTCGGGTTTCCTTCTAGTCTTTGCCATTTTGGATGGCCGTCAGCCAACATCCTTCCGGTCTCTAGACCCCGGCACCTGCTTGGTCATTGGATTCTCACTTGGCGAGTTTTTGGACAGAATTTCCCTCATGTCACTCCGGACCTCGGGCTCCAGACTTCCTATCGCCATCCTTAATTTGAATCCACCTACCTCATCGACAATCGTACCTACATTTATTAGGGCCATTAATTACAATTACGGGTATAAATATTGGGTCCAACATGTCACTAACAACGGAAAAGTGCAATGCCATCGCCCCTTTCATGCCTGAGTTGTCCCTTTTCCATTCTTCAAGGATCCAACAATGCTATTCATCGGGTCTTCGAGGTATGTTCGTCGTCTGACAGCCTAATTCATATTTTCATGATTTAATGCTTAAACGATGGATAAGATGGGAAACATATGTGGGAATCTAATAGAGGGAACACCATGCAACAAAACACACTTGTTAAAATTTCCAAAACATCCCTTCAAACTTAGAAAATCAAAATCGAAACCTTATCTTCCCATTGTTGTTCTTCGAACTGAGTGATCGTGCCCTTCGTGCCCAAGACCTTTGGCCACTATGGCTATTCAAACTTTAGACTTAACAAACTTACCTCAAATTGTGAAATTCCCTATGGGTTCCGGTATCCAAGACTCCGCCTTCAAATTGTCATTTTGTCTTTGTTGTTTCGAATAGTGTTCTCACCTTGCCCATCCTGGTCTCAAACCGTGGCTTATCATTTGACGTGAAAACCTTTGACAAAAATTAAACTCTACCAACTAATCCTCGGTCCCCGGTCCGCAAACTTTTGTCCTCGGGTCGTCGTCGCCATTTTGTTGTTTTGATCGCTCATTGGGTGACCGCCTTCCGGTTCTCGCGTCCCGAGTGCTTACCTACCAATCAGCCTTCTGCTATCATACTTTTTTCTTGTCGCGACCATCCAGAGTAGAAAATTGAAACCGTCCCTCTGGCCCCTGGAATCCAACATCCCATTTTCCGACAAGCTAGAGAAGAGAAAGAACTTGGACAAGAGCACGAAAAATATATTCTAACAAGTCTTGGATGTTGGGAACACGGGTATCAATCGTGTTGTTTAGATAGCAAACAATTCCTTGGAAGTGCAAACGTCTCTTGAAGGTATGAGGAAAATATGCATTGAGCTCCCAAACAAGTATGGGGCTGCTTACCCAAAAATTGAGGCTATCCTCAGGCTGCCAAGTGAAATTTTGGAAAAGGAATTTGCTTTCAAGGACGATGACCATTGGTTGATGGATGTGTGGAAACGAGACTTCGATCATCAGAAGGAAAGGTTGGATTAGGTACTTGAGTAGGTAAATCCATATGTTGAGTGGGCCAAGAAAGCCAGAGAAGATTTCTTTCGATATTTGAAGCTGATGACGGGGTATGAAATGCCCGTTGTCAAGATCAATTCGGAAAGTGTAAATCCTCACTTCCAAAGAGGATGGAGGATGGGATGTTGACCGAAATTACTACGGATTTCATGAGCTTTGTTGCTCGAGCTTTTGCATAATCTAAGTTGTTCAAAGATCACACTGTCAAGTATGAGGAGGACTAAGAGAAGCTTGTTAATAATTCCAAAGAGTGGACCTACCAAGTGTTGAGATCCGACATCATAGAGGTTGAAAAGCTCCAATCGATGATCTTGAAATTCATGGAGCATGCAGCTTCGAAGAAGAAAGAAGGCAACCCTATTATTGATGAAGAATTTCTAAAGGAATAGCTGCAACAAAGAGCAATCAGCAAGAGGACAAAACTCTACAGTGTTGCCACTAGAGGACAAAATAGGCATATGGACAAAATGTATTTTAAAAATGTAATATATTGGGGGGTAGGTAGAGCCCTAGTTTACAGTAAATTGTGGCCACAAAAATGTAAATAAATTTTGGCCACATGTTCTACTTTTAGGACACTATAAATAGGGAGTCTCCTCTCATTTTTAGAGAGAGTTTAGTTGTTGTAAAGACATGTTGTAGAAATTGCAATAGAAATACATTGATTTTGGTGTATTTCTAGATTTCTTCTCATGTTTCATGATTCTTCTCTCATAGTTGGATGATTTAGCTGAATTTTCTTTGTTGTCTTATTTTTATTTTAGTTAGATTTGGTAGATTTATTAATGTTGTTCATGGTTATGAATATTTCTACTATGTAGATGCTTTTCTTGTCCATAATTTTGGTTGTTTGCTACTAGTAGATAGTTGTGCAAAGTTAGTTTGGACCTAGATCTGAAGTTGCTTTTAAATATTTATCTTTATTCATGCATATGTATGGTGTATGAATGATAAAACATCTACAATCCTTAGAAGATAGCATAGATTTCATGACACTATGAAATTTTTGGTTAGGTGGAATTTTGTTTTAAGGAAACTATCCACAGTAGAAACCTCCATGATCACTGTTCATTGGTAGTTGAAGATCCAAGAACCCTCTCTCTTCCTTGCTCTTTTTCCTTTTTTTTTAAAGAAGTGACCTTTGCTAAGGTTCATTGCACATTGTAAAGCCAAATCTGAAATAGAAATGGAGTTCAAGATTGTTGTTTGAATCTGCAAAAAACATACAGTAACTTCCCCACCTCACAAATTTTGCTTGTAGAACTGATTCCTCTTCCATCTTGACTCAAGTAAGTCCACCTTGTGATTCCAGCAAATCACATAAATCAACTGAGATATTCCAAGCACTATCAAGACCTGACATTAGAGACCTTGGGATAGTGTTCTGCAATTTGATTGTGGAAGATTGTCTTTGAAGAGAGGTGATGCACCTATACATTTCCTGTGTTGAGAAGTGCATAAAAAACACATCAACAGTTTACAGGCATGATTCTTGGGTTTAGGTTTCTATTTGATGATGCTAATGTGGATAGTGCTTTTAAGTTTGATAGATGGTTTTATTTTCAGGATGGTTCTTTATTACTACTGCCACAGGTATATTATTTCAATTTGATCTTAGCTTAATTGTTTTTTTATCATATTGGAGTATATTTAGTTTGGTTCAAACATAAAATGTGTTTCAGCATGACATATTTTGTTGTCAATTCCTATGAGAAGTTGGTTTGCTCTTGTGACTTCACCATTGACACTTGTCATTGTTGTGGCTTCATTTTTATATCATATGTTTAAATTCATGTGACTTGGTATAAGTCACTTTGTGGCTCAAAGGCATTATGAAAAAGTCACATTGGTTTGGAAGTTGTGATAATCAGCATCGTAAATTTAATGTTCTCTTGGGCATTATTTTTAAATGGCTAACTTAAAATGGTCTTAGGACTTATTGCATTGGTAAATGACTTTGAATAAAGTCATATCGATTTTTGGATTGGCCACTACATTTCATCATTTTACATAATTCTATTGTCAACATTTAAAATGAAGTGAACTCTATCGGGTTTCCTTAAGCATTTGTTGGAGTGACTATTTTACCAGCCTAAAATGGTGATTTTTTTTCTTTAAAGTATTACAGTTGACACATTTCTTTGGGCATATATTTTATTTTGATCATTTATCTCATGGAAATCGTGGAAATTTTAGATTTTTTTTTTACTCATCATTCATTGAGTGTATCGGCCTTGTTAGGGCAGTCTAGCAGTGATGATTTGGCACCGGCTTTGTGTGGTTGATTGTGATGTGGCATCAACATTTTTGGAGCAATTATCAAGGTGTTTATTGTGTCAGCATACTTGATAAAAGATTTATGAAAATGATCTTAAATTCATTATGATGTTTTATTAAATCATCACTTAAGTCATTCTGGACTTAAAACTTCATTTTGTTTTGGTATAGAAATCGAATGTCTTCATTTGAATGGATGTTAGGGAGAACCTATTTTATCATTCATTTTGCTAAGGGTTGAAACCATTGCTTTAGTCGCCACCATGGTAATCTATATTTCTGCTAATGGTTGACTCCAGTGGTGTTGTGTGTTCTTTGTAAGTCTAGTTTGAGATGTAAGATCCAATGCAAGCTCGACAGAGGTAAAAGGAGTTACAAATCTAGGCAACTATGATGATAAGCATCGATTCTCTCTGGTTTTTATATGATTTTCTTGTAGAATGAATAGGAATTATTATTCTTTGCTTGAAGAAAGTTTTTAAATTCAATAAAAGGAAAAGCAGTTACTTGTTTTTGTTCGATTAAAAAAATGCATAAGTGGATTCTTGCTTATCTCTATCAGAATGGCATGATATGATTTCAGTTATATTATTTTCCCCTATAATGGGCATTATGAGATAAATGTTTATTTTGGAGATTGAGTTCATCATGATATGTTTTTGGTTACAAATCTTTGTCAGGCCCTTGCAGTGATATTCTTTTGCATTTTTTCATCTTGAAAGAGGGTTTTAGGAAATGGGTGATAAAAATTCAATAGACATGTTTATTATAATGGGTTTTTGGTTCTGTTTCAGATCTAAGAATGAACTTTTGTATGGTTGTTACCAAAAAAATATGCTCTTTATTCTGCTCTATTATTATTATGATATTGCTATCAGGATTCAGTCGTGTATTTTTTGATTCAAACTCATTGACCCATGATTCATGAGTAGTGGTTCACAAGAACCCATCTCTCATTATTATTGTTCTGTGGTGCCTAAAACAAAGCAGTTCCAACAACCAGTTGGGTAAAAGATTCTTTTAAAAATGACATTCTTGAAGAATCATTTTTTTAGTAGATCTATATTTTTGAAAACATATAAATACATTGTTTCATCAATGAGATATTTTGATGTTATTGTTGAGATTGTAACTTGATACTATACCAAAAGAAAAAGTTAAAAAAGCTCTGTAATGCAAAATAGAAAATATGATGCAAAGGAAAGATGTTTACTTAGTTTATTTAATATTTTAGGGATTCATTGTTTTGAATCTTTAGGGTATTAGATAGATTAAGGGTGTGGGGTTCTATGAGTTTATCTAGAAAATGAAGATATCCTCTGTGTTATTGTTATTTTGTAATTTGAAAAGGGATTGGTGCTTCAAAATGAGGGGTTGGTGCTCCTTGAGTTGGTGCTCAGAAATTAGCCTATAAGGCATTGTTTTCAGTGGTTTTCAAATAAGAGCCTAAAAGATAGCATTTTCAGGAGTGGTTTTTCTACCCCAGGAGAATTTTCTACTTGACAAATCTTGTGTCGCATTATTCATTTGTGGTTTCACTGCTTTACTGAGATAATTTTGTTTTGTTTATTGTTTGGCTATTATATTTCTCATTTCAGTATGTGAATGATTGCATTCAACTCATGAATGTACTTATCATTGAAATATTGAGAACAAATGCATGTTGTGGTTTATTTTTGAAAAATGGTAAAATATGTTAAGACACTGATTCAGCCCCCTCTCAGTGTCATTTTCACTCCAACAACCTTTGCGCCTGTTGCTAGACTAGAATTTATTAGAATAATTTTGGCTTATTTTATTTATAAAAACTTCACTGTTTATCAAATGGATGTCAAAACTATATTTTTGAATGGCTATTTAGATGAAGAGGTATATATAGAATAGCCTTAAGGTTTTGTTTGCAAAAACAAGCCTAATCATGTATATAGGTTGAAAAAGGCCCTATATGGCTTAAAAAAAGCACCTAAGGCATGGTACTCTAGGTTGGATAATCATTTGAGTTAGAGGAGGTATTGACATCAATATTTATGTTAAGGTTGAAGGTACTGATATTTTGGTTGTTGGAATTTATGTAGATGATACCATTTTTGGCTGCAATAATGTTGCTTTAAGTAAAAAATTCTCTCATATTATGGAATCTGAATTTGAAATGTCAATGTTGGGATAATTGACGTTCTTTCTTGTTCTTCAAGTTTCTTAACTTGAAAGGTATATTTCTCTCTCAAACCAAGTATGCTAGAGAGATGCTTAAGAAATATCAAATGGATGGATGTCATCCTGTTAGAACTCCAATTGTTACAAGTTGCAAACTCACTAAGGTTGATGATTCTCCTGATGTAAATCAAACTGAATATAGATCAATGGTTGGTCATCTATTATATTTAACTGCTTCTAAACCTGACATAAAGTAGGCAGTTTGCATGGTTGCAAGGTTTTAGACATCACCTAAGTAATCACATGTTATTGTTATTAAAAGAATCTTTAAATATGTTCAAGGCACTCTTAATTATGGTCTTTGGTATCCTAGAAGCAATTATTTTTCTTTAATTGCATATATAGATGTTGATTGGGTTGGGTGTTTGGATGATAGGAAAAGCACCAATGGTGTTGCATTGTTTCTTGGTGATCTTTTAGTGGCATGGCATAGCAAGAAACAAGAATATGTTTCTCTTTCCACTGCTGAGGCAGAATACATAGCTTCCAATTCTTATTGTACTCAATTAGTGTGGATGACACAAACATTATCTGATATGGGTATTACAGTTTTCAAGCCTATTTCTATTCTTTTTGATAACACTAATGTGATTAAAATTTCTAAAAATTATGTTATGCACTCTCGCACTAAACATATTGCTATCAAGTTTCACTTTATTCAAGAAACAATGTTGGATAATGAGGTATGTTTATAGTTTGTTGCTTCACAAGAATAGGTTGTTGATATTTTCACTAAGCCTATATCTAAAGATGTGTTTGAAAGGTTGAGACTTTGATTGGGAGTTATCTCTCAATCTTTACTTCATTGATTTATCCATTTTTTGGCTTAGGGGGAGCTTGTTACAACAATTATTTATTCGCAACTCTCTTTCATATTCTATTTGATGCTATTTTTTTCTACTTGTAGCTGGTTCTTCTAGTTATTGGTTAGATTCTTAGTTGTTTTCATGGCATTTTACATTCTTCTCTTTTATTCTTTGTCATTGAGGCAAAAAGGGGGATAGACATTTGTGTTTTTCCATCAAGGACAAAGGAGGAGTTTTTTGGCTTTCAGTTGGTTATTGTGCTTTGTTTGTCCTTGATGAAAACACAGGCTTGGGTATTTCATGAGTCATGGCTCAGTTTTAGTTCCGGTTGTTACATTTTGATGATGGCTTTGTGACACTTTTACATGATCTTTACTTGGCATGCAGTCACAGATTTTAGTTTTTGATACATATTGGTTCTCTAATATACAGTATGATATGTTATGTAGTTACATGA
Source organism: Sequoiadendron giganteum (assembly GCA_007115665.2). Lineage (NCBI taxonomy): Eukaryota > Viridiplantae > Streptophyta > Pinopsida > Cupressales > Cupressaceae > Sequoiadendron > Sequoiadendron giganteum. Next base: position 285,244,258 of record CM021100.1, on the reverse strand, counting down.
TATATTGCCTATGGAGTTCATTGGTTTCACATTGATTCAAGTTCTGATATATATTTGATGGACTGACAATATTGATCATGCTATAGGATATCCAACAAGTTACCTTTGCAGGATCATCTGAAGGATTCATTTTTGGTTCATTATCAGCTTGTTATCTGATCACAACATCTTTGACAGGTTCAAGTGCATAAGGACTTCATATGGTTTGGTCTTTATTATCACATTTTAATGTGGTTGAGTATGTTGATTATGCACATCTATTTATATATTCTCCATGGCTTATTGGTTTGGTATAATATTAATGTTTGTTTTCTTGGCATATAGAATGACATTATACTTGTGTCATTGGATTTTTTAAAAAACATTACTATGTGGAAATAATTCGGCATCAAATAGTGGTCTAAACCCTATTGGGTTTCCTTGAGCATATAATAATGGTGATTTTACCCTATTGGTTGTAATACCACTTCGTTTTGCTTCTTGTTTTTTTTGCTTTATGCTTTGTTTGGGATGCAGCTACTATGATACTGGACACGGCTTGTTGTTTATGTTTTGATCATTACTATTGAGCAACAATGATGATTGTGTGATGTGGTTATCTAGTTATTGTTTCACATGTATTATGGATTATTGATGTTAGTAGAGATAACATGAGATATTATTATTATGTGATTATTGATTATGATGTAATGTCAGTCTTTGATGAGTGGATTGGTGAAGAGGACAGTTTCGCATCACTCGCTTGCGAGCACCCTGTGAATCCATGATTTCTTCTTCACGGTGTGTATTATATGCTGGATATACTATATTATGTTGTTTACTTGGTTTCAGGTTGCAGGTACATGACATCGACTCCACCTGGTCTCACAGGTTTAAGCGTGTTGATCCAACGGTTAAGTTGAAAGGGAGATAGTAGCTGGGTAACATGTGTCAGGTCTACGCCCTAGCCTTAGTGTGTTGATAGTCCTATTTTGTGAGTCATGTTTACTTGATTTAATGTTATATGATTTTATTAGATGCATTATTATTAGATTAATGTTTAGAATAATTGCATTGGAAAGAGTAGTGATTATTTTAATATTCAATTAAAATTATGTTTTGATGTTTGTTTAAAAGTATATAGTGAAATTTAATTTAATTAAATTTAATTAAATTTTAATCTCAAAAGGGTTAAATTTAGTTATTAAATAATTAAAATTGATTAATTAAGTTTATTGGATTAAATTAAATTAAATTAAATCATGAGAAATTGAAAGGAAATTGAAATTGTATTTTAAATTCAATTTGGGTTTTCGAAAATTAGAAAAGAAAATAAATATCTAATTCTCTACTTTGCATGCAGAAGGGGAATTAGGGTTGGATTAGATATTTTTTTGGTTTTATGTGAATGCATGTTTTCAATTTTTGGGGAGAGAGAAGTTTTGGGAAGGATTCATATTTTCCAGAGGATTGAAAATTTTTGAAGAATTTGCACAAGAAGGGTTTGAATCAATTTTTGGATTTTGGAATTGGATTTGTTGCACGTTTGAGGAAATTCTTGGAGGAGGCTTGTATCAAAGAAATTTCATCTTCTTCTGTAGCTTCAGATTCCAGGTTTTGTACTTGTTGTTCAATTCTATTTTCAATTTAATTGTTTGTGAAAATTTGTTAAATTTACTGTAGAAAACTATTCAGTAAACAAAATTCGTAGATCCATTGGTGAAATTCAATATATGTTGTGCTTCAAACATTTAGGATTTATTATGGAAATATTACCTTTGAAACCATTCAGATCTGTGCTTCAAACTCAAATCTCCATATTAAACCCTCATTGAAAATTAAACAAAATTTAGATCTATACATGATTCTTTGTTTAAATTATTCAAAATCTGAAAGAGTAGATTGGAAGAAATTAAATTAACATCCTTTGAATTTTGAAAGACATTCTGGAAAAATTAATTAATTATCTTATTACTGGTTTTTTTTAATATTTTTCTCAATTTGACCAGTCTTAGAAATTCTGATAAATATATAGATATATTTATATATATATTTATATATTATATGAGTTTGCATATTGTATATATAAAATATAAATATACATATGTTAAATCAAATAACTGTCAAAATTTTGTTGTTGAAAATTCTCATTCTTGAAATCCGTGTATGTTTTAATGGCAGATTTTCTTTTCATTTTGGGGTTCTGTGTTTTTTAGAAAAAAATTAATAATGAAATAAATTTGAAACAAAAAAATATAAATTAAAAAAAATATATATATTAAATCCATAAAGTGGACGGTGGCCATGACCCCACCGCCCACATGTAACTGTGGGAGGGGCATTGTCATGGGATAGCGCGCCCACCTTTATGGGGGAGACATTGTCACATGATAGAGCCGCCCCCACGTATTTACTGTGGGTGCGACCGGCGAGTACAAGGTAACGTCAGCGCCCCCATAGTACCCTGTCTTTACTTTTATGGGAAATTTGGCCCCTTTGCAATTAATAATTTTTAAATTGTTTTTTTTTTAATATTTTAAATAAATTTTGGTTCTTAGGTACGGACGACTATGTATTCGTCTGCCATCCGAGGTAGCTCGGAAATCGTGCATTGTTTTTATTTTTATTTTTATATTAAATATATTTATTTAAATGCTATATATAAATATTATATGGTTAATATATGTATTTATATATATATTTATAGGTATTTATATTTTTAGGTTTAATTGTGATAGATTTTTCCAAAATTAGTTAAATACTCAAACTGGTAATTTTATTAAACGGGGTTTCTTTTTCTCTATTAGTATAAGATGCAAGCATGACTGTTAATATTAAGTGTATAATTAAATTACGTGAGTATATTTAAATATTGATGGAATATTATTTTATACATATATTTAAGAGTATATATACATATATGTATTTGATGATTAGTTTAGGCATATTAACACATGCAAGTAATTAGACAACAAATTAAACTAAAATTCTTATTGAGCATGATTGGATAACGTTGCGAAAAGTATTTATTTTAATAATGAAATTATTGTGTTTTAATGAAGATTTAGAATGATAGTATTTTATTTTCTGCGGGAAGCATTAGATAGGAATATGGATTTAAGATATCCAAATATAGTTTATCTCATGGTTAAGTGTTTAAATTATATTAATTTATCTTTATTGAATGCTTGGGAATGGGTAATCGTGTTATGCTTTGAAAAGTCTTCCAATGAATGTGGGTCATTCCCTTGTTAAATTAATATTCGTCTTTCCCTTGGGTAGTGTTGTATGAGTTTATTTTCTTCCAAGTGTTGGAGTGGGATTCTTTATTGTCGTCTCCTAGATTATGAGAGATTGAGTTGTTCAGTTCTATAACACTTGAGTCACCCTTGGAGTCTAGATTTGAGTAGCATGTTATCCATTAGAGGAGTGGCTTTTGTTAGGGGCCGGAGCCCAAAGAGGTAAACCGGGTAACCTTCGAAAGTGTTTTTAATAAGTGATAATTAAAGTAAAGTACTTAGATGACTAGGATGCATTCACATTAACCAAGATAAATTAACCTCACTCACAGACACAAGGGCTTGTTTAGACTTGGGGTGAGTGAGAAGGCCTGGAATGGCAAGGTCAACTATCTTGTCCATACGAAAGGTAGTTGATTCCGCATGAGTGAGTATGAGGGTCGGGATTCAGTTGAGGTCACCAAGATCACCGGAGCCTATGAAGAATACCCAGAGGAGATCTCATGACGCACCTTGCGATGACACTCTATCTAGGATAACCTTGAGTTTATGTTGTGTGTATGGATTCTTTAGCACACTTGATTATAATATGTTTGGAAGCAATGTAACCATGTTAGTGTTAGATTTATATTGTGCATATATTTGGTTGAGCTAGTATGTGTTAGTATGAGTCTTCCTTTGGTTAGAGGTAGTAGATTTCTTGTCCATGTTGCATTTTTACTATCTCCTAGCATGGGGGGTGGGCCTTCCGGTACCACTAGGTTGGGTGGAACATGCACCAAAACCATTGGATCCCCCTTGTTCTTCAGTTCGTGGAAGTGAGACATCCAGTTGGATAGCTCGCAAATCTTGTTATTCTTTTCTTGAACTATTGTGATTCTTCTTGTAATGAGTTGTATTTACCCCTCTTGTTGTTATGAGGTGGATCTTGTAATCATTATACTTATGTATTTTGACTCATTCTGGGAATGAGGATTGTAATCTTGTAATGGTTTATGTAATGGATATATATAATGGATATTCTATTCTTATCTTGTATTTATTTATATTGAATGTTATTATTTGAGTTATTTAATGCAATGTAATTTAGATGATGTATTTTAATGGGGATTTAAGTGATCTTGGTTGCGTAGCCTTAGGGGAGGTTGTCAATATTAGGTGAACATGTATGCATAATTCACTTTAATAAAAAAAAAATAGTACACTTTATAGTGAATTGAAACTTCCTCTAGGGTTGCATGGCGGGGCATTACACATGGTATTAGAGCCAAGGTTTAAACACTGGGTGCTCTAGGATTATAATGTACCCATTAAGTTTAGTTGTGTAGGTTTCTTTAAGAGTACCTTGTCTAATACCCTTTTGTGTCTGTGTAGGAGTATGCCTCCTAGACGCAGACGAGGGAGAGGACGTGGACGTGGCCATGTAGGCGGTCGAGGGGAGAGTCAGCATGACTCGCCACCTCATGTGCCACATATACCAAAGCAGGAGGAGCATCAGGCTTCGCAGAATGATCCAAGAGGTGGTGGTGGACAATTAGATCCTCTTAGGATCGAAGCTGCACGTAGAGCCTTCAAGGAGGCTATGGGCATTGTTGGGTCCGCGACAGGAAGTACCTGTGGTTAATCCTGTGGTTGGGACAGTTACAACTCAGTTTGATATGTTAGTAGTGAACTATATGAGGGACTTGATTCAATCACAACCACCTCAATTTGATGGAGTAGGTACCGGTCTAGAGGCCAAAACTTGGTTGATAGGTCTTGACCGATGTTTTTCCATGCACCCGTTTGATAGTAACACCAAGGCACGGTGCGCTGTAATTCATCTCCGAGGTTTTGCAACCACTTGGTGGAAACTAGAGGAGCAGAAGCTCCATATAGACATGAGTACAATATCTTGGGAGATCTTTCTTGAGCGATTCAGAGCCCGCTTTCTCTCTGATCATTGGCGTCAACGTAGAGGCGATGAGTTCCATGCCATACGATAGCTAGCCATGATGGTTGATTAGTATGAGAGGCGATTCTACGAACTTAAACAGTTTGCAAGAATAGGGGACGATGAGGGAATGCTTGTGTAGCATTTTTTTCAGGGGCTTAAATGCCCGTATCAATGGTGGTGTTCGGGTCTTTGAACCCAAGTCTATGGAGATAGTTGTGGAGAAGGCATGGCTGGTGGAGGAGAACCTGACTATGGCACTGGGAGGTCATACAGGTGTTAGTATTGGTAGTGGTACAGGAGCTGGGACTAGTGCTCGAGGGGGACAGACATAGGGAGTTGTGCCTCCTAAGACTCAGCAGGTATCAGTACAGGGCAGTCAGCAGCAGTCATTTTGGGGGAAACGGAAAGGTTTCCAGTAGGGACAGGGTAGTAGGAACTAGAGGCGCATGAAGCGTTTCAATGCTGAGCAACCCGCTCAGAGTGCCCAGTCCACTTTTGGAGGTAGTGTACAGTAGTCTAGTGCACCAGCAGGAGGCAGAGGTTATGGTAGAGGCATAGGTTGCTTCTCTTGTGGTCAGTAGGGCCATATTGCTAGGATGTGTCCCAATAAGGGCATGTCAGGATTTACACAGAGACCAGCGGCTTCAGAGCCGATAGTGGGAGATGCTGGCAGAGGCCATCATGTGTTCACAGTGGTTGATAACTGCCAGGCAGAGCACCAGGGTACCGTGGTAGAGACCTATGGTATGTTATTGGGTAACCCTGTTACTATTCTTTTCAATTTAGGAGCATCTGACTCCTTCATTTTTTCATTGATGGTGTCATATTGCAGACTGGGAGCCATAAGGCAAGCTGATAGGTGGCAAGTAGAGTTAGCATTTGGTGTGAAGGTAGCATCGCATTCTGTAGTACCTAACTGTAGGTTGGAGATTGGACCACTTTTCACTACCTTAGATCTTCGGGTTATACCATTGGGATCCTATAATGTTGTTATAGGTATGGATTGGTTAGAGGCTCACCGAGCAGTGATTGATGTCAACGTAAGTCGATTCGGTGCATTAATACATCTAATGGAGAGGTGGATATTATAGGAGTTCAAAGACTGATATTTTTGAGGATCATCTCAGCTATGCAGTTGAGGAGATGTGTTCGTCGTGGATGTCAGTTGTTTGCAGTTACAGTTGAAGACTTGGGTTTAGGAGATGGAGAGGAGAAGGTAACTCTTGATAGTCATCCTGTTCTTCAGGAGTTCACAGATGTATTTCCTGATGACATTCCAGGGATGCCACCGAGGAGAGATATATATTTTAAGATTGATTTAGTACCTGGATCAGAGCTTATTTCACGAGCACCTTACCGTATGACTACTCAAGAGTTGAAAGAGCTTCACTTGCAGTTGGAGGAGTTATTAGAGAAGGGATTTATTTGTCCTAGTGTTTCTCCTTGGGGAGCACCTGTCATCTTTGTGAAGAAGGATGGTTCACTTTGGCTGTGCATTGATTACCGGCAGTTGAACAAGGTAACGATCAAGAATCGTTATCCACTTCCCAGAATTGATGACTTGTTTGACCAAGTCAAAGGTGCTACCATCTTTTTGAAGATAGACCTTAAGTCGGGATACCATCAGCTATGTATTTTTGACGCAGATATCCATAAGATGGTGTTTCGAATGCGGTATGGTCACTACGAGTTCACTGTGGTACCATTCGGGTTGATGAATGCGCCATATGTATTCATGAGTTTGATGAATGGAGTATTCCACACGTACCTTGATAGGTTTGTTCTTGTGTTCCTTGATAGGTTTGTTTTTTTTAATTAAAGTGAATTATACATACATGTTCACCTAATATTGACAACCTCCCCTAAGGCTATGCAACCGAGATCATTGACATCAATATTGTTTTGAATATTGATTTGGGCTCAATATTTGTATCGAGCTTATTAAGGTGTTTGAGATACAACATATAATGTATGTGACAGGTATGTGCAAGATCATGATGGGCCAAAAAGTGGCGATATGGTGGGTATATGTAGGGTATGTGGCTGGCAACTTTTTTTTTACTCAAAATTAATGAAACGAAAAGGGTTTTTAAAGGAGAATCTCAACTTTCCACCAATATACATTATGCTTTACTTTTAATTTAATAAATAATTATTATTCATTTTCTGTTTGAATTATGATTAAAGTCCTGATTTGATAGGTTGATTGAAAAACATCTATAGATTTCAAACGGTATCACATTTTTTGAATCTGAAACATGTGTCACATTCTATGCTTTACATACTATAGGATTAAAAAATAAAATTGAATTTCATGAATTTTTGACCAAGTTAAGGTGGTTAGACATACGATTTTTTATATTTTTAAAAAGTTTTAATAAAAAATTTATAATTAATTATTTACTTGGAAACAAATTACAAAAAAATATTCATCACATCGAGACATAAGTCCTCTACTTATATCTAAAATCTTATTAAAAAAAGTTATCATTTTATTGTGGTTAGGGTGGTTAGACAGACACCTACTTCTTATTTTTTCCCTTAAATTTTAGTGTCATTGCATTGAATATTCACTTTTTCACCAGATATATCTTTATTAAAAAAAAACCTAGTAGTTTAGAGACTACATTCAATTTGCTACAAATTTTATTTTTACATATTTTTGAAATAATATAGATAACTTATTCAAAATTTTATGTCAAGTTGCTTAACTCTGATTTTTTTGATTTTTTCGCCACTTAAGGGCTTGTTTTTTCCATGATGATCCTGCACATACTCTGACATCGACCTTACTCATGAGATGACCTGGCAGCATTGATTTGTCACCGACTGTGTGTATTTGATTGTGATGTGGCATCGACAGTTTGGAAGTAATAATTAAAGTTATTATGGTGTCGGTATTTGTGATAAATGACTTTGACAGTGAACTCATAAGAATTATGATAGTTTTTTAATAATTGTGTTTTGATTCATCGAACTTCAAAGTATTATTATCCTTGGAAAATTCTTCGATAGACTTGAAAGAAAGATATTTTAGGGAAAAATCTTTTATTTTCACATTGCTTAGGGTTTGGAACCCTAGTCGCTGCCATGGAAAGGTTGTGATTGTTGTTTCTCTGGAATTTATTTCTTGTTGAAGCACTGAAGACAGAAATATAAGCTCACCGCATGAGCTAGGATGAGTATGGTTGCTCGGTTTGTTGTCTCTCATTGGCTAAGAGCTCGAATATGGAAGGAGATTCAATGGAATTTCTCCTGTTGGGTTCGTAGAATCTTCATTATAGGTTATCATGTTCTTTATTCAATTTCTTTATCCAATTTCAAGTATCTGTAAGAGTTGTTTGTGTATTTTGAAGCTTGTCAATACTTTTGTCATGAAACAGTTTATGATTCTTGGTAGCTTCTTTCAGTTATTGGTTTATGGATAAATATTTGTGGATGAAAACGTTTGGTGAAGGCAAAGATGCTTCTGTGAAATTAAACACCTATCATTTCTTTTAATTTTTTGAAACATAACTGTTATTGTATTTTGTTTAATCTAAAACCTTCGATGAAGGTACTTGATAGAATTTGTGCATATTTGTAAATATATAAAACATTGATTAATCACTGTTGTGTGGTTGGTTATTTTGAGAAAGAGTTAGTACAAAAAAACTTTGTAACAAAACCTTGCAAAAATGGTGCAGAAAATACAAATCTAATGTGTCAGGTATTTTGGAGATTCAAGTTGAATGTTTAGAATATTAGATAGATTAGAATGAGAGGCATATGTGAGTTGAATTGAAACAGAGAAATCCTCTAATATATTATTGTTCTGAGATTTAATAAGGGGTTGGTACTCTTTGAAATGGGTGTTTCTACATAAGGGGTTGATGCTCCTTGAGTGGGTGCTCTGAAGTTTTCATGTAAGGCATTGTAAGCAGTGGTTTTAAAATTAAGCCAGTAAGGCAGCATTTCTGGAGTGGTTTCTCTACCTCAAAAAGGTTTTCCACTCGTCATATTGTTTGTCTTGAGGTCTCATTTGTGATCTCATTGCTTTATTGTGATATTGTGGTCCTTATGCTTAAATGTGATAATGTTGTAATGATCTTTGAGTTGCTTTGATAATTCTCATTTTAGTTCTTTAATGGTTGTATTCAACTCATGAATATGTTTATCATTGAAATATTGAGAGCATAAATTATCTAAGTTTTATTTTTATGGAAAATGTTAAAATTGTTTAAGACACTGATTCACCCCCCTTTTCAGTGTCATTTTCACTCGAATAGATAGTTGCAGATTCTTTTTATGCACCCAATCGAAATGTGGAATAAATTGTAATGCACCAAATTGAAATTTTCAAGTTGTGGTAAATTTTAGTGCACCAAAAGAAGTGTGAAAATCTAGAATAATAAAAAAATTTAAAACCATTGTTAGTAGTATATGAATAATCTTGTCCCAATGTTCCCCACAAGCTGCACAAATGGTAGAATATTTAAGAGAACAAGTGCATAGTAGTGTTAATTAAACTAAAAATCTTCGAAAAGCAAGTTATAAAAATATAAAAAACAAAAGCGTCGATATTTACCAATCAAAAGAGTCAGTTTTTCACAAATGTGTCATAATCGATTTCAAAAGTGTCGAGTTCTTGCAAAACCATCACACTGTAACATGCAAAAATGTCACGAGATCCTACAGACGTAAAAAAATCATGGTTTTTTTTTTAATGATACTTTTGTCTATGCTTATGCCTTGATCTTAGGCAATTAGGGCTTCTAGTAGCTAGAATCAACACAGCTCTCTGGAGTTTGATGGCACTGTAGGTCGGAAACCTCTTCTCTATGCAGAGGTAACAAAGAAATGGTGTCTTTTAGAGAAGCGAGGTGTTGGGTATCCTTTGACGGGGCAGCAAAGGAGGGTTAGACATTCTCATCTTGGTTCAACGAAGGCTCCCTTGGACCATTTACATGTGCTCAAGGAGGATTGGAGGCGGAATGGGGGTCAAGCGCAAAGAGGGTGCAGGTACAAAGGTTATGGGGGTGGAGAGGGTTTCTAGACCCCTGCGAAGAGCTGTTGCAATCCCTTCAATTTCTTTTGAGGAATCCATTGCAAATGAAGTAAAGGAGAATGAAAGGTGGGTATGTGCAGGATCATCAAGGAAAAAATTGGCCCTTAAATGGCAAAAAAATCAGAAAAATCAGAGTTAGGCAACTTGACATAAAAATTTGAATAAATTATCTATATTATTTCAAATATATATAAGAATAGAATATGTAGCAAATTGAATTTAGTTTCTAAACTACTAGGTTTATTTTTGAAAAAAAAAAATCTATTTGGTGAAAATTTGAAATTTCAATCGAGTAGTACTTAAATTTCAAGGAAAAAATAAATAAGTGTCTATCTGACCACCCTAACCACAATAAAATGATAATATTTTTTTATAATATTTTAGATGTAAGTAGAGCACTCATGTCCCGATGTGATGCATATTTTTCTACAAATTTTTTCCAAGTAAATAATTAATTATGAATTTTTTATTACAACTTCTAAAAAATATAAAAACTGGTATGTCTGACCACCTTAGCTTGGTCAAAACTTCATGAAATTAATTTTTTTTTTTTAATCCTATAGTATGTGAAGCATAGAATGTGACATGTTTTGGATTCAAAAAATGTGATACCTTTTAAAATCTATAGATTTTTTTAATCAGCCTATCAATCAAGACTTTATTCGTAATTCTAATAGAAAATGAATAATAATTATTTATTAAACTCAAAGTAAAACATAATTTATATTGGTGGAAAGCTAAGAATATCCTTTAAAAACCCTTTTCGTTTCATTGATTTTGAGTAAAAAAAAAGTCGTCAACCACATACCCATCATATCGCCACTTTTCAGCCCATCATGATCCTGCACATACCCAAGTATTTTGCAAAGTTAGGTTGATTGGGAGGTTTCAGGGGTTTTAGCCAACTCTTGCTGACCTGCACCATTGGATTTCAAAGACATGGCGCCCCATTTTGAAGGGTTAGGTGCAAATATACCCTAATGCAAGGGGGTTGTTCATGGTGGTGTTCGATAACTTGAAGGACAAAAATGTTGTGCTTTGTGATTACCAATGGAGTTGGGAGGGTAAACATTTGTTAATGTTGAAGCCATGGCACCCAAGTTTCAATCCTACTTCTAAATCATTTGATTTGGTTCCACTTTGGGTAAGGCTTCTAAATCTGCCTCTTCATTTTTGGTTCAAAAAACAATTTGAAGCCATTGTTAACTCTTTGGGGTAATTTTTGGGGCTTGATGAGGGCGCTCTAAATTTTTTGCACACTACCTATGCAAGAAATTTGGTAGAAATGGGCATTTCAAAGGACCTCCCTGCGGATGCACACTTGAAATATTTGGGTGGGGAATGGTTACAATTACTTGATTATGAAGGACTTCATTTCCGTTGTCGGAGATGCTTCAGCACTAGGCATATTGCCAACCATTGCTCCAAGCTAAAGAGGGATTGTCAAGCAACATGGTGGAAAAAAATTTCTCCCCGCCACTATTCAATGGAAAAAGAAAGCTTGGATGGTTTTGCCCAAGTTGCGGATCTAAAGGTCGCAACCACTGATAAAGTTTCCACACCAAAGATCCAAGCACATGTGCTGGGTACCTCATCTGTTGTTGAACAAGGAAATTTTCTAGAAGAATTTTTGGGGGGTTGTTTAATGAGTTTGAGCATGGCTCATTCAAAAGGTATGAATATTCCATATGAGGTTTTAAATGAACCAACATGGTTAGAAGAGCAAGAAGAGGTCTGGCAGGTGGAACGGATTAAAAAAAAAATAAACAAGAAGAAGAAGAAGAAGAAACAAAATGTTGCCTTCAACATGCTTTTATGCTCCCATGGAAAGAGGAAGAAATAACTCAAATTATGATGTGGATTTTTGTATTGCTTAAATTTGTTTAGTTTAAGTTAGAAGGGTGGGGAGTTATGTTGAGTAGAAATTTTATGGGGTGTATGTTGGGTAGAGGTGCATTTGTGTTGGAAGGATACTCAATTTATTTTTTTCGCATTTTAAGGATGTAATCCTTTTCAGAGAATAAATAAATAAAAATCTTGTGGGGTTTCCCTACCTTTACCGATAAAAAAAATCATGTTTTTTAAGCATAAAATGTTATCCTGCACAAAAATAGGGGTTATAATATATGAAAAATTCTCTCTCAACCCTTCCAAACACAACCATGATGTTTGTTTGTCTTCAAAAAACTCCTAAAAGTGTGATTTTCAAAATTTGTTACAAATACCTGCAACCAGCAAGATAGAAAACACTATAACTCACAAACAAGGTTAGTCAAAAAGGTTAGTACTTCACATCAAATTCACCATTTTGTCGACCAAAAAATGAGATAATAGTAAAGCATGAATTAATAACAACTACTAAACTATAGTTTCAGCTAATACTCAATCCAATCAAACGATTAAGCACAATAAACACAATGAAATCAAATAACAAACAATGCAATTACTTTCCTTGTGTCAAACTTGATTTACCTCCATTGCTCTTCTTGAAGTTTCCTTGCTCTTAGAATTTATGTGCATTATATTGCTTGAAGCTCAAAATATTGAATATAGATGAAGGATGTGAAATCTCAAAGATTCATGGTTATCCTTCAAAGAGGAATGAAGGTTGATTTTATAGAAAAGTTTGATTTGGATGGACGATCAAGAATAAGAGGCGGCTGATCAAAATCAAAGGTCATGAATCCTTGAGAGGAATTGATTGATGAGTTAACTAACTAATTGGTTGCATGATTTCAATTAATTGTTTGCATGAAAAATTGATTGCTTCGTTAGCTCATTGAATGGGAGTGACCTAATCTGATTGAGGAAAAAAGTGAAATTTATTCATTGAACTGGAAAAGAGTGTTTATTAAAAACAAGGTGGAAATGCATGAGTTTAATGATTAATTAATTATTAAAAATATGTGCAAGTGACAATTAGATAAATAAATAAAATGGTTTATTTATTATGGAAAAATTGGATAATGTTGAAAGAATATATGATAATTAAACAATTAATATTTAATTCAAAAAGTGTGAACGTGGATATTTAAATAATTAAAGTAATTATTTAATTTAAAAAAGTGACCATGAATAATTAAATAATCAAAGTAATTATTTAACTCAAAAGAGGATAATGCATGGTTCATTAAATAATAATGATTAATTAATGAGAAACTGAATAATATAAAATATAAAATCATTTAATTAATAATGGAATATGAATTTAAACAATAATTAAATAATTGAACATTATTTAATCATTAAAAATAGAACAAATATTATTGCGAGTGTGATACAAAAACTCACTAATGGCAAACCCAATTGCTTGTATTAGTCTAAAATCTTTGGATCGAAACAACAATGGAAAAATTGCAACTTCAAAATCCACTTGGTCACCTTTTAACTTGTGTAGAGATTGCATGTAAGTTTTGTTCATTTAAAAGACGCAGCTAGGGCATGGGGAATTATTTAGCAAATGGTGTGTGTTTACATTTAACTCATTTTATACAAACTTTTCAGCAAGAGGATTGATTAATTTGGGAATGGGAATAAATAGTGGCATTGCATTTTGATGAGTGATACTTTATCTCTTCCTAACATTTTCCATCATAATAAGTGGAGACATTATAAGTTGAAATTACAAAGTTTCAATAGCTTGCAATGGCAACATGTATTTTCGATAGACAGCAATTGTGGTGCTTGAAATTTGGGCCAATTGGCTTCAAACAAATGGTTGTCTTCAGGTCAATAATGGCTACAATGGTGCCAACATGTACCACTTTTTTGGAACTATCACACAACATCTAGTGGGGACTTCATCAATAAGAGAATTCATTGATTTGAATACATTGCATGATGTAATCAGAAGAAAACATATCAAACTATTCACTTAGAAATATTATGTGAAAATGGTCAATATGTGCTTAGACCATCTAGGCATGACATGCAGTTTAATGTATACACATGACATGCAAAAAAATAGGACACATGAGGATGTACAATAAAATGTTGACCAAGAATACACAGGTCAAAAGCCAAAGCAAAGTGAAAGGTGGAGGGCCACAAAAGGCTCATCACATACCAGCTAGCAGAGAATGCACAAGACTGATGCAATGCAATAAAATGTTTTCATTAGTTATGCACTGACTTTTGAATATGTAGGTTCAAAAACCAGCAACAAAGGATTACGAGCCAATATAGATGCACCATGTGTATGCATAGTATAGCATGCGAGAATAAGACAAACAAAGTGCAAACAACCAAACAAATAATATGATGCCACAAAACTAAAAGAAGAGAACCAGGCAGCATAGGTTATTTCTCCTAAGTGAGACAAGGTAAGATTTCGGTTACAAACATCGTCTGTACTGCTCAACCATCGTACAATGACTAGATGCAGCATAGGTTTTTTCCCCTTCACTCTTATGCCTTCGAACATCCTACTCAAAACTTTGTATAAAGACGAGCTTGAACTGAATAAGGCCACAAAATCAAAAACAGATTCGACAAAATTGTTCAAATGGTGTCCATATATTTGTGTCTATAAACTACAAAATTGTGGCACTCCATGTTACTTTGAAATGGATATAAATTTTAGGGAGATAAATGTCAGAGAATCAATTTGAAAGTTGATTCTTAACTTTACATCTAGCCTTAACAAAGATTGTTGAAATTCTTCAGCAGATTACTGTCATCTCACTATACATGATTTTAGATCATTCCAATTGTTTATCTTCCCATTCATCATTAAAAACCTCTTTAGTTCATGATGTCTATCCAGCATAATGGAGTAATGAACTGAAAGTAGAAAAAAAAATGTAAATCAATAATACAAAAGCACTTAAATAAATGAAATCATGAACTCGTACATTGATTATGACAATAGATTGGTCCATTGGCATCCAAAAACTAAAAATAAATCACAACCAATGGCCTAGATAAAGTTATAAAATACACACAAAAATGACTGGTAAAGCATCAATATGAAGTTGAAATGACTCCCACCTACTCATTTGTCCTCAATAGTATCATGTAAATTAATATTGCTGCACATGGTTCAAGGAGAAAGTGCATCACAGGAAAATCCGAAAATACTGAACTCGTACATTGATTATGACAATAGATTGGTCCATTGGCATCCAAAAACTAAAAATAAATCACAACCAATGGCCTAGATAAAGTTATAAAATACCCAAAAAATGACTGATAAAGCATCAATATGAAGTTGAAATGACTCCCACCTACTCATTTGTCCTCAATAGTATCATGAAAATTAATATTGCTGCACATGGTTCCAGGAGAAAGTGCATCATAAGAAAATCCGAAAATACTGAACATGTAACGAAATATCTGTAGATCATCCATACAAAACTAAGAAATAAAAGAAAAATACTTAGATCAACTATCACAAAAGACTTGTTCGTTTGACACATAACACTAAAATAAATATAAATCCATTATTTCAGAGCTTTAAAGGTTTGGAAAATGATTGTCAACAAACCAATTCGTATTGTATAAAATACAGACTGCCCATCCACCCTCAACAAAGTTCATATCACTGTACACAAGAGGTTTTGCGTCTACAGACCTTGTAGTATAGCACATTCATTACCTGTAGATTCACAACACAAAAATATGAATTAAATAAAGTATCAAGTTCTTATATCGGCTGCCAAATTTATTTCTATCTGCTATCAGTTGCTGCCCATAGAAAGAGGTTTGAAAGTCAATATCCGTAAGGTAGTAAAAAATTGAATACCATTCAACCCAACTACAAGCACAGAACCTCCAGCAGACAATACAAAAGTGGAAGATAGAATTTTTAGACCAAAGCCTGGTCCACATAAATTTTTGGCATGAGACCCAACTATGATCATAAAAACTCTAGTATATACAAAAAATGGAAGAAGATTTTTATAGCCACAGCCTAACCAGAATACGGCAAACCAAAAGTATAAGATTTTTTCAAAAGGGGTATTTAAAAGGGAAAAAACGAGTAATAATCGGATTTTAAAAATTTAAAGGCGTCTCAAATTCTCAATAATATAGAGATATAGAAAGAAAATAAAGTTGAGAGTTTAGCCATCAATTATAGAATATCAAACTAAGTATTTGTACATATCTATTTAGAATTCTATGTCTGCTTTATTCTCTTTTTGCTCTATAGTCCTCAATCGGAACCTGTTAAGATGAACAAGCATTTCAACATACACAAGTAAGAAACATTAAAATTTCATGTCATGGAAGATTCCAAGTAAAAAGTCCAGAGCTTCACACAATGATAATGTTAGACCACCCGACTTTTTCACCAATAATAATCATAATATACATGAGGACTTCACTAACTAGAGGGGATGAGAGCAATCCTTCTTTCAAATGGAAAAAAAATACAGTCAAGACTCGAGAGTTTAATTTACTTGTTAAGTCCTGCCTATTATAGCTATCAAATTTAGCTAAGTTGCCTATGTCCAAAGCTATTTGATTGCAGAAACTGGACATTCATATTTGAAACTTTACAGCAGTTCGAATCTGATCCAGAACAGATTTGGAGAGTACAAAATTGCATTTTTACATCCATATCCTTAGTCTAACCACCAATATCCCCAATTCATTCATCTGAAGGATTAAAGGAAGGAGATCACTTTACAACATACTTGTATAATATCGAGGCTAAAGTCCAGGCAGATCCTTACAAGCTTCCAAAAACATAAGAACCAGGGGCTTGCACTAAGAGCTAAGCTAACCACTGAATGCCTGAGTCACAATTTGTAGTTGAATAGTAGAAATTGATTTGGTCGGCGCTTGTTTGTTGCTAGATACAACCACTAGATCTTTGAACTAAAACCTATTTGCAAATAACCTCAACTTACTAGTAAAAATCACTAAAACCTATTTGCAAATAACCTCAATTTACTAGTTAAAAACACTTTCCAGAATGATAACTACAATATTAATTTGGAGTTATTCCCCAAAAGTTTGTATCTGCTATTCCTTTTCCATAGCCCTGTAGTATTGTAGCAACATTTTGCTCTCTCTAACATAGATTTTGGGTTCTATGAAACCTTGATTCCAGCTCATTACTACATCAAAACTCAAACCATCTCCATAGTATAAATTGTAAAAACATAAGATCATAGTTCACAAACTTGGACTCAACTTAGACTCAATAAACCAAAACTTCCAACTCAGTGAAAACTTAGTAATTTTAAAAACACTTAAATTTTACAAAAAACATAAATGTTATGTAAAATACAGTTACAGAATGTATCAAATGAAAATGGGATCGAGGGGCAATGCCCTCATGAGATCTGGCGACAATGCCCCAAGCACATTTCCTATCATGATACAGGGTGGGGTCAAGGAGTGGAGCCCCTGCCACCAAGTCCAAATGAAGACCTTCGAAACCACTCAAACCTTCCTAAAACACACCATTTTCATAATTTTTAAAAGACAAAAACAAAGTTTTCAAAATGTTTAATCCACATTTTTCATGTGTGGCACAAGTCAAAGGCTTAAACTTGTCAAGAAGTCAACAGAAATTGTAAAAACTTGCTAGAAAACTCTGCAAGTTAACTCTGAAAAAACTCACCAAGTACACTAATATGCATAAGATTACTAGCATGGTTTTCTCTAAATTTGTGACTTGCTTTTTAAAAGGGAATGCAAAGTCCTTTATTGCCAGCCACTCGGTAACCCATTTATCGCTCTAGTCCATCTGGGTCACTTCA
This sequence comes from Sequoiadendron giganteum, assembly GCA_007115665.2. Taxonomy (NCBI): domain Eukaryota; kingdom Viridiplantae; phylum Streptophyta; class Pinopsida; order Cupressales; family Cupressaceae; genus Sequoiadendron; species Sequoiadendron giganteum. The sequence continues at coordinate 285,226,345 of CM021100.1, read as the reverse complement.
TTTCTCATTCTCCAACCGGACTTTCGGAAGGCCCTCCAAGGCCTCACCGCCCTCTCGAGCCCACCTACTATTTGCAAAGCCCACCGACCATACCCGCCATCTCTATATCCTCCCACTTTAAGACGAATAGGATCAGTTTCCCTTATCAAATAATAAAAAATACAATTCTCGAAAATTATATAGATTACTAATTTTAACTACCATTTTTGCAACGAATTTTATTGACCGTAACAAATATAACAGTGAGAACATTCAAATACTATAATGACTTCACATTAAACATTGTTAATATATCAGTTTCAAAATGCTATACAAAAAGGCTAAAAGCATCAACAATTCGAAACTGTGACCCAAGTCTTTTGTCAACAATAGAAGATGGGCGAGGAAAAAACATCAACAGGGATGTGTGGCAGAAAAACCCTTTGATGTTGTCGCACGAAGTCATCACAGCATGGGAAGAAGGAAGAAAAATGAAAACACTACACTAGATTAGTAAAAAAAGTATTAAACATAATTAATAGATGCTAAATAGCTTTGGGAAATTCTTTGCAAGAAGGTGCAAACTAACATCAGCAAATGCTTTGAGTATGTATTATAATTCATTTAATTAATAAATGAGATTAAATGTTCAAAATATTGAGTTTCAATTGGTTCAAGCATTGAGTTCTCATCGTGGTGAATGAGATTAAATGTTCAAAATATTGAGTTTCAATTGGTTCAAGCATTGAGTTCTCATCGTGGAGACCCAAGTTCAAATCAGTTCAAATGAATATCTAATGTGGAATTCTAAGCTGTGACTCTTGGCTCTTTCATAGTTGGCTTCTTATATAAACATGGTTTCTAAATAAAGTGGATTTCTAATCAATGACTCTTGGTCTTCCATAGGTGATTTCTGGTGTGTTTGCTCACAAAGAGCTTATATTAGTCTCTAATAAGCGTTCACAAGAGCTTGTATAGGTCTCACATCCATGCTCATATGAGCAGAATATTTACAAGCGGTCTGCAATGTAAACAAATAAAAAATGAGATTGCACAGGCACTAAAGGGAAAAACACTAAAGGACACATTACAGTCTAATTGTAAGATGGCCATTAAAAAGTGTTTGGTGATGTTCTAAACTTCACAGTACCTACCTCTGTCATTGGATTTGTAAATTAATGATATTGGAGTGGGTACTGGTAGCACTTATGCATCTTACTCAACCAATTGGGAATGTCTTGAAAATGATTGGAAGGAAATCAATTAAAGTCAAACAATTAATAGGTAAAACAGAGCCCTTGCTGGAGAACAAAGGAACACGAAAACATAAAGAAATATTTTACTTAAAGAAAGCAATCATTGGGAGAACTTGATAAACGTTGAAAACTTGAAATATTCAGAAAATTAATTGACAGCCCCCACTCACCACCAAATACTATTGCAGTTCCTCTTAAGTATATATGAAGAAATCATATTGATGTACACACATGGTTCTGCTTCATAGAATCGATCTAGTCAACTGAAAACCTATTTAGCTTGTCACAATAAAACGAAGTTCAAACTTTAGAGATCCTTGTTCTGCGAAAATCAATAGGAAAAAGTGCACCGAAGAATACTTGACCCTCTAACCACCCGTAGAACACATCTTATTAAAACTGTACGATGGCTATTCTAATGTGTTTGGTGAGGTTTTCAGCTTGACAGTGCCTACCTCTGTCATTGGATTTGTACACTAATGGTGATGAAGTGGGCATTGGTAGCAATTATGCATTCTCTTCAACCAGTTGGGAATGTCTAGAAATTAATTGTAAGGAAATCAATTAAAATCAATCAATTAAGAGGTAAAACTGAGCCTTTTCTGGAGAACAAAGTAACATTTAAACATAAAGGCATATTTTACTTCAAGAAAGCAATCGATGGGAGAACTTAAATAAACCTTGAAAACTTAAAATGTTGGGAAAATGATTATCGGAGAGCCAATTATAATTTGCGTCCCGATTGCCCACTTTCCACCAAATACTATTGCAGTTCCTCTTCAGCAGATATGAAGAAATCATATTGCTGTACACACATGGTTCTGCTTCATACAAACTGTTTAGTAAACTGAAAACACCTTAAACTCATTGCAATTAGTTTATAAAACAAAGTTCAAACTTCAGAGATCCTTGCTCTAAGAAAATCAATAAGAAAAAGTGCACCCAAAATGTTTTGACCGCCTAGCCACTCATTGAATGGGTCTTATTCGAATTGTAAGATGGCTATTCTAATGTGATTGGTAAGGTTTTAAGCTTGAGAGTGCCTACCTCTGTTATTGGATTTGTACACTAGCGGTGATGGAGTAGGACTGGCAGTACTTATGCATTCTACTCAACGGGAATATCTAGAAAATGATTGGAAGGGAATCAACTCAAATCAAACAATTAACAGGTAAAACAGAACCTTTGCTGGAGATCAAAGGAACCTTGAAAACAAAGAGACAGATTTTGCTTAATGAAAGCAATTGTTGGGAGAACATTAGATAAACATTGAAACCTTAAAATGTTGGGAAAATGATTGTTAGAGAATCAATTATAATTTGAGTCTCAACTGCCCTCTTGCCACCAAATAGTGTTCCAGTTACTCTTCAACATATTTGAAGAAATCATATTGCTGTACACACATGGTTCTGCTTCATATAGACTATTTAGTTAACTGAAAACTCATTTAGCTCATCGCAATAAAACAAAGTTCATCATTCAGAGATCTTTATTACTAAAAAGTCAATAAGATAAAGCGCGAAAAAAATATTTGACAGAACAGAATGCAGAGCACTAATTACACTCACATTGACCGTAAAATTAAGGAAAATCAAACCAAGTGTCTCAGATTGTTACGGAAAACATTACCTTCAACTCAAGACACACGATTTATAAGTGCAATAAAACTCGAACAAATATATAAACTTTGTTTGGTTGCTTGAATACCTGTGCATTTGATAAAGATTTTTCTTTCCCTAAATATTTCCTACTGCAATTAGAATCTATTTTGAACAAGACACTTGATAATTCGAAGTTTATATTGGATAAAAGCTAATGGTAATGCCAACTTTTGTTAGAGATTTTTTTTGCAGACGCTAAGAAGGTCCAAATAAAACCAAGACTAACAACAGAAGAATGCACAGCAGCCATGTTCATCATTCTACAGATGTTGTGCGCATAAAACAAACCCTAAAGCTCCATTGAGGACATGACGTCCTTCCTCCATTTTACACTAAACATGCATCGCATCCAGCCTTTGAACCATAATCATAACCCTAACCCTATGCACGAGATGGATACTGCAGTAGTGAGATGCTTCTTATAATATAAAAAATTCTAACCCTCGGGCATTTGAACTGAATCCTCGAAGCATTCTCCTCTCTTCTGCTTCTTTTCCAAATCAGAACCAGGCTCCGTCCCCTGCTGGCCCAGGGCTAAATCCCTGATGCGCTTAATAGTCCGGGCAAAATTATCCTGAACTGCAACAAATTGGGTAGGTTTCCTAACCCTTTCTTGCAATTTCTGGTATTCAAACCTGGGCTTCTTGGGAAGAATAGTCTAGGAGGTTACTCGGTGTTTGCAGCTTGCGTAGGGTTGTAAGCGACGATTTTGATACTGCGACCTCCACGAAACTGTGCAGCTTTTTCCAGTTGAAGGTCTCTGTTGAGCTTGCCGTCTGGTCCTGCCATTGGCACAATCCAAAGCTCAGAAACACAGAGTCTGAAAGAAGAGAGCAAGAAAGGACATGCATGCATATCTTCCTTCGGGCTTTCTAAAACCGTGGGTCGTGTGAATGGTTCTCAAATGATTGTAGTGTATATTTGGTAAGTTTCCTTAAATTTCTTTTAGTCATGATTAGAGATATTAAATCTTTCCATTTCATTATCTTCTAGGAGTTTCAAGATCTATTTTGAAGGAGAAGGGGTTCAAGAAGGGAAAAAAAATGCTACAGATTAATTAGAATATTTTCTTTTTTTAGTTGTTATAATCTAGTTTAGGTCTAGGAATCATTTAAAAAGAAAACATCATTATGTTCAAGAGACCAGTCAAGAACAATTATAGTAAACGAGTAGACAATAGAAGTAGTCAAAAGAATGTCAAGCAACAACAGAAAAAGACCCAATGACACCACCAACCCGTCCCAAGCAACACCTACATAAATCTTATAAGAAAGGCAGCTCCATCAAACATTTGTCATCCAATAGAGGTCCATTCATATCCCCTTATTAGGTGGGTGTTCCTTGATGTCGTTTTACATTAGCTTGATAGCTTCATACGAGAAATTCTCCCACTAACATCTAATGTAAGCACCCAAGCCCTCAATCATGTGAGCACCTCAGTTAGTTGCCCAATCCACCACCCGATTCCCTTCCCATCCAATATGTGAGAATCAAATCTCTTCAAATTCACAAAGAAAAAATCATGCTACCTCAATGATTACATTTAGTCTCCAATTTTGGATTTCTCCTCCTTGCATAGCCCCTATTACCGATTTTGAGTCTCCTTTTATATATATTTTTTCCATCCTTTTTTTCTCTAGCTTCCACCAATCCCCACAACATTGCCCTAGCTTTTGTTAAATTATTAGTGTCAATTCCATAGTCATGAGCAAATAAAACCTATCAGTTGTCCCTTAGAATCTCTAAAAACTCCCATGCCTCCAACTTTCCTCGGATTACCCTTCATTGATTCATCTATGTTAAGTTTGATCCAATTGAGGTATGACCACTGCTAGCTATTCTTACACCTAATCTTTTTGGGGTGAGCATGGGATTGCCCAAGTCACTTGAATCTTGCACAAGCCACCACACTAATTTTTTTTGTGTTTGCAATAGCCTAATCTTATACCTTGTGGATTTCACCTATTCGCCTATGGAATTTCCCCCTTTATCTTAAATCATTTTCACTATCTTCATGAAGTCCTATAAAAAACTTGTTGTTTCTTTCCAACCAAATATTCCACATAATAAGAGTGGGGGCCAAGTTCCAAATCAACTACAAATCCAAGCTCATGACCTTGAGGATCCAACACTCCAAGAGGATCAGGATATTAGCCAAAAGAACCTAACCCAACCCCCATGTATTCAAGAACATAATCCAAATGTGCATAGAAAAATCACTCAGATGAATAGTTGATCATTGCTCTCTATTCTTTATTCACACATAACACACAAGTTAAGGGTCTTGTTTTACCTAATGCTTACAATCAATCCCATGTGAGGGATCGTCTTCTCCAAGTGATCCACAAAAAGAAATTTGGCTTTGAGATCCCAATATTGTTCTAAATCAACCTACAAATTAGGGATTTATTCTCACCTTTTAAAAAATACTTTTGAAAGGTAGAGCTAACGATAGCCTTGCCGCTACTGCCCCACACTAATTTGTCTTCCTTACATCGACCAAAAGTAGGCCATAAATTAATCTTCACCTGAATTTTTGTACATAGACCTTCCACCACTTGCATTGGGGCCTTCAATTTCTTCACACTGCTTGTTGTAGGATTTTCCCATGATGTATTCTTTAATCAACTCGCCCCCCACCTCTTCAAAATGGAAAATTAAAGGATGGTAAGCTTGATTGTCCTCGAGGTCTTTGTTCTCTACCCAATAATCACATGCCAAAACCAAATCTTCTATTCATCCCCTAGCCTCTATTTGATGTACGAGGAGATGATTCTACCATATATCTACAAGAAATTCCAAATGCTCAATCCCTTAGGAAGATTTTTGGTATTAATAAATAGACCATTGGAATCATTATATGTACACTTGTCTTGGATGATCTTACTTCACAACCTATTTCTTTCTTCATAAATTTTCTACAGTAGCTTGGTTCCCAAACCCTTATTCATGTCTCTACAATTCCTAATCCCCAAACCCCCCATCCTTAGAGACCTTCTCACCTCTTGACAAGACTATATTTGAAAATATTCCCACTACCCTTCCAAAGGAAAACACGATTAGCTCCCTCAATGCTTTTCACCACCTTACTCGAAATCTAGAAAACATACATACAGTATAAATGCGCATTGTTGTCAAGGAGCCTTTAATGAGAGTTATCATCTTGGCAAGAGACAACCACTGACCTTTCCAAGAAGAAAGATCATACCCTAGATTTGATCAATAGCATTCCTCCATTCCATTTTTGAAGACCTTTCGTCCAAGAGAGCAATTAGAATGTTTTCCTCAACCATAGCAACCCCTACTTTTTATTTTTTAAAATTAAGGTTTTTTTCTACCACTTGTCAATCATATGGGGTTTTTAAATTCTCATCAATTATTTTTTATTTATTTTTATTTATTTACTCCACTAAATCGAATTTGCAAAATAATAAAATTCATTAGACCATAGCTTCCATAAATCGAGCTTCAACTTTAAATCCTAAACTACACTACAAAATTCATGGGACACACTTTAAAATAATCCGAAAAATTATTAGCAACACCTCCTGAAATCTATTTAGCTCCACTCCTTGGGACCCCACCCTTAGATATAAATGTTTCTAAAGTTTTAATTATGTAAAAAAATCATTACCAATATTTTGGAACAAAATCTATGATATATATTATTAAGAAAAGAAAAGAAAATTGGGAAAAGCAAAATGATGTCAAAATTATGATGTTAAAATGTATTTGTGACACTTAGTCTTAACAATTGATGATATAACTAACTAAACATATTTTTCTTAAAAATATCTTATTTTAAAATATATTTAATGCCTAACAATGTAGATACACAACTAATAAATTAAATAATTTAAGTGCCCTAAACACTAAACATTTAATATATTATTCTACTAATGTGGTGTTGTTAAAGCATGTCTTTAAATCTATAACTAATTGTGTTGCTCACTTTTAAAAGAACTAATTATAATTATTATGTTTCCCTTATTCTAATGAGGACAATGAAGGATGATTTTTTATCTATTTTTTCATGTAAATAGTTCTTTATAATCATCATTGACAACCATCTCTATAATCAACATTAGCAACTAGTTTTTTTCAAATTTTTCATGAAAGGAGATTCAACATTGCTCAACCTCTATGGCCTAAGGGTAGACCATGACCAATGAAGCTATTGAAAATCATTTGACCATGTGCCAATAAAATGAGACAACTAGGTGATATAAGAATATGATAACTTCACCACCATAAAAGCACTAGTTAATCCAAGCGAAAAGTGGGTTTGTCAAGAAATAATAATTCTTATGTAGTTGGTTGATCAAAACCTCTAATTTGGATTAAGGATATGACCTAAAAATTTATGACGGGGGCACTTTTAGCTTTCAAATAAATATTTCATTCACATCTCTCTACTCTTTCTTAGATATTCTATAAGCTAGTTTAAACAAAATATTTTCTTGAAAAATACAGGTAACTAGTTGTTTAAATAGACATGCAACATCTCAAAGATGATAGAAAAGCTTGGCAAATCCTCCAATTGAAATGAAAGAAGCTACAAAACACAGATCTCAAATAACGTAATTAGTAGATTCAATGACACATTAGTAACATGAAAAATGGAGATAACCACTCAATGCATGATCATGGGGGTCCAAACTAGGCCCCTAAGTGGCAATGAAAATTTAGAAAAACAGAGTTAGGCAACTTGACATAAAAATTTCAAATTATTTAAAACATTATTTGAAAAATATGTAAGAACATAATTTGTAGCAAATTGAATTTAGTTTCTAGGCTACTAGTTCTTTTTTGGAAAAATGTAAGTCTATTTTGTGAAAAATTGAAATTTCAATGTAGTAGTACTAAACTTTCAAGAAAAGGATAAGAAGCAGTTGTATGTCTGACCACCCTAAGTACACGAATTTATTTTTATTTTTTTGAAAATTTCAATATATGTAGAGGACACATACCCTAATGTGTCACATTTTTTTTTGTAATTTTTTTGGATGTAAATAATTAGTTATGATTTTTTTATTAGAACATTTCAAAATTATTAAAATGTGTTTGTTTGACCACCATATCTTGGTCAAAAAATTATGAAATTCATTTTTTTTTAATCCTAAAGTATGTAAAGCATAGAATGTGATGCATCTTTTAGATTCAAAAATGTGAAATAGTTTGAAAATTATAGAGATTTTTCAATTAGCCTATCAATCAAGACTTTAATTGTAATGTAGTAGAAAATCGATAATAAATATCTATTAAATTCAAAATAAGACATATATTATATTAGAAAAAAGCTAACAATTTTTTTCGATAAACCTTTTTCATTTCATCAAATTCGGATTTAAAAAAAAGTCGTCATCCACAAGGGAAAACTTTGAAAAACTAAGGAAATTTTGTAAACATATTTTTTCAGTTGACTTTCTAGGTTTGGCAATCCTGAACCAAATCCCGAGCCAAATCTTGAGCATGTTGATTGTGTCAGAAAAAATGGATATCCGCCATAAATGGATATATATTTGTAATGGATATTCGTTTGAAATGGATATCCATTTGTAACAGATATCCATCTCAAATGGATATTTGTTACCTCTATTATTTATAATACATAATATTTAATATATTAATATATACTAATATATTATGTATTATATAATATATTACATTATATATACTATATTATATATTATTATTTTATATATACTATGTATATTTTTTATATAGTATATTATATATTAAATATTAATATATTATATTTCTATGTCATCATTGACCAGTGTGGTTTGACTTCATTGATAGATATGGCCCAGTACCAAATTAACTAGGGGCTACTGACAGCACTAGCAGAGCGGTGGCACAACGACCACAACACCTTTCATCTACCGACTGGAGAGATGATAGTGACCCTAGATGATGTTTATTGGATTTTGAGGATACTGGTTGTGGGGGAGTTAGTGATCTACGATCATGAGGAGTAGGGGGTACAGATGCCATATGCTAGATATTTCATGATGATCAGTTCATTGGATATGAGGTTTTGTTGTGGGAGTTGATTGCATCTGGGCGAGCTTTACCATGTGTATTAGCTAGATTTTTGGAGGATTTCTTTGCCCCGACTGTAAGTTGAAGGGCTTCTCATTGGGCTGGGGACCAGTTCTAGACAACATGATTGCCCATGGTATGAGATATACTTGGGGATTGTGCATGCTAGCACACTTGTATTGCGGCTTGCACCAGGTGGTTTATCTTCGGGTGAGTAGTCTCGTAGCAGGTTGCACACTCTTACAGCTCTGGGCCTAGGAGCACATAGTTATCACATGACCAGTGGGAGGGAGGGCTCAACCAGTAGGATGACCATATGTCTTTGGGTACACAGGGTCACTTGTCCAACATAAGTTGGGCAAGTTGGAGTATTGGAGTTGGGTCCTTGATGATCTTGATACTATGATATGGCTACCTTATCTTGATTGTGAGGCATGGCTAGAGGATGATTCAGAGTTGCCCTATGCTTTTTGTAGCAAATATTTGATAGGAAAGATGCTCTACATTCTAGAGCGGTTTCTTTTTGGTAGGGTATATAGATGGTATGACTGCATTCAGGGGATGCCACAGGGTGTAGCACACTATGTGCGACACAAGTAGAATATTCCAGAGTGGGGGCCAGCCCTTGATTATGATGCAACTTGTGCAAAGTATTACGGCTTATAGCCAATTTACTAGCAGTATCTCAGGGAGATCGTGGATGGGCAGATGACGATGAATTATGCTGAGTACTTTCACACACACCCATTTCCACGTATTTCTAGTCTGGATGAGCCTGCCCCAATTTTGGAGGTCGGGAGGAGGGTGGGGCCAGTAGTGCAGCCAAGGGGAGGATATGGAGATGAGGAGGAGGCAGTGGAGGAGGCTAGGGATGATGGGGGTGATGATGGAGGGGATGGAGGAGGAGATGGTGGAGGGGATGATGGAGGAGATGGTGGGGATCAATGAAGAGATGCACCGGACTTTGGGGCCATCCCCAAGAGGAGGAGATCAACACCAGGTGGACAAAGATGGGCGATTCTCAAGATGCCTTCTCAGAGGCAATAGACTAAGAGAGTTGGGTTATAGGCATAGGTGCAGACACTCCAGGGCTAGATTGAGACATTTAAGGCACAACTTGCCCAGGCCCAAGGTCAGATACAGGCTCAGGCTCCAACACATGTACAAATTCAAGGGAAAATGGTGTAGTTACAGTCTTAGGTAGCCACTCTTACTGTGAAGAGGGATGTTGCCAGGAGGCAAGAAGAGTAGGTTGTGGTAGTGGCTGATAGGGTACAAATCGCGACTCAGGGTATCGATACAGGTGACCTTGTTAGAGATCTCAGAGAGTTCACCAAGGAGGTGGAGTATTATAGAGGCAGGTACCATGAGGTTGTGCCACCAAAGCAGAGGGTCAGTTACACTCGATCCAAATCTGGTCACTCCCAGTCTCGTACCACCAACAGAAGGGTTACATAGCCACTACCAGGAGGACCACCAGGCGAACCCCCACCAAGGCCAAGGCCATATGGGGTTGGACCATCAGGGGTAGGAGGATTTGGGAAAAGGCCTGCAACCTCAGGCGACAACACTATAAGGTCACATGGGCATGTTTGATTTGTACTTTGGTTCAAAGACTTTGCTTTGCCACATTTTTCATGTATCATTTCTCATTTCCTTGATATCATTGTTTACTTGACATATTATTTTGAGGTTATATGATATGCAACGACGTTCGATTATCTTTATGTGTTGATGTTTTTATTATGGAGGGATGCCTTTAATTTATTTTCTATGATTATGCCATGTTCTATATGATTATGTTATGGATGCATGTATGGATGCCTTAATGAGATGTTCATGTTTATGATTGTTGTCTTCTAAAATTTTCACCCTAGCTAAGATGCATGACAAATCATGTTAAGCTACAACACTTAGCTTTTTAGAGAGAACATGGGATCTTTTCCGGGTTGTGGGTCACCAAGATCTGGAAAAGAACCTCCGGAGAAGGTCGGCTTCCTAGTTGGTTATCACCTACTTTACTGAATTTCGAGGGGAAAAGGGAGAAAGATTGCTTAAAATGATAACTACCTCCTAAGGTGATATACCAGAATATGACTTAGACTTTGGAAAACTCAAATTTCATACACTTGTACATAATGACTGGAAAAGAAACTTGCACAACCTATTTCTATGTGCCTTGCATAAGTGTTTTATAAAAAGGCCTTATTACTTGAGCTCTTAGGAGGAGAAGACCTCATATCTAATAGCAACCTACAATCTTGACACAGATTATAACCTACAAACATCACACTTCTCTACAAAAAGGTACTAAAGCCATGAGACAAAGTTAAGGGAAACGAAAAACTATCTCACAATAACTTAATCAATCATGTAAAAATATATGATATTGTAGTAACAAGAAGACAAAATACTCCATTCAATAATTCCCAAGGTATGTATTGTATTCCATGTCTAAATGAGTTACAAAAATCTGCAAAATTCTGCCAAAGGACCTAAAAAATCACTAAGTGCAGAAAAATGCCAATCTAGAACTTTTTTCAAGAATGAGTTAAAAAAGTGAATATATCCATCTCTCAACACGATCCATCAAAATAGGACCTAGAAGCTCTTGAACTCGTATGCCTCCATAAAGCCCAAAATATAGCAACTAAATCCTCTCCAAAAGAGCTCACAATGGTTGAAAAAGTCATGCAAGACTTAATCAAACCATAAACACCTCTAAAAATGCTCTAAATGGAAGCCAAAAGTCTATATTCTCTCAACAAAGTGATGAGTCACTCCCAAATCTCCTCCCAATTTCTGTAACTACCTCATCAAGACTCCAATATTCTCTCAAAAATAAATTCATCATAAAGGAAAAACTCCTTGAATAAGTTTTCATAAGAGAAGTACGTATCATACTTTTTGCATAGGAATAAATATATGATTTTAATGATTTATAAAAATATCATATAAATCATGTATTTTACATTTTCCCCCCTCCAATGCAAAAAGTAAAAAAAGAAATGGTCAAATTGACCATATATTGCAAAGAGAAAATACCTAAGTCATGAGACTTAATCTTCATGAAACAACCTAAGGGGATGTAGCATTCATTACAAAGCAAATTAAAATGCAAAGATTCATAAACAACACAAAGGCGTTAAAACTGCCTAAGGCATGAACATCTCCTTGCACTTATGGGGAATATTTTACTTGGCACTTTTTGATAAAACAATGGAAAAAATGCCATGTTTAATCATTGGCATATTAGGGTTAGGAAACCCTGAACAAGGAAAAGGAAAAACATTCTTTTCATTTTACTTTGTTCATTTTCTGGAGACTTGAGTCTACTTGCTCGAACCGCGTCGCCATAGGGTTTTGCACAGAGATTTGAATACATTCATGGCAGATCTAAAGCCTCAAAGGCACTTACTCAATATATTTGTGCACAATATGAAGACAAATGCCAAGTAAAACATCTACATTTGTTGTTTTTCCCATTCTTGAAAGTAAAAGCTCGAAATTCGACACAAATGACTTTATTTTTGTATATCCTATGAGCTCGGCCCTTGTGTATTCTTCATCATTCTTCTGTTGTGAATAATCATACTTTACTTTGAAGAAACTAAACATTCTCCCCTTCTCTTTTTTTTGTTTTCTAATGGTCGACTTCCTGCATATCACGTTGGAGACTAAGTCCCTTAATGGCCATGGATATATCTCCTTTCATAACCTATCGAGTGTAAACTCCTCCTGCTTGTGAGTGTAGACATGCAAAACTAACATCATGCATCCCACTCTAGTTAACATTCAATTCTGCTATTAATCAATTAAAGCAATTTATTGATTAATTCCCTAAGGTTCATCATGCTTAATTAAATCCTAAAGTTCTTCTCATTTGATTCATTAAATCAAATACTAAAACCCCTAAAATCCCCCAAGTTAATTAATTTGGATTAATTAACTTCTAATCATAATCAATCATTCTCTAGCCTTCGACTCAACTAGAGTCAAATCCAAACTCTTAACTAACCCACCCACTTGCACAATAAATCACTTTATTTGATTTATTAAAACCCATATTTTCCCTCATTAACTCTCATCTTTGACTTTTTGGACAAAGATAGTTCCCCCCAAAAACCCTCAACCACATGTATTTATGGCCATTTTCAAATTTGAATGGGCACATTGGCCAAGACTTGCACATTCCTCACCCTCTCACACCTTGACAAGTGGCATCTTGTCATTGGCCCATGAATGATCCCACATTCATCAATTTGGCCTCTCCTCTCTTCAAGTTAAACTATAAGTTGAAGGCTTCTCTCCTTCAAACACACAACACATCTTGAGGCAAGGTTACTCTCTTCATTTGAGAATCAATCTTGCTCTTCATCATCCACATTTAAAAGCATCCTTATTATAGGCAACTTGAGTTCACCAAGCATCTCATTGTCTATCATATCACTAAGCTTATCAAGGATTAGGAAAGGGCTCTTTCACATATTCAAAGAGCACCAATCCACTATGGGATAGGAATGATTCATGTTTTTGCATTGTTCTTATTAGTTGCATTGTTAACATGATTCTATATTTCATAGAGATGTTTGAGTTTGCTGATTTAAATTGACTTGTGCTAACAACATGAACTAATTTAAATCCATTTCCAGATTTTAGCATCCTACAAAATGGCGCTAGAAGGAGGGCATGAAATTATGCTGAAATTTGTTGACTTCAGTTTGTTTTCTATCACATTAAAATAGGGCTGTAAACTCTTTGTTAAGGCTTCAAATTTCATTTATTAGTCTTATGGAATGCTCTTGATCAAAACGAAAAAAAGAAAATCTGAGAGGAAGCCTATCATAATGCCTGGGTATTTGTATTATTGTTCAAACATGGCATATGATTTCATTTAAAATTAGAATATCAGTACTATTGGCTGGAATGTGGTGAAATATCTTGAATGGTAACGTCGATATTTGAGATTCCAATTACGGTGTAACCTTCACTTTGATAATGGTTTGTCTCAGCCCTTTAGATCAAATATTGATGTCAAAGTCTTTTCAAAATACAAAAACACATTTTTTTGTAGTGCACTAACTCACCTTTTGTCCACTAAAGTGCACCCCTGGCACTGTCAGTCTTAGAAAAAACTTCTATCTGGATTATTTTACCTTTATGCTGCAAGTATACACCTTGGGATGATCTTGGCTTGTCTTTCTTTCCACAGGAAAGTAAATCTAATCATGTCACGCAGCGCTCTATTCTATCACTATTGGTTGTTATTAAAACTGCCATGATTGTTACTTTTCTCATGCCACTGTCCATTCGATACTTTAGAATTTCTATTTTGGAATATGCTTTAACTACAAATATTTTTTTGTCAAATTATTGACAGCAACATTTATTGTAATCGAATGTTTTAGTTTTTCCTGAGAGTAAAGGCTTGGGGGAAGAGAGGAGGAGGCGAACACCATGTTTAATACTAGATATAGAAATCTATGATTTGTGTGAGTGGCGGCTGGTGAGATGCGAACTGGAAACGAGTTTGTTAAATGATAAAAACTATCTTAGGATAAACATAATAGGCGATGCAATGAAAGGGAATCCATAGCTCATGCCCTCCATTACGGAGTTCCACCCACAGTGAGTGAGAAAAGTCCCTGTTGAGGGAGGAGACAAGATCTCCCTCTGTGGCACCCACTTTCCCATTACAATTCCTCACCCCGCAACCCACTCTTTGAATCCCTCTGGCAAGACATTTTCCATTGCTCTTCCTTGAGGCAGACACAACGCCCACCGAAATGGCCGGTAGTTGCTTTCGAGCCCCAACGTAACTTCTTTTACCTCATCCGACGACAGGAAACTCTGGCTTCCAAAAGCCACATAGACAACCAAGCAAGGCGCTTGCTTTTCCAACCAAGCTAAATACGCAGAATCCTTAAGTTTAGGTCGGGCAAGTGGGGTAAGTAGAGGGATGACTGGAACAATCGGCTTCCCCACCACTTTATTCTATAAATACTCCACAAAGCCCTTCTCCATCTCATCTACATTTTCTCTAAAGCGCTCGGTCAAAGATAGTTCACGTGCCTAGTCTATGACTTCCACAATAGCCAGTAAAAACATCACTGTCTTTCAGCCGATTCTGTCAAGGAGTCTGTGTGCCTAGTCTATGCTTACACATGTTAGATGACCCTCGTAAGAACAAGTTGATCATGTCTTATGCTCAATTCATAGGTACAGTAGCTGAGAGTAAAATAATACGCCATGCCACTGTGTTTGCATTTACTCATTTTCTTTCTTTTAAACGTGCTTTTTGTTGGCAAGTTCGCGAGTTCAAAGGCCAAGAGGCATTAATTGTGATAGTTGCAGTCAATCATGGTTGAGATACTTTGAGAGTATTTTAGGCAGGCGTAATATCTTTTTTGAGCCCATTGATAGAATCAGAATATCCAGATATTGGTAGGTTATCAGCGAAAAGTCTTCAACATTGATGTTTGCTATTAATGATTTTTTTTTCGTAGAACCTATCTTCTTTATCTCCTGTCAGAAGCTCAACTAGCATGATCTAATGTACGCCAATCCATTGTAGAATGAGGTCTGAACATATCCAAGAGGATCTAGGGAGGTCGTCTAAATCTGACACAATAAGTTGCAGTTAGTCTCCCCATTATTAAAAGCGTTGATGCATGACAGTCCATTCTTTTCTGCAGACAATCAATTACAGTGGAATCCTTTTAATTGATGGAATTTGTTTTAAGGGAGTTAAAATGATATAGAATAATAAATTGAAGGAGGAAAGGTCACGGTGTCATTAGAAGATGATTTAATATTGATTTAATATTTGAGACTGATGCTTTTTCTAATGCTCCTTTTTGTTCTCAACTGGACTCGAAGGTGACTTAATAATTTCAAACAGGGTTAGATTATAATTTATGCATCAATGTGTTATCCATTAGCACGTAATTATAGATCAAACATAGGGAGGTGAGATTTGATGCCACATTTTACTACAAAATTGATCTCCACAATGGATAGTCATATGCACTTTTTTTCTTGTCAGTCATGACACAACTTCCTTTGTGGTTCATGGCAAAGAGGTCTTTTAAAGTGGTTTGACAAGGACTTCCAAAATAAATAAAAATATTGAAATATTGTTGATGTTAACTAAATCACATTAAACTTTCATCTACATTTTGAGAGGCTTTTGCTCATTGGTAAACAAACTTTCTCTTATGTTTGAGATTTTCTTTAAAAGCCTTTGAGAAACAAGTCTCTTAGTAATGTTGTATTCATTATCATGAGTCCTTTTTATTTGAAGTGAATGCTCAATTCAATTAAATAACTCGATCTTCACATGATTTGCTTTTTGTTTATATAGGTACATGGATAAAGTTACAAGGTTGAAATCAAAGTTGAAATCAAGGTTGACATTGGAGATTGAAATTGGAGGTGTTGACATTGTGATCAAATGGAAACAAAGGCAAATAGAGTGGACTTGGAGATTTTCTTGAAAATAGCATTTTTTAATGCTTGTTTAAACAATCTTAGAGCTTCCATTTTCTACCCTTGTTTTTTGTTTTAAACCAACTCACATTTCAATTTGGGCTTAAAATCAATCACTAATTTGATCTTTTCAAAGTTGGTTAAAAAGAACCTTAGACATTTACTAGATTTTGATTTGGACTAAAATTGGACAAGGCAAACTTCACACTTCATTTTGGTGCTTCTAAAATGAACTCATCATTGCTTTGAGGAATTTAAAATTGAACATGTGTACTTTGTGTTTTGTAAACTTTTTGGCAAAGTAGTGTCATTTAAAAGGGCGTATGCGCTTCTCTCGTGCTTCATAGCGATCTTGAGAATCAAAAGTCCTTTTGATGACCCTAAGTTGCATAAAAGATTGCCTCCACATTTTAATTTGGGTATCTTAAAATTGAACAAAACATGCGAGTGTGAGCACGATATATTGCGGAGGTTCTCCCCTTTGTTTCTCAACAAGGGTTTTGTGAATGACAAGATATGTTAGCTCACTTTTGTTTATCTTAGAGGGCCTGCCTTGTGGGAAAAAGTACTCACCCAAGGGAACGACCCAACCGGGAACATGCTAAAGCCAAGCGACTTCCACCCAGGAAATAAGTGTGGATATTGGAACAAAGGCCAATATCATGAGGATTATTCTAACGAGATGGACAACAATGGACTCTTGCCGATGTTGGATGATCCCCCACGAACGAAATTCCCGAATTAGAACCCTTTGTTTAGAAAAAAGGCCAAAACCTTGTCTATCTTGTTGGTGCAAAAGGTCATGTCCTTTGAAGCCGCCCCACATTATACATGTGGTCTTGTTGTGGAAATGGAAAGTATGCCATGGGAGACTCATGGATACTAATGCTTGGCTGACCCGAATAAGTGAGTGTCATGGAGGGGAGCCAGTGTGGCCAAGCATTTAGCCATTTGCACAAGATATGCGTAGCTGGATTCGTCCAAGTGGGAACCCAACAAGATATTGCCTCATCATCCTAGGGTTGTAAAAAAGTGTTTGGAAGTAAAAGATACATTACTTGGTTGTCAAAATGATTGAAAAATAGACATTCACAAAGAGCCTCAAAATTCAAACCCCTTTTAGGAAACAAATATCTTTGACGAATTTAAGTACTCTTGCTTTCCCTAGGGATCATATCCTTAGAGGTTTCTAAGTACTTGAATTCTATCATCATTTATTTTCAATAAGGTTAAACACAGGAGACTTTTGCCCTAATTTCCTTGATTTCCACATAATGGACCTTGTGGGATGAAAAAGAAAGAGGGACATTAGACATTCAGTTTGAAAAACATAACCAAGCAAGTGCTTTTGGTAAAAAGAATTCACTAAGACAAGATAAGAGACAAATTGGATTACACATGTGTTTTCTAACATGATTTTCCCACAAAATCAAAATCCCAAAACCGAAGTTCAAGAAGCTTAGTCTGAAAGCTCGTGAGGAGCATCTTGAGATCCTGAGTTTTATGAGTTTTACTATCAGTAGAATTCCAAACTTTTTTGAAAGGTTTTCTTTCCTCTCATAGGAAATATAGCATGTTCTTCAACACCGAGGTTTTTTAAGAAGAAGTGTCATCTAGGTCAAGTCTAGGATCAAATTCAATCACCTTCATTCATCTTTCAACCATCAAAATCAATCAAAAAAATCACCTCACCAACAACTCTTGGAAACTTTGTGAACATCTTTTATGCTAAAATTTTAGGCAAAATCAAAACCACTTTGTTTGACTTAACACATTTAGTCAAACCATCATCCTATACATGAGTTCTCTCTTGGATAATACAACTTCCTAGGGTTTACGAGTTCATCTTGTTTGGCTTAACGCACCTAGCCAAATTATCAAATCATCACCCCATTTGACTTAACACACTTAGTCAAACCATCCTCTTATGTACAAGTCCACTCTAGGATAACACAACTTCCTAGGGTTTACAAGTGCATTTATCGCATTTTCTTTGACTTAACACATTCAGTCAAACTATCAATCCAATCACGATCAATCAAAGTTCTAAAAAGTTTAGAATTTCCTTGAAAGTTTCTTTAAGAGTTCCATTCATCCATATCGCTCATCTTTCATTTGTCTCATCCTCGTCATCGCTTTGATCCTTCAATTATCCTAGTTCTTCACTTCTTTGAACCTAATGTTTAGACCAATCTAAAAGATTAGAGGTTCATCTCTTACATTCTTGAAAATTGATCTTCATTATATGGTTCAAACTCGATCTCAACACAAGAAAAACATGGAATTCAAACTTGACTCATACATCATGAGTAATCCAAGTCAACCAAATAATCCAAGTCTCACAATACCAATTGATTATCGAAACTCACATTTATGCAATTCAAACATGGCATCATTATCTCCTCCAAACTTCAACGATACAAATGTGAGTATGCCCATTCTAAAGTTTGGAACACCTTTCCCAATGATAGATTTAAATCCAATTCCAAATCTGCAAATCTATCGACCGAACAATCAATGCATGAGTCTTATTCCAAACAACACTATCCCACCAAATCCACACATGCCAAATACAACTTTTTCAAACATGACCATTTCGAATCCACACTTGGTAAACTTTGGGATAGATATGTTTGCAAATCAAACCAATGTTGTTCAAATTCCCAGCAGTATATTGGCAACTCCATGTATTGATCCAAATCAAGGTAACAACATGCGAAATCAAAGTTACCTAAATCAGGGCAATATGATTCCCAACCACAACAATGTTCAATTTCAATCTATCATGCCGAATCTCAACATCACACCAAATCAAAGTATTATCTAGAATCAACTTATCCATGATCCTAGGAAAGCACCACAAGGATGCATTCCAAATCTGCTTGCTCTACAACCAAGTCAACCATATCAAAGGTGTCAAGATCAAAATCAAGATGAAATTTTGTAGGATCAAATTGCTTCACTTGCCAAAGTAGTTGATCCATTGTGCCAAGAGACATCTCCAACCCAAAATCAATACATTCTTCCATTGGTTGAACCACGTCATCAAAGCATTGAGATATCTCCACAACCACATCAGGAACAATATCTCTAATATCAAGAAATTGGATATCAAGATCAACAACAAGTGGCAGCCACTCAAGCCACCATGGTCAACACTTTGACCGGTCCTCAAATCCCTCAAAGCATACCTTCTCAAAGACCGAGCATCTCAACCACACCTCCAATAACCCAAATCCTGACCACCACCACAACTATTTCGCCTATCACCACGGATGGCATCATTCCCAATCCCACCAAAAGCAAAAATGAAAAAATTCATTCTCCATCATGTTGCAAGCTGCTCGACAAGCTGCCCGCCAAAAGGTGCTCTGAAATCAACAAGCTACACAAGCAACCCAATAAGCACAAGCTCAAGCAACCTAGAAAGCACAATACCAAGCGTAACTGCAAGTAATCCATCGGAAAGCATACCAACAAGCGCTGCAAGATTTTCAGGCACAACAGCATGCTAGACAACAAAATTCATTGGCTCAACAATAGCTCGCCCAATAATAGACTTAGTTGGCTCAACAACAGCTCACCCAATAACAGACTTTGTTAGCTCAATAGCAGCTCGCCCAATAATAGACTTTGTTGGCTCAACAACAGCTCACCCAATAACAGACTTTGTTGGCTCAATAGTAGCTCGCCCAATAACAGACTTCGTTGGCTCAATATCAAATCACCCAATAACAGACTTCGTTGGCTCAACAACAGCTCACCCAATAATAGACTTTGTTGGCTCAACAGCAGCTCGCCCAATAACAAACTTCGTTGGCTCAACAGCAGCTCTCCCAACAACAAGCTTTGTTGGCGCAACAGTAGCTCGACCAATAACAAGCCTCGTTGGTGCAGTAGCAGCTCGACCAATAACAAGCCTCATTGGCGTAGTAGCAGCTCGACCAATAACAAGCCTCATTGGTGTAGTAGCAGCTCAACCAATAACAAAACTCATTGGTGCAGTAGCAGCTCGACCAATAACAAGCCTCATTGGTGCTATAGCAGCTCGATCCAACAACAAGCCTCGTTGGCACAATAGCAGCAAGATCAATAACAAGCATTGTTGATGCAAATGTAGGCATATCAATAGGCCTTGAATGCACATCAGAGTTTGCAACAAACTCCCACTAGAATACCTCCCACCAATCAAACACCCCAAACACCTCAAAACACATTCATTTCACCTCCCAATCCAAGCAATGATGTCGCAACACAAATCAAACTGCTCTCGCAACAAGTGTTGGACCTCCAATAAGGGAAAACAACCAGAACACCAGTCAACTTGTGTCCCTATCTGTTCAACAGAGATCTCACAATGGTACCATTCCCAAAGGGATTTGAAATCCCCAAATTTGACAAGTATAATGGGACAGGCAACCCTGAAAACCACATCAGGGAATTTCAGGTACATTGAATGGAGGTTGCATACGATGACACATACCTAATGCGACTCTTCCCTCGAAATCTGATTGGTCCATCCATGGAATGGTTTTCTCGCCTACCCACAGGCATTAAAACATTCAAGGAAATTATGGAAGCATTACTTAAAAATCACGCTTTCAAGATGGGGGCAAATGTTAGTTTGGAAGAACTATCAATGCTCAAACAAAGAAAAGGAGAGTTATTCACATCCTTCTTGCAAAGATGGTGATCCAAGGTCAATCAGAGCAAGTGGACCATGCCAGAAGAACAACAAGTTTGCATGATCATATCTAATCTAGATGGAAACTTGGCATTCTACTTAAAAATGCAATGCATCACATCATATGATTAATTGATCCCAAAGGCGCTCAACATCGAATAATCAAAGAGGACCACCTCCCCGAGGAAAATATCCTCCCAAGCAGAATTTCATGACTCTTGGGAGAATCAATCAAATCCATAATGAAGAAATTGGTCAAGGAAAACCTAATCAAAATCTCCAGCTCTGAGCAATACGCGGAACCCATATCATATTCCACCATAGTACTACTTGGCATTTTCCTAAGGTCAGCTTGTCTTGCCTTTATCAAAGTAGTCTATCGCTTAAACACTGGGGGCATGCCCTTGAAACTAGCAGTGGATTAGATTTGTGTATATCTTTTGTGCTCTTCCCAAATTCATAAAAATCCAAAAGCAGGTCAAAATCTCAGAAAATCTTCACAAATTCATCATTAAGTCATGTCAGTATTTCACCTTGTCCGAACTACGCCATCTCTAAGCTTGAACACAGGCAAGGTTGATCTTTGATCATCCCTTGAGATAGTTTAGGTCGGCCCCTTAGGCATCTGTTGCAATGGCAATTTGTTTGCCCATCTAGTTTATAGTTTAGGTTGGCCCTTTAGGCATCTATTGCAATGGCAATTTGTTTGCCCATCTGGTTTACAGTTTAGGTCAGTCCTTAGGCATCCGTCACATTTGGCAATCCGTTTGAATAAAGTCAAGCATCGCCTTCACTCTTTGGTGAGTCAATTAGAAGCAAGTTTAGCAGGTTCAAAAGTGAACACTTAATCATCAAAGTATTAAGCCTAAGTCAGTAAGCAAGCAAGTTGGTCAGCTCATCGTATCAATAGCTTATCACCCAATCAGTCTCATCAAAACCCTGATCACAACATGTCCTAGGATGGAGCTTTCCTGCGATGGACATAAGTGTTAGGTACCTCACAATAGTTTAGTCTTGGCTAGAGGTACAGAGAACATTAGCTTGTTTGTTTGATTTATCTTGGTCTTGTTTGGACTTATCTCATTTTGAGCTCATTCCAAGGACCTCTCGATGATGCCTAAACAAAACAGGTTTAGAGAGAAAGGAATGGGGCAATGATCATTATCTTTTTATCTGCTATGCTTGTTGGATATTCTTGTAAAATAACTTCGTCATGCATACTTTGTTTTGTTTGTAGGAAGGATGTTTTAGGTATCTTGTTGACCACATAAGAAGGCTTGCCTTTCTATGTTTTGGCCCGAGATGTCTAGAATATCTAAACTACATTCTGAATAAGGTTATGTTTGTCAAGTGTGAACAAGAGTATTCCTATCTATTTGACGAGTCAAAGTCCATCACACTAGGCACAACACCATCCTAGTTCTTAATGCCTTGATGCATCGCACCTATGTGTGTTATCAAACATAAGGAAAGTTACACTCTTTATCTCTCCCATCCCTAGATAAGCAATACATCATGATCATTCATCATCATATCTAATAAAGTCTCGACAACTAGGGGACTTGTTGGACTTCTTCATCTTCTTGAATTTAAGGGTTGATCTCTCTCATTCTTCTATCCTCTTGCACGCTAACAATGCATCCATCCTGCATCCATCCTGCATCTTTCATAATTATTTCATATCATCATAGCACAACATCATCCATCCTGCATCCATCACATCTAATTTTTATAATATAAATTTGTTATTCTAAGCATCTTCCAAACATCTCATTTTCATCATCATTATCATATAGATCATATAGTCTCGCCATACATACATCCATTTTGAACCTCTTTGTCGCGAGATCAACCTCAAATCGAATCTTTTCGCTAGATCTCTCGAGGGGGCAATGTACTAACGTATTTATTTCCACTGGGGCATCCAAAAAAATCAGAATTTTTTAAATTTCGATGTTGGTAGCATCATTCTTTGAACCAATGCAACAAGTACATTGCTTCAAAGAGGGGAAAAATGTAGACATGCAAAACTAACATCATGCATCCCACTCTAGTTAACATTCAATTCTGCTATTAATCAATTAAAGCAATTTATTGATTAATTCCCTAAGGTTCATCATGCTTAATTAAATAAATCAAATTATTTAATTAAGTCCTAAATTTCTTCTCATTTGATTCATTAAATCAAATACTAAAACCCCTAAAATCCCCCAAGTTAATTAATTTGGATTAATTAACTTCTAATCATAATCAATCATTCTCTAGCTTTCGACTCAACTAGAGTCAAATCCAAACTCTTAACTAACCCACCCACTTGCACAATAAATCACTTTATTTGATTTATTAAAACCCATATTTTCCCTCATTAACTCTCATCTTTGACTTTTTGGACAAAGACAGTTCCCCCCAAAAACCCTCAACCACATGCATTTATGGCCATTTTCAAATTTGAATGGGCACATTGGCCAAGACTTGCACATTCCTCACCCTCTCACACCTTGACAAGTGGCATCTTGTCATTGGCCCATGAATGATCCCACATTCATCAATTTGGCCTCTCCTCTCTTCAAGTTAAACTATAAGTTGAAGGCTTCTCTCCTTCAAACACACAACACATCTTGAGGCAAGGTTACTCTCTTCATTTGAGAATCAATCTTGCTCTTCATCATCCACATTTAAAAGCATCCTTATTATAGGCAACTTGAGTTCACCAAGCATCTCATTGTCTATCATCTCACTAAGCTTATCAAGGATTAGGAAAGGGCTCTTTCACATATTCAAAGAGCACCAATCCACTATGAGATAGGAATGATTCATGTTTTTGCATTGTTCTTATTAGTTGCATTCTTAACATGATTCTATATTTCATAGAGATGTTTGAGTTTGCTGATTTAAATTGACTTGTGCTAACAACATGAACTAATTTAAATCCATTTCCAGATTTTAGCATCCTACAATGAGTTTAGTCTTAAACCATAGTTTCTCGATGATTGTCTTGTGAAAACTAACTGATCAAAACCCGTGCCTGAGTACACACTATTTTTATGAAATAAAATTCTTATCCAGTGGGTCGCAGCCATACTGTTGTTCCATTAATACAAAGGAAACCCTTATTTGCATTTATAATGGTCTTCCATCACTAGATCAGGTGCTCCTTAGTTTCTCCTCCTACTGCAACAACAATGAAATAGCTTCGAAACTTGGATGAAGTAAACCTAAATTGATGATGACTCGGCCAAAAGGAAAATCACAGTCAATTGTTTCCATTTAGAATTGTGCTCTAACAGTGACACCATAACAAAAACTTCACCAGGATTGATGCCCCTACATAAATATCTTACTGTGCATATGTCCCTTTGCCACTTTGATGCTTATTGTACCTTAATGTCACAACTTTACTTTTGCTCTTGAAGTTATTCTTAAAGTTTATGATTCAACATGTTGACTATCACTACCAGGTAGGACAATGGTTGCTACTATGATTTTTTTTTAAAGCACCGTATATGTGATCCTTGTCTGAAAATGATGAGAAACCTTTGTGATTTTTCACTGTATATTTCAATGATTACTTATTGCATGAGATTTTTGAAATGTAGACCCTCTCTATTGTCACCTTATAAGAGATGTGAATGTGAAAATGAATGTAAGCACCCTTTTATTTATGATTGTCCATGAAGAGCCCCTACGTTCACTTTGATATATACATGACTATTCGTGTTTAAAAAAAACACAATCAAGAGGACTATTCCCAACCGCTTATGACAACCCCATTGCAATGTTTATCCAATATCAGCCACCAATAGTTTAGCTATCATTTTACATTTGGCTCATCAATATTCGATGATTGTAGTTGTCCTTACATTGTATATTCCTCCATGTTTTAAACACTCTCCATTATGGCATGGTCATTGTCCCTATCACTGCTATTTTATGGCTGCATTAATGTTGCATTGAGTTTGAACAAGGCTCCTCTTCCATTCATAAATGATGCCACTGTCTTATAAATACACGAAATGCATGTCATTTCACAGTAATAAACATCATCTCTCCCTTCACAGCTGTCAACATAGTTGTTGACCATCATATAATCTTACTGTGATGATTGTCACCAACTACATAGCCTGCCCCTTGATACTCCTTTGCTATTTTATGCTCCTTTCATTGTTTCAAATGAGCAAATACTTGTTAGCGACATATTATAATTGCAATCCACTTTCCAAAGTTATATTATAGATTTCAAACATGTCAATTTGCATTGGATGCACTGTTTTCACCTAAAAGTTGTGCATATATAATGAGTTGGGCTCAACCCTTGTGGGAGCCACATTTTACTCCACTCATATCGTAAACCTGATAATCAGCTATAACATGTCCTGTATCTGCACATAACACAAAAAAGTTAGAAAAATAAAGAAATATTTGGATTTGGATAATGTGAATGCGTGTGCGGGTGTAAGGATGATAGGTCATTTATTGCTTAGATTGTTTGGATCTAACTTCATTTTTGTTGTGTTTTCAGAATCTTGCACTTGGAGAATAGAAAGCTGGAGCAGCAAGGTAGCAGAGACACGCAAGGTCAAAGAAACAACAACACCACCAGTCATTCAGGCAATGACTAGCCCCTATGACTCTTATGCCTTGTTTTTCTCTTGTTCACACATGTATTCATGTTATAAATTCAAGCATCGCTCTTACTTTTCTTAGCTAGTTTCATGGCTTGTGTGAAGCAATCTGAATACTTTAATGAATAAAGATTACATTTTTCAGAAAAAAAAACTTGATAGTGTATCAGTTTGTTTCTCTTTTCTTCATAAGAATGCAATATTTATTCATGAATGGAATTAAAGTAATATTTTCATGTTATGGCATAAAATGCATGATCAAATTTTAAAATGAACACCGCTTAGCAAAAGTGCTCTTCCTGATTTGAGCCGGTAGGTGAAAATTGTGTAACAATGATGTTCTGTGATATATGTGTATGAATGATGTTATGTATTTTTGTAATTTTTACATGTAAGTATCAATGTATGGAGGAAAATGGTTTTATTATGGAATGCAGATGTATGATAAATGGATGGATATGGATGCATGGTTTATGGATGCAAATGTGATACATGTAGATGTATGGATTTATGATAATGCTTTCTTTTTATATTTTGTATGATGCAAATAAATGACCTAGATGTATGTATGATTATGCAAATTTGACTTATGATCATGAATTATGCTTATGTATGGATGGATGATGACTACAAATACATGTATGATTTTATTGTATGCCCCTATGTGATGTTGATCATGAATGATATGAAATGCACTTTTCTATATTTTTGGTATTTTCTATGCAAACATGTGAAATGGATTATGAATGTTCACTTATGATGTTATTATTGATGATGAATGGATGTTTGGATGAATTATGGATGGATTATGGAATGCATTTATTATGACCTCGAGGTATGATATGGATTATGAATGATGATGGTATTTTGAAAATTGCTTTATTTTTGGAATTTTTCATGATGCAAATATTATAATGAATGCATGAATGATTTGTGGTAGTGCATGTATGATAATGATTTCTAATGATATAGAATGGAAATGTTAATGCAAATGAATGATTTTTTTGTTATGTCAAGTATACTCATTCTTGTAGTGAGAAATGACATCATGTTGAGAATTACCAGCTTGGAAAATCAATAATGCAAATGCATAACTAAAATGAATGCAAGCCTATATATGCAATGTTGCCATCTAATTCATTGTGCTTATTTTCATCATTGATTGTTTTATTATGTTGAAAGTTAGTACAAACATCGATGGTATGATTAGACCATGATGACCTGAGTACAACTTTCGTACAACTTTCCATGAGATTTGATAATACAAGATAATAAAAGCATCTAGGTATAATTAGACCAAGATGACTTGAGTATCACTTGTATAAACAAGCGAGAGTTAATCATGTTCTTATGCAATTTTGGAATGTCATCAATGATCTACTTTGTAGACAATTTCCCACGACAATTTGCACAGTAGTAATGGTTGACTCACAAAAAATAGACAAATAAAATTATCATTCTTGATCATAGTCCCTCTAGTTTGTAACATCATCGAGCTACTCCCAAGAAATGATAACAACAATCAAGATGCGTCAATTGAACATTTGTGTTTAAGTAATCCAACCATGATTCATAAGATGATTCGTTTAGTGATGATTGATTTGATTTGGCTTGATGTTTGGTTTGATTTGGATGATTGATTGGATTCATTGCCATTTGATGTTCAAGCCTTTGATGGTTATTGTGATTTTTGATTTTGCCAAGGTTACGTTTGTTGTTTGCTTTTCGAGTGATTTAAACTCAACGGTGATTTTCCCCCAATGAGATCAGGATTTTGCCCCCAATGAGAACAAACCAAATTTTATTATGGATATGTATAATGATAACCAAGCCAAGGTGGGTCACAACCGCAGTTGCCAGATATGGACATGAAGCTTGCTGCAAGATAGACGTTAATGCATAATGATGGTAGAAGAGGATGGTCAACACACACTCGAATAGATAGAGGAGTTGACTTATCACAAATAGCGCTTGTTTACCAGGTTTTCACTATTTATTTTTATTGCACTTTTTTAGATTTTATGATTTATTTATTTTGTTACCAAGATGCCTGTTTGCTAGGTTTTTATCAAGGCGACCATTTTTTTCATAACTTTTTCTACTTTTTATGATTTTTTCAGGACTTTTAAACATGCACTGGATGTATCATGTGTAGAAATTCTTCAGGTGAACTTTGTTCATAGGTTCTTCAAATAGATCCTCCTCTGGTGTAGACAATTGATATGCCCTCGATCCAAAGACTAAAACAACAACAAACATACCTAGCCAATTGGGCTCAAATTTTCCTTTCTTTTCTCGATCTTGCCGATTTCAGCGATTTTCCTTCAGTACTAGATCACCTATTTGAAATGCGTTAGATTTGAATTTGTGATTGTAGATTCAAGACATTCTCTACTGATATACTTTTAGGTGATCTACTTGTAGTTGATGATGTTCATCTAACAACTCTAGCTCTTGTAGTCTAGCCACACAGTAATCTTCATCAGAAATGAGACCTTTCAAGGACACCCGGAGTGATGGTATCTCAACCTTGATGGAAAATAATTCTTCAGATCCATAGACAAGTGCATATGGTGTGGCTCTCATGGGTGTTCAGATGCTTGTATGATAGGCCCACAAAGTAGGGTTCAGTTGAACATGCCAATCACGTCCAACATCGTTGATGGTTTTCTTTAAGATTTTCAGGATAGTTTTGTTTGAGGCCTCTGCTTGGCCATTCCCTTGAGGGTAGTAGGGCGTAGAAAATTGATGTTGGACATGAAACTTTTCACAGAGTTCTTTCATGTCCTGATTCTTGAAAGGTCTTCCATTGTCAATGATAATGGATTGATGGATACCATATCTACAAATGATGTAATTCAAGATGAATGATGAGATTTTCTTCCCTATGATGGTGATTAGAGGCATGACTTCAACCAACTTCGTAAAGTACTATGTGGATGTGGTGATGAATTTGTGTCCATTAGATGAAGATGGGTGAATTTTACCCACAAGATCCAACCACCACTGGAAAAATGGCCATGTTGATGCAAAGGGTTGCAACTCTTGTGATGGTGCATGGATGAGATTACCATGGATCTGGCATTTTTGACATGTCTTGACAAATTGGAAGGCTTCTCTCTCCATAGTCGGCCAGTAATATCCTAGATGGAGAAGTTTCTTGGCGAGGGTTAGGCCACTTGAATGAGTTTCACAAATACCCTCATGGAATTCTCGTAAAATTGTTTAAGACTCGTCGATTTCTAGACACTGTAAAAGAGTTTCATCAAGACTTCGATGGTAAAGTACATATTCTATAAGGGTATGATGGGTAGATTGGCGGATGAAGTTTCATTTTTGGTTATGGGAAAGATCAGGAAGAAGGAAATTATCTTGTAGGTAAGTATAGATCTTCTTGTAGATGGAGGTATCAGTATCATCTAAGTGGCAAATGAGTTGGGACTTAGAGTCATTGTAAGAAGGGGTAAAAAATTGCTTCACCATGAACTCATAACGGCCACATTTTTCTGGAATCTATAGCAAAGAAGCAATGGTAGCCATAACATCGACAAATTTGTTGTCACTCATTGGAATATGACCAAATTTGATGTCAACAAAATACTTCTTGAAGTCATCAATCATTCTCTTTGCAGACATGGAAAATATACAATTTGATCCTACACAGGTCTGATCCCAATCTTACTAACATCATTTCTTCCTAAATCATCCCTTTTTCTAAATAATTTAATTAAATAATCCTTATTTGATTAAATTCATCAAATTCCTCTCTTATCTGATTAAGTCATTCTCTTCCATTAATTAAATAAATCAGTTTGTTTAATTAATCCTACTCTATGTTTTAATTAAATAATTCACTTTATTTAATTAACCTCTAAGATCATATCATTTAAATTAAATGAATTAATCTTTATTTGATTTAATCTAACAACACCCTCTTTAATTAAATAAATAAATCTTTATTTAATTAAATCTAAAATCATTATTCATCTCAACTTTGATTTATTTAAATCCTAAAATCTAAGTCAAATTGCCAAATCACCTAATCTCTACTTACTTTGATCAAATCTAATCCTAATCACTCCAATCCTCTAGATTTTTCAGCTAGCACAATGAATCAATTTATTTGTTTTATAAATTCATCAATTTCCATTCAAAAGGGTATCTTTTGTGGAATATTCTTCCAATTCAAAAATCCCTCCAAAAGGGATGGGTACTTCCAACAAGGCATTTAATGCCTCTTACATGTCCTTGGCCTTGAGCCAAGTGACATTAACTCCATTTCGCTTCCCTCTAAACATGTCACATTGAAATTTCAAATTTGAATCTCAAAACATTTATCATGCACATTGACCAAAATGTGCTCATTCCTTCTCCAATCACATGTGGACAAGTGGCCTTATCTCATTGGTTGGTATTTTATCCCACATTCACCCAAATCCTTCAATTTTCCATTCTTCAAATATATAAATAGAGGCCTCCTCTATTGCAATATCATCCAAAATTTGAGTAAACTCACTATACTCAATTTCATCTTCAAGCATATCCATTTTCATCTATTTTTATCAAATTCTTAGCTAGGTTATGCAAAAATTCAACCAAAGTGGATCAAATCCTCATCAAATCATCACAAAGCTTGCATAGGAGTTGGGAAAGGGCCAATTTCTACACATAATTGGCACCAACTCCCCCATGGGATTAAGAGTTTGATTTACATTGAATAAGATTTGATGGCTTTTGTTTATGTTTTCTTGTGTTCTTCATCTCATTTCTTGTTCTTTGCAATTTAAATGGATTTCATGGGGAATCCTTGTTCTTACTTGCATTTGATCTAATTATGTGTTTGTTTGATGTGTTTGTGTAGGTATAGGATTGGGTTTCACACTCTTGCAGGGCATCAATTTTTCATCATTGGTTTGATAATCATCATTAACCTGATTGATGACTAGTTGGGAATCCCCATAGACTTGGAGCTCTGTAATTTTTCATTCCACAACTATCTTGATTCTGATGATAAGTGATTCATATTGGGTTGTGTTTTTGGTGCAAGGAAACATCAAGCGATAGGATTTTGGAATGGTGTGCCCTAGGGGAGTGATGAATAGGATTCTCACTCTTGATCCATGTTGAGTATAGGAACCGTCAAAATATAACACCCATTGTTTTATTGTTACTGTCAAGACATCTAAGGAAATTCAACATGTAAAGGATGATCGTCATGAATTCGTGCCTCAGCCAGTTGATTGGTAATGGCTTTCCCTTTAATTGCTTTTCTGTTGACATATTGGATGTAAAATTCACTAAGTACCATTACCCACTTGGCCAATTGATGAGGTAAAACTAACCCCACCATAATAAAATCTGGAAAGCTCATCCTTGCTAATTCAATCCTAAGCCTGTGCCAATTATTTAAACTTTAGGAGAAGTAATTACTTATTTTAAGAGAAAACATGCTTTCTTTCTTTCTTTTGATCAATTGAGTAAATTGTCCAAAGTAGGTTTAATGGGTTGATTTGAGTGTTGTTGTAGGGATTAATAGGTCATCATGCAGTTGTTACAGAAGTTTATCCAGCACCTGCCTCAAGTAAATGCTATGAACCCACTCCTTGATGCCTGGATGATGCACTGAAGATTCAATTTTAGTTCTTTAAAATTTAGTTGTTCAAAACTTTATGGCTCTTCTCGAGCCTTCTACATGTTTTAAAAAGCTTTAAAGACATCAAGTTAGTTTTAAGTTAAGGAAGAATTTTTCAATGGCTATCCATGCCATCATAAATTTAGGATCTAGTTAGAAATTTATCTATAAAACTATAATTTCATCAGTAATAAAGGAGACAGAGAAGAAGTATCCTTATGCTGTTTACATGGATTTGCAAATCATTGTTGAAATGAGTTATCTGATTTTTGTTTATTGGTAACTATTGAATTCGAATGATGGTGAATGTATGTCGTAAGAGGATTTGAAAATCTGTAGTTTATGTGATTTAAAGACTAAGTAGTAGCTTGCGAGCTGGCCACTCGAGGGGAGTTAGCGTAGATAGATAAGTATTTTATTGATTAAGTTATTTCCTTTGTTTAGGATAAATTGTTGTTTAGTAGGAAATAACAAGTTGTTGAAGAGTCAAGTTAGTTGTTCCAGAGCACCATTGTCTTTAATTTGTATAATTTTTCTTCTGTAGTTGATAATATTCCTTTATTGTTTAGAAAATGCTTAATCGTTTATTTCCTTACTTTTATGTTTCCGTAGTTTACCAATTGTTTAGTTTACTTGTTTCCATGCTTTCTAGTTTAGTAGTAATGTTTTCTAGATTTGTTGTCTTATGCCTTCTAATTTAGTATTCCTTGATTTTCTTAGAGTAAGATCATTTTCGAGTTAAGTAGTAATGGATTTGGTTTAGTTTAGAATTTTGTAGTTTAAAAGAAAAACAAAAAATATAAAATGGGTTGTTTGAATAATCTCCTTCAGAAGACTGCCTTGGACACTACCTAGTCGACAATTAACATTCAAATATTCTAAAGTAGTAGGACCTAATGACATCCTATCACTTTTTGGCGCTGTTGCAGAGGATTTTCTTAAAAATCCTTTGAAAATATTTTTGTTAAATTTTTTTATTAGGAGACAGTTTAAATAACAAAGTTTTATGCCAAAAATATCTTAGTCGGCTTTCTTTTCTCCATGGTCAAGAAAAGGGGCCCCACAGATGTTTTATACCAAACCCCCCCCCAAAATATGTACCTATCATACATAGGGAAGCCCAAGGCTCAGATGACCACACTTCTCAAGAATTATTTGAGCCTACTCCACGTGAGGCTTTCTATTATTTACCTGTTGAGCAACCGACAGAACAACCAGATATCGAGGAAGTTGTTTTTGAGGAACATACTCTTCTAAACACCATGGGAGATTGTAGAGCTAAACCTAACCATAATGAGCCTCAACCTCCTAGAACGTTTACCTATCCTATCACGTTGGACGCTGATGATGATACTGTCATGAAGAAAATTTCTCCAGCTTTCCTTCCAATCTTCTGTGGCTTGCCTTTGGAAGACCCTAACCAATTTCTCTTTGAATTTAAAGTCCTATGTCAGATTTATGATTATAATAACGACAATCAAAAGTTGAAGCTTTTTCCTTCAACTTTGAAGGACTCAGCAATGTGCTGGTTCATGGGATTGGGTTCAAGTAGTATAACATCTTGGGAAGAAATGGAGACTGTTTTCTTGCACAAATACCAGAGTTACTATAGGGTAAGTGGTCGCAAGGAGGAGTTGTTTAAGCTAAGGCAAAACAAGGACAAAAGTTTAGAGGATTATCTTGATAGGTTCCTCTTCCACTCCAAGAGGTGTGGAGAAATGACCATTAGTGTAGAGATTCTCAAAACAATATTTCTTAAAGGTCTTGATAATGACGCTCGATGAAACAGTGATTTAATGGGAAAAGGTGATGTGTCTCAATTAACTCTTGAAGGCATATGTGAGCTTTGTCAGAATTTCTCCTGTCCTAGGGCAGGAATATGCAAAACTAATCTTTTTAAAGGGTCGAATGAGATAGGTAAGCTCTGCGAAGAAATAGCAAATCTACAAATGGATATTCTCATATAGTTGAATATCACTCTAGATGGTATACAAGCTAAAACCCGCAACCCTGAGACCTTGTCAATATATTGTCCAAGGTGTCAAAATAAGCATCTGTTGCGCGAGTGTCCTTTGGATAAAGTCAATGTTTGTCAGCTGTGTTAGCAAAATCATCCTACAAACTAGTGCAAGATTTTATCGGATATTAAGAATACTAAGAAAAAAACCATTCAGGTTGAGGAAGAAATACATGCTTTAAACCAACATCAAGGAGGTAATTTTACTTACGGACAGAATCCTAATCCTGCATGGAGACCATAAAATAATTGGGCTCATAATCAATGGAATCCATCTTGGAATCAATCTCCTCCACCTCAACCTAATTGGGGAACTTCTTCTTGGGGATCACCTGATTGGACAAACCACACATGGGGCAATCGACAATGGAAAAATAAACCCCAACAATAGTGGTACCAACAACATACAGTACCCCAATGGAATCGGGCACAAAATCAGTTCTATACTGAGCCAAGGAGGAATCAATAGAAGAATTTGTTACCCCCAGCTCAGAACCCTCCTCAACATGAGCAAATAAACCAACCTCAGCTTCCAGTGCAACTGCTTCCCAATCCTAAAAATAATTGCCAAAATATGCCAGTCTATTCTACTGAACATGAAAATGTTATTGGTCTTAATGCAATACACTTCGAAAATGTGCAGTTGCGTTCTGGTCGAACTCTTCAACCACCAACCATTGAAGAAATAGAGGAGCAAAATGAGCCTACCAATCCAAATAGAGACACATTGTCTAAGTAGGCTATTACTCCTTAAGACAACGAGCCTTTTTTAGCGGCAGAGGCTATTGACTTGTCTTAGGGGGGGAGGATCTGCTCTTAAGTCAACATAAGGACGATCCTGTTTCAAGAAAGAAAAGGATGGCACCATATCTGGAATGTTTAAAGTCCATAACTCTGGAAAATACTTCGAAAGTATCTTTGGCTATGAAAACTGTGTTAATTCAGGAGATTAAACAGTTGCAAATTGAAGTTCCTTTGTTGCAAGCAATAAAATAAATCCCTGAATTAAACCAGTTAATAAAATAGTTATGTATCAAAACACTAGGGAGGAAGCGAAATACGATGAACACCATTCATATAGATGGTTATTTAGCTAATTTTCTATCTGGAAAGACTATTGCTCTGAAATACGATGATCCTGGAAGTCCTCTTATAACTGTTACAGTTAATGAGGTAATAATACCAAATGCATTAGTGGATCTAGGAGCAACTATTAATGTGATGACAATGGATGTAATGGAAAAATTAGGGTTAACTGATTTATGTCCTACAACCATAGTCTTACAAATGGGAAATCAGTTTATAGCCATCCCAAAGGGTGTCATTAAAAACGTCTTTGTCAAAGTTGATGGATGGGATTATCCAGTCAAATTCTAGGTGATTCAATCACTTACACCTAAGGATAGCTATCCTATAATCCTTGGAAGACCTTGGCTAGCTATGGTTTCTGCTAAGATTGATTGTAGGGAAGGAGGAATGACCATTTTGCATGGCCAGGATAGTAAACTCTTGTTCTTATATCCCCCTGCTAGGCCTACTAAGTATGAAAAAGTATGGGTTGATGAACCTGAGGAATCAAATGGTTTAGACAGTTTAGCCTCCCTAGCCATGGTGGTAATTAAACAACACGGGGAAAAACTGGAAGAAGAGTTAGTAAACGAGATAGCATGCCTTGCTATAACCTAGAATGAGGAGGAAATGGTAGATGCTCCAAGAATTTTTGGGCAGCCAATTGATATAAGTGGAATAGAGCACAATTATGCTACAATGGGAATGTCGTGTCCCTTAGCAAATATGAATCCCAGAACAAGTCATTTCTATGAGGATATCGCAAGGTCTCACCAACTGGTACCTCATAGTTATCCTCTTAATACATTGTTACAACCTATGTATACTATAACCGCGGTTCATCCTGGAACAAAATCGATAATTCTATTACCAGGAAAAACCTAGAATATCAATAACTGGTTGACAGAAACTTAGGAGGTTAAGTTGTTTAACATGTTGGTATAAAGATCCAAAGCTTTTGCTTGGGATTATATGGACATGAGGGGAATTCACCCAAGTGTTTGTACTCATCATATTTATACTGATATCAATATAAGGCCTGTTCACAAGCCACAAAGGAGAATCAATCCTGCATTAAAGGATTTGGTCAAAATTGAGATTGAGAAACTCCTTCGTGCTGGATTTATTTATCCAATCTCTGATAGTAAATGGGTATCACCTATGGTGGTAGTCCCAAAGAAAAATGGGAAGTGGAGAATCTGTGTATACTATTGAGAACTTAATAAAGCCACTTATAGAGATTATTTTCCCTTACCATTTGTTGATCAAGTCCTGGACAACTTGGTCAGGAGGAAGTATTTCTCCTTTCTGAATGGATTTAGAGGTTATAACCAGATACAGGTTGCTCTAGAAGACTAAGAAAAACCACGTTTACCTACCCTTGGGGCACATTTGCATATAGAGTGCTTCCTTTTGGACTATGCAACGCTCCAACAACCTTCTAGAGAGCCGATCTTGCTATATTTTTTGCTCTCGTGAATGAATGTGTAGAGGTTCACATGGATGATTTTATAGTCAATGGATCAAACTATGATGAAGCCCTTTAGCACCTAGATCGAGTTTTACAAGTTTGTGAGGAAAATAGACTATCCCTTAGCCATGAGAAATGCTTAATAATGGTGGAGCAAGGAATAGTCTTGGGTCATCATATTTCCTCAGAAGGAATAAAGGTTGACCCTAAGAAAATTGAAGTCATCCAACAGTTGAAAACTCCTCAAACTCAAATAGATGTAAGATGTTTTCTTGGACATGTTGGTTACTACAGAAGATTCATAGA
Organism: Sequoiadendron giganteum; assembly: GCA_007115665.2. Lineage (NCBI taxonomy): Eukaryota > Viridiplantae > Streptophyta > Pinopsida > Cupressales > Cupressaceae > Sequoiadendron > Sequoiadendron giganteum. The sequence continues at coordinate 285,190,116 of CM021100.1, read as the reverse complement.
AGGCTTTAGTAAAATTGCAGCTCCTATGTTGTCTCTTTTATAGAAAGAAGTTGAGTTTGTTTGGACATTTGAGTGTCAACAATCAAAGAAAAACTTGTCTTTACTCCTGTTCTGAGAGGGCCAAACTAGAGTATTCCCTTTCATATCTATACTGATGCTTTTGACGAGGCTATCAGAGTAGTTCTGGGACAAGAAGATGAGAACGAGGGGAAATATGCTATACATTTTATTAGCAAAAATCTTACTTCGGCAAAAAAGAATTATACAACAACAAAAAAAGAATTCCTAGCTGTTGTTCATGCTATTAAGAAATTTCGTCATTATATTACAGGGTATAAGGTCATAGTTTACACGAATCACTTAGCTATGAAGTACCTAATGAATAAACCTATGGTAAATGGTTGAATCATGAGATGGATATTGCTTCTTCAAGAGTTTAATGTCATGATTCTTGATAAACCGAGAAAATATAATGTGGTGGCTGATTTTCTGTCACAAATCAAACATGAAAAAGATGACATTACCCCAATACAGGATGATTTTCTAGATGAAAACTTATTTGTGGTTTCCGTAAAATCACCTTGGTTTCCAGATATCGCTAAATATTTAGCTACATCCGAGATACCTCCTAGATTCACATGTAAGCAAAAGAAGCGACTAATCAGGGAGAGTGCCCCATTCAAGTGTATTCCTAGAATGTTATTTCCTTGTGGTCCTGACATGATTTTGAGGAGATGTGTAAGAGCTCATGAAACCTACAACATATTGAGGGCTTGTCACGATGACCCATCGGGAGGACATTACTCTGCAAAGAGAACTTCCCACAAAGTCCTAGGTGTCAGATACTATTGGCCCTTAATGCACAAAGACATTAAGAACTATGTGCATCATTGTGATGAATGTCAGAGGGTAGGAAGACCAAGTGCTTCTTCGGAAATGTCGTTGTAGCCTCAGGTAGTCCTTGAACCATTGAAAAATGGGGTTTAGATTTCATCAAACCCATGGATCCTTCCTCTCAAGGGAAAGAATATATAATGGTTTGCATTGACTACCTGAAAAAGTGGGTAGAAGTTCAAGCCTTGAGAATAGATAGGGAAGAATAGGTCATAGAATTCCTTTATAATAAAATCTTCCTTAAATTTGGAGCCCCTCAAACTATTGTAACTGATCAAGGACCCCAATTTATGTCTTGAGTGCTTCTAGCATTTACCAATCATTTTCAGGTAAGCCATAAAAAGTCATCTCCTTACCATCCTCAAGTGAATGGCCAAGTAGAAGTGACTAATAGAGAACTGGTAAATATTCTAACAAAAACAGTCTCTTTTGGAAGAAAAGACTGGGTCAGGAAGCGCTCTAAAGCCGTATGGGCATACAATACTACCTAGAAATCTATGATTGGATTCAGTCCTTATGAGCTATTTTTTGGGAAGAAGCCTCTTCTTCCCATTGAGTTCAAGTTACAAACTCTATGAACAACAATGGAATTAGGTCTAGATTTAAAAAGAGCCCAAGTTGAAAGAGTTCTGCAACTGAGTGAATTAGATGAACTTTGTTTAGATGCCATTCATCAAACTGAACTAATTCAGCATCAATGAAAGGTATGGCACGATAAACATATTAAGGAAAAGGAGTTTCACAATGGGGATTGGGCCTTGTTATTTGATTCTAAATACAAAGACCATAAGGGCAAGCTTAGAACTAACTGGTTGGGACCTTATGAAGTTGAGAAAGTCTTTTCGAATGAAACTGTTCGGTTAAAGCCAATCGATGGTGACATACGAACTCTATTGGTTAATGGTCATCGCTTATGTGTCTACCATAAGCCAGTCAATAGGGAAGACTTTACAAGGATGGTCGAAATGCAAGGTGAGGTCCAATGTGTTGAATCTTCCATAACAAAGTCTATTCAGTAAAAATGTTAGGCTACCATTAATTTTAAAAAATAAAAATAAAATAATATATATATATAATAAATAAGTAGACATGTATGCTGATATATTTCCCTTTATTTAATCTTATGTCATTTTTGAACTTAGCTAAATATTTTCCATATTTTTGCAGGACTTCTCAAAAAGCAGAGAGTAACTTCCGGAGCACCCTCCAATGATGCTCTAGAACGTTATGGGACCGAAGCTCCGAAACTTGATGTTTTCAAAGCCCGTTGCTCCGAAACTTGAATAGAGCTTATCATGATGAGGAGGCATTCTACACTAAGGTTCAAAGTCGTGAAGATTCTTTTCCATGTCACTCAAACCTTCTATTCCATTGCTGCTTCGACTGCATCTTTTAGCAATGCTTCAAAACCTTCCATTTCGTTGCTACTCCAGTTGCATCTTTCAATGATGCTCCAAAAACTTCCATTATGTTGCTACTCTGGCTACATCTTTCAACGATGCTCTGAAACCTTTCATTTCATTGCTGCTCCGACTGCATCTTTTAGTGATGCTCCAGAACCCTTCATGTCATTTTGCACCAGCTGCATCTTTCAACGATGCTCCTGAACCTTCATTCATTCTCATTTCGGTCGCACCACACATCGATGCTCCAAAACTTATGCAGTCATTTCAAGTGCATTGACCAAAAAACATGCTTTGGAACTTGTTTGGTTATCTTCTACCACCTTTTTCAAAATTTCAAAATTTTCGCGATTCTTCCACCAGAATATCAGATTCATCTGTCTTTCTATTTTTGCTTTAGTTATAGGTAAGCCACCCAAATCCATCCTCCTCATTAATAGCTCCATCCCCCATAGAATTCCACACCGTATCATAATAATGATGCCGTCATTTCAACCAATGCCTTCACGTCATCCTGTCAAATTTGTGAGGATTAAGATCTTCGAGCGATCACAAAACGAGAGTAAGTATTAATTTTTGATTTAAATAGGTAGTTATTTTCAAATAAAGAATAATTAATTGGCACAAACCTCACTTCCAAATTAGTAATTCATGCCACCCAATGATCAATCACTTTTATGACAAAGCCTTTCGCAAACCTCCATGCAGATTGGAAATCATTGAAGCATATGCTGCAAATCAGACAAATAAGTAATATTAGAGGCATAATTTTCATAAAGAACCCACGTGGGAGCTCTGTACTAGAATTAAATAACTTGCAGTGTATGAAATTAGAAAATGGGGGGTGGAAAAAGAAAGGAAAATCCAAATTCAGCAGAAAAATTACTGGGGTTGAGTAGCATCTCTAGATTGTTTGAGGAAGCAGGGTGGTTGAACTTCATCAGGAAATTTGAAGGCCATAATGAAAGGCTGGTAAGATCCTTTATTAAGAACTACACTAATGGCAAAGTGGTACTTCAAGGGAATCATTTCAAGGTAAGCTCTAAGTTATTTCTCACTTATCTGGATTAGAGCATAAAGGCATAAATATAAAAGAAACCTCTCAAGTAACGTACCAGGAATTAGCTAAATTGTTTGTTAGAGAGGGAGACCAATATCCAATGGTAGTAGTAAGTACCAGGGGGCAAAAAAAGGGGTTCCAGAGAACTTCCATATTAGAACCTTGGGGTACTGTCATTGCATGGATTATAAATTACTTTACTTGTGAAGGTCAGCTTACCACATTTGTAGGGCCTGCTTTTCGTATGTTGGCCCATCTATGTCACAGAAAGGAGGACCCAACTCTTAGGGTTAATATGTCGTAATTCTTGTTTGATTCCTTAAATACTTCCATGGAAAGGTATAAAATAGGGTTTGGGCCTTTGAAACACCATGGGTTAATTCAACTAATCTATAAGTATCACTTCCGTAAGAAATCCGAAGGGAAATGGGAGAAAGTTTTAGAGAAAATGGAGAAGCCTGCAATTGCAAGAACTATATAATTAGGGGAATCATCCCAAAAGGCTATTCCACCATCCAGAGCAACCTCCCCTAAGGGATTTCTAGCTCCAGAAGCTCTTAATTCCACCACTCCTGGTGAGGATTTGTCAGACCTCTGCGGTGATAAATTCCAAACCCCTGACCTGCAAAAGTGGGTTAATTTTGTTTATTCTAACACAAGTAAACCAAGGAAAAAGAGAACAAGGAAAAACCCAACACCTATCATTTTGGAGGAATCACCTCCACTCAGAAGAAGTAAGCGGTCGGCTTATGAATTCTCTGAAACTCCAATACAGGGTAAGGAGAGAAGTTCACAAAAGAAAAAGCTTAAGCAGCCACAAGAACCCATAGAAATTTTAGAACAAGCCAATGGAGATGAAACACCCCTAAATAGAGAGGATTCAGGTGAAGTATTTCCTTTCCATTTTGCACATATAGAGGAAATTTTCAATGATGGAACTCAGGACAGAGAACCTGAAGGGGATTGTAGTGTGCCAAATTTTTTTTCACCCAGTGTAGATAAAATTGTTGAAACAATTGAACCCAGTTGTGCCAGTGCTGAATTAGAAAAATATAAATTAGAAATTGTTGATTTACAGAGGCAATTGTCTAAAAATAATGAGTTTATAGAATTGCAGAAAGAAGAGTTGGATGTACAAACTGCTATAATAAATAAAAGGGATCAAGAAATAAGAGATTTGAAGCTACAATTGCAGGACAAAGATTCAAACATTTATAAGCTGCAGGAACAAGTGCAAGAGCAGTATGAAAAACATAAAATTTATAGTGAGAATATTGCACAAAAAGATGTAGAAATAGGAAAAATAAAGCATAATTTTATGCTCATGCTCTCAGCTTTCGAGGAGGACAAGAAAATAAAGACTGAGGAGTTGAACACTTCTATTAGCAAAGTAGTTGAACTAGAAGAGGATATGAAAAAATGCATTGTGAGACCCCAAATTGAGTCCAAAGCAATTCAAACAGAACTAGTTGTAACTGATTGGTTCTAGGTCAGAATTCCGCCTCTATTAACAAAATGGATGGAACAGTGTTACTTCCTCAGAAATGCCCAAACTAAAAATCATAGGCTCAAGAAAGAACTGGTGCTCCTAAAGGAGTCATTTCACAAAGCCTACAGAGGGAAGCAGGATGCCTGTCAACTTATGGACTGTTTGTTGTATTGTAGAAGGCCATTGAGAATTTACTTAATGTTTTTAAATGAACAATGGTTGAGATGGAAATTTTTTAGGATCTATAATGATCAACCCTATGAGCATAATGACAAAGAGTTTGTAAAAATATTTGTAGAATCAACTCCTGAAGATCAGGATTTAATTTGTAAATTCTTTCTGCATGATTTGTTATTAGAAAATCATACATATTTCTTTATTAATCTATTTGTTGGAGAGGTAGAATTGCAGGCATTTCTCTTAACTATGAGAAATAAAATTCATTGGAAAGATAGGACAAAAGAATTTGTATAGGCAGAGAAAACAGTGGGTCTCTAGATCAGGTCCCCAAATTCAAGGCTTGAGGGGTTCAAAGCTACATTTATGTCTCTTCTGGTTAATGAAAATATGAGGGAAAGGTATGAAAACAACCTTAAGATGTGTTATGACAATTTCATAGTAAATGGACACAAATTAATTGGAAAAGCATGGCATGCCTGGGACAAAAGGTTCACCCCTCTTCTAGCTTATTTAAAGAAAAGAGAAGTTATTTCTCCTCTAAACATTAGATGGTCATTCAGAAGGGCTAATGCTCTAATTAAAATCTTTAAAACACTCAGAACAGAGTGGATAGGAATGAAATATAGGCCCCCCTTGCTATTGAATCCACCCTTGACTTTTAATATTTCCACAGATCAGAATGATAGAATCTTTAAGGAGTGGAGAGAAAGTGTGATGTTCCATAGAGGGTTCATACATAACCCTAAAAATTTCAATGCATCAACCAGGGAAAATCATGATCTCAGTACTCTTTATGAAGAATGGAATAAAACTTAAGGGTTTAACTATGGAGCAGGAGGACCTACTAGAAATTAGCTAGGGGAGGAAATGATGAGGTAAAAATAACCCCATCATAATAAAATCTGAAAAGCTCATCCTTGATAGTTCAATCCTAAGCCTGTGCCAATTATTTAAACTTTAGGAGAAGCAATTACTTATTTTAAGAAAAAATATGCTTTCTTTCTTTCTTTTGATCAATTGAGGAAATTGTCCAAAGTAGGTTTAATGGGTTGATTTGAGTGTTTTTGTAGGGATTAACAGGTCATCATGCAGCTATTGTAGAAGTTTAGCCGACACGTGCCTCAAGTAAATGTTGTGAACCCACTCCTTGATGCCTGGATGATGCGCTGAAGATTCAGTTTTAGTTCTTTAAAATTTAGTTGTTCAAAACTTTATGTCTCTTCTCGAGCCTTCTACATGTTTTAAAAATCTTTAAAGACATCAAGTTAGTTTTAAGTTAAGGAATAATTTTTCAATGGCTATCCATGCCATCATAAATTTAGGATCTAGTTAGAAATTTATCTATAAAACTATAATTTCATCAGTAATAAAGGAGACAGAGAAGAAGTATCCTTATGCTGTTTACATGGATTTGCAAATCATTGTTGAAATGAGTTATCTGATTTTTGTTTATTGGTAACTATTGAATTCGAATGATGGTGAATGTATGTCGTAAGAGGATTTGAAAATGTGTAGTTTATGTGATTTAAAGACTAAGTAGTAGCTTGCGAGCTGGCCACTCGAGGGGAGTTAGCGTAGATAGATAAGTATTTTATTGATTAAGTTATTTCCTTTGTTTAGGATAAATTGTTGTTCAGTAGGAAATAACAAGTTGTTGAAGAGTCAAGTTAGTTATTCCAGAGCACCATTGTCTTTAATTTTTATAAGTTTTCTTCTGTAGTTGATAATATTCCTTTACTGTTTAGAAAATACTTAATCGTTTATTTCCTTACTTTTATGTTTCCGTAGTTCACCAATTGTTTAGTTTACTTGTTTCCATGCTTTCTAGTTTAGTAGTAATGTTTTCTAGATTAGTTTTCTTATGCCTTCTAATTTAGTATTCCTTGATTTTCTTAGAGTAAGATCATTTTCGAGTTAAGTAATAATGGCTTTGGTTTAGTTTAAACTTTTGTAGTTTAAAAGAAAAACTAAAAATATAAAATGGGTTGTTTGAATAATCTCCTTCTGTAGACTGCCTTGGACACTACCTGGTCGAAAATTAACATTCAATTATTCTTAAGTAGTAGGACCTAACGATAGCCTATCACTAGTCTTCCTGTTAGATTTTCTTTGCTTAGGAGATACTTCAATGAATCTATCTTGGCTATGAGCTTGACTGTATGAGTCAACATATAGTTTCACAATTGTTGGGTAGAAAACACTACAACTAGATAAGCTTTCTCGATAGATTTATAATTGATCTCATAACCATTTAAAGTTCTATTGATGTTTTAAATTGCCCTCACCTTCCCTATTGAATCTTCTTGTTCCAATAAGGCTCCCAATGATCGGTCATTAGTGGCAATGTACAATAAAAGAGGTTTTCCTTCTGCTAGAGGTGCTAGAATATGTGGACTTGTTAGGTATTGTTTTAGTTGGTTGAAAGTTTCTTCACACTTCTTGTCCCATTGAAAGGAAACATTCTTGTGCAACAAATGAGTGAAAGGATGGGTCTTGTCAGCCAATTGTGTTATGAATCTTCTAATTGATTGGAATATGCCTTGGAGGGACCTTGATTGATTGATGTTTTTTGGGGGTGGCATCTCCATTATAGATTTCACCTTTGTAGGGTCTACCTGAATACCTTTCTCTGACACTATATACCCAAGTAGCTTTTTTGACATTACCCCAAATACACATTTATTTGGATTGAGGCGAACATTAATTTTCTCCAAGCAAGTGAAAAATTTGTGTAATATCTCTAGATTTCCCTCTCTAGTGTAGTATTTTTCCAACAAATCATCCACATCGTCTTCCATGACAATATGCATCATGTTGTGGAAGATGGTTGTCATATCTCTTTGGTATGTGGCCCCTGCATTTTCAACTCTAAGGGCATGACATTCCAAGAAAACATTCCCCATGGGAAAGTGAAGGTTGTCTTATCTTGATCTTTAGGAGCTATCTTGATTTGGGTATAACCAGAAAAACAATCCATTAGTGATAACATGCCATGACTTGCTGTCAAGTCCACAATGATGTCAATGTTTGGCAAAGGGAAATAATCTTTTGGGCAAGCCTTATTGAGGTCTCTAAAGTCGGTGCAAATCTGTATGCTACCATCAAGTTTCGAAATAGGCACAATGTTGGATATCCACCTTGCATAGTCAATGGGTCTGATGAATCTGACATCCAATAACATATTTAGTTCAACCTTCACCAATAGGGCAATGTGTAGATGCATTTTTCTCATCTTTTGTTTAACTAGTTTGATTCTTGAAGGGAGAGTCCGATGGTGCATGATGAGATCTTGATCTATCCCTGGCATGTTAGCATATGACCAGCCAAAGTTGACTTGTCGCTCTTCAAAGAACCTGATTAAGCTGGGCTTTTCCAATTCTGTCAATGATTCTGCTAGGTGAAGAGTTTTTATTGTTTATGTATTGCCGAAATTGATGGACTATGTTGGCTCAATCAAGACTTTGGATCTCTCGTAGAAATTCTCTGGGAGAGTGTCAAATTTCCCATCCTTTGGTGCCTTGAAGAGTTTTTCACGGTCGGATGCGTTATGTATTTTTACTCTTTCTTGATCTGCTACTGCAATGGAATGGTTTTCAACATCAAATATTTATTTTGTTTCATTTATTTTATAGTTGGGAAATTTGGCACTCCCCTATTATGAAGCTTCTCTATGATGTTCAATGGTGAAAAACAATCTCAGGATTAAAAATGCATAGGAAGTTTACGATGGCCTCGTCATTTGAAAAGGTGAAGATATTGATAGGTTCGGTTTGGTCCCAATCTATTAGATCAGGGTGTAGCAATGGTAGGGGATCATCATATGGGTTCAGGTCAGATTCCATAAGGGTCCTAATGGTAATGTTTTTGTCAAATAATACTATGACCAGGTTGAGGTCTATGATGTTTCTCTCTTTTGAGTGATCTATCTCTCTAGGATTTTGATCATCTTCACTTGAACCATCGATATTTTGTGATCCTAATTCAAGTGGTCGTAACCCTGAGATTTGTCCCTCCTCGAGTGTGGGAGTGTACTTATGTATGAAATCAATTTCCTTATCATGACATGACTCTTTTGACAAGGACTCTCATTCATATTTATTGGAATCCGTTTTATAATGATCACTAACTTGGAGCTATAGGATTCGTCAACAAAAATTTGCTTTAGGTCTTCCTTTGTTTCTTCATCCTTTTGATGTTCCTTATAATCCAACCCTATTTTGTCTTTTGGATTTTTTATGATGGGTTAGATAGGTTTTATGATACCTTCTTTCCTTTTCCCAATATGTTCTTGTACGTCATATCCCATCTTCTCTAGAATTGATAATCCTTTTCCATACTGAGTGGTTTGGACATTTGTCGTTGCTGCTTGAGAATTAGTTTCATCTTTGTAGAGCCAATTCAAAACATCTTTTTCATCAAATTCCTTTGCTTGGGTGCCTGCTTTTATGAATAGACCATCAAAAAGTGTGATCGGTTGTGGGGATGGTTGAGACAAGGTTGATGGTTGACCATAATATTTTGGTGACATTAATTGCGAGAGGCAGAGAGATTGTTCAAAGGAATATTCACCGACACCTTTGTCTTTGACTTGGAATTTCTTTTGAAAATTTTTGGCTAGGGTATTAAGCTAGGCTTCAAAATTGGTAGATGTAGAGAGGCTAGGTTCTTCCTTTTTCTCCAGTGGGTTGGACGGGGAACTTGAATGACTTCCTTCATTAGAGGATATGGCTAGTAGCTTTGACACAAGATTAGCTTGACTGGAACTATTGGGGATATCAGAGGTGGAATTAGGAGCTTCGCGGTTATGAGGCACAAATACATCTTGGACAACCTTAAGGGCGTTGCAGTGTTGAGGACTATTTGAATTAGCAGGAATAGTGATTTATTGGCCATTTCAAGGAAATTTTAGACACTGATGATATGTTGAAGGCATGACCTACATTTCATGGATCCAAGGATGAGCCAAGAGTATATTATATGTCAAATCCTTATATAAAACTTCACAAACCACATTTTTCTGAATTGGCCCTACCTAGATTGGTAATACAATCAATCCTTTTGAAGCTCTTTCTTCATCATCATATGCTTTTATAGTGATCTTTTTCCTTGCATCTATTGCATTTTTAGAGAACCCTAATGCACATATAGGATTTAAAGTGCAAATATTAAGACTGGCTCCTCCGTCTATAAGGACGCGCTTGACATGAATTTTATGGATTAGAACCTTGATATGGAGGGCCGCATTGTGAGGATGGGTGAGAGATACATCATCATTTTTAAAAAAGGATAGGCAATGAGGCACAATTAGATGTCCCACCATGGCTTGGAAAGCATAGACACCGAGATTATTTGGCACTGTTGTATCGACTAGGACTTTTTCCAATATCTCCTTGTGAGTGGGAGAGATTTTAAGAAGCTCCAATATTGATATTTGTGCGAGAATTTTCTAGATTTTATCAACAATTTTATATTGATGAGATGTAGCAACAGGTAATTTGGAAGTGCTTCCCTTCAAAACATATTTTTTTTGAGCCCTTGTGGTCACATTTACGGGCACACTATCTTGTTTTCCATTGATATCAATGACATTAATTTGATTATCTGTTACAACCATATCTTTCTGGATATCAAGGACTTGATTAGAAAGCATGATGGTGTCATTGATTGGATGATTGGTTGTAAAAGTATCTGGTGTGTTATTGATTTTAATGTCATTTGCATGATCTTCAACAACTGAAATATTAAGGATGATGGTATCCTAAACATAGTTTACATTCTTTCCTTTGTCATTACTATTAGAAAATTCTCCTTTGTCATAATTTGGCAAAGGATTTTTGAATACCCCATGGTCAGTGTTTTTATGAGGCTCTTCTATCCGTGTGATCTTATTTTCAATCAAATTTTGTATCTTATGCTTCAACGACATGTAACTATTGGTTAAGTGACCTTTGCATCAATGAAATTTACAAAAATGGGCTTCATTCCACTAGGATGATTTTACTTTGGGTTCAAATCCTCGGGTGTCAGGTAGAGTGATAGGGATTTCCACAATAAGCTCTTTCAATGTAGATTCATATGATTGACCCAACGACATAAAATTTCAAAGGTTATTCGATGTTTGATATGGTAGGGTTTTTGATGATGTGTTACTTTGATTGGTTTGAGTATTACCCAGGTTGGTGTTTTGATTGGTTTCTAGGGAGCTTCCTAACAAATTGAAGATTGGTTTAGCATTGCACATTTCAGCAAAGGTATCATTGTCATTATTTTTTTACTTTTGCCAGAACTTTGGTTTATCATTGTTGGAGGAATTAGATGAATTATTTTCATTATATATTTTCAATATTCCTCATTTGACCAAAGCCTCCTCAATCTTGATTCCATTTTTGATTAATTTCTCAAAAGTTGGAGGACATTGTAATTCAATCCTATAGCTCATGTCATCATTCAAGTTATTAATGAAGACCTCTCTATCTTCTCTTTTTCTAGTATGGGCCAGGGATACCTTGTGAATAATCTTCTCCATCTTTGTAGGACTATAAGAAATGATTCCCCTTTATTTTATTTCACATCACAAAGATCTTTCATTGTGATCTCATATTGGATGCTATATGAATATTGGGTGATAAACTTATTTACCAACTCCTTAAAAGATTTGATCCCTGGAGGTAATTGTGAGAACCACTGCATGAATTTCCCTCCCAAACTATGTGAGAATAATATAATCAAATATGCATCCTCATGGGAAAATTCAAGACACATTGTTTGAAATTCCCTTACGTGATCTACCAGATCAGTTTTCCCATTGTACTTGTCATATTTGGGAAATTCCCAATGTTTAGGAAATGGTATCATGTTGATACTTTGATCAAATGGATAGGGACATAAACCTTGTATGGAGTATCTCTTAGTTATCCCGATTTGCATGTTTTTCATTTGTTTTTGAAGAGTTTGGATTTTTTGTTTCAAAATGTCCATGGGATCATTGGTTTTTGCTTCATTGCTTGATTCAATTTATTTCTTAGCTTTTGTTTTCTTAGGAGTTCTTTTCAATTTTATGATATCAAAATCATCAGGTACCTTGACTCCTTTGTTTGCTAACATCAAAAGGTATCTTTCCCCATCCTTTTCGAAAACATTTTCTAGAAATTTGTGGAAATTTGGGTCTTGTTGGGCTTGTTGGACATCTTCTTCATTTACCTCATTAGTTTCGGTTGAACAAATATTATGAAAGGGGTTTTCTTCTTGTTTGGCTATGGTATCTTGAGTTTCAATTTCTTTTTCTTGAAGTTGAATCTTTTGGGATCTTGTTTGGATGAGCATACAAGTGGTGATGACTTTCTAAATATTTGACCAAAGTTTGGGAGTGCCAAAGGGATTGGTTAAAATCTGATTAAGCAAGCCTTATTTTGGGATAAAGGATGACAAATCCTGATGGGGGATGATAAATCTTGATGGTGAAATGTATCTGCTAAATCAAAAAATTATGTCATGAAAAAGGAACTTTTGAATGTTTGATCAAAATTTAGATAAGAGATTTTCATTTAAAAATTTTGGTTTCAACAAGATTGAGCTCTATTGTATAAACTGATTTGGATTATTGGATTATTGGATTGCTGGTTGAGGAATGAGAGAATGATGAATGGGCTAACTATGATTATGCCTTTGTGAAATTTCTCTTCATTGATAATAGGCTTGTGAAGATAAGGGATCTAAAGAAAAATCATTAATATATCCTCTATCAAAGTCGTGATACCTATGGATTCAAAGGTTCAATAATCAAGCAAGACCTTCCTACTTTGGTACAAGAAGCATCTTCTTTTCAAAAGTTTCTTATATCCAAGTTGCTTCTTTGGTTTCTTGATTCTTTTGGCAAGGGATTTCTTGACAAATTTTGTTGATTTACAATCCCTCAACATAAAATTTAGGACAAGGAAAATATGTTGCTTGAGAGGGAATATCCAAACTGGATGCTGATTGGCAGAATGGAATTCAAATTTAGGTCTTTATTTGAAATCTTACCAGATGCGCTAAAAGAATGCCCAGAGGCGTTGAAACTCATATGCACTATGGAATGGTCAGGATGCACTTCAGGAAGGTCTGGATGTGCTAGAACAAGGTATGGATGTACTAAGGAAAGGTCTAAATGTACCGTAGGATTCAACAGATGCACTAAAAGAGTATATGCTAGGATATTAATGGGATGCCCCAGAACAATAAATCAATGTGCTAGAATATGCTATGAATGCACTGAGGTAGTTAATGGATGCACTAAAATACAACAAGGATGTGTTGGGGTAGTCACTATATGCGCTAAAATACAACAGGGATGGAATGGGGCAGTCACTGGATGCGTTGAACTAGAAAAATGTTTTCTATTTTTTGAGAGTTTGGCAAAAATTTTTGGTTTTTGACAGTGAATTTGGACTATTTGGTTGGATTATCTTCTGAATCAATGATTCAATATTTCAGAGTGTAGTGTTTGCTTGAATTTTGATTTAAAATGCATAGGTGAAGACACATCAAACAAGCACAATCCTAGGTTGTGTTAGGAAATATTCTTTTGGGTTCCACATGGATTTTACTCCAACTGCACTTATTCTTAGCGGGTAATTTAGAAGCTTGGCCACATAGGCTCCCCCTTATAGTGCACTAAATTCTTGGGCCAACCAAGCTTCAAACTCCCACAAATATCCAATGGCAAATTTTTCACCTCTACTAAAAATTACTAGAATGTGGATGTCTTGGCAATGACCGTTGTTGCACCAAAGAATAGAAAGGTAATTTTGGGCTTACTACAATAAAGGTGTTTTTGTACGAAATTTTCATTCATGGGGGACCATTCATGCAACAAGAGACCATTTTTTCCCTTCTTGTCAGAATGATCCTCGTGATACTTGAACTTTCCTCAAGCACCCACATTTATATACCAACTGGAAGTCCCTTGGCTTCTAGCGTGTTACCTGTTGGGCCATTCCCTCCTTTTGAAGCAGGGAGGTAGGCCCTCTAAGGTTCAAAATTCAAATAAAATGAATGGGTCTAGCTTTTTGATCACCCAATTAAGGGTAGAGAATTCTCATCTACCACTCCAAACACAACAAGCATGGTGTAAATTTATCCTTCCTAGTTATGCTAGATTCCTAACTTAACCAAATGAAAATAACAACTAGATTTAACCCCGCAGCCAATCGTTAGTTGTTTTATCCCATTTTTCTTTGACAATAGTATTTTATGTGTTTCAACAAGGTCTTTGACTGCATAAAAGGTACCCGAGAACAAAAAATCAGAGAATTAGTTTCAAGAATCTGGAAAATTTACAGTAAAAATTAGATGTGCCATTACAGTAACTAGATGCGTTAAAAATCAGACTGAATGTGCTAAATTGTTGAATGCGCTGAAAGAGTGACTGGATGTGTTGAATGATAAACTGAATGCACTGAAATGGAAAAGCATAAAATGAAATTTAAAACTCCCTGATGCACCAAAATAAAATCCGAATGCATTGGAGGAACAACCAGATGCATTGAAACAAGAGCCTGATGCACCAAAAGAACAACCAGATGCGTCAAAACATAATCTCAATGCACCAAACCTAAAACCAGATGCATTGGAGAAAAATTTGTATGCATCATTTCAAAATTTTTGACGGAACCTGCAAAATAAAAATTGAAAAAAATAGATTAAAATATGGCTCGACCCCACGGTGGGGGAAAAAATGTATGCATGGTGTATTAAATTAATTAGTGAGTATTAATAATCATAACTAAACAACAAACAAGTGATGAAATATATTATATCTAATGAAAGAAAATTAATTAAAAAAACTATCACATTCCTACATTCAAACTCATATCATCATCCTTTATTCTCGGTGATTCCTTAATCCATGCTCTTAGAATTTGCATTGCACATGAATGTATGGAATGGAAACCTAAGAAACGAGTAGTTTTTTTTCCATGCAAACCATAATGTGTACATGCTTATATTTTTTAATTTTTGAAAGCAAATTGCTGAATAATCTATGATGAGAGATTGATGATTAAATGATCTTAAAATAATAATGCAAAGTTAAAGATAATGCTAAATGGAAGATGCAAGAAAATAAACACTAGAATTGAAATGTCATAATTAAAACAAACTAAAAACATTAAAATGCAACTAAAATGCCCTTCAAATGCCTTCAAACTTCAATAAAATTCTTGTAGCATAAATTTGTTGAATTCTAGTTGTTGAAAAGATGTAGAAATGAGTTATATTTATAGAACTTTCAAAGCTGGGAATGATGTGGTAGCAATGGATGGTCGAGATTGTGATCCTATGGCATCAATGATTGAGCACGAAGAAGCTAGAGAGAATCATGGAGGTGGTTCCCTTCTTGAGAGCAATTTTCCAAGTGTTGAAGGGAATCAAGAGAAAGAAGAAGCCATGTGTCTAGGAGGTTTGAAATTTGTTACAGGTTTGTTGATGGAAAATTCACAATTTTAAATTTATAAAATTCAATTTCTTGTGACACATGGTGAGGTGGTAGGTGAGGTGGAAGGTTGCTAGAAATATATGTAGAAATATGCTTAAATTGAATTAAAAATTCAATTTAAAACGAGATGGGAAATTAGCATAATGACAAATTCATTAAATTTGTGCATTTAACCAATTTAAGAGGAAAATGAATTTAGAGGCCAATTTGAATTTAAAAATTCAAATTTAAGTGAAAGAGGGAAAACTAATTAAAAGACAAAATTTTTTTATTTGTGCATTTAATTAATTTTTAAGAAGAAGTGATTTTAGATAAGAAGAATATCTAGAAGTGAACTATATAAATAAATTATACAATTTATTTATAAGTAGAGGAATTAAGATTTTATTAATTAAATAACAAGTATTTAATTGATTTGTGCTCATACCATTTTTAAGTGCATACAATATTAATATTATGTAATATATATTATATATATATTATATATTATATATATTATATATTATATTTAATATATAGTATATATTATATATTACATTATAATATATATAATGAGAGAGAGAGGAGGTGTGAGAGGTAGAGGGAGGGAGAGACGAGAGAGAGAGAGAGAGAGAGGGTTTTGGGAGGGATGGAGGGAGGGAGAGGCCTAAGAGAGTGAGAGAGATGGATGAATATGGAGAGTGAGAAAGACCTGAGAGGGAGATGGAGAGTGAAACTAACCTAAGAGGGAGGAGAGTGAGAGATACCTAAGAGTGAGATGGAGATTGAGAGAGACCTGAGAGAGAGAGAATGAGAAAGACCTAAGAGGGAGATGGAGAGTGAGAGAGACTTGAGAGGGAGAGTGAGAGAGCTAAGAGAGAGAGAGTAATCTAGGTAGGGTTCCCAAGGGAGAGACCTAAGAGAGAGAGAGGGGGTGGGATGGATAGATCAGGAGGGAGAGACTTGAGAGGGAGAGAGAGAGACTACAAGAGAGTTGTATATATAGGTGGGAGAGATAGAGGGAGGGAGAGAGGTAGAGAGAGAGAGACTTGAGAGGGAGATGGAGAGTGAGAGAGAGAGAGTGTGTCTGTGTGTTTGTGTGATAGAGAGAGATATAAAGAGTGACAGAGGGAGATGGAGAGGGAGAGGGAGAGGGAGAGGGAGAAGGAGAAGGAGAGGGAGAGGGAGAGGGAGGGAGAGAGAGAGAGAGACCTGAGAGGGAGAGAGAGAGAAAGACCTAAGAGGTAGATTGAGAGTGAGCTCGAGACTTGAGAGAGAAAGAGAGAGAAGCATAAATATAGAGGTAGAGATAGATGTAAAGACTTGTGAAAGAGGGAGAGAATTGAGAGGGAGAGAGGGTGGGAGGGATAGAGGGAGAGAGATACTTGAGAGGGAGGGAGGGAGAGAGATATAGAAGGAGGGATAGAGAGATAGAGAAAGACCTAATAGGGAGATGGAGAGTGAGAGATACCTAAGAGAAAGAGAGAGGGAGTGGGAGAGACTTGAGAAAGAGAGAGAGTGTGTGGGAGAGACGTGAGAGAGAGGGGGGAGAGATTTATCTAGTTAGGGAGGGAGGGAGAGACCTGAGAGAGAAAGAGGGAGATAGAGGGAGATAGAGGGAGAGAGAGGGAGTGGGAGATAGTTGAGAGGGAGATGGAGAGTGAGAGAGACCTAAGAGAAAGAGAGAGGAAGTGGAAGAGACATGAGAGAGAGAGGGAGTGGGATATACCCGAGAGAGAGAGAGGGGGGAGAGAGTTGTCTATTTAGGGTGGGAGGGAGATACCTAAGAGAGAGAGAGGGGGGATTGGGAGATAATTAAAAGAGACAGGGAGTGGGAGATACTTGAGAGAGAGAGAGAGGAGTGGGAGAGACATGAGAGAGAGAGGCCTAAAAGGGAGATGGGGAGTGAGAGAGACCTAAGAGAGGGAGTAAGAGACCCAAGATAGAGAGAGGGTGCAAGGGATAGAGAGAGGGAGGGAGATATAGAGACTTGAGAGGGAGAGAGAGACTCGAGAGGGAGATAGGGAGAGAGAGAGAAAGACCTAAGAGGGAGATAGAGAATTAGAGAGACCTAAGAGAAAGAGAGAGGGAGTGGAAGAGACTTGAGAGAGAGATGAAGTGGGAGAGACTTGAGAGAGATATGGGGAGAGAGATTTATCTAGTTAGGGTGGGAGGGAGAGACTTGAGAGAGAGAGAGAGTAAAAAAGAAACAAAGAGAGACAAAGAGAGAGTAAAAAAGAGATAGAGAAAGATAGAGAGAGATAGAGAGACATAGAGAGAGGGAGTGGGAGGGACCTGAGAGAGAGAGAGAGGGAGTGGGAGATACCTGAGAAAGAGAGAGAGAGGAGTGGGAGAGACCTTAGAGAGAGGAGTGAGAGAGAGAGACCTAAGAGTGAGTGAGAGACCCATGAAAGAGAGAGGGTGGGAGGGATAGAGGGAGGGAGAGAGGGAGAGAGATACTTGAGAGGGGGGGAGAGATAGAGGGAGGGAGTTAGATAATTGAGAGGGAGACATGGAGAGAGAGGGAGAGAAATACCAGAGAGGGAGAGAAATACCTGAGAGGGAGATGGGGAGTGGGAGAGACTTGAGAGAAAGAGAGAGGGAGTGGGAGAGACTTGAGAGAGAGGTGATATGCATCTGGGAGGTCAAGATTTTGATAACAAAATTCTTAATTATTGTATTCAAAATTTCAATACAAAATACAAGTTGGATATCAATAGTAGTGCTAGGGAGGGAGACAGTATAAGATATATAATCATATAATATATTTTTAGTTTTATACCACTTGAATAATATATATGCATAGGGGAAGCTTTAAATCATATACAATAGGTAACAAATATCCATTTGCGTTTTATTTTTATAAACCAAATAATACATAAAACCCATATTATGCATTATTAATATGTAAATAAGTGTATTATATATTACTATAAATATATATATATTTATATATAATATTTAAAATATTAATATATCATAATATATTAACTATAGTATATTTAATATATATACTATATATAGTATATAAATAATATATTATATATACTATATATAGTATATAAATAATATATTATATATACTATATATAATATATCTTATACTCTTTCCCTCTCTAGCACTCACACTACTAGGTCTCACACTCCCTCTCTCTTAGGTCACTCTCTCTCTCTCTCTCTCTCCCCCTCTCTCTCTCAAGTCTCTCATACTCTCTCTTCCTCCCTCTCTCTCTCAAGTCTCTCCCACTCCCTCTCTCCCTATATCTCTCTCACTCTCCATCTCCCTCTCCGTTCTTTCTGTCTTTCTCCCTCCCTCCATATGTTCTCTCTCTCTCTCTCTCCCATGCACACACACACTCCATCTCCCCATCCCTCTCAAGTTTCTCTCCCTCTCCGTCCCTTTATCTCTCTCTCCCTCACTCCCTCACTCCCTTTCTCTCCCAAGTTCCCTCTCTCTCTCAAGTCCCTCCCACTCCCTCTCTCTCTCCAATCACTCACAATCCCTCTCTCCCTTTCTCTCTCTCTTAGGTCCCTCCCACTCCCTCTCTCTCTCTCTCTATCTCCAATCACTCCCAATCTCTCTCTCCTTTCTCTCTCTTCCAGGTCTCTCCCTCTCTCTCTCACTCTCCATCTCCCTCTCAGGTCTTTCTCTCTTTCTCCCTCCATCTTTGGTCTCTATCTATCTCTCTCATACACACACAATCTCTCAATCTCTCTCAATCTCCCTCTATCTCTCTCCCTACCTCTCTCCCTCTCAAGTCTCTCTCCCTCTCCCTCTCTCAATCTATCTCTCCCTCTCAACCCCTCTCTCTTTATTCTCTCCCACTCCGTCTCTCTCTCCCTCTCAACCCCTCTCTCTTTATTCTCTCCCACTCCGTCTCTCTCTCCCTCTCTCTCTTAGGTCTCTCTCTTTCCCCATCCCTCTCTCTCCCTCTCTCAATCTCTCTCTCCCCCTCTGCCCATCTCTCTTTAGTATCTCCCACTCCCTCTCTCTCCCTCTCTCTTCTTGGTCTCTCTCTTTCCCCCTCCCTCTCTCTCCATCGCTCTCTCTCTCTCCCCCTCTCTCACTCTCCATCTCCCTCCTAGGTATTTGTCTCTCTCTCTCTCTCTATTTCTCTATCCGTCTCTCTCCCTCTCTCTCTTGGGTCCCTTATTACCTCTATCCATCCCACCCTACATAGACAACTCTCTCTCAGTCCCTCACTCTCTCACTCTCCAATTCCCTCTCAGGTATTTCTCTCTTTCTCTCTCTCTCTCTCTCTCTCTTAGGTCACTCCCACTCCCACTCTCTCGAGTCTCTCTCTCTCACACTCTCCATCTCCATCTCTCTCTCTCCCACTCAAATCTCTCCCCCTCTCAATTCTCTCTCTCTCTCTCTCTCTCTCTCTCTCTCAGGTCTCTGCCACTCCCTCTCTCTCTCCAAAGTCTCTCTTGGGTCTCTCCCAGTCCCTCTCTTAGGTCTCTCTCTCTCTCTCTCTCTCTCTCTCTCTCTCTCTCTCTTGGATCTATCATTCCCATTATCCCTCCCACCCTACCTAGATAAATATATCTCAATACCTTTCTCTCCCTCTCAAACCGCTCTCTTCTTAAGTCTCTCTCTATATCCCTCCTACCCTCTCTCTCTTATTTCTCTCAACCCCTGTATACCTCTAACCCTAAACCCTAAACTCTCTCTCGGTCCCTCTCAATCCCTATTAGGTCTCTCCCTCCCTCTATCCCTCCCACCTCCCTCTCTCTTAGGTCTCTCCTTTAGGAACCCTACCTAGATAAATCTCTCTATGGTCTCTCTCTATCTCTCTCTCAAGTCTCTCCATCTCGATCTCCATCTCCATCTCCCTCTCAAGTCTCTCTCTATTTCTCTCTCAAGTTTCTATCTCTTTGGTCTCTCTCACTCCCCATCTCCCTCTTAGGTCTCTCCCTCTCTTTCTCTCTCAAATCTCTCTTTGGTCTCTCTCACTCTCCATCTCCCTCTTAGGTCTTTCTCATTTTCTATATCTCCCTCTCAACTCTCTCTCTCTCTCCCAGGTCTCTCTCACTCTCCATCTACCTCTCAAGTCTCTCTCCCTCTCTCTATCTCTCTTAGGTATCTCTCACTCCTCTCTCTATCTCTCTTAGGTCTCTCCCTCCCTCCCTATATCTCTCACACTCCTCTCTCTATCTCACTATATATATTATAATGTAGTATATAATATATATTATGTATTAAATATATTATATAATATTACTATAACATATACTATATAAATATATGTAGTATATAGTATATAATATAATAATATAGTATATAATATAATAATATATTATATAATATATAATATAATATATCAGTATATTAGTATATATTAATATATTAAATATGATGTATTATCAATAATGCAAGTAACATATATCCTTTTGAAATGGATATTTGTTGCAAATGAATATCTATTTTTTTTGACAAAATCAATAGGCTTAGGGTTTGGCTCAAGATTTGGTTTGGGATATGCCAAACTTGGAAAGTTCACTCAAAAACCGTGTTTACAAAATTTCTTTAGTTTTTCGAAGTTCACCCCTGTGGTTGATGACTTTCTTTTTATTTGAATTTGATGAAACAAAGAGCCCTGATTTATAGAAAAAATTGTCATCTTTCCACCAATATAAGATATATGAATTAGTTTGAATTTAATAAATAATTATGATTGATTTTCTAAGTAAATTATAATCAAAGTCCTGATTGATAGGTTGATTGAAAAACTTCTATAATTTTCAAACCATTTCACATTATTTGAATCTAAAAGATGCGTCACATTCTATGCTTTGCATACTATATCATTACAAAAATGAATTTCATAAATTTTTGACCAAATTATGGTGGTTAGGAAAAACGCTTTAATAATTTTCAAATGTTTCAATAAAAAAATCATAACTAATTATTTACATACAAAAAAATTACAAAAAAAATTAATGTATGTAAATAATTAGTTATGATTTTTTTATTGAAACATTTACATACTTAATTAAATAAATAATGATTTATCTAATTAAGAGATAGAAGGTGATGATAAGATGAGAGTGTGATTTAGGAAGAAATGGTGTTAATAAATCAAGATCCAGTGTGCCAGATCGAAATTGTAAATTTTCCATATTTACATTTTGCCCCTCTTTGAAGCAATGCACTTGTTGTATTGATTCATAGAATAAATTGCTGTTCAATAAAAGTTCAAAATTTCTTGATTTTCCAGATGCCCCATTGTTGCCCCAGGAGAAGGATTATGCTGGTATACTACCCCCTCAAGAGATCAAGCTGAAATGTACAATTTTCTGATCGAGATCGCGATAAAATGCGAGAGGAGTGGTTCTATTGATCAAAGGAAAAAATATAATTCTTTGATGTATACAATTCTAATGACGTATGGACAGTCATCGACCATGGTTGCCTCATGTATATTTTGATACAACACACCGATTTTAGATAGAAATGCTAGTAAAGATAGAAGAATAAGAAGAATAAGATGGATGGAAGGAGGATCCACACAAGTTCACATTATTACCGATGATGATGATGTATTGCTTACTAGGAGTTGGGATTTTCAAAGGGCCAATTACTTTATGTTTGATAACACACATAGGTATGATGCATCAAGGTATAGAGGATCAGGATGGCATTGTATCTAGTGTGATGGACTTTGACTCATCAATTAGATAGAAGTATTCTTGTTCACACTTGACATACGAAAACCTTGCTAGGATGAACCTAACAAAGCAAGTATTCACCAAGTTATTTTACAAGAATATCCAACAAGCACAACAGATAAAAAAGAAAATGATCTTTGCCCCATTCCTTTCTCTCTAAACCTATTTTGTTTAGGCATCATCGAGAGGTCCTTGAAATGAGCACAAAATAAGATAAGTCAATAAAAAACCAAATCAAGCAGACCAAACAAGCTAATGTTCTTCATACCGCTAGCCAAGACTAAACTACTATGAGGTACCTGATGCTTATGTCCATCGCAGGAAAGCTTCATCCTAGGACACGTTGTGATCAGGGTTTTGATGGGACTGATTTGGATGATAAGCTACCAATACTTCAAGTTGATCAACTTGCTTGCTTACTGACTTAGACTTTCAAGACTTTGACGATTAGGTGTTCACTTTTGAACCTGCTAGAATTTCTTCTGACTAACTCATCAAAGGGTGAAGGCAACAATTGAATTTATTATGAGTGATGAATATCGCGAGTGAAAGCGAGATGAAATGGATGCAATATTTTGGGGTTTTCAAATGTTTTGGATGTTTTTGATGTTTTGAGGTTGTTTTTATTTTTGAATTTTCCAATGTTTTTGGTATTTTCAAGATTTATGACAAAGATACTAACTTAAAGACCTATCCTAGGGGTCTCAGGAGCTGATCCATAGATTAGCCTTGCCTACATTATACACATAGAGACCACGTAGTTTGACTGATGACGTACTTGACTCAATGATGAGATAGGTGGGAAAATGAATTGGCATTGCGACAGACACCTAAGGACTGACCCTAACTGTCTTAGGGGATGATCAAATATCAACCTTACCTACATTCAAGCTCAGAGACGACGTAGTTCGGACAAGCTGAAAGATTGACAAGACTCAATGATGAATTTTTTGAAGATTTTTTGAAGATTTTTTGATATTTTGACATGTTTTTGATTTTTTTATGATTTTGAATGTTTTTGATTTTTGTTTTTCTGAATGTTTTTAGATTTTTTGCATGATTTTGACGTTTAGGTATGGATATGATATCAATGCTCTATTTTGGGATGTTGTTGAAAACCAAGCTTAATGTTGATCAATCAGATTGATGGATTGATAGATTGAGTAAGTTTGTTAAGTCAAAAAAAAGTGATAATGCACTTGTAAAATCTAGGAAGCTGTGCTATCCTAGAGTAAACTCATATACAAGAGGGTAGTTTGACTAAGTGTGTTAAGCCAAACAAGATGATAATGCACTTGTAAATTCTAGGAAGTTGTGTTATCCTAGAGTAAACTTGTACACAAGATGATAGTTTGACTAAGTGTGTTAAGTCAAACAAGGTGATGATTGATTGGATTCGCTTGATCAAGATTGTTGAAGCTTGATTGATTTGGAATAAAATAGCTTTGATGATTTTGATATGATGCTGAAGTACACATTAGAGGCAACTGATATGGATTGCTTGGATTGACGTTCGATAAAATATAAAGCTTGATAAGGAACATCGTCTTGCTATCAAAATATGCCATGGGCTAGGGATTTGGAATTTTTGCTTCACAAATGCTTTGACCAATTTGATTTCAATTTTTCCAATGTTCAGATCACCACATAAGTTGGATGATATATATCAAGATTTGTTCTCGAAGAAAGATGTAAATATCCGTCCCTAGTGTCTAGCAATGTATGGAATGCCATGGATGGATTCTTGGACGAATGGATATGGGTTATCTTGTGATAAGATAAGGTGTTTGCACATAGGATTCTTATTTGGATAATGCTTCAAGGCTTGGATAGCGTTGGGTAGATAGAATCAATGAAAATGACCCATGTCAAGATGTTTACCACAAGCATGTGTAAAGTGTGCACCAAACTTGGTCATGATCAAGATAATGCAGATAGATGGCAATGGGTTGGATAAACGGTTCATGGATGAACGAATGGTATGGATGGAATGCTGGCTTTATTATGGATGTAATAAGATGATTCCTCTTGAAATAGCACACATAGATGCTCGATTCTACACATGACGTCTATTTTCCAGGTTTTCATCATGGTACTTGTCCAGAGAACCATCGAAGCAGTTTTCGCTGGAGGACGATTTGTTTCTTTACTATTTTCAATCCCTTTTTTTTTTAATTTTTTTTGTATTTTCTAAGAAATTTTAAGCTGATGCTAGACCACTTGGTGGTGCTGATGTAGATGCTTCTATCATAATGTGCCATCGATGTCCTATTTGAAGAAGTTTCTTTGCCAAGATATGTGCACTTGAAAGCAACTTTTGAGATTTTTGATCTGCTTTGTTGATACTAGAGTTAACTTTGTCTTTGTGTGCGTACCATGATAGAGTGCCTTCTGAATCCTTATGATGAAGGGTCATTTCCAACACATGGTCAATGTGAGAATTAGATATCATGCATGGAGGCGTGGATGGAGTGTGTTTAGGAATAGTAGATGGATTGGTCGACAGTTTGGAACCTTTGACTCTCCAAACCTGGGAAGATGAGCAATGATGGGTGGATATGGAAGTGTGCATGGAATTAGGACCAACTGCTTGATACACTTTGTATGTTGCTTGAGAAGCTTTCTTTTTCCTTTGTGGACACCTTTGATGGATACTTGCCCCTTTTTTATTTTGCCCCATAGTTTCTTTGACTAATGGAGTTTGATAGGGATAATCTTTCTTTATATTCTTTGGTATCCATATGTATTTGATTTGTCCTTCATGCTTCTTAGCTTATTTGCTTTGATTCAAATATCCATTTTAATGTTGGTCCCAACTCGTGGATGGGGTGATGGGTGGATGAGGATTCATGATGTGGCGGGTTGTAGTATTGGCATTGGTTTCATAATAAGGATCTTTCATGCCCCCTATGTTGACATTTTCTTGTGAAAAAGTTGCCCCTAGTATGGTGATAGTAGCACCTTTGTTCTTTGATTCTCCTTGTTTTGAGATGCCTTGTTCAAAATGTATTCTTTGACAAATGACCACTACAGATGAAGTTATTCCAATTTGCTGCTCTACTAACTCTGGAATATCCTGTTCATTCTGACCTATTTCCTTGAGTGGATAATGTTAGATATCTTCATACATGATGTCCTTAGTCTGAATTTGGGATATACCTAATCCTGATCTTGATAACTCAGTTTGACTGTAGGAATCAATAACCTTCTCTTTTTGTGTAATAATGTCAGGAGTAAAGGAATCCTATTCTGAATGAAGATTATCTACATGTCCATCCGAGGAAAGCATCTCATGGGTAGATGGAGGAGCATGTGCTATGTGGATGAGATCATCTTGTATAGATAGGAGGGTGTCTTTTATATCATTATAATAGAATGGAGATGTAAATTCTTGATGTCTAATGATTTCGAAATCGCTTTCGACATGCTTTGGATCAAGTTCTTGACATGGGTCAATTTCAAAGAATGGATTGCATATAAATGGTTCTTGGATATCTTCATTAGGCATAGGAAGATTATCAAATTTCATGAGGTCAAAGGATGTCCATATGTGTTGGAAAGGATCATTGCTAGACCTTGGTGAAATATGTTTATCATGCTTTGGAGTAAATTCTTGAGATATGTCCTCTAACTCATTAGGTGATGTAGAGATATTTTCAACATGATCATTGGTAAAAGGATCTTGATCATAATTCTCAATGATTGTGGTGGGAATATGTTGCAAGCTCTATTGTGGGAGTAAGGCCTATATTTGCTGCTGAGCCAACAATGCTTGTTGTTGGTCATGTTGTTGTTGTTCCAACAAAGCTTGTTGTTAGTCTAGTTGTTTTTGTGCTAACAAAGCTTTTTGTTGGGCTCCTTTTTGTGCTACTTGTTGATGGACTTGTATGGATTGCTTGCAATAGTGCCCAAAATTATGCTTGCTCTTGTTGAGCCTAGTGTTAGGCTTGAGCTTGAGCTTGAGCTTGTGCTTGTTGGGTTGCTTGTGCTGCTTGTTGGTTTTGGAGCACCTTTTGATGAGTGGCTTGTTGAGTGGCTTGCAACATGATAGATAATGAATTTTTCATGTTGTGTTTTGGTGGTGGTGGCGGTGGATTGGGAATGGTGTTGATTGTTGGGGTTTCTTGAATGGTTGCCATCTATTGTATCGATGGAAAAGTGGGAGGATTTAATATGATGCTTTGATTTATGAAGGGGATTTTGCTCGAAAGGATCATGCCATGATTGTTTGGTTGATAGATTTGTAAGTTTTGACTTTGATTTAAATCTACCAAAGAGAAAGGTATTCCAAAATTTAGATTCAAAAAAATCACATTTGTTGTACCATTGAGTTTTGGAGGAGATAATGATCCCATGTATGGATTGTACAAATGCAAGCTTTGAAAATCAATTGGCATTGCAAGACTTGGATAGTCTAGTTGAATTGGACTACTCATGATGTATGAATTGAGTTTATATTCCATGTTCCTCTTGTGTTTTGACCTTACTGACCTTTGAGGGGTTTAGGACCAGTGATGAGATGAAGGATGAAAAGGGGTGAATGATATGGGTGTTTAAAATTTTAGGGACTTTGGATCAATGCTAGACTTTTAGGACTTGATTTGATTCGGTTTGGATAGTTTGACTAGGTGTGTTAAGTCAAACAAAGTGATAATGCACTTGTAAACTCTAGGAAGTTGTGTTATCCTAGAGAAAACTTGTACTCAAGATGAATCAATTGTCTAAGTGTTTTAAGCCAATCAAAGTGATCATGAACTAGTAGACCTCAGGAAGTTGTGTTATCCTAGAGGCAAATTTGTTCAAGAGGGTTGATAATTTGACTAGGTGTGTTAAGTCAAACAAGGTGATGTTGATTTTCCAAAAGTCTAGCATAAGTGATATTTTCAAAGGTTCCAAAAGTTGTTGGTGAGATGGGATTTGATTGATGTGGAGGGATGGGTGAAGTGTTTGACTTGATCCTAGATGAACCTAAGAAGGACTTGCTTACAAGACCAAGGTTTTGAAGAACATGCTTTTCCCTAAGAGTAACTCAAACCAAAATAGCAATGTTTGCATGGAAAACCAAATGAATTAAAAGGGACCAAGCACATGTGTGGTTCAATTGTCTTTTATCTTGCTTAGATTTGGTTCTTTTTACCACAAACACTTTCTTGATTAGCTTTTTCAAACTGAATGTCCAATGTTCTAATTTTTTTTCATCCCACAAAGTGTATTATGTGGAAATCAAGGAAATCAAGGCAAAGTTTTCCTAGGTTGACTTTGGGAGAAACAAATGATGATTAAACCCAAGCACTTAGGAACCTCTAAGGACATAATCCCTAGGGTAAGCAAGAGCACTTAGATTTGTCAAAGATTATTTGTTTCCTCCAAAGGGTTTGAAATTTTGAAGCTCTTTGTGTATGTTTTTTTTCAAAATTTTTGAGGACCAAGCAATGTATTTTTTACTTCCAAGCACATTTTACAACCCTATGATGATGTGATAGTATTTTGTTGGGTTCCCACTTGAACGAATCCAGCTATGCATATTTTGTACGGATGACTAGATGCTTGACCACACTGACTCCCCTCTATGGCACACACTTCTTGGGTCAGCCAAGCATTAGTACCCATGAATCTCACATGACATACTTTTCATCTCTACAACAAAACCGCATGTGTAACATGTGGTGGCTTCAAAGGACATGACCTTTTGCATCAACAAAATAGATAAAGATTTGGCCTTTGATAAAAAAGGGTTTTAGTTCAGACTTTCTGTTCATGGAGGCTGACCCATGCGGTGAGAGACCATTTCTACCCTTCTCATCAGAGCCAACCGTGTGATACTGGCTTTTGTTCCAGTACCCACTTTTATATCCCGATTGGAAATACATTTGGCTTTAGTGTGTTACCGATTGAGTTGTTCCCTTGGGTGATTAATTTTTCCCACAAGGCAGACCCTCTAAGATAAAAAAAAAGTGAGTAAACATATTCATAGTTCGATCAAACTTTGTTTAGAAACAAAGGAAGAACACTCGCAATAAGTTTACTCACACTTACAAAGTAGTTTGATCAATTTTAAACCCAAAAAATGAAGTGTGGAGGTAATAATTTTAGCAAATCAATATCACAAAAAGACTTCTGATTCTCAAGATTGCTATGAGGTGTGAGAGAAGCACATACACCTTTTAGATGATATTACTTTGTTAAAAGGATTACAAGGCACACAAACACATGTTCATTTTAAATCCCTCAAAGCAATAATGAGTTCTTTGTAAGCACCAAAGGAAATGTGAGGTTGCTTTGTTCAATTGTTAACCTTTAAACAAAATCTAGTAAATTTATCTAAGGTTTTTTTTAGCCTTTTGTAAACTTTTGAAAAAAGAAATTTTGTGTTGTTCTGTTTAATGCCCAAAAGAAAAATTAGTATTCTAAGAGCATGAAAGTAAAAAAATCCTTAGAAAGGGATTATAAGTTCTCCCAAAGTGTTAAAAACAACTTAGTACAATGAGATGATAAAACCATCAAGAACCCTTGGCCTTCGTTTTCCTTCCTTCACTTTTGATTAGAAAAATTTCAACAATTGTTAGATTTTTCCCATTTTTGGCAATTTTGCATACATGACTTTGAGAGTCCTATTTTTTCCCAATTTTTTAATAAAACTAAGATAGGATGAATTGCCAACTAACATATGAAATTGGAAACATGGGTTCTGAGTTATTAATAAAAACAACTTTCCAAAAACTAGGAAAAAACACTAAAATGTCATTTTGAGGGCCAAGATGAAAGTTTCAGGCCCCCAAAATGTGCCCCAAATGGCTACCAACCAATCCATATGCCACCTCATAAACAAACCACCTATAAAATTTCAGCCAAAACCCAAATCTGAGTCAAAGGTTATGACCTCAAGAAGTTTCTTGCATCACAAATCAGAAATTTGCAGGTGCGGCGCAGCTTGGGAAAAAGTGGCACTATATAGTGCCACACATTTGACTGTGAGCAACGCTCTACAGGAACATAGACCATATATGTGGTGCAATATGGTCAAGCGACATAGTTTGTGAAGCGATGAACTTTGAAAATTTAAAATTTTATAGGTGGGAAAGCAGAAGTAATACAATATGGCGCCATGGAGACAAAAGCAGCGCATTTAGGAATTTTAAAATTTTACAGGCAGGAAAGCAGTAGCGACACTGGTAAGAAATTTTGCATGGTTCAGTATAGCACTGGGCCTCTAAAAGTGGTGCAGTATGGAGCCACGCCTCTAGAAGCAGCGCAATATAGTGCCGTGGAACTGTTAAGCGGCACAATTTCCTGTGACCTGCAAATTTGTTTTAGAAAAAATGGAATTTTCCAAAAAAACGTGATTATAACTTGAGATTTTCCCTCCTAGCGCCAAAATGTGAACCCCAATCCTATTCCTGCATAGACATGACAAACAAACACATTAGTTAGTTGATATGCAAGATAAAAGCAGGATTCCCCATGAAATCCATTTACAAAACTTAGATAGAAAAGAAAATGCAGAACAATGAAATAAACCAAATTAAATCTATCTAAATTAAGCAAACTCTTGATCCCATGGGGGAGTTGGTGCCAATTGGTATGTTGAAATCAACCCTTTCCCAACTCCTTTGTAAGCTTTGTTGATTATTTGATGAGTGATCCACCTTGATGAAGATTCAATCGAGCTTCATGATAAAAATCTGCATAACCTAACTAAGAATGTGAAGAAATGGATGAAACTAGATATGCTTGAAGATAGATTTGAGTATAATAAGTTTACTCAAATTGTGGATGACTGAATGAGAGGAAGAGTCTCTCATTTATAGTTTTCAAAAATGGAAGAGAGAGTGAAAATAAGCAATGTGGGATTATTCAACATCTAATGGCCAAGTGCCATTGGTCAAGATGTGAATGGTTGAGGAATGAACACATTTTGGTCAATGTGCATGATAAATTCCATGAGATTCAAATTTGAATTTTGAATGTGACATTTTGGGGGGAGAAAAGAATGGAGTTAATGTCACTTGGCTCAATGCACAAGGACATGTGAGAGGGATTGAATGCCTTGTTTGAAGGACCAAACCCATTTGAATTTGAATTCAAATTTGAGGGAATATTCCCTTATGATGCCATGTGAGGGAAAATAGACATTTAATAAATGAATTAAATATATTTTCATGTGCAACTTGAATTCTCTAGAAGATTTTAGTGATAGGGATTAACTTAATCAAGGATTTAATTAATTTAATGAGGAATTAGGAGATGTGACAATTTAGACTTAAATTTATGAATTGATTTAAATCAAATTGAGAGGAAATGATTAATTATATAAATAATTTTGATTTATTTAACTAAAGGGGATAATGTTAGATTAAATCAAATAATGTTTAATTTATTCAATTTAATAAGAAGACTTTAGGGATTTAATAAAATAAAATGAATTATTTAATTAAAAGGAGTTTTATAGAATTAATTAAATAAAATTGATTTATTTAATTAACAAGAGATGATGACTTAATTAAATAAATAATGATTTATCTAATTAAGTGTAGAAGGTGATGATAATCTGAGAGTGTGATTTAGGAAGAAATGGTGTTAGTAAATCAAGATCCAGTGTGTCGGATTGAAATTATACATTTTCCATGTCTAAATATATAATATATAATCATAATATATACTATATAATATATTATGATATATTAATATATAATACATAATATTGGTTTTATGTATTATTTGGTTTACAAAAATTGAAAGCAAACAAATATCTATTACTTATTGTATAATACAAATTAATATATAATATAATTTATATACTATATAATGTATATATACAATATATAATATATATTATGTATATTTTACTATATATTATCTATAATATGTATTATAGAATTTATAATACAATATATAGTATATATATTAAATATATTTTGATATATTAATATAATATTTTTATGATATATTAAGAATATATAATAATGGTTTTATGTATTATTTGGTTTGTAAAAATATAAAAAAAACATGTAAATGTTATTCATTGTATAAGATTTGAAGCCTCCCCTATGCATACATATTAATATATAATATAATTTATATAAATATATATATATATATTAATATATAATATAATTTATATAAATATATATATATATATTAATATATCATAAATATATTATGTAAATATATATAATATATTAATATATAATAAATATATTATAGAGGGGTTTAGGAGGGATATATGGAGGTAGAGACTTGAGAGAGACCTGAGAGGGAGATAGAGAGAATGAGAATTACCTAAGAGGGAGATGGAGAGTGAGAGAGACCAGAGAGAAACTTGAGAGAGAGGGGGGGAGAGGAAGTGGGAGAGACCTGAGAGACACACATATTAATATATAATATAATTTATATACAATACAATATATATTATATATACCTTAATAATAATAATATTAATATAACATAATATATTAATAATACTATGTTATTATTAATAATATTATGCTATTAATAATTCATAAAATGTTTCATGAAGTTTAATTTTTTAAAAATTAAAGGAAATAGATATCCGTTTAGTGAATTATATAAAAAACAAAAGAGGGACCTTTTTGAACATTCCAATGGTCTCCACATTCTTTTTGTCATTGAAATCCTATGATTTCTATATGTATCAAACAAATTTTAACTTTTGGGAGATTATTTTACACATTTTTAACTTTTACAATCATTTGTGTGCTCTTTTTTGTTTGTGCAATGGGGAGCAGTAGTCACCATAAGAGAAAAAGAAAGATAAAACTAACAATAGATCAAATTGAAGCATATAGAGCAAAAAATAAAGTCATAGGAAAAGAAGACAAGGCATGGAAAATACTCAAGTTGAGGCTTCTTCTCCACCATTGAATGTTACTTCAAGTGAAGATTAAATAAAATTTAAATATATTGAACATTATTGAATTGAAAATGTTGAAATTGAAATTGAAAATATTAAAATGTTGAAATTGAAAATGAAAATGTTAACAACATTGAAAATGAAATTTTTGGAATTGATATAGAAGATGTTTAAATTGGTATTGTAAAAAAAAGAAAAGATGAAGATGCTGATGGTTGCTACAGGTGCTTGTCACTCCAGATCATCAATGTGCTATTGTTTTTGATAAGATAAGAAACATTTACAACCCTGTGATGTAACCCTTCACACAGAAAGCCCAAAGGGCCAAAGGAAAGAATAGTTCAAACATAACTTGAACTATAAGAACACATAGAAATAACTGACCGTTAGTTGTAGAACAACCAAAAAAGTAGACAACCCCTAAAACAAAGGGGTCTAAAATGACTCCCCAAATCTAAGGCCATGAACAGGCAACGGATTTGGGGAGACCATTTTTTTTCTGTAGCACAACCAACCCGGAAGGCTCAGAATCAAGAACCAATGAGCGAGGCAAGGGGATTGGATCCACAACAACCACCCCAAGAGAGGAGGCACCACTCAACGAGGGAGCTGACAATGAAGCAACTAAGCTAGGAGCTAACAAACGTCCAGCAAATTCGATGAACGAAGGACAGGAAGGTTCTGATAGCACAACAACAATTGAAGGTTCTGATGGAACGGAGACATCAAAAGGCTCCACATAAAGGATAGCTGAAAGAGGGTCCTGGGTAGGCTTGAGAGGGTCATCCTCCTCAGGGGAAACCAAAGGGGGAGAACCAACAATGAGAAGGCCATGGAAGCATTCTTCCACCAAGAAGCAATGATCTTGCGACAAGCAAGAGGGCAACTAGAGGCCAAATGACCAGTGGAGAAACACCTTTTGCACTAGAAGGGGAGGCCCTCATAGTCCAACAGCTGCATCCAAGGTATGTCCTCCACCATCAAGATGACATCCCCATGGAGAGGTTTGGAGATGTCCAAATCTACTAACACATGAGCCACCGTAGTATGCCCTAAATCCTGAGTTGTGGAGCCCACCATTAGAAACTGTCCAATGGAGTTGCCAATAGCTTCATAACATGAATCCTCCTAGTATTGGAGAGGGAGATTCAGTAATTGGACCCAAACATGTATGGTATTTAACAACTCAATGAGTGGATTGAAAGAGCAAGACCAAGGCCTGATGGACAACGAATGAACCCCCCACATCCACCCCCTATCCAACACACAATCTTGCTCCACAATGGAGGCAAAGGTATCTAGGAAGAAACCCCTAGCACAGAGATAAAGCTCAATCTGCCCAAAAACAACAAGCTTCCAAGAGGTAGAAATCCAATCATGGAAATCAGGGAGGGAGGGCCACAAGCTATTGAATATCAATGTGCTATTGTTGTGGAAGACCATGATGATTATTTATTTGTGATTATTTTGATATATGCCATTCCACAATTCAATTTCTATATATCAATGTATATACTTCTTATTGCATCAGTTGCATCTCTAGATGAGTTCAAAGAGACGAGGACTAGTGGGCTTATTTGCATCTTCTAACTTCTTTTTCATATCTTTTACTTTTAGCTTTAGATCAGTTTCTTTATCATCAACACTTAGGAAAACACCATCCCTTTGTTTGATAGATTTTTCAATGTCTTGAATACTTTCATGTGTCCAACACATTGATTCTCTTTTTTTGCACTTAAATTTGATATTGCTTCTTCCTTATCATCTATTTACAGTTGTATTTGCTCCATGAAAGTATTAAGTTCAAGAATATTTGACTTCATGTATTCAAATCCACCTATAGTATCATCTCTGACTTTCTTTGCCTACACAAATTATTACCAAATACAAAACCTCTTGAGTTTTTCCTCTTCTCTATTTCCATTTGCCCTTTCCACATATTGCACAAGAACCTTCCTTGAAACTTCTCGAGGGTAGGAAGAATATCTTGATTCAATACATTATCTATCTCATTCACTTTGGTTTGCTTCTTTTCAAGTGTTTTTAGAGAGTATTCCCTTTTTATTTTGTAGAATCTTGACAATATTGATTTTTATATAAGATACGAT
This sequence comes from Sequoiadendron giganteum, assembly GCA_007115665.2. Taxonomy (NCBI): domain Eukaryota; kingdom Viridiplantae; phylum Streptophyta; class Pinopsida; order Cupressales; family Cupressaceae; genus Sequoiadendron; species Sequoiadendron giganteum. The sequence continues at coordinate 285,155,987 of CM021100.1, read as the reverse complement.
ATGGATTATGATTGGGTGATGGGGTAGGATAAAAGTTGACAAATATTGGATATGATATGATAGGATATAGATTGGATAGGAAGATAAGGATGGTCAATGATGAAAGCAATGATGATGAAAATGATAAGATGATAAGGGTAGGCTAATGGCTAATCATGGTTAAATGGTGTAGATTATATTTCTATCTTACATCAAATTTTCATTCCATGTCTAATGCATTTTTTTATGCATCATAATTGAATGAAGTTTACACTTGTCTTTGATTGTTCAAATGGAGTACAACAATTTTTTTAGGTTGAATGGCATATATGACAACATTCTACAAATTTTTGATTTTGTGTTAAGCATATATCATAACTAATTTTCATTATGGTGTGCTTAGTGTGTTTATTCATGCATGTTGATTATGACTTTTTGAGTGAAATTTCCAATAACTTATATGCCATTAACCTGTATGGATTTGAGTTGACGATTAAAAATTATTATGTATGGATTTTTTTTGAATGTTGCTTGTTCATGCATAATGGTTGAGTGATATTGATGCTTCTATGTTACTATATGGAATTTGCATGAAGGGATTGATGATATATACAATTTTTTTGTATGTTGGGTTTTGTTGAACTTGGTTACATTACATTTGTATTACATTTATATATTCTTATTTGAAGATTGCATTATACTCATATAGCAAGTTTGGTGTGGGTCAAGGTTGATTGACATATATGACAATATCATACGAGTGTTATTTCTTTGTGAAAATTCTAAATTATGACTAGTGTGCATCAAGCCCATATGGTATGCCTAGTTTGCCTATTCATTAATTATGGTTAACAACATTTATTTTTGTGCATTATGATAATACAAATTTCATGTGGAAGATCAAATAACATGCATGTCATGGAGTTATATTTGGTTTGTTTAATGGTTGTATCACACTTATACAGTGTGCATATATAGTGTTTGTTCATGCATCATGGTTGAGTGATGTCTTATTTGTCGATAATGATTATTGTATAGATTTACATGAACAATATAATGAACATGTATCTTGTTTAGTTGTATGGACTTTGATTTAAGGTTGCATCAAACCCCTATGGTGTACATAATTTTCTTGATTATGTATCATGGTTGAAAGATAGCGGTTCTTATTCATTATGATTATATACCTTTTACATGAAGGATCTAGTGACATGTTATTAAGCTTGAATGTTTTAATGTCATGAATTTTGAATTGAGTTGTAATGGTTTTGGGTCAACCCACATAAGTGGTGAACACTTTTTTGGAGGAAGGGAAAAATCATTTTTTCTCTCTACACAAAGTGAAGGGGTTCGGCATAACCAAATTGTTCGTTCGAACCCCTTTGAGATGTGAGCGGAAATATTAAAATAAAGGGGTTCGAGCGAACTAGGGTTCGGTTGAACCCCCTTTAATAAGGATTTTAGAAAAAAAAAACCTGTCATTTTCTCAGACCCCGTGATTTTTTATTATTATTTTAGTGTAAATAGGTTCAACCGAACCCCTTAAAGTAGGTTCAGAACACCCTTTTCCCCCTATCTCCTAAAAAAAATGATTTTTTTTGTAAAAAATTATCGTTCGAAGCTCAATTTGAAAATGAATATGCAGAAAAATTCAGAAACCCAACTAGATAATGATAGTCCTCAGAATGAGCTATCTGTCGAATATAATTTTAATATGATTTGCTTTTATTATGTATTTTATTTTTTAGTTTTATTAAACATAGGTTTTTCATTGAAATTCAAAATCTCTGGTCTGCACATGTGGTTCGGCCGAACCCCTTAAAGTAGGTTCGGTTGAACCCCTTTAAGAGGTTCGATCGAACCTAGGTTTAGTCGAACACCCTTTTTCCCCTATCTCCTAAAAAAAATGATTTTTTTTGTAAAAAATTGTCTTTTGAAGCTCAATTTGAAAATGAATATGCATAAAAATTTAGAAACCCAACTAGATAATGATAGTCCTCAAAATGAGCTATCCGTCGAATATAATTTTAATATGATTTTCTTTTATTATGTATTTTTTTTTTAGTTTTATTAAACATAGGTTTTTCATTGAAAATCAAAATCTCTGGTCTGCACATGTGGAAAAATAGCAAATTATCAAAATAATTTTTTTTAAAAAATGCTGAGGCTGGGTATTGATGTCCTTGATCCATTAAAAAAAAAAATTGAATTTCGATTCATACATAAAAAGTTATGTTGTATACAGTCCGCCTATGTCTAAATTGCAATTGGTTTGACTTTGAAACTTGATTAAGGAAAAAATATTCAATAAAAAACTATGATACCAAATGATAGTGCTAGATACTGTAGTTACAAATCTAAATTTGAAAAAATTAGAATTTTATTTTTCATACAAAAAAAGTTATGTTGTATACGGTGAGCGTCACTTTTTAAAAATGTTGTTTTTTGAAAAAAACTAGTTTTCGTGGGAGATGGAAAAAAAAGTGCAATCTGATTCCAAAAAATTTGAAAAAACTATTTTTAGAATCTAGAGACAAAATGTGATGAGACTCTAATTTGCATCATTTTCAAATTCCTCACGGTTTAGCCGCTACAAGAGCCCGAAAGTGAAGATTTAGTTAAAAATAATAACTGCAGTGTCTAGTTTGCCCAAAAATTGTAAACCACTATTGTGGGATCACCCTTTTGTTTGATGGTTGCATCACTCATATGGTTTGTATAGAGTGTTTAACACCATAGAGTGACAATGATTTTTATCAAGATGATTATATTACTTTTGAATGAACATTGCAATGACATATATTTCATTAAGTTGTATGGGATTTGTTTGAAGTTTTTAATAAATCAAAAGAATCAATTCCATAAGACTATCATAAGCTTCTTTTTTCATCTTTATTTCCTTGTCTATGAGTCCACAATTTTTGGAGGTATTTTTGCAAATAGTTTGATGAACCTTCCTGACACACGTTTCTCTTGTATAACTAAACTTTAGACAACAATGCATAGATAATACATGTTGTAGATAGTTCTTCTAATCTTTGGCAAGTGTCATACATGATAACAAAAGATAATCATAAATACAAATGCTATATCCAAAAAATGATGCCCAAGCTTAAGATGACATCAATGAAACAACAAACTCACACTAAAGAATTGGTTGCCAAACAGGGTTTCCCAAAGAACTTTAATGGATTCAGATGATAGCGATATAAAGTGAGTTTCCAAGTAGTAAAAAAACCACAAGTAAGAAATTCATTGGATATTTGATCTTGAACTGCAATGCCCCCGCCAAGGAACCCCAGAGGACAACACTAAAATAGGTCAATTAATGGAGCATTTTTGCTAATGCAAATAATAATAGAATGCATAACCAAACATAACATAATAATCTAAACCTAGGTCCTCTAAGGTTCCTCAATTGCGCTACTCACAAAATGAATAATCAAGATAACTAGGGTTATTTCATTAACTACTAAGATAACATGATTTAACTAACATGTAAGGTTCATTTTTAAAGAATCTCATTAAATGTTTTCTACATTACTTACTTCCATAACATGCCAAATGATAATCAACATTAAAGATCATTTATAGCTAACTAACATATGCAAGATGCATTACTTTACAATATTCATTACAAAGAGAATTCATCAAAAAATGTTACATCGCTACAATAATTACAACAATGCTTCCCCTAGTACAAGTGGGAAGATTACATCAGATTACAGTAAATGATACAATGAAAGTACTATACAATATAAAAGTACATGAAAGATTGTTGTCTCGAATTGGAACATGAACTAGAGTCCACAACACAATGAACAATCTCCATGCACATGAACATGCAACAAGAATACCTAATGGAGAAAAATAACCAGCCTCCCGACCATGTGGAAACCTGAGATCCACCCCCCATTCCAGGAGATAGCAAAAGATCCCACATCCAATTGACAGTCAGGAAAGCAATAGGCTAACATAAGTAAGGGTTGTACATGATTCCAACACAACATTGTTAGCAACACAAACATCACTTACAACACTTACTTCACTTCTAGAGGCACTTACACAACAAAGAGGAAATGAAATTAGGGAATACTAGATTGCAATAGGGAGGAGTGCCATGACATAGCTTGATATGGGTTATCTTGGCAGATCTTCCTAGGCCCCAACCCGCATCTTGGGTTATCCTGGCAGCCTCTCCCAATCCTTGACCCCCATACAAACTCATGCGGAATCAACGTACCTTTCATGAGGACAAGGCAGTTGATCTTGCCATTCCAGGGCTTCCCATCTCATCTGAAGCCTAAAAAATCACTTGAGCCATGAGTGAGGCATACATTATCATGATTAATGTGAATTCTACCCATTCCCCTAATTCATTATTAAGGTTATCACTGAGTTAAGAAACCCTCCAATGGGTCATCTTGGACACCACTTTGGGTTTTGGCCCCCATGGAGAGTCACTCCCCTACTTGCTACTAGTAAACCCTACACATCAAGCAAGGCATTGAACATCTTGTACATTTATCATAGTCACATAAACACATCCAAAGATAGGAGGCATCACTCTTAGGGTTTACATTTCTTGCAAAGTACATAACCCAAAACATTTCCAAACCACTCCAAAAGTAAAAAAGTCATAAAGACTATTCACACATTATACCCCTCCTTCTAGGCCTTTGGAAACCAATCTTAAATAACTTACACAATGACACCCACTTTTAGCAATTACAAAAATCACTTAATCCATAACCAGTACACATTGTTAAAAAAAAAAATTATCCATAGGATGGTGCCCATACAAATATTCCCAATAATACAATATTATTTGAATTCACCCATTTGCACTTAACCACATAATTACAAGATTATTTACCCCAAATATATTATATTTGAAATTTTTTAACACAATATTCCAATTCATTAATTTATGTAGTAATTTTATAATTCAACTATAAAAAGTTATAAAATCAATCAATTATTCACCTACAAATTAATTAACAAAGAATAATCTAAATCATTTACTAATTAATTGAAACAGTTAAATTAATTAAACTATTCTTAATATTTTACCCTTACATAATATTAACTTTTTCCCTAACTCTTAGTTAATTAAATATGAAATAGATCAACAAATATACAAATATTTTTTCTTCTCCATAGATCATATAATCAATCACATGTACATAAATATTATTTTACCGTAACCCTAATATATATATATGTACATATGTATAAGCATATTATTAGCAAAATGCAATCTATAATATAATATATATATATACATTTATTTATATATATATATAATCAAAATGCCAATCATCCGAAAGAATTGTAAAAGTGAGAATCAAATGTAAAACACATGATATGTAAAATTTATCAAACTCATTACGTAACGAAAGAAATACATGATGCACATTATCTAGTTGCATATCAAAACTTATCCAAAGGAAATCATAATATATATAAATTATCAAATGGCATAGCCCAAACCCTAGGTATGTTGCAAAGGCAACAAAAATGCACAAGGAGGAATAAGGCACACAACTAACATTCAAATGGATTGATAGAAGGCCTCAAAGGGATCTCATTACATATGAAATGAAATGATGGTAGGGCACACATGATCTGGATTTGATGAAAAGGATTCAGAAAATTTCAAGCAATGTAATTGGCTGGTGTAACACCAAACACCACTATAGGATTGTGCGTGAGGGTGTGAGGATATTAATATTTTCTCGAGAAAAATATACAGTAAATGATGACATGGAGAAGGTGTGCCACACATGGGCAGAATGCCTCAAAGAGATACCAAATCATGGAATGCAATGGATTTATTAGAACTTCAAGATTGCAATCGGTAGGGTAAATCGATGCTGTGGATAGCAATGATTGTAGGTTATGCACAAATGGATTTTCATACAAGTGTAAACCAAACTCTCAACAAACATATATGCAGATTACAAAAACATAGACAAGGTATTTGAATGAATTTATCAATTGTTAATATTTAGGAATAAGAAAATAAATAAATAAATGTATTGACTCCAGGGAGAATAAGACAATCAAATATTCATTTTTAGAAGTAAAGAGAGAGGACAATCACATTGATCAGACACCTAGAGAACAAAAAAAAAGAGATCAAAGCCAACCTAGATCTAATGGGAGGAACGAGAGTTCGATGCTGAGCACAATCCTTTGCTCCAAATTCCAACTTCTCTGATTTTGTGATCCCAAAATTTCAAACCACCAATTTCTAGGCAAAAATCAACAATAGAATGGAATTTTTAGACCATCCTCCCCAAAATCCACCCTAGAATAATATCTTCACAAGCAATCTTCTTCCAAACAAAAAAATTATTAATTTATTAAGTTAATAGTTAATGAAATTAAAAATTATTTGTTTAAATTATTAATTTCAGTAACTATGAAATATTTACGAAGTAATATAATTAAACATTTGATTTCACGCAAATGGGTTAAATCATTTACCCTACAATTAAATTTACATATAATTATTAGTTTTATAACCCAAATTTATAACCTTCTATTTATTTATTTTATTATATATTATAAACTACATGATTATTTATTTATATATATTTATATATTTATTTATCAAGGTATACGCTAATTTATTTATTACATAAAATATCCAGAGGTATTTATCAAATAATTTTTAAAATAACTAAAGCCAAATGCCAATCAATTGCCTGAACCCTATCTAGGGTCAAAAAGCAAGACCACAAGCAACATTGACTGACCAAGCTGACAAACTGACAAAATTGATGGGATACCAAACTGGGTACTATTTCCCTCAAGGATGATGACTTGAATAGGGGACCAAGTGCTATCTTTGATCAATTGTTCCATTGGGTTTCAAGGAACACTTAGAGTTTTCAATTCAAGTGGATTCGATGCCCAATATTTGCAACTTGTAGCACACAAAATGGTCGTGCATGTACATAGCCATATAGATAGATACACGATTAAAGGGAATTGCAGCATCATAGGGTATTCACAAGTGAGTGATGTGACACTATCCCTCACCCAAACACATTAGTAAGAACATCAACAAGTAGTCAAATAAACTCAAATAAAAATCAGTTATATAGACATCAGAATAAGATTAGTCACATAATAACCACATAATGTTGATTAGTCCTCATAATCAAATCAAATCTCCATAGTCACCTAAATACTAATCATAGCATGTGCATAAAATCTCAAGTAACTAAAGTGTCATCAAATCATCATCATAGAAATAAGTGTAACATCATATAGTGTATCATAATGTCTCAACCTAAAATAGATCAATTACTAGAATATCAAGAAAATAGTATGAGAGGCGCTACATGAACAAAATTGATTACAGAGCAATTGATTTCCAAAGGAATCAATTTCCTTGTGGTTTGGCCGATTTCTCCACATTCCTAGACCCCATCGAATTAATTCATCCTTTTTCCTTCTACTTCTAGACACCAAACTTATATAAATTCTGGCACATAGTTACCACTTTTCTCCTCCTCTTAGGCACGATTTTTAGCCTAACTTCAGATTCTTCTACAAAATCGATTCTTTCTATTTCTTTGTAGGTTGATTATCTCTCTACAATAATTTCATCTATCTCTTTCTTGCCACACTTGAACAACCTCTTCCCAAGAACCTTTTTTCCTCACACCTACATTAGGTGCAAGTTTCTTATACAAAATCGCCAACTCTACTTCTCTAATAACCATCTTTTCTTCATTGGCATAAACACACACACAAAGGAGGGAAAAAATTCCTTCTAACTACCCATTCCTCCAACTGTTACAACTACCCTTACTATATTATGCAACTAGAAAGTGAAAGATTAAAAATATTTTTTCCACATCGAACTTGCCATGAGTCACAAGGTTACCATGCAAAGAAATAAGAAAACATTAAAAATCAATCTAAAAATTTCAACCCAAATTTGATGGGGTACAATGCCCTTGCATCATAATCTCCATAGGGGACAAAAAGAAGAAAACATGTGCTGTTGTAGATGAGGTTTTAATTTTTTTTTTCCTCTATTACCGAACATTCATGCTTGCTCGCTCTTCTTTTCTTTCTCTTCTTCCACCATCATTCTGGAACTACTATCCTATTTCTCCAACATTACTGCTCACTACTCATCTCTATACTCCTTAATATATGAATTCCATTTGCCATCTTCCTCCCACCATCAAGACAAATGATTATGTGGAAATTAAATATTTCCTTATCTTCAATCTCTTTCACCCTTGACAAATTTCCTTCCACATCATTATTCATCTCTTTATATAAATCTACACTTATGTGTCCATATTCTGCCTATACCATCCCAAAGGAAAGTACAACATTTTCAAAATTTATGACAACATTCAACCTATCACCTATATCAATCACCTTTTCTAGCCTTGTTTCTTTGATGGCCAAAATCTCTATCAACAAATCATATTTGTCCTTAACATTCTCATTATAAACCTTAATGTTCTTAACCAAATCAACATTTATCACTTGATACTTTGTCCCATATTCTCCCTTGTTCAACATAGAAAATGAATCTAAAACATTATCCTAATGAGAGACCACGTTTACCTCTTCATGGTTTGCTGCAATAATTTCCTAGTCAACAGCTGTAATCTACATCTTTGCCTTCTTTGCTGCCCCATTTTCCAACATATCTACAATGGAAGTCTTCTCCATCCAATCCCTTTCAATGGCTAAAAATTGTTCCCATAGATCTTCCTCTTTGTTATTACTTGCTGCACTTTCTTCGTATTTTACTTTTATTATCTCTTCTTCAAACACTTCTTTGCCTTTATCTTCTTCAATTGTTTTACCTTCTTTGACCTCCTCATCTAGCATGTTTTTTCCTTCCTCATTCTTAGCTACTGCTGCTCCATTATCTATCTCTTCTTTGTAAAATGCTACTCTTTCTTGGATTCCTTCAATTTGTAAGTCTTCATCATACTATGTTTTTTCTTTCCACTCTTTCTTTCTATTCTTCTCCTCCCATTCCTTATGCATTCCAATTTTCTTTTTTTCTCCTTTCTTTATTTTTCATTTTCTTCTTGTATCTATCTCTTCTCATACTCTTTCAATCAACAAGCTTCCAATACTCCGACTTATGTTCATACATATCATGTTCATCAAGTCATTCAAACTCTTTTCTTCAACAAGCACATTCAAATATTTACTAACAATAGGATTAAAATGATTGAAGTCAACCTATATACCTTTTTTCTTGCTCTTGTTATCTAGAACCTTCTGACAAAATTCTTTCATACTTGTTTCAATCTACATTTCCTTTTCCTTTTGGACAGGTTCTACTTCCACCTCAACTCCTTTCTTTTCTTGTTTTCTTCTTTAGCATCACTCTTATTCTCTCATGTCTTAATCCTCTACACCTTATTTCCCATTGATGTGGGCTGATATTTGCTTATTGCTGCATTTATTCTCCATGATCTAAGTTCTGATTTTTGCCTTATAGTTCATCTTCCTTCTTATTTTCTTGCCAAATTATCCTCCCATATATTTTCCCCTTGTTATTCCACATATCTTTCATCCTTTGCATATGTTGGTTATTATCAAAATATCCTTCTTTACACTCTACCTACTATTTTGCAACAACCAATATCTTTTGCCAACTTGGCACTTGATATCAACGATCTTCCATTTTCCTTTTCTCTTGGTTAATTTGTGTATTCACATTTCTCCTTCTATATACATGATCAAAATGAATATTTGCATAACCAAAACCAATATTGGAACTTCCTTTTACCTATTGTATCGGTTTTCCTTGCACATGGGATTCTCTACTTTTCAATCTTTCCTCTTCATGGGAATCTTGTCCAACATCTATGACATCTCCAAAAGCATCACAAAACTCTAATGTATTTTAATTATCTTCCTTATCATATTGGAGATCTTCAACTCCATTCACATTTTTAAATTCTTTGTCATATCCTTCTACTGTAAACTCTTCCTACTAGACCATGGCAAAATTTATTTGCATAATGACTCCACCTGAACCATAAATAAAATGAGGAAGGGGTGTGAATTTCATTCCTATTCTATCTAGGTCATTAAATTATGTCCTAAGAACCATAATTAGATTGAATATATACCTCTCAAGGTGAGCCAATTCCCAATTACGAGGACTTAGGAAGGGGTTCTTTTCACCTTAAAGGGGTTCACCACCAAGCAAATGCTTGGAGAAGATAATTGTTGGAAAACACAATGTGATATGGAAAATAACCTAAAATATACTAAATGAGAGATGTAAATAATGAAACTAAGCAATACCAAGTTAGGGTATGTGTACTTGGGAAGTTTGGAGATGCAATGAGGATTCTAGAAATGTAAAGAAGTTGCTAAAATATGTCTTGGAGGACTAAGATGCCCAAGATCGCGTATTAGTCCCATTGTTGTTTTTTAGGGAAAACACATAATCTTCAAATGTTGGAACTAGATCTTAAAGAATCTCTAAAAGATATGCTTGGGAGGACTATGAAGGGAAAAACATGCATGGATCTAGAGACCCAATAGTGTGGAATACATTCTCTTAACACTAATACAATAGAGGAGTAGAGCATAAACCAGTTTCAATAGCTTCACAAAACTATTTAAGATGAGTACATGCAAGTAAAATAAATATTACACAAAGTTGAGCATTCACAGATGACACAAGATATACATGAGAAAATAATTTTTAGGTAAAAAACCCACCACACAAAGTTAGACTAATTGTATTATAGTAACATAACGGCTACATACAAATTTCAGTCTTCTCTGATAAGCTCTCAGTGGCAATACTGAATTATCTCATTTTGCAATCATATACTTGACTTACATAAGTCATACATTGCATTCAATACTGTCAGACAACCACCGATCACAAAGTATGATCATCTCTGATCAAATCACACCAATGATCTGCCCATGTCGATCTTCCTGCATTGAGCCACCCAGGCCATAACTGTCATTACCCAAATCGGGTTCTATTTCGCCACCTTGAGATGACCTGTACCTGTTGCAATTATTGCATTGGCCTCTAGCCAATAATCACATGACATTGAACAACCTGTCCCCATCTTATTCGTTGTTGCTCTCTGATTCTGAGTCCAACTCGGTCAACCTGGTCGTCGAGCTTGATCGAGCTCCTCACAGCCTTTACCGTGCTACTGCAGTCCACCCGAGCTCACCCTGCGGTATGGTGGTAAGCATACCGAGCTCATCATCCATCTTACCGCACTACTGTGGCCCTCCCAAGCTTACCCTGTGGTATGGCGGTAACCGGTCAGAGGGACCGCTGACGGTCTTACTGCGCTACTGTGGGGGCTGAGAGGCCACCCCGCAGTAGAGCGGTAACCACTAGATTTGATCGTAGGCATTTTTATGTGGCCACCATGGTTAGCCCTCTGGCTGGTTGCAGCAACTGCCAGCTAGTCGCTCACGGTCTTACCGCGGCCACCACGGTCAGCCCTCTAGCTGGCTGCGGTAACCACTAGCCAATCGTTGGCTGTCTTACCGTAGCCATCGCGGTAACCGCCCGGCTTTACTGTGGTCACTACGGTAACCGCCAGGCCAGTCACTGCCAGAGCATTCCAAAGCCGCTACGGTAAAGCGATAAACGTGAGAAGGAGCAATTTTTTCACCAAGGCAAGTAAGAAGGGGCACAAAGCTAAAAATTGAGACATGATTTCTCATTAAGCTCCCACTTGGCGAACATTTCTAGCTACCCCATTGCAACAAAAATCACTGTTTTTCATAGGCCCCAAGGTCCATCGATTCTGTGCACCATCTGAACTTGTCTGTACTCACAGGCTTTGTCAAAGTGTCTGCTACATTCTTCAAGGTGTCCACCTTTTCCAGACTGACCCTGCCATCTTCAACCATGTCCCTTATGAAGTGATACTGCACATCAATGTGCTTGGTCCTGGCATGAAAGGTCAGATTATTTGCTAAACAAATGGCACTCTGACTATCACAATAGATTGAAATCTACCCAACTTCAAATCCAATGTCTGAACACAAATGCCTCAGCCGAACAACTTCTTTGCAGGCATGAGTTGCAGCCATGTACTCTGCCTCTATCATGGATAAAGCAACTACAGCTTGTCGCTTGCTCATACAACTGCTAAAAACAAAAGATATCTGATGGATGTTAGCTTTGCTACAGGGGAAAAAATCTCTCCATAATATATTCCCTCAATTTGAGAAAAACCTTTTGCAACCAGTCTAGCCTTATACTTCTCAACACTGCCATCAAGACTTGTCTTCTTTTTGAATATCCACTTATAGCCAATAGGCTTTTGCCCTTTAGGCAGTGGTACCAAATTCCAAGTATAATTCTTTTTCAAAGAATCCATTTCTTCATTCATGGCTTCCAGCCAAGACTTTGAATCAACCAATGCTGATTGCTTCTTTGACAGTCCTAGGCTCATCAGTGTTGGTAATTAAAGCATAAGCACAATTTGAATCTAACATAGAGAAACCATACCTATCAGATTTCCTTTTTTCTCGAGTGGATCTTCTTATAGGCTGAGGTTTTTCTTCATCATTAGAACTCCCAGAGCTGCTTGAGGTCTCCTCAGTCTCAGGTACACCATGTAACTCTTCCCTATCTGGAGTTTGGGGAATTTCAACTATATACTTGTTCTTCTTGTCACTCTGATTTGTCCCAAGTTACTGACCACTTACTGAAGGTTTTAGCTCATGAAATATCATGCTTCTGCTGTACAAAACCTTCTCAGTAACAGGGTTCCAAAGCTTGTATCCTTTCACACCAACTCCATAGCCGATGAGAGTACATTTCAAATCCTTGTTATCCAATTTAGATATCTTTTCATTTGGCACATAGAAATATGCCTCACAACCAAACACACGGACATGCCTCAGAGAGGGCTTCTTACCAGACCATGCTTCCAAAGGTGTCATGTCAACAAGAGTTGAACAGAGAGATCTATTTATCAAATAACATGCTGTAGCAACAGCCTCAAACCAGAACTTCTACTCCAGACCAGCACTACTCAACATACTCCTTGCCTTTTCCATCAGTGTCCTGTTTAACCTTTCAACAACTCCATTTTGTTGTGGAGTGTAAGGTATTGTCTTGTGCCTTTTAATTCCATGATCAGTCCAATACCTCTCAAAATTTTTAGAACAAAATTCACCACCATTGTCTATCCTCAAACACTTAATTTTCCTTCCAGTCTGATTTTCTACCAAAGATTTAAACTTTTTAAACTGACTGAACACTTCTGATTTACTTTTAATGAAGAATACAAATGCCCTTCTCGAAGAGTCATCATTAAAAGAAACATAATATCTAGACTTCGATAGTGAAGGAACATTAACTAGACCAAATACATCAGAATGAACATAATCCAGTATACCAGAAGATTTGTGAGGACTAGAATAAAACGAAACACGGTGCTATTTTCCATAGATACAATGTTCACAAAAATCGAACTCAAGGTTACAATCATCAAGATCTTCTACAAGATTTTTGTTCTTCAAGGTTTTTAAACCTTTCTCACTAATGTGACCTAGTCGGTGATGCCATAGAATAGTCTTCTTAGCTAGGAGTTTTACCTCCATTGCATTTGCAGCCAAAGAAGAATCTTCATCTTTCTCTACAGATGCAACAATGTTTGACTTTACAGAGGCACTGTTACAAAGAATAGGTCATGCATCTAGCTTGCATAGAGTGCCACTACGAACACCCTTAGCCAACACCATTGTACCTCTAGCCATTTTACAACCCTTACTTGAAAAGGAAACTTCTACACCAATATCATTTAACTTACTAACATAAAGAAAATTTTGAGCTAGACCTGGTATGTGAAGTACACCACCAATACCTTTGACTCTCCCTCTACCAACTATCTCCAACGTTGAATCACTTGCCAAGTATACCTTTCCATTGTCATACTTCTCATATTTAGAGAACCATTCTCTATTGGATGTCATGTGAAAAGAAGCACTTGAGTCAACAAGCCAGACATCATCTAATGCCTGAGTTGTCAAGGCTGCAACAATGAAGGCATCTGCATAACTTTGAGAAGATTCATTGTCAAAAGAATTCTTCTTCTTCTTCTCCTTGCAGTCCTTCCTGATATGACCAGGCTGCCCATAGTTCCAACATCTCACCTTGAGATTTTTACCAGGAGACTTTGATCTCCCTGCAGATTTAGATTTTGACTTCTTGTCTTTCTTCTTTCTTTTCTCCTTTGGTCTACCTTGAATAGCAAGAGCCTCTTTGGCCATCTCTAAAAACTTCCTCCGCATCTCTTCAGATAGTAATGAGGCAACAATGTCTTCCATATTGAAAGAAATAATAGTGCTTCCAATGGCCATCACAAGACGATCCCAACTGTCAAGTAACGAACACAATAGGAGCATGCAATGATCCTCCTCCTCAATCTTTACACCTACAAATGCCAGCTGAGCGACACTCATATTAAATGAGTTCAGATGGTCTGCAACAAATGCACCTTTGTCCATCTTCAAGGAGTACAAATTCTTCCTTAGGAATAAATTATTTACCAGAGACTTTCCCTGATAAATATCACCAAGCTTCTTCCACAATGAAGTTGCAGACTGCTCCTCATGGACGTTCAGGAGTACAGAATCAACAAGACTTAGTCTTATCAAACCTCTTGCTTTCCTATCAACAAGATCCCAAGATTATTGCATTGTACTTTGTGGCTTATTTCTAGAGACAAAAATCTAGAGGTCTCTATCCACAAGCAAGTCTTCTATCTTGAGTTTCCATAACTCAAGGTTACTACCATTGAATTTTTCAATATCTACCCTACCAGATGTACTCGCCATCTCAAACAGAAACAAGTTCAAAGAATGCAAGACTCCCACTGAAACAATATTAGCACAAAAAACTAATCTCTCCTACATGGATAACACAAATGGCCAAGCTCTGATACCACTTGAAGGGAAAAACATGCATGGATCTAGAGACCCAACAGTGTGGAATACATTCCCTTAACACTAATACAACAAAGGAGTAGAGCATAAACCAATTTCAATAGTTTCACAAAACTATTTAAGATGAATACATGCAAGTAAAATAAATATTACACGAATTTGAGCATTCACAAATGACACAAGATATATGTGGGAAAACCTTTTTTAGGTAAAAAACCCACCACACAAAGTCAGACTAATTGTATTATAGTAACATAATGGTTACATATAAATTTCAGTCTTCTCTGATCAGCTCTCAACAGTAATACCGAATTCTCTCATTTTGCAATCAAATACTTGACTTACATAAGTCATACATTGCATTCAATACTATCAGACAACCATCGATCATAAAGTGCGATCATCTCTAATAGAATCACACCAATGATCTACCCATGTCGATCTTCCTGCATCGAGCCACCTAGGCCATAACTGTCATTACCCAAATCGGGTTCTATTTTGCCACCCTGAGATGACCTACACCTATTGCAATTACTGCATTGGCCTCTAGCCAATAATCACACGACATTGAGCCACGTGTCCCCATCTTATTCACTGTCACTCTCTGATTCCGAGTCCAACTCAGTCAGCCTGGTCGCTGAGCTTGACCAAGTTGCTCACAACCTTTACCACGCTACCGCGGTCCACCCGAGCTCACCCTGCAGTATGGTGGTAAGCATACCGAGGTCATCATCCATCTTATCATGCTACCGAGGCCCTCCCGAGCTTACCCTATGGTATGGCAGTAATTGGTCAGAGGGACCGTTGATAGTCTTACTACGCTACCACGGGGGCCGAGAGGCCACCTTGCTGTAGAGCGGTAATCGCTAGCTTTGACCGCAGGTAGTTTTACCATGTCCACCATGGTAACCGCTAGCCAGCTGCTAGTGGTCTTACCATGGCCACTGCGGTCAGCCCTGTAGCTGGCCACATTACCGTGGTAACTACTAGCCAATCACTGGCAGTCTTATTGCGGCCACCATGGTTAGCCTCTTGGCTGGCTGCGGTACCACAGTAACTGCTAGGCTAGCCGCAAGCGGCTTTACTATGGCCACCATGGTCAGCCCTTTGGCTGGCCGCGGTACCATGGTAACCGCCAGACCACTCACTGCTAGAGCATTCCAAAGCTGCTGCGTTAAAGCAGTAAATGTGAGGAGCAATTTTTTCGCCAAGGCAAGTAAGAAGGGGCATGAAGCTGGAAAATGAGACATGATTTCTCAATAGACTAAGACACCTAAGATGGTGTATTAGTCTCGATATGAATTTTAGAAAATTTTGAATGTTTTCTTGAGCTTCAAGGTCTACACTTGCTTCTTTTCGGATCTCAGGTTCTGAAACTGCCAGATCTAACATGTACATGATTTTCCTTGAAGATGAAAAATTTACAATGTAAATTTTCAAATTTGACAACTTTGCACTCCAAGTGATCTTCACTACTTCAACCTAGATCTACAAACACAAATATGCAAGATGGGAAAAACTTGTTGATTGTTAGTGAATGGGGGTTTTCCTTGGTCAAACGCCTTGTTGGTAATTAAACTTTGAAATTAAATAGATTAATGAAGGGAAATAGTGAATGAACAACATGAAATGCTAAAAAATTATGTGAAATGGCTGTAAGGGATATGGATCTTGAAATGCTTGATAGATCTTGAATTGCTTGCTTGCTTGAATCAAAACCCTACATCACAAATGCTAGCATAAGGATACACATGATGCAAGAATAACCTTTGACATGATGCTTTAATCTTGATGATGGATCCAAATTCTTGATGATTTTCTCTTGAATTCTCTTGATCTCATAATTTTTCTTTAGAAATGAATACTCAAGTTGCCAGGATGAAAATGAATGAATGAACCTTGTATTTATACTTATCTATGCTTAATATCGTGAAATTGTATCACATCAAACCAACATATGAATTAATTAAATGAAGGAGGCTATATCCCACCAGAATTTGAATTTGAATCTCAAAAATGACTCAAGGAGGACTAAGACGCCCTAAGTGGCATCTTAGTCCCAAGTGATGAAACTTGGGACATAGACACAAAAAAGGGGTCCAAATAACATACCTCAAAATCAGTGTCTCAAAACCTCAGGGGGAAAAAGATGCCCTAAGTGGCATTTTAGTGTCGGCTAGAAATCAGGGACACACCAATCAAAATCATTAACATACCATTTATGCATTGGACAATTTCAGGATTAACCAAAAAAATATGCCATTCATAGGTATTGTGGACACAAAATAAGACCAATT
Source organism: Sequoiadendron giganteum (assembly GCA_007115665.2). Taxonomy (NCBI): domain Eukaryota; kingdom Viridiplantae; phylum Streptophyta; class Pinopsida; order Cupressales; family Cupressaceae; genus Sequoiadendron; species Sequoiadendron giganteum. The sequence continues at coordinate 285,138,756 of CM021100.1, read as the reverse complement.
AAGCCATAAAGAATGATAAATAAAGCAAGGCAGACCCAAACAAGTGTGAAAATGCAAGGATATGCATTTTACTATACTATGTTTAGCCCCCACTTTAGTGAGAGGATGAACTTGCTTCAAAATCACACTAAAGTAGCCAAGCATGCAATCAAGAGGGGTCCAAATGTACAAATGTTAGTAAGATAGGATGACAATAATTAAGAGGGTGGCCAAGCCCCTAGGATCAAGATCCTATGGCAGACCTACATAAGAACAAAGGAACACACTTGTAGATGATATATGAAGCCAAAATCAGATCGCAAACATACACCATCAAAGATAGGAAAAAGAAAAAGGAAAAGAACTGCAATAGATAGGGAAAAAATTAGTGGCAAATATTTGCCAATTGGTGAATTCTAGAAATCGGCCAAGTCAAAATTAGCGAATTAATCGCACCCAACAGGGTGTCCAAATTGCCTAGATTTTATAAACTATTGGTCCAATGCATGTCCATTCACAAATGATTTTTTTATGAGGCATATTTAAGCAATAAATTTTCCATAACAGACTATGCATTTCAAATGGACCATTAATATTTTCACCTGGAATCCTGGAAGCATGTAATAAAACACCTACATATTCACCAATACTATTTAAAAAACATTGTATGAGGACCCATTTTGCCAATTAAAATTTACAAATAGTTGCTTGTGAAGATCCATTTCGCCAAATAAAATTTATAAATAGTTGCTTATGAGGACCTATTTTACCAATAAAATTTAAAATTAATTACATGTGAGGACAAATTTCACTTTGAAAATTATAATGTCATTATATAAGAATGTGAGATTCACCAAATTTTCAATATACCATTTAAAAATCTTGAGGAGTTCGCCAAATATGGATTGATATAAATACAATTGAAACTATCATTTGGGAGGGTGAATGGAAATGGGTAGAAATTCCATGGACACTTTTCAAAAAACTTTTGAAAAGCAAAAAAAAAAGTTAAAATCTGTCATTGTTATTTCGACTATTTTTTTCTTGTAGTCGCGGCGAAAACCCCCATACTTATGCGCTCGCATTCTAGGAGGATAAATTCAAAAAATTGTTTCACCAACAATTTCTATTTCTTCGCAATGATGGCACCACAACGATGAGGAGATGTGAGAGGTAAGGATTTTTTGGTTTTTGTTTTGAATTAGTTAGTTTTAGGTTGAATTTTATATATATTTGTTTTAATTTGTAGGAGATGCAAATCAACCTGCAAACCCTCAAGATCCTCAACAGGAAGACCAACCAAATCCTCAAGATTAAAATAAATCACAACAACAACCTCCTCCACCAATCACTCAACCCCCTCCTGGCACTCAACAAAATTTAATGAGTGAAATTGAGAGAAAAAAATAAAAAATTAAGGATTTGATCAGTAGGTTGAGTGATCCAAATGGTTCAACCACAAAAAGAATGAACCTAGAAAATTCTTTGAAAGATATGGTAAAAAATGTAGATTCAATTAGCAAACAAATAACTGGATGACAAGATAGGAGGCAGGCGACTAGGGATTATTATGAAAATAAACTATCATACAAAGATGTAAAGGATTGAAAAATTACAAAAGGTGATTTGTGCTCATTATTCATCGACCCACACAAAAATCAAAATCTTACCCTCAATACGAAGAGGTTTCCTATCCATTGGTGCCAACACCAACAAATTAGGGACAAGGTTTACGATAAGTGGTACATGGTCTTTGATTACCCATCATGCAAAAATTGTGAGGTCCCTCAATATTTCCTTAGGAAACTATATAGTGAGTTCATATTGAGCAAAATCCCAAATTATTTTGATATGAGATTTTCCTAGGGGAGAGGTTGGGGGTCAGCTCAAGATAGACCTGGTGCATAGCCAAATCCTACGTGACAAGGTAGATAAGCTCTCACTAGGCCACCTCATGAGCATGTTGTTATGCCTTCCATCATGAAGGAAAGTGCTAACATAGAGACATTGCAGTCGATCAACACTTTGAACCAGAGTGTCATCCATCATACTAGCCCTATTCAATAGTGCCATCCAAGAGAGTCTTCGAGTGGTGGCCGTCGAACACATCTGTGTCAATCTTGCGGGGCTACTTGTTCATATGACCCCACCGACACTTAGGAGATTGGTACGTAGGATCCATCTGTAGCTATGGAGATGGAGAGGGCAGCTGACATTTTGCATGAGGCATATGGCACTGATAGTTAGGTAAAAGTTAGTGCATGTTCATTGAGTTTAATTTATTAAATTCTAATTTTTAAATGCAAGATTAACTAAAAATATTTTATAATTTTAATAAAATTATAGGGTCACAGTGTTGAGATTGGATACACTGGCCCCCCACCAACTTATTTTTGCAGCACACCTATCACTAGGGTATGTAACTAGTAAACAATTATAAATTTATTGCATGTTAATAGCATTGTTTTAAAAATGGTAATTTAATATGTGATTTTGGATGTTCAACAGACTAATATTGGAGGTTTTGATGGAACACTTCCCAGTGGTGGTGGATTTACTCAAACCTACATGAAGGTAATAGAATAAAGAGTTTAACTAATGAATCAAGTACTTAATAGATTTGTGTAGTTTATATGCACATCGTTGATTACGTTGAATTATTTTTTGGTTTATATTTAGATGATGCAAGCCAAAACACCTATGAATGTGACAAGGGAAATGGATATTGGTGTGTCATTTGCTATACAATCCTCGATGGCTCTGATAGGAGAGGTATGAGGAAAATTAGTAAATTTCAATTTACATTTGTTGTTATAGATGTTAGTTAGTGAAAAATCAAACCATTATTGATTTACGTAGTTTAATTTCTATTTATATGGTTTATACAGGGCTTGAGCATGCCTGAGCATGGGCGTGCGAATACTTCCCCTGTGGAGAGAGATCATGAGATGGCGTTAAGTGATTATTTTGTCAAATATATCATTTTTTATAATGTAATTTCTATATATTCATGTCTTTACTTCTTATTGTAATAGTTAAAACTTCACCATGAACTAAACACTAGGAGGAGCAGTAGGAGCACTGCTCGAGCACAACAAAAATGAGTGACAGACCTATCGCCATCTGATCGAAAAGTAAAGGGAAAAAATTTATTTCTAGGGCATGGAGAGCAATGGCCTTTGATTCCAGAGCCCTTTGTTGTATGCCTACATGGCAGTTTTGTACATATTTCTATTGGACATATTTGACATTGTATGCCTATATGGGATTCTCGTAAGCCTATATGGCTATTTGGTACATATATTTCATACTTACACCGACATATATTGATGTATGCCTACATGGATATTTGGTTAATACAAATATCTTTTATCAATGCCTATCCATATTTGCATTCTAAATTGATGGTTCAATAGATATGAGTTACGTGTATACTTTACAACTTACGTGTATACTTTGTGATTTACGTGTGTTCGAATGTATACTTTGTGGCTTACATGTTTTCATGCATTTACTTTGTATTCGTGCATATACTTTGTATTAATTTGTGTATACTATTTATTCATGTGTATACTTTTTGAGGCTTATGTGTTTTTGAGTACTTGTGCTTCCTTTATTGAAATGCACATGCTTGAATTATTCACGTGTATAATTATTAATTGGTTATCCCTAGCATTGATCATTGTTGTCCTTCATGATTTGTCTTGAATACTAATTGATTGATGCTAAAAAACTTTATCTAAAATAAAAAAACACGTTTACAATTGGCATTCCATGAAAATATTCATAAAAATATTCCAATATGTTCTTTATCTAAAAGATAGATGTTGTACCAAGTACGACATCAACAAGTTTGTATCAAAAATATAAAAAATAGAGAAAAGTGTGAATAATTCTTATTAGATCTTCTCCAAAATTTCATCAACAACCTCCATTCAAGCCTCTCAAGGCTTTGCATAATTTTTTACACCCTTCTCTAATTGATCCATGCCCTCAACTAACTAAAAACCAACTTTCAAAATAAGTAACCGTTGCATTTCACATTTGTTGCTTTAAGCAACTTACAAATTTGCAACTTTAGATTCATCCAACCTAATGAGTACATCTAATGAACTCTAAACCCCCAAAAATGACATGCAAATAGCCTTATTACATCGAAAAAACTCCATTCTTTCATGATCATTTACAAATTCACATATTTTCCTTCAAAGGCTACAAAGACAACTTCTAGTGCAAGATCGAAATTTTCACATTTTTTATCACTAGAACTAAAAGTCACCCTAAAACATACCTAATGGTCTTTAAAATTGATCTTATTAAAGATAAAGCATGCTCAAAATACCCACAAAAACCTATTGAACAACCTATTCACCATTAGATAATCACTAAAATCACTGAACTAGACCTTCTTCATCAAATGGAGGAACAAGGTGCTTTGCACCAATGATCATACGTTTTTTGTGTGGAATAATCAAACTTCTCAACCATCATTTGTATGTTTCTCTTTTCCAGTGTTTTTCATGCCATCATAAGGGATCAAGCCGGTTGGAGTAGATATTTTGGTCACACGAATTGCAAAGTGAAAGTTACACCACTTTGCAACTTTGCACAACTTGAATTTGACACTTTTTCCATCAAGTGAAAATTTGCCGCCACGGGAAAACCACTTTGAGGTAGCCAAAACCGAGAGAGGATTTTGTAGAGGGGCCCCACACAATCCTGTAGGATCAGAGGAAAAGTTTCTAAGCATCACAATATCCGAGTAATAGCATGCTAAAATTTGCAGCCATTTTGCACTTTGGACCCTTAAGGGATCGATCCGGTGGAACATAGCTCAAAGTGATTCCATGTGTTCCAGTGTGAAAGAGGACCACACATAGCATAAAAATACCTATTTAGATGTGTTGGAGTAGTTAGTTTGGTCACACGAATTGCAGAACAAAAGTTGCACCACTTTACAACTTTGCACAACTTGAATTTGACACTTTTTCCATCAAGTGAAAATTCGCTGCCATGGGAAAACCACTCTAAGATAGCCAAAACTGAGAGAGGTTTTTGTAGATGGGCCCAACACAAAACTATAGGATTAGACAAGAAGTTTCTAAGTGTCATGGTATCCGAGTAATAGCATTTCTAAAGATTGCAACTATTTTCCACTTTGGACCCTTAAGGGATCGATCCGGTGGAACATAGCTCAGAGCGATTCCATGTGTTTTAGTGAGAAAGAGGACCATGCCTAGAATAAAAATAGCTATTTAGACACGTTGGAATAGTTCTCTTGGTCACACGAGTTGCAGAGTGAAATTTGCACCACTATGCAACTTTGCATTGCTTGCATTTGACACTTTTTCCATCAAGTGAAAATCTGCCACCATGGGAAAACCACTTCAAGATAGCCAAAAACAAGAGAATTTTATTTAGAGGAGCCCAATGTGATCCTATAGGATTAGACAAGAAGTTTCTAAGCATCACGATATCTGAGTAATAGCATGGTGAAGTTTGAAACCATTTTGCAGTTTGGACCCTTAAGGGATCGATTTGGTGGAACGTAGCTCAGAGCGATTCCATGTGTTTCAGTTCCAAAAAAGACCATTCCTAGTATAAAAATACCTATTCATACGTGTTGGAGTAGTTAGTTTGTTCACACAAGTTGCAAAGCGAAAGTTGCACCACTTTGAAACTTTGCACAACTTGAATTTGACACTTTTTCCATTAAGTAAAAATTCGCCGCCACGAGGAAACCACTCTGAGATAGCCAAAACCGAGAGAGGTTTTTGTAGAGGGGCCTAACGCAATCCTATAGGATTAGAGGAGAAGTTTCTAAGAGTCATGGTATCCGAGTAATAGCATCCTGAAGTTTGCATCCATTTTGCACTTTAGACCCTTAAGGGATCGATCCGGTGGAACATAGCTCAGAGCGATTCCGCGTGTTTCGGTGCGAAAGAGGAGCATGCCTAACATAAAAATACCTATTTGGATGCATTGGAGCAATTAGTTTGGTCACATGAGTTGCAGAGCGAAAGTTGCACCACTTTGCAAGTTTGCACAACTTGAATTTGACACTTTTTCCATCAAGTGAAAATCCGCCACCACAGGAAAACCACTCCGAGATAGCCAATACCGAGAGAGGTTTTTCTAGAGGGGCCCAACACAATCCTGTTGGATCAAATGAGAAATTTCTAAGTGAAATGGAATAATTTTTATGGGGTTTGTGTTGCTGCCCCTGTAGATTTTGATGGAAAAGGGCATGAAAAATGAGGTTTCACCCTAGGGTTTGATAAAATATTGCATGTAGAGGTTGGGTGTTTGTCTTTTGAGTTTGTGCATGTGATTTTAAGAAGGTCTGAGGTGGTGGCATGTTCTATCAAGGTGTGGAATCATTCCTTTCAATAAACCCTCCTTATACTAGCACAAAATAAGGGGTTTGGTTTGGCATGGTGGAGTGAGTTTGTCCTGAGTCAAATTGTGGATCTGAGGGTTTGGATACATGATAATTGCTGCCTCAACAAGTTAAGGGGGTTCTTGAATGTTTAAAGGTATGTTCCTTTGTTTCTTGAATTTCCTTGCACAAATAAACACACACACACCTAAAACATCCTAATTCGGCCTTACATGATTTATATCACTTCTCTAATCACCTAATGACCTCTTTGAGACTTTGAAACATTACTTATGACCTTTACATGACCTTTTTCACATTGTTTACATTTCAAAATTCAAATTTTGCAAATTTTCGTATTGAAGGAATTTACAAAACAAGGTGCTACTGCACCAAACATGAACTCCAAAATTACAATATTTGAGTAAATCTCATTATGTAAGTAAATCTCATTACAATGCCTTAGGCACTTTGTTCTTGCAGATCTTTTACAATGTCACTTATACATTCGAGATTCTCTTTAAATGTATACATCATAGGTGCTCATTATGAGGTTAACTTCAATTGAGTAACTTTAGATTCCCTCGCTAAGCTTCACACACTCTTTTATAATGGCTTGAAATCAAAATTGAGATTTGTCAAGATCATCAAAATAAGGATGTTGCATTGATTTTTTGGTTGAGATTCTCTTTGATGGCTCATAAATCAGCATTTTTTGCAATGAGAGATCAATCAATTTTTAGTAGTTTACTTACAAATACACAAAGTAAAAGAGAAAAAGAAAGAGCATCCAAAATGGAAATGAAATAAAAATAGATGGAAGACACTTATAGATATGCATGCAGGTCTCACAACTTAGTTACTCCTAGTCATACATCTTCACTAGGAATTCCAATATACCTATTGTACACAACACCTCTCATGAATAGAGTAAGTTGAAATTTCAAATGCTCTTATAATGTTTACATCAAATTTGCTTATGATAAGGTTAACTTCAAATGAATAACTTTACAGTCCCTTACTAAGCTTTGCACAAACTTTTCTAATGGCTTAAAATCATGATTGAGATTTGTCAAGATCATCAAAGTAATAATGTTGTATTGCTTTTCTAGCTAAAATTCTCTTGGATGGCTCATATATCTGCATTTTTTGCAAGGGGACACCAATCACTATTTAGTATGTTACTTACAAATACACAAAGTAAAAGAAGATGATAGCATTGGCATCAAACAAATTAATGTGCATACAAGTATAAATTAATAAGAACCAATGTGTATATACTTACAGATTAATCCAACGAACCATCTGAGTCTTCTCTACTCTTTATTGTGTCATGTATTGCCTCATGGTCAGACTCACGAACCTTCCACAAGGTCTTGTTCAAAGGTCTACCCCATATTTGGTCTAAAAACATTGGATGCCACGACAAGGTTTGGGTAATGAAGAATCTTACGATGCGTGTCAAAGTCCTAAAATAACCAATGTTTAACACTCGAATGTGGGCACCTTCTAAGCCATGTTTCAATAACCACAACTGAGCTTGTAGGGTATTCAATGTTTTCTCCATCTATTATTGGGGCCTCCAATTTATTTTTGGCCTCAACACAATGACACAAGTAATAGTTTGTTCCCTCTTCATTGTCTTCATCTACAATAATTGCATAAACATGCCCTACATTGATATGTGCAAAAAATATCTTGAAATTTGTCAACATTACAAATACAATACAATGTATGATAACAATATGGAATTTCAACAACTAAGCAAGTAGATATATCACCTGGTTGAACTAGATTTGTAATGTGGTCAAAGTCGACCGATTATTCCATTTGTGTCAGTTCCAACGCTGTCAGAGGGTGATACGTGTGAAGTGGGCTAAGATAACTTGTCAACCATATGTCAACCCACTCCCCTGACTCACAATCATTCCAGGCTTGTATTGTACATGAAGAAAAAAAGAATGCCATCTTTCATGTATCGATACTCCATGAACCTACATTTGAGCTAAGGAAAGAGTGTACCTCACTTGATCCTGTTAGTGTACAATAGTCCTCATATGGTGCAATGTTAGTATCATCCATCAACCAAAAAAATATACGAATTGAAGATGTGCCTCCATTACTTGGACCCATCGAAGCATTACACCACTTGACGATTGATTTTGCATCTATCAACTTTGCACTGTCTTTATACTTTAACTCTTCTCGTGATAATTATCTTTTCACGCATGTTCTTGCACCATCATGCTCCCCCTTTCCATGTCCAGCCTCACAAAATTTCCACATATGTTGAACACCTATAATTACATGCATCCTGCACAACTAGTAGAACATGCATGAGTTCTTGAACTGTGCTGCATAGTTATCAGACCATATTATATGTCAGTCATATTTTATGCCCCTCTGAGCCAAACCACTGTAGAACATTTGGAAACAACCTTGTACAAACTTTGGAGAATGTGTGTGATCATCACTAATCTAAAAGTGGTACTCCCTTAGTACCTTCCTTTGGTCATCTGTACTATTAGATGCATGAATGAATGCTATGTACACAAATATCAAAACCCGTGTGGAGTTGTAATACTATGATTGCACCTCATGTTGTGGTTGTAGAATGTAGTTCTCCGCAAAGTCAACCACTGATATTATGCTTCCAACTGGAAAGGTGTCCTTGTGTAGCTTGAATTGCGTGTCCAACCATCGAGCTCTATGGGTATGCATTGAATACTTAGACTGTATATTGTCACGAAAAATGGAAATAAACTCGTATAGTGGAATCTTCTCAATAACCAAATCACACCATTTTTCTTGAGACCCATCTTTTGTAGCATATGCCACTATTTTATACTTTCTGAACTCTATTATTTTTTGTCCCACCTCATCTATGCTTTCCATATGTTAACATATTGGCATATGCTGGAAGCCACCATAATGCTCACATAAACCATCCAAGCATGTTGTCCTGTAGAATATTTGGCCATCCTCTATTTCACATAATTTTTTTGAGAACTCTCTTGAATATTTTGGTGGGGCTTCTAGGCCACAATCCTACAAAACATCGTTAGTATGCAAATATACACATATAGAACAATGAACATCATAATGGTTAGAAAATTCTGTATGTAGTCTACAACAACAAGTAGTGCGTGTGTGATTTATATTGACATAAAAAGGTTTAAACGTTTCAAAAAATCTTTGAGAAATACTAATTTGAGGATAATCATTTTAAATTTTTTGAAAAAATTGGGTTTGAGTCATATCCAAAAAATGCTTTGGATGTGGCTCATGATTGTGACTACTGATTCTCCTTCTTACCACATTCCTTTGATTCGGAGATGGCCTTGTGTTATTCTTCCAATACTCTTCAATTAATTTTCTCAAGGCTTCGACAACTTCTTTATCTTTTCATGACAGTCTCCCTGAGAATGCCCATAATTCATTTGAATCATTGCCCTCAATTCTTTGCTGCCTTTGAATGGCTCTTGATAATGCTTTTCTATTAATTCCCATGTGTTCACTCGCATTTTTAATGAGAAGAGTTCTCTTTGTTTGATAGCTTACCAAATTCAATGTAATGACACGTTGGGTGACATTAGTATCCTTTGAGTGTGAGGTATTACCCACACTCTCATAAGCATCTATTAGATTCTTCACAATAGTGTCTTCACTCGATGCATTCGATGTTCTCAACCCAAGAGTCTTCATGATGTTCCTATACTTTACACCCCACATCATTTCAACAAATAGTTTACATCTTGTAGTCTCATTTAGTCTTTCAAAGAATCATTCCCAAATCTTATCAGCATATCTTCCACAAGTTCATGTTGAGATCTTACCTTCCATGTGCTACAAAATCTCATCATCAATATTAATCAAATACTTTGGATTTCTATGCAAAATTATAGGTGGTGTTCTCCTAGGTATATACATCTCAACATTAGGAAATTCATCAATATTTAGATGGGATAGATTGCGTACCTTCGATCGAGGGTGGAGAAGAAGACATACCTTGAGGTTCACATGGGGAGGATGGTATACCTTCTTTGTCAAATTGAAGTGATGATGTAATCTCAACTTGAGATGTGTTGGATGGTGTCCAACAACATTCACTTGAGGTATATGGTGTCCCTCCATATTCACTTGCGCTAGATGTTGTTCATCCATATTCAGTTCTGCTAGATGGTGACCCTCCATATTCGATTGTGCTTAATGGTGTCCCTTCATATTCACTTGTCGTAGAGGGTTTGTTTCCAACTACAGTATTTGAATCTGTCTTACGACGATGCTTTTGCATTCGTTCCTTTTGTGTTGCCAATTCTCGTTCTTTTTTTGATGGTTGAGGTTCCTCTTCAAATGGCTTGTTTTTGTCAATTGTTTCCAATTTCTTCTTTTCACGATATGCCGCCACCCGAAATCTCTCATTTTCTTTGAAGATTTCATTCTCTTCATCTATTAGTTTCGTCTTTGTCTTTTTATTTGGTATGGCGGATAATTTTATGTGTACCATGGTAATGAGACGAATATTAGTTCCTAAAAAATGTATCCATTCAAGTTAATTGAAAAATATATGTCATTCAAGGCTTCATTTAAATGATACTTACAATAATCCTATACAAAGGTTAACCTAGAATAGACAAATGTGACATGATTTTTTTCAATCCAGAATACCTTAAAGAAAAGTGGTAACGTGGCATGCCATGATTGCAAGATAGGTTGAAAATGGAAGCATGGACATTTGCAAAAAAATGCATTTTTTGGCAAAGTTGTGAAGAGATAAGTTAGTTAAGAAGTCACAAAAATAGTTAGATATGTTGGGGGAGTTGAGTTTGAAGGGAAATAAGATAAATATCATGTAAGTTACAATTATAATGAGTGTAATGGCATTGTGAGTGTTTGATAAGTTTGTGGTGCAGGAGCACGTTGGCAATCTATGCTTCCATTCTGAAATTTGATTCAATTTTGGGTATCTCCATGTTGTAAGAGGTTCATTAAAGACATTTTACATGTATGGGAATCATTAGGAGGTTTAAAATGTGCATTGACAACTTAAGGTTATAATGACAAATTTTTTTGAAAGCAAGCCATAATAGAATGAAATAAAATGTGTAATGACTTCACATACCTAAAAAACCAGAATTTCAAATTGAGGGGTTCAACCCAATTATGTTGGCTTAGCTTCTTCTTTCTTCAAACTCCACAAAAATTTGACTTGTTAAAAGTTTTGTTCCCCTCCAAACTTCAATTGTATATCAATTTTCAATGGAATTCAAACTTCAATTGATATTATATGTCTTTCAATGTGGAAAATCTTCTATCTCATGCAAAGGTGGTAGAAAGATCATGGAAAAGGTGATGGAATGTGAAAAACATGCTTGCACACTTCACAACATCATCAAAATTCTACTTTTTGTTGGAGCATGCACAAAACTAGGAGAATATACAGACTGTGGGCCTTGACATCATGGGTATATTCATTTTTTTTACCATTTTTAGTGGAATACAAAACATGCTCGCATTATTTATTCCTAAAATGGTTGCATCTCTACTTCTTCAAAATGTGCGCTCGTTATATGAAATATGGTTTTCTTAATATATTTATTTTCTCCCTCTTTTTCTAAGAGGCAGAGAGAGAGGGAGGGAGGAAGGGAGGGAGGGAGAGGGAGGGAGGAAGGGAGGGAGAGGGAGAGAGAGAGGGAGAGAAAGAGGGGGAGAGAGAGAGTGGGGGGAGGGAGGGGAGAGAAAGAGAGAGAGAGAGGGAGGGAGGGAGGAAGGAGGAGAGGAGAGGAGAGATTTAGAAAGAGATAGTGGGAGGAGAGAAAGAGGGAGGAGGGAGGAGAGAGGAGAGAGGAGAGAGAGGGAGAGAGTGGGAGATAAAAGAGAGGGAGAGTAAGGAGAGAAAGAAGGGAGGGAGAGAGGGAGGGAGGGAGAGTGAGAGATGAGAGAGGGAGAGTGGAGAGGAGAGAGTAGAGAGAGGGAAAGATAGTGGGAGAGAGAGAAAGAGAGGATGGAGGGAGAAGGGAGAGGAGAGAATGAAGAGGAAAAAAGGAGAGGGAGTGGGAGAGATGAGATAATGGAGGGAGGGAGAGAGGGGAGAAGAGTGGGAGAGAAAGAGGTGGGAGAGGGAGAGTAGGATAGGAAAGAGGAGGGAGAGATGAAAGGAGGAGAGAAAGGGGAGAGTGGGAGAGAAATAGATAGTGGGAGAGAAAGAGGGAGAGGGAGGAGAGGGAGGGAGGTGGGAGGGATAGGGAGTGGGAGAGAATGAGAGAGAGAGGGAGGGAGAGGGAGTGGGTGAGATGGAGATACAGAGGGAGGGAGAGAGGGGGAGAGTGGCAGAAAGAGAGAGTGGGAGAGAGTGGGAGAGTGGGAGAAGGGGAGAGTGGGAGAAAGAGAGAGTGGAAGAGAGTGGGAGAGTGAGAGTGTTGGAGAAGGGGAGAGTGGGAGAAAGGGATAGTGGGAGAGATGGAGATATAGAGGGCGGGAGAGATGAACTGAGAGAGAGATAGAGGGTAGAGGGTTAACCTCAACCCTTAAACCCTAAACTCTAAAACCCTCTATCCTCTACCCTCAACCCAATATTCTCTACCCTAAACCATAATACCTCAACCTATATACCCTCTTAATCCCTCAACCCTCAACCTTCATCCTTTAAACCCTAATCCCTCAACCCTTATACCCTCTACTCTATAACCTCTTAATCCCTCAACCCTAAACCCTAAACCCTTAAAACCTAACCTATAAATCCTCTACCCTGTACCATCAATCCTCTAACCTCTACTCTCAACCCTAATCCTCCAACCCTTAAAACCACTTAGTAAACTCTATAACCTAATCCATCAACCCTCTTGACCCTTAATCCCATAACCCTCAACCTTCAACCTCTAAACCCTAATCCCGAAACCCCTATACCCTCTTAATTCCTCAATCCTCAACCCTTATCCCTCAACCCTTATCCCTTAACCCTCAACCCTTGAACCCTAATCCTTCAACCCCTATACCCTCTTAATCCCTCAACCCTCAACCCTCAACCCTTAAATCATAATCCCTTAACCCCTATACCCTCTACTTTATAGCCTCTTAATACCTCAACCCTAAACCCTAAAACCCTAACCTGTAAACCCTCTACCCTCTACCTTTAATCCTCTAACCTCTACTCTCAACCCTAATCTCCCAACCCTTAAACCCACTTAGTAAATTCTCTACCCTAATCCCTCAACCCTCTTGACCATTAAACCCTCAACCCTCAACCCTATACCCTAAAACCCTCAATTCTCAACCCTCAACCCATAATTACTACACCCCCAATCCTCTACCCCTTACATTGGACCCTGAACCTAATCCTTCAACCATATACCCTCAAACCTATACCCTAAACCCTTTACCCTCAACCAAGTAAACCCTTAATCCTCAACCCCTATACCCTCTTAATCCATCAACCCTCAACCCTCAACTCTCAACCCTCAACCCTTAAACCTTAATCCCTCAACTGCTATATCCTCTTAATCCCTCAACCCTCAACCCTCAACCCTTAAACCCTAATCCCTCAACCCCTATACCCTCTTAATCCCTCAACCCTCAACCTTCAACCTTTAAACCCTAATCCCTCAACCCCTATACCCTCTTAATTCCTCAACCCTCAACCCTTATCCCTCAACCCTCAACCCTAAACCCTTCAACTGTAATCCATCAACCCCTCAACCCTCAACCCTCAACCCTCAACCCTCAACCCTTAAACCCTAATCTCTCAACCCCTATACCCTCTTAATCCCTGAACCTTGAACCTTGAACCCTGAGCCCTTAAACCCTAATCTCTCAACCCCTATACCCTCTACTCTATAGCCTCTTAATCCCTCAACCCTAAACCCTAAACCCTTAAACCTTAACCCATAAACCCTCTATCCTCTACCATCAATCCTCTACCCTCTACCCTCAACCCTAATCCCCCAACCCTCAAACCCACTTAGTAAACTTTCTACTCTAATCCCTCAACCCTATTGACCCTTAATCCCTCAAACCTCAACCTTCAACCTTTAAACCCTAATCCCTCAACCCCTATACCCTCTTAATTCCTCAACCCTCAACCCTTATCCCTCAACCCTCAACCCTTCAACCCTAATCCATGAACCCCTATACCCTCTTAATCCCTCAACACTCAACCCTCAACCCTCAACCCTTAAACCCTAATCCCTCAACCCCTATACCCTCTTAATCCCTCAACCCTCAACCCTCAACACTTAAACCCTAATCTCTCAACCCCTATACCCTCTAGTCGATAACCTCTTAATCCCTCAACCCTAATCGCCCAACCCTTAAACCCACTTAGTAAACTCTCTACCCTAATATCACAACCCTCTTGACCCTTAATACCTCAATCCTCAACCTTAAACCTTTAAACCATAATACCTCAACCCCTATACCCTCTTAATTCCTCAACCCTCAACCCTTATCCCTCAACCCTTAACCCTTCAACCCTAATCCCTCAACCCCTATACCCTCTTAATCCCTCAACTCTCAACCCTCAACCCTTAAACCATAATACCTCAACCCCTATACCCTCTACTCTATAACCTCTTAATCCATCAACCCTAAACCCTTAAACCCTAACCTGTAAACCCTCTACCCTCTATTGTCAATCCTCTAACCTCTACTCTCAACCCTAATCCCCCAACCATTAAACCCACTTAGTAAACTATCTACCCTAATCCCTCAACCCTCTTGACCCTTAAACACTCAACCCTATACCCTATAGCCTATACATTAAACCCTCAACCCTCAATTCTCAACCCAACCCTTAATCCCTCAAACCTCAATCCTTAAAACCTAAACCCTCTACCCCTCTACCCTCAACCCCAACCCCCCAACCCTTAAACCCACTTAGTAAACTATCTACCCTAATCCATCAACCCTTAAACCCTCAAACCTTAAACCCTCAACCCTAAACCCTTGACCCTCAACCCTCAACCCTCAACCCTTAAACCCTAAACTCTTAAACCCTCTACCCTCAACCCAATACTCTCTACCCTAAACCCTAATCCATCAACCCTAATCCCTCAACCCTTGCATCGTTAATCCAATAAAACTCTCTACCCTAATCCCTCAACCCTATACCCTATACCCTATACCCTCAACCCTCAATCCTCAACCTTAAACCCTCAATCTTCAACCCTCGACCCTTAAACCATCTACCCTCTACCCTCTACCCTATACATTAAACCCTCAACCCTAAATTCTCAACCCTCAACCCTCAATCCTTAAACCCTAAACCTTCTACCCCTATACCCTCTACCCCTTACATTGGACCCAGAACCTAATCCTTCAACCAAATACCCTCAAACCTATACCCTAAACCCTCTACCCTCAACCAAGTAAACCATTAAACCTAAACCCTTAACCCTAAACCCTTCAACTCTAAACCCTTAAACCTTTTATCCTATACCCTCAACCAAATACCCTCTACCATAGACCCTATTCCCTCAACCCTCAAACCTTAAACCCTAATACCCTAGAAACCATCAACCCTATAGGTCCTCCACCCTAGTATGTCAACCCTATACCCTCAACCCCTATCACTTTCTCTCTATCTATAATTATCACCTCTCCCTCCCTCCCTCCCTCCCTCCTACCCTCTCTAATTGTCTCTATCTACTGTCTCCCTCTTTCTACGTACCTCTCATTCAATCAATCCCTACCACCCTCTCTCGCTCCATCTATCCATCTCTCTCTATGTCCCTCCCACTCTATCCCACTCTCTCCCACTCCATCTCTCTCCCTCTCTCTCATGTCTCTCCCTCGCACCTCCCCTCTCTCTCAGGTCTCTCCCTCTGGCAACCTACCTAAGTAACTCTCTCTTTGTCTCTCTCCCCTCTCTCTATCTATCCCCTCCACCTTACCTAGATAAGTCCCTCTCAATCCACCCCCCTCTTTGTCTACCTCTATTAGGTCACTCCCTCCCACACCCTCCCCCTCTATCAGGTCTCTCACTCTCACTCCCTCTCTCTCCCACTCCCTCTATTTCACACTCCATCTCACTACCTATCTCTCAAGTCCCCCCCGCACCCCTCTCACACTCTCAAGTCTCTCCCTTTGGAACCCTACCTACATAACTCTCTTTTTATTTCCATCTCTCTCTCCCTCCCTCTATCCCTCCCACCCTACCTAACTAAGTCCCTCTCACTCCAACCCCTTCTCTCCCACTCCCTCTCTCTTAAACTCTCAATTCCACCCCCTCTCCATCTATCCAAACTCTCTCTCTCTCTAAATTCTCCCTCCCTTTAAATAGATCCGTAAATACATACATACATACATACATACATGTGTAGATAAAATCTTACATACATACATACAATCTATGCATTGATACATACATGCATACAGACATATATACATGACATACAAGCATACATGTACATACAAACATACAAATATATTAGCATACATTCAATATATTGGAATTTAACATAAAGGAGGACATAACATGATCGCGTTATAACATGCTTGCGTTATGTCTTAGTTGACATGTTTCCCGCAAAAGAAAAAAGAATGTCAAAACTGAAATATAATGTGAGCGCATTATAGCATGCTCACATTATATCTTTCTTTGGGAATTCTTGAGCCTTAGGCTTGGTATTTGCCTTAGAATACCAACCTAGAGGCTTGGAAGGCATTCCCAATGACCAGAGACATGTTTTTAAAAAATCTACCATATTTCACATAATCGAGTTCGTGCTCACCATCAGGATTGCATGTCGTTCAATATCGAAAAAATCGAACACATGGGTAATGTTGGGTTCTCTCTTAGCTATTGAACGATGTAATTTTTTTCACTTTCTAAAAATGCTAAGCCTTTCATCCATAATTTATTTTATTTGTATGTCTTTTCTTTGCCAAAAAGAAGTGTTTGGTATTTTTTTCATTATAAATTAATCATTCATCGAATTTTCAAATAAATTACATTTTTATAAACTAGACTCCATTCTTCAAATTTTAAAAACATAAATTAAAAAAATCAACTAGTTCCCAAAATTTGTAGGGGTAGCATGGCCAAGATTATGTTTTTCAAGAAATGTCCAATTCAAAAATTAGTAAAAAATCAAATATTCATTAAAAAATTATCAGAAAAATCGTGCATCAACTACATACTGTTAACTAACTTCTGACTATTGTGATTTTTAAAATACTAAAATAAATTTCATCGTACGAGGGTCATACACGAGTTGCTATGTTATGTTTATTTGAAAAAAACAGCACCAATTTGTTTACATCCCTCTTTTCAACCCTTTAATATCAACCATTTTGAAAATAAATTAGTAGTTTAGAAAGTAGACTTAGAGCGCTTTGATCCTTGTTTTTGTTCAATCTCAAAATTTTGAGTGTAACTATCCTCAATTTCACGTCCAAGGTCAATATTTCCTGATTTCAGAAAAAAAGTTGTCCACTTAATTCCCCTTTTTGGGAACCATCTTTGTACAATTACCCTCAATGTTGTCCTAGACCCTTGAATAGGTCTATTTAACAAAGCAACACGCTCTCAATCACTCTTTGAATTGTAAAGTGCCATTGGTGATGCAGAGTGGCTCAACTAAGTTGTGATTTGACACAACTTCTCTCAAATATGCCCACTGAGACTCGAACATTCACTTGACTCCATGATAAGAAC